>CM062806.1:817149284-817749284 GCA_031772625.1 Pinus tabuliformis | reverse complement strand
GTTTTGAAAATAGTGTAGCAAGCTAAGTGGGCTTGAATGTGGGCAAAATTCCATAGTTAAGCACGATTGAGCCAAATGCAATCTGGGATGGGTGACCTCCAGGGAAGTCCTAGTTACTGGGTGCAAGCCATAGAAATGATGATTGATGATATGTTATTCATTTCACTAGTTTCAATCCCACTTCACCCCTGTGAGCATCACCCGATGCAATGAGTGCTAATTGAACTATTCAAACCATGATAAATTAGTAAATTATGACTACCTCTCAGGGAAATGGTCATACGTGAATGACTTACTTAACGCAATTGAATCCCAAAATGATATCTAATATAATGCACCGTAAGAACCCCCTATACTTACGTTCAAAAGGTGTGAAGGGATCTCTGCTTGAATTGTTCATGAGGCACAATATGTGCTAAGGTTTTGAAAATTGGGTAGCAAGCTATTTGTGCTTCATTGTGGGGAAAAATGCGCAGGTAAATGCATGTGAGCCAGAGGCGATCTGGGATGGGTGACCTCCCGAGATGTCCTGGTTACCGAGTGCAAGCCCCATAAGTGATGATTTACGCTATGTGATTCATTTCACTAGTTTCAATACCACTTCTTCACCACTGTGAGCATCACCCGATGCAAAGAGTGCTAAGTGAACTATTCAAATAATGAGAAATTAATCAGTTACAACTACCTCTCATGGAAATGGTCATACGTGAATGACTTACTTAACGTAGTTGAATCCCAAAATGATATCTAATATAATGCACTACGTAAACCCCCTATACTTAAATTCAAAAAGAGTGAAGGGTTCTCTACTTGAATGGTTCATGAGGCACAATACTTGCTAAGGTTTTTCAAATGGGGTACGAAGCTAAGTGGGCATCATTGTGGGGAAAGCTCCATAGTTAAGCGTGCTTGAGCCAAAGGTGATCTGGGATGGATGACCTCCTGGGAAGTGCTAGTTACTGGGTGCAAGCCCTGGAAGCGATGATTGATGCTATGTGATTCATTTCACTAGTTTCAATCCCACTTCTTCACTCTTGTGATCATCACACAATGCATTTAGAGCTAAGTGAACTATTCAAATCATGAGAAATTAGTCAGTTACGAATACCTCTCATGGAAATTGTCATATCTGAATGACTTACTTAACGCAGTTGAATCCGAAAATGATATATAATATAATGCATTGCGTAAACCCCCTAGACTTAAATTCAAAAAGAGTGAAGGGATCCCTACTTGAATGGTTCTTGAGGCACAATACTTGCTAAGGTTTTACAAATGAGGAAAAAAGTTAAGTGGGCTTGATTGTGGGGAAAACTCCACAGTTAAACCCGCTTGAGCCAGAGGTGATCTGGGATGGGTGACCTCTCGGGAAATCCTGGTTACCTAGTGCAAGCCCTGAAAGTGATGATTGATGCTATGTGATTCATTTCAGTAGTTTCCATCCCATTTCTTCACCCCTGTGAGCATCACCCAATGCAATGAGTGCTAAGTGAACTATTAAAATCATGATAAACTATTTAGTTACGAATACCTCTCATGGAAATGGTCATACATGAATGACTTATTTAACGTAGTTGAATACCAAAATGATATCTAATATAATGCACTGCGTAAACCCCATATACTTAAATTCAAAAAGAGGGAACGGATCTCTAATTAAATGGTTCATGACACAAAAAAGTTGCTAAGGTTTTGTAAATGGGGTAGCAAGCTAAGTGGGCTTCATTGTGGGGAAAATTCCACAGGTAAGCGTGCTTACACCAGAGACGATCTGGGATGGGTGACCTTCTAGGAAGTCCTCAATACCAGGTCCAAGCCCCGGAAGTGATGATTGATGCTATGTGATTCATTTCACTAGTTTCAATCCCACTTCTTCACCCCTATGAGCATCACCCTATGCTATGAGTGCTAAGTGAACTATTAAAATCATGAGAAATTAGTCAGTTACAACTACATCTCATGGAAATGGTCATACATGAATGACTTACTTAATGCAGTTGAATCCCAAAATGATATCTAATATAATGCACTGCGTAAACACCCTATATTGAAATTCAGAAAGAGTGAAGGGATCTCTACTTGAATGGTTCATGAGGCACAATACTTGCTAAGGTTTTGAAAATTTTGTAGCAAGCTAACTAGGCTTGAATGTGGGAAAAAATCCACAGTTAAGCAGGCTTGAGCCAGAGGCGATCTGGGATGCGTGACCTCCCGGGAAGTCCTAGTTACTGTGTGTAAGCCCTAGAAGTGATGATTGACACTATGTGATTCATATAACTAGATTCAATCCCACTTCTTCATCCCTGTGAGCATCACCCGATGCAATGAATGTTAAGTGAAGTATTAAAATCATGATAAATTAGTCAATTACGACTGCCTCTCATGGAAATGGTCATACGTGAATGAATTACTTACCATAGTTGAATCCCAAAATGATATCTAATATAATGAACTGCGGAAACCCCCTATACTTACATTAAAAAAGTGTGAAGGGATCTCTAATTGAATGGTTCATGAGGCACAATACTTCCTAAGGTTTTTCAAATGGGGTAGCAAGCTAAGTGGGATTCATTGTGGGGAAAAATCCATAGTAAACGCACGTGAGCCAGAGGTGATCTAAGATGGGTGACCTCCTAGGATGTCCTGGTTACCAGGTGAAAGCCCCGTAAGTGATGATTGATGCTATGTGATTCATTTCACTAGTTTCAATCCCACTTCTTCACCCCTTTGAGCATCACCCGATGCAATGAGGGTTAAGTGAACTATTCAAATCATGAGAAATTAGTTAGTTACGACTACCTGTCATGGACATGGTCATACGTGAATGACATACTTAACACAATTGAATCCCGAAATGATATCTAATAAAATGCACTACGTAAACCCCCTATACTTAAATTCAAAAAGAGTGAAGGGATCTCAACTTGAATGGTTCATGACGCACAATACTTGCTAAGTTTTTCCAAATGGGGTAGCAGGCTAAGTGGGCTTGATTGTGGGGAAAACTCCACAGTTAAGCGCGCTTGAGCCAAAGCCAATCTGGGATGGATGACCTCATGGGAACTCCTAGTTACCGAGTGCAAGCCCCGGAAGTGATGATTGATTGTATGTGATTCATTTCACTAGTCTCAATACCACTTCTTCACCCTTGTGAGCAACACCAGATGCAATGAGATTTAAGTGAACTATTCAAATCATGAGAAATTAGTCAGTTACAACTACCTCTCGTGGAAATGGTCATACATGGATGACTTACTTAACGTAGCTGAATACGAAAATGATATCTAATATAATGCACTGCATAAACCCCCTATACTTAACTTCAAAAAGAGTGAAGGGATCTCTACTTGAATGGTTCATGAGGCACAATACTTCCTAATATTTTGCAAATGGGGTACCAAGCTAAGTGTGCTTCATTGTGGGGAGGTCTCCATAGTTAATCACGCTTGAGCCAGATGCGATCTGGGATGGATGACCTCCCAGGAAGTCTTGGTTACTGAGTGCAAGCCCTGGAAGTGATGATTGATGCTATGTGATTCATTTCACTAGTTTTCAATCCCATTTTTTCACCCCTGTGAGCATCAACGGATGTAATGAGTGCTATGTGAACTATTCAAATCATGATAAATTAGTCAATTACGACTACCTCTCATGGAAATGGTCATACGTGAATGACCTACTTAACGCAGTTGAATCGCAAAATAATATCTAATATAATGCACTATGGAAACCCCATATAATTACATTCAAAAAGAGTGAAGGTATCTCCACTTGAATGGCTAATGAGGCAAAAAACTTTCTATGGTTTTGCAAATGGGATAGCAAGCGAAGTGGGCTTCATTGTGGGGAAAACTTCACAGGTAAGCATGCTTGAGCCAAAGGTGATCTCAGATAGGTGACCCCACAAGAAGTCCTGGTTACCAGGTGCAAGTGCCGAAAGTGATGATTGATGGTATGTGATTCATTTCACTAGTTTCAATCCCACTTCTTCACCCCTGTGAGCATCACCCGATGCAATGAATGCTAAGTGAACTATTCAAATCATGAGAAATTAGTCAGTTACGACTACCTCTCATGGAAATGGTCATACATGAATGACTTACTTAACGCAGTTGAATCCAAAAATGATATCTAATATAATGCACTACCTAAACTCCCTATACTTAAATTCAAAAAGAGTGAAGGGATCTCTACTTGAATGGTTAATGAAGCACGATACATCCTAAGGCTTTGAAAATGGGGTAGCAAGCTAAGTGGGTCCAATTGTGGAAAAAACTTGAAAGTTAAACACGTTTGAGCCAAAGGCGATCTGGGATGGGTGACCTCCTAGGAAGTCCTAGTTATCGAGTGCAAGCCCCGAAAGTGATGATTGATGCTCTATGATTCATTTCACTAATTTCAATTCCACTTCTTCACCCTTGTAAGCTTCCCCCAATGGAATGATTGCTAAGTTAACTATTCAAATCATCTTAAATTAGTCAGTTACGACTACCTCTCATGGAAATGGTCATATGTGAATGACTTACTCAATGCACTTGAATCCAAAAATGATATCTAATATAATGCACTGCATAAACCCCCTATACTTAAATTCAAAAAGGGATTTCTAACTGAATGGTTCATGAGGCACAATACTTGCTAAGGTTTTGAAAATGGGGTAGCAAGATAAGTGGGCTTCATTGTGGAGAAAACTTCACATTTAAGCATGCTTGAGCCACAGGTGATCTGGGATGGGTGACCTCTCGGGAATTCTTGGTTATTGGGTGCAAGCCTTGGAATTGATGATTGACGCTATCTGATTCATTTCACTAGTTTCCCTCCCACTTCTTCACCCCTGTGAGCATCACCCGATGTTATGAGTGCTAAGTGAACTATTCAAATCATGAGAAATTGGTCAGTTACGACTACCTCTCATGGAAATGGTCATACTTGAATGACTTACTCAATGGAGTTGAATCCAAAAATGATATCTACTATAATGCACTACGTAAACCCCCTATACTAAAATTCAAAAAGAGTGAAAGGATCTCTACTTGAATGGTTGATGAGGCACAATACTTTCTAAGGTTTTGCAAATAGTGTAGCAAACTAAGTGGGCTTGAATGTGTGGAGAAATCCACAGTTAAGTGTGCTTAAGCCAGAGGCGATCTGGGATGGGTGAGCTCCTGGGATGTCTTGGTTATTGGTTGCAAGTCACAGAAGTGATAATTGACACTATGTGATTCATTCCACTAGTTTCAATCCCACTTCTTCACCCCAGTGGGCATCACCCAATGTAATGAGTGCTAAGTGAACTATTCAAATCATGATAAATTAGTCGATTACGACTACCTCTCATGGAAATGGTAATACCTGAATGACTTATTTCATGTAGTTGAATCCCAAAATGATGTCTAATATAATGTACTATGGAAACCCCCTATGCTTATAGTCAAAAAGTGTGAAGGGATATCTACTTGAATGGTTCATGAGGCACAATACTTACTAAGGTTTTGCAAATGGGGTAGCAAGCTTTGTGGGATTCATTATGGGGAAAACTCCACAGGTAAGAGTGCATGAGCTAGAGGCGATCTGCAATGAGTGACCTCCCGGGATGTCCTAGTTACTGGGTGCAAGCCCCATAAGTGATCATTGATGCCATGTGATTCATTACACTAGTTTCAATACCATATCTTCACCCCTATGAGCATCGCCTGATGCAATGAGCACTAAGTGAACTAATCAAATCATGAGAAATTAGTTAGTTACGACTACCTCTCATGGAAATTTCCATATGTGAATGACTTACTTAACACAGTTGAATCCCAAAATGATATCCAATATAATGCACTGCGTAAACCCCCTATACTTAAATTCAAAAAGAGTGAAGGGATTTCTACTTGAATGGTTCATGACGCAAAATACTTGCTAAGGTTTTGCAAATGGGTTAGTAGGCTAAGTGGGCTTCATTGTGGGGAAAACTCCATAGGTAAGTGCACTTGAGCTAGAGGCGATCTGGGAAGGGTGACCTCTAGGGAAGTCCTGGTTACCTGGTGCAATCCCCAAAAGTGATGATTGACTCTATGTGATTCAATTCACTAGTTTCAATCCCACTTCTTCACCCTTATGAGCATCGCCCTGTTGGCATTATGATTCTGGTATGGCTTTATGATACATATGTTGTACTTGATGGCAACCCACTCATCTCTGATGATAAATTATAGTGCAGAAAAGTTCACGCACTTTTATGCAGAGAAAAGTTTATTTCATGTAGAGAAAAGTTCACGCACTTTTATGCAGAGAAAAGTTTATTTCATGTAGAGAAAAAGTTCACGCACTTTCATGTTGGAGAACTTACCTTTGGTCCATGGTAGTTAGTCCTTGGTATTTGAACCTATGGTTTTGGACCATGGTATCTCGTCAAAAGTGTGTATATGTTGGAGAACTTACCTTTGGTCCATGATAGTTAGTCCTTGGTATTTGAACCTACGGTTTTGGACCATGGTACCTCATCAAAAGTGTGTATATGTTGGAGAACTTACCTTTGGTCCATGGTAGTTAGTCCTTGGTATTTGAACCTATGGTTTTGGACCATGGTATCTCGACAGACGTGTTGATCCCTAGTATTGAGTTGATGGTATTGTGTTACTATGGTTTTGGACTTTGGTATTGTGGAAGGCCTAAGACTATATAAGAGGAAGGAGATCATTTGGCAAAGAATCATCTGAATAATTGAATATATTAAGATCTGAAATATCGGGTTATTGTTTTGAAAGTTTGATCTATGAAAGTGAAGTTGAAAGCGAATCTGTGAAGGGAAATCTCTCGAGCGCTGCAGCTGCGGAAGTGCGGAGGCGCCACAGAAGGCACAGTGCGGAGATGCCACAGAGACGCCACAGAAGGCACAGTGCAGAGGCGCCACAGCAGGCACAGTGCGGAGACGCCACAGAGGCGCCACAGAAGGCACAGTGCGGAGGCGCCACAGAAGGCGCAGTGCGGAGACGCCACAGAGGCGCCACAGAAGGCGCAGTGTGGAGGCGCCACAAAAGGTGCAATGCGGAGGCGCCACAGAAGGCGCAGTGCAGAGGTGCCACAGAAGGCGCAGTGCAGAGGCGCCACAGAAGGTGCAGTGCAGAGGCGCCACAGAGGTGCCCCAGAAGGCACAGTGCGGAGGCGCCACAGAAGGCGCAGTGCAGAGGCGCCACATAAGGCGTAGTGCAAAGACGCCACAGAGGTGCCACAGAGGCGCCATAGAAGGCGCAGTGCGGAGGTGCCACAGAAGGCGCAGTGCGGAGGCGCCACAGAAGGTGCAGTGCAGAGACGCCACATAGGTGCCACAGAAGGCGCAGTGCAGAGGCGCCACAGAAGGCCCAGGTGCAGTGGTCGCGGCGCCACAAAAGGCACAGGTGCGGAGGTAGTACAGATATCCACAGATCTATACCAGTGAAGTTGTGATCCCTGCTTAAAATTTGTTTTAACTGCCTTTGACTATTCTGCAAGGTTTTGGGTGCATAACTGATGTTTGGTTACTGGTATTGAGTTCAGATAACAACATGATTAATGACTTATCTTTATGTACTAGATCTGGTTGATAACTCTCATAATATCATTGTATATGTATGGATCTGGTGATTGGGTGATTCAGAAGGTTGTTTGATTATGAGCTTCAATGTTGTTGTTGGGTCCAATATGAAAATTGGATGAAAAGTGGCGTTTCAGATTATGTGTTGTGCTTCAGTGTATCCAGTCTGAAAGTTGATGAAACGTGGTATCTGGAGGAGAGAAGATTGTAGGCCAGCGCCTATGTACTAGTATCTAAGCTAGTACAAAAGCTAAGGGAGATATTTGGAGCATTGTAGCAGGTAGCAGCCTGCGTACCAGTAAATGGATCGGCTAGTACAAGAGCAAAGGGGGTTGTAGCTCCCGTACTAGTATAAGACTGCACCAGTACAAATATTGTAAAAGGATTTTCTTATTAAGAAGAAGATTGAGATGACTTACAGCAGGTGGTTTTTCTCCCACATTGGGTTTCCACCTTATATCATGGTGTTCATGTGTGTGCCTTATGTGTGATGATCTATTCTCTATTACTGCATCTGTTATCTGATAATATGGTTGATAATGTTCTAATGCACTCATTGAAGATCAATTAACTTAATCATAAGAATTTGTGGAAGTAGCATATATGAATCTGATTATGGAAATGAAAACGTTTTATTAATGTGATAATACTGATTCACCCCCCCCTCTCAGTATTATTTCCAACAATTGGTATCAGAGCAGGTCCTTTGATATAAGCTTGATCGCTTGAAGGAGATCCGTGGAACAATGGGAAAGAAGCTTAAGAAGAAAGCTCATAAGAAGAAGAAGACATCTCAAAAGAATTATGACAGTGGGAGAATCGATTGGGGATTAGGCATAAGAAGCTCTTCAGATTCAGAATCAGATTCAGGATCATTATCAGGTATGAATGTGTTATCCTCTGATGTTCCAGCTATATTTCCTTGTGAAAGAGATGGAAGTGATAGTGAAACTACTGAACTTGCTCTTATGGGTGAACAAGAAAGATATCAAATAGAGGTAGAATTTAACAGGCTGACAAACAAAATTAGTGAACAAGAAAAACTTCTGGACATAAAGAGTGGTGCCCTCAAAGAATCTGTTACTAGACAAAAAGCTCATCAAAAGTTATGCAAGGAAAAGTATCAAAAGTTGTAGGATGAAGCAACATCTCTAAGAAATGAAGTCATTGAAAAGAACAAAACAATCAAGGAGCTCAGAGATCGATCCACTTATTATGAAAGTCTTGAAGCCACGATCCTCTCACTAAAGGAAGATCTTGAAGAATCAAAGAATCAGAATGAAGATCTACACCAAGCAATTGAAAAACAAGACAACGAAGTCATCAGCTTAAAATCCCAGCTGGAAAGTGCCTTCAGAGTTCGTCAAATGCAGCAGGATCTGAATGAAGAACAAGAAAAGGAGATTCTCAAACTAAGGGAACAAATGGAAGAAGGAAGCAAAGCTGAAGAAGATTTGAAAAAGCAATCTCTTGAAAAGGAAGAACAGCTTCAGGTTGAGGTAAATATCTTGAAAGGTAAACTAGAAGAAAAGGATAAGCTTTTATGATTTCAAGATAGTTCTAAAGTCTTGGATGATATTCTTAGTAGTCAAAGGTCTCCTGCTATAAAGACTGGTCTTGGTTTCCATGAATCTGTTGAAGGTGAATCTAGTTCAGAAGGTGAGGCAAGGAACTCTAAAGATAAATCTAAAGTGATCAACGAAGAAATGAAAGATCAATATCATCATCAACCAAGAAAAGAGATTCCTCAAAGAAAATCCTTTACTCCTCCTATGAATAATGTTGAATGTTATGTATGTCACAATATTGGACATGTTTCAGCTAGATGTAGAAGAAGAAGGGTTCAAGACCATTATGCAGAAAGATCATCACATTCAAGGTACTTTTATGGATATTGCTTTGCTTGCAATATGTTTGGTCACAAAGCTGCTGATTGTTACAGGAGGAATATGAAACATGTAAGATGTTATGCATGTAACAAGCTTGGACATATAGCTAAGGAATGCAGGAACAAAGTGTGGGCACCATATCAAAAGGAGAAAATGTCATCATCACCCTCGAAGATATGTAGGAAAAAGGAAGTAGAGTAAAAAAAAGGCGGCACTACACAATGTACAGACATACCAGAATCAGAGGCAGCTGAAAGTACAAAACGTCAGTGTCCTGAATCTCATATGCAAACTCCATAAAGGAAAGTTGCATATATACGCGAGTTAGTTACTGCACAGTCGCGTATATGATTGTTTGAAGAAAGGCAGTAGGGACAGATTCAAAAGAAGGATCAGTTTTTCTCTAGTTAATAATAATGATGTGTGGATATGATGGTTAGAAGTGTTTTGGTTCTAACTTGATATTGATGATGTCTTGATACTTCTTATTGATATGCAAGATCAGACAGATGGCACAGGTTTAGAGGGAGCATATGGAATTAATGCATTATTGGCATTATGGTTAATAGTCCTTGGTGATGATACTTATATGGATAAATGATTCATCTTGCTATGGTTATGAGTTGTTCACATGGTTCTTGGATCAGATTTATGGTTGATTCTCTAATGATGCTTGCATGGGAAGCACTTAGCTTGAATTCACATCTTCTTGATGTTGAGTCACTCATATGCTGTTGTCACCATATGCATAAAGATCATATATTACAGTTATGATTCATTTCATTCTTGGCACAAATGGATGAGGATTGTTGGCTAGATACAAGGATGATTATTCAAAGTTGCATTGTTGGAGACATGATGATAATGAGCTCTTATCTATATGATGATAGGATTGTTTCATACATATGTTGATTAATGCAGATATTCCCAATTGATGATACTTGATTCATGTAGATCTGAATGGCTATGATGTTTCTCACATAGAATGTGAAATTCTGTTGATGCGGACATACCTTAATGATTCATGCACTAATACAAGTTGTTGGTCTAGTTGTTGTTGACAGATACTATGGAGCAGATCATAAAGTGTTGTTGCTGATGTTCATCTTATTTAGGTGATGTCATATCAAGACTCATGATGTAATAGTGTCATCTCTTCAGGTCATGTAACGACCTATGTTGGTTTCCCCACTATGCCTGGGATGAAGATGTAATGTATTTGGTTTTCATTTTTTTGATATATCCCCACTTGGTTGGGTGATGGATGTATGTATTGAATCTTTTAGGAAGTTCATTTGTGATGTAGAACATCCTTTTGCAGACCTTGCTTACAGTCAGGGGGAGCTTGAGCATGAACAACACTATATAGCAGAGCAGACATTCAGCTTGTTCTCAGAAAGAGCATGATCAGATTGGTGCACCATGACATATACAAAGGGGGAGCTCATTCAGAGATTTCAACAGGTACTCAGGGGGAGCTATGCATTGTTGGCATTATGGAGGACGTACAGAAGGAAATCTTGGATGCTGGTCTGATTATTGTTGCAATCTATCTCTTTCATGGTCATTTATGGTGTTTGGTGGATTATGTTTCTTCTTTACAGATCTGGTTCATATTCAGGGGGAGAATGCTCTTAGGGGGAGCATAACCCTTTGCCCTTGATGTCAAAGGGGGAGAATGAGCTGAAGATTTTGAGGTTGCCATCAAGTCCAAAGGGGGAGATTGTTGGCATTATGATTCTGGTATGGCTTTATGATACATATGTTGTACTTGATGGCAACCCACTCATCTCAGATGATAAATTATAGTGCAGAAAAGTTCACGCACTTTTATGCAGAGAAAAGTTTATTTCATGTAGAGAAAAAGTTCATGCACTTTCATGTTGGAGAACTTACCTTTGGTCCATGGTAGTTAGTCCTTGGTATTTGAACCTATGGTTTTGGACCATGGTACCTCGTCAAAAGTGTGTATATGTTGGAGAACTTACCTTTGGTCCATGATAGTTAGTCCTTGGTATTTGAACCTATGGTTTTGGACCATGGTACCTCGTCAAAAGTGTGTATATGTTGGAGAACTTACCTTTGGTCCATGGTAGTTGGTCCTTGCTATTTGAACCTATGGTTTTGGACCATGGTATCTCGACAGACGTGTTGATCCCTAGTATTGAGTTGATGGTATTGTGTTACTATGGTTTTGGACCGTGGTATTGTGGAAGGCCTAAGACTATATAAGAGGAAGGAGATAATTTGGCAAAGAATCATCTGAACAATTGAATATCTTAAGATCTGAAATATTGGGTTATTGTTTTGAAAGTTTGATCTATGAAAGTGAAGTTGAAAGCGAATCTGTGAAGGGAAATATCTCGAGCGCTGCAGCTGCGGAAGTCCGGAGGCGCCACAGAAGGTGCAGTGCAGAGACGCCATAGAAGGCATAGTGCAGAGGCACCACAGAAGGCGCAGTGCGGAGACGCCACAGAGGCGCCACAAAAGGCGCAGTGCGGAGGCGCCACAGAAGGCGCAGTGCGGAGGCGCCATAGAAGGTTGTTTAGTCAATTTAGTGTTTCTAAATTGATGTCATTAATTGTCAACCCGGGGCTCGTAAGCTGATGAAGTGAAGGTGTACTATATGTACTTAAGCAACCTCTTAGATCTTTTTGTCGTTTGGGGGTGTTGTTTGTGGTCAATTTATCTTCCTAAGATGGAATGGAGATTTTATAAAAAGATGAGTGAGTGTGTGTGTAAGGTGATTTCTAACTACCTTCTAACTTTGCAAAGAAAAGGATTGAAATAAATAAATAACTTGAAATGAACTGAAAGCACATAACCACTTTCTAATGGCACTAGACACTATTCATGCTGCTGCAAATAAAAGGTAAGAAAACCACTTTAAAAACCAATGATAATGTTTATCTCTTCCTAACTCTCTGCTTCCAACATATGGTACTATGTAAAACACGATTAGGAAGTAGTTAGAGATGAGTTTAAAAAGTGATAAAAAATGAGAAAAATCTACTTTAAAGACTAGTTATAATGTTCAGCTCTTCCTAACTCTCTGCTTTCAGCATATGGAATTATGTAAAGCACGATTAGGAAGTAGTTAAAGATTAGTCTAAAAAGTACTCAAAGCCAGCTATAATTTATTAGTATTCTGATCTCTGAAAGATGAACAACTTATGATAAAGAGACCATCAATATGTTAACATACAACTTTGAGAAACTAAACTAGAAATCAGCTATGAAAATAGAGTAAAGGCAGCAACTTTGAATAAGTCAACTGAAAATGCCATCAGATATAAAGCAAATACACAAAGACAAAAACAATCCCGGGTTAAAAACCTGCAAAAGAACAATACTGATCAGTTTAAAATAAAGGCTGGAAATGAAATGACATAAGATCAAATGGTACACTATTATACATGATGAAAGAAATAGAAATTGCTGAAAGCAGGAAAATGAAACCAAACACTATGTACACGGGCTGTCATAGATGGGGGCCCTCCATCCATGCAACCAACTTAAAAGATCAGCTACGAAAAGGTGAACAGAACAGTCTTCTTTTTATAAAACCAACATGTCAAAATACAGTGAAAAGTGTTGTAGGAACAACCTTCTAAAACAGAGTTTTTATAACAGAGTCAGCGCAGCAATTACAATATTCAAAAAGCTAATCTATAAGCGTTGGCACACGCTTTATTTATAAGCACAGAGGCAACTACTCTCTGCGTGAACTAAGCAACTACAGCCTAACTTATTAACTACGCAGCAACACGCAGTCTTAGCTAATTAACTTGTGCAGCAAACACGTAGGCAACTCCGTGCACTTTTGAGGGAAACGGTCATCATGGGAGACAAATCTATGTTTGGATCCTGTCTTTAGCTGTCTTCGTGGCATGGAGGAGGTGCCAGCTATAGTTCCGTGTCCCAACTGCTCACGGCTCCCGTGCCACCATTTAGAACTTGACCGTTTGACCGAGGGAATACCTGCGTTGACCAAGGGCATACATGACTGGTTTGCCTCAACCAATAGCATACGATCCATCTGTACATCCAACCCAACATGCCCATGTGGCTCGTTCCTTGAGAAGACACGTGGAGCATATCAAACAAAAAAAAGGCTGCGGAATCTCTGAACAGCTGCGGAATTGCTGAACAGCTACGGAATTGCTGAACAGCTGCGGAAACTCTGTTTATATGTCAAAAATCTAAACGAACAGTACAACATAAGCAAAGTTAACTAATTATGCTTAAATAGATCAAATGTAATGATCTGGGCAAGTTTATGTGAAAAATAGAGCAAAAGAGAGGGATAAGTGAGGAAACGTTGTAGGTAATGATGGATAATCAAGTGCAAATTAGAGGCTCTACATACCCCCACTACAAGGGTGTTGCATGTCCTCATGCAATGAAAACATTGTTCAATCCACCTGCTGAGATGCCTCTGCTAAGACATCTAGTCTTTTCCTCTTCCTCTGTGTGGCCACATTGACTCTTGGTCTTTTCATCAAACATATGAATTTTAAATTGATCAAAGCTCTGCTTAACTTCCTGCATTTCTTCTTGAGCTTTTTGTTTTCCTTTTGCCAAAGGCCCATATGAAGCATGGTATTATCTTGGACAATCTTGTCCACATTGCTCTGTTCCTTCAGTCTTTCATTTTCTTGTTTGATGTGGCGATTTAGTACCTCTAACTCAAATACTTCTTGCTTCAGTGATTGAACTTGCTGTTTAGGAGGTAGAACAGTGCTTGGACCAGCAACAGCTTGTTCTAATGTTTCCAAGTAATTATATACTCTTTTCTGGTCTGGGTCAATCTCTGGTTACCTCTTTGGACTAGGCTCATGCTCAAATTCAGGTTCATGTTCAAAAGGACTTTCCTCACGTGGAGGACTAGTCTCAACCTGCTCAATATGTGGAGAGATTTTCTCAAAGTCAAGTCTTGTAGCAACCTTTGTAGGTGTGCTCAAGTCAATAAAGAATGACTCTTTGTTCCCCATTTTGCTTTGTAACCTGCTGCTCCTTCTCACGGTGGTGATGCTCTGTTTTTCTTTTTGTTGCTTCTGTTTTTATTTTTGCATCTTCTTGGAAAGGGCAGCCTCATGGAGTTGGGCCAACCTATGTGCCAATGGCTGAATGTCCTCTTCACTGGAATTCTCAGGAGTAAGGTAGGTTTCTTGGGCTATGGCTTTTCCTTTATCTTTCTTTTGTTTCTTCCTACTCTCCTTTTTCTTTTGAGCAGCTTCTTGTACAATTTCTTGCAGGGTTTTTGTAATGATTCCCTGGGTTGTTTGATCAATGTCTACAGCAGGTTCAGGGTCAATTTCATGTTCAGAATGATGGACAACATTTTCTTCTTCAACAAGGTCCTGGACAGTTTCTTCTTGGACAACAGTTTCTGGGGTAAACTCTTCCCTTTTTCTTCTACTCTTTCTAGGCACAGAGGTTTCTCCTGCCTCTTCGAAGTGGTTTCTCATAAGAAATCTTTCCCAGGTATCCCTTTTGGCCTTTAACTGTTCTTCAACTAGTATTTTGACAAGCCCATGATGGTATAAATGTGGCTCAATGTTTCTTGGGTTTCTTGGGACTATTGAGCACATTTTTCTAAGGCTTGAGAGTAAAAATTATGGAAGGTTAATGGCATGCTCTCCTAAGAAATGCATCATAATTTTGGCATGATAAACATATAGAACTCCAAACCTTCCCTCACATGTAAAGAATTTTTGTACTAGTAGAAGCAGAGCTGTCCATTCTTCTTTGACAAGATTAACAGGGATTCCTTTTGTAAAGATGCTAGTGTCCATACCTGGATTCTTCAAAATTTTCTTCCATTGCTGGTCTTGTACTGATTGGTTTTTGAACCATCTCTCCCCAGTTTGTGGTAGTGAAGTGGCCTATGCCAAACTGCTCTGAGTGACTGTGAATTTCAGATCTCCTTTCTCCACTTGGTTGTCTTTCTCTTTGAAAGAACGTGAAAAAGTCTTTGTGACCTCTCTATGATAACCCTTGAATTTTTGAATGCACTGGAGCCAATTTGCCTTTTGCAAAGGATCTTTGACTTGGGGATATCCTTCCAGAAATTTGGAGCCCTCTGGCTCTGCCCTCAGAAGTTTACCTATTGATTCCCTGGCTCTGTTTTAATACTCTTGAGGAAGGGTTATACGGTTTCAATAGTGGCTTTAACTCAATAACTTTACGGCTTCAATAGTGGTTTCCACACAGTAGACTTATGGCTTCAACACAACAGCCATAATACATTCACAACAGCGGTCAAAGTTTAGCAGAGGAGAGAAATGAAACAGAGTATGGTTACGATGACAGAGTGGTGAATAAGGCAGAGCAGTGGAAAGCAAGGAAAATGTGGAAGTGAAACAACTGCGTGAATGAGATAATACATGCGTAGGAGGGTTATGAATGATGGGAAGAAATGGTTAAATCCTTCGACTTTGGTCATGAGTGTACATTTGGCTGCGGAATCATAACGTAGAGAGTCGTAGTACAATTGTCTACGCCACTTAGGTACGAAAATTTAAATGGAAACGTAGCCGTGTGTGGGCTTTTAAATCGTGATGAATGGTGGCTGTTAAGGCTGAGAGATACGGGGATTTCGGTCGAGTAATGGAGAGGATTGGCAATCATTACATTGAATGGAAAAAAACACAACCCGTAAACTATGCAAAATGTTATAACCATAGGTTTAGAAATTAGATCATACCTTAGGTGTCCGCGTTTTGATTCCTTTTGCTTATCTGACATCAACCTTTCATTGTTTGTTGCTGCTACATGACCTTTCAATTTTTGCTGATGACCTTTGGACTGCAGATTCCTTCTTTAAACAGTCTGTGTTTTTTTTTTTTATGCAGGTGCAGAAAGTGTATTGGCTGCGGAATTAGGATATTGGCTGTGGAATTGCTCCTTAGCTGCAGAAACTGCAGAAATACCCTTCTGGCTGCACAAAACAACTTTAGCTGTGTAAAAATAAATCTGACAATGACTTTATTGGTGGAATGGAATGTAATGGATGGATGAATGGAAAGAAATGAGGTGGAGTGAGAGTGGTTGAATGAATAAGATGGTGAATGAAGTGAATGAAATGGCGAAATGAGATGGGAGAGAGAGAGATTTTTTTTTTTTGGAAAACATGAGGTTTCAGGTGACCCTGATTTTCACCTCAAGTTTTCTGCATAAGACTGCCAATCAGAGATTGGTTTTCAGGCTTATACATTTATTCTTTTTTTTCTCTTTTTTTTTTTCTTTTTTTTTTCTTTTTTTTTTTTTTTTTTTTTCTTTTTTTTTTCAAAAACCAAAGATTAGGCTGATGGAGGAGAAGAATCCTTCTCCACCAACCTGATTGCAGAATCTTCTTTAAACAAATTGACAAATTCCTCTTTTGAGAGTGGCCTCTGGTAGATTTTCAGGCGATGGCCATTCACAATAAGAGGAGTATGAAATTCATCAATAGTTTTCACTCGAACTGCTCCATTACTAAAGACTTCATCAACCTCATATGGCCCAAGCCAATGAGTTTGAAATTTTCGTTTGAAGTCCTTAAACTTTGAATCAAACAATAGTGCCCAATCTCCTTTCTGAAACTTTCTTTCTTTGATGTGTCGATCATGCCATTTAGATCTTTGGTGCTGAACTAGATCGGTCCTTAGAATTGCATCTTGTCTTATTTCATCTAGCTCATTTAGCTGGTCCATTCTGTGTTTTTGGGCTTCTGAGAGGCTCATTCCCAATTGGACTTCCATCTTGAAGTTCTTGATTTGGAACTCAATGGGAAGCAGGACTTCCTTCCCATAAACAAGTTCATAGGGAGAATGTCCTGTTGTGTTCCTCCATGTGGTTCGATAGGCTCATAAGGCTTCAGGAAGCCTTTCCGCCCAATCTCTTCTATGAAGATGAACAATCTTGGTGATGATGCCTTCAAGAACTTTATTCGTAGATTCCACTTGGCCATTGGATTGCAGATGGTAGGGAGTAGATGTTCTGTGCTTGATCTTATATTCCTCCATCAGCTTCTCCATCAATTTAGATGTAAATTGGCTACCCTGATCTGTTACAATTTCCCTTGGGACACCAAAACGAGTGAAAATATCCTCAAAAAGAAATTGAGTAACTGAATTTTCAGTGGCAGAAGGCAATGCCTTGGCTTCTACCCACTTAGTAACATAATCAGTACAAACCAGTATATACTTCTTTTGCTTTGATGGTGGATTAATTGGTCCAACGAAATCTAGAGCCCATTTCTCAAAGGGTTCGATGCATACTTGAGGTTGTAGTGGCATTTCATTTGAAGGAGTTGGTCTCCCAACTCTTTGGCAGCTGTCACACCTTCTAACATACTGCTTTGCATCTTTAAAGAGGGAAGGCCAATAATATCCTAGAGAAAGGATTTTATAGGCTGTCCTCTTGTCAGCAAAGTGCCTGCCGCATGGTTCATCATGACATGCCTTAAGGATGTCAGGCATTTCGTCTTCCCGAACACACCTTCTGATTATACAATCTGGCCCTGTTTTGAACAATTCATTAGAAATCCAAGAATAATGTGAACTCTCCTGAATGATTTTCCTTTTCTCATTAGGAAATAAGTGTAGAGGTAGCTTCCCTGTAACTATATAATTAGCCATATCTGCATACCAAGGAGTCTTGGTGGTTACTGCAAACAAGTATTCATCTGGAAACTTATCTTCTACTGGAGAATCCTCATTAGTGTTCTGGATTCTAGACAAGGAATCAGCTACTGTGTTTTGTTTTCTAGGTCTATCTAACACAGTAATGTTGAATTCTTGTAAGAGTAAAAGCCATCTTGTAACTCTACCATTGGTAACAGGTTTGTTCATTAAATATCTTATGGCAGAGTGATCAGTATGGACAAAGGTTTCATAGCCGGTTATGTAGTGTCTAAACTTATTGATCGCATGTACCACAGCTAAGAATTCTTTTTCTGTAACAGTATAATTTAACTCAGTGGGAGTCAAATTCTTACTTGTGTAATAAATGGCATAAGGGATCAAATCCTTTTGTCCCAAAACAGCTCCTAGAGCTGTATCTGAAGCATCAGTAGAAATGTGGAAAGGGAGTTTCCAATTTGGCCCCCTTAAGATGGGTGCTTCAGATATTCTAGTCTTTAAAGCTTCAAAGGCAGATTGACACTTAGGATCCCATTTGAACTCATAGTCTTTGGTAAGTAATTTGAAAAGGGGAGATGCTCTCTTAGTGAAGTTTTCAATAAATCTTATGTAATATCCATTAAACCCAAGAAAACTTCTAACATCTTTCTGGCAATTTGGAACATGTAACTTAGAGATGACTTCAACTTTAGATCTATCAACCTTAATCCCATCTCCTGAAATATGATGTCCTAAAACAATCCCTTCAATAAACATCATAAAACATTTTTCATGACTTAAAGAAAGATTTGTTTCCTTACATCTTATTAGTACTTTTTCCAAATTTTCCAAAGCTTCTTCAAATGTATTACCATAAACTGTGAAATCGTCCATGTATACCTCTACACAATCATGAATCAGATCTGAAAAGATTCCTAGTACTTCCCTTTGAAATGTAGCGGGTGCATTGCACAATCCAAAAGGGAGTACTCGGTAGGCAAAAGTTCCCCAAGGACAAGTAAATTTGGTTTTGTCTTGATCTTCAGGTGCTACCTGAATTTGATTATACCCACTAAAACCATCCAAGAATGAGAAATACTTTTTACCTGCTAAAGTGTCTAGTACCTGAAATGATCCTTTAAGGTTGCCTTGTTCAATGCTCGATAATCAATGCAAACTCTCCATTTACCATTCTTTTTGGGCACTATAACCAAGGGAGAAACCCATTGGCTATCTGAAATGGGGTAAATGAAGTTTACCTTGAGCAATTTCTGGAGTTCTTCTTTCACGATTTCCCTAAGGTTTGGATTCATCCTCCTTTGAGGTTGTCTGATTGGTCTACTGTTTTCCTCAATATAGATGTGATGAATACAAGTCTTAGGATCGATTCCTTTCATGTCAGTGTATTCCCATGCAAATGCAGTGGAATGTTTTTGCAAAAGTTTAGTTAATTCTTCTTGTTGTGGTCTTTCCAAGTTTTTGTTAATGTTCAATGTTTTTCCTGGAAGGATTTCAACTGTAGAACTACCAAACTCTTCCATTGAGAAGAGAGACATCTGTCTAGAGGAGAGTTATTCAATGTCTGCATCTAACTGAAATTGTGTAGAGTCATATTCTAAAGCTATTTCAAAATTTTCTAATGTATTTAGAATTTGACTATCCTCACTGATCTCAGAGATGGTTAGAACAGGTTGAATAGTATCCTCATCATCAACCCACTCATCTTCTCCTATTTCTGTTATTGCCTTTGCTGGAGGATACAAGTTGAATTTCTTGGTGGAATTACCATCTGATATATACATGTCCCCAGACCTACAACTGATAAAAGCATCAGCTATTGCTAACCAAGGTCTTCCTAAGATAAGAGGATGTCCTCCTAGATTGTTCTTGGGAGTTAAAATCATAAAATCAACTGGATATTCCCAAGAGTCTAGGGAGACTGGAATGTCTTCCAATACACCATCAGGTTTAATGATTGATCTATCTGCAAGCTGCAATAAAGTAGGTGTAAAGAGAAGGTTAGGAAGCTTTAACTGATCCATGGTCTGTCTACTCATGATGTTGATCGCGGCTCCTAAGTCAATCAAAGTATTTGGGATTTCAACCCCATTAATATGAGTTTTGAAAATAGGGCTACCGGGATCGACATACTTTTGCATGGTAATCTTACCCATCATAATGTCTGCAATTTTTCCAACTAGATGTATCCTTTTGGTATCTCTGGTTCTCTTTCCTGTTTTCTTCAAACTCAACTCCTTTATTGTCTTCGCTAGAATGGGAATTTCCTTAATGGCTTGTAACAAGGGGATCTTGATACAGACATTCTTCAATTCATCTAGAAAACTATAGTCAGGCACCCATATTTGCTTTTCCACTCCTTTGTCAATTTGTAATCTTTCAGGAAAAGGAGGTGTAGCTAAAGGTGTAGGTTGCTCAACTATGGGAGTTGTAGAGGTTGATTCTTTTTCTTTTTCTTTTTTGATATTTTGGTTTTGAAGTGATACTTCAGAACCCTTATTGACTTTGAGAGATTCTTCCTCAGAAATGCTTGGTTGTTGAACACTTGTAGAAGGTTGATCTAAGATTCTACCTGATCTGAGTTGTACTTCATTGAGAGGAACAACCATATAGGTAGGGAATGGTTGACCTTCCATCATGTAAGCATTTTGAGGGTTCCTATTATTTGGATTTGGAAATGGCTGAGAGGGAAGTTGATTTGATTTCTGCTGGGATTGAAGCGATAGTTGAGAATTTTGATTTTGTGGAGGAGGTTGTTGTTGTTGAGGGTATGGCAATGATAGTTGTTGACCTTGATTTGAAAGTTGTGGAGCCTACTGATTCTGAAATGATGGAGGATATTGATAGAATTGAGAAAATCTCCCATAATTATTTTGCATGCTTTGCATCCATGCTTGAAAAGCATTTTGAGGTTGAGGCCAAGGTTGTTGCCAAGGATTCCATTTTGGTTGGGATTGAGAATTCATAGAGTTGTTAAACCCTTGATTCTGTTGCCCTTGCCAAGGTCTCCTTGCAATAAAACAGAGAGATTCAAGTGTATTTGGATCCTCTTGAAAGACTTCTTTGAGGCCAGGTATTGAAGGACAATCCTTAGTCTCATGAGTTTCTGAGCAAATTACACATGTTTCTACAACGTGTGTGTCCAAGGGACATTCCCTTAAAGTACATTTCTTTCTACATTTCGGGCAAAAAATGGCCAAAGCCTCAGCTTCTGCTTTTTGTTTATTGTGAATCTTAAGGGTATCTAGTTGTTCACTAAGACTCCCTAAGATGTCAGTTTTGAATTCATCAAGCATATTGTTGATTTCAGCCCTACTTACTGATCCTGTTGCAGATTTATTTGCTCTAAGGAGAGAAGGATCTCTAGGCCCTTTTTCAGTTTTTTATTTGCCTCTTGAGAGATGGATACAAAGTTCTGCTATATCATTGAGTGAAAGTTGATAAATATCCCCTTTCCCCATCATGTTTAAGATATCTATCCATTCATCCCTAATGGCTTTTAATAAGAGGACTTTTAAGGTCTCTTCATCCAAGCTACTCATTTTTGCTCTTTTCAAGTTATATTGAAATCTTTCAAGTAAATCTTCTAAGCTCTCATCTTCTCTTTGTGTCATTTTAAAAACCTCATCCTTATGATTAGTAGGCATACAATAGTCCAAATACCTATCCAAAAATGTCTATTTCATTTCATCCCAAGACCTAATGGATTGAGTGAGTAACCCCATGAACCATTTCAAGGCTTGATCCTTCAGTGTTGAAGGGAACAATTTGAGTTTCTGAGAGTCATCCAGGTAGTCATAAGTTCGACACACCACTTCAAACTCAAATAAAAATGTTTCAGGGTCCTCAGTTCTTAACCCATGGAAATTTGGGAGGACAGATGGTGATATGTTTTTCATAGTGGCTCGGGAATCCTTATTAACAATGGGAAACCCAAATGAATTATCCCCATTGTTGGGCCTCAAAATCGTCCCTATTTTCACTCCATTATTCACTTATATCTTCACATTTTACCTTCATGTCACCTCCATTCCACCTCCATATCATTATGTTTACCTCATTATTGGGTCATAACAATACTTTTCCAAAGTTTATTAATTCTTAACATTTCTAAGTGAATTTATGGCTAAAACTTAGAAAATAATATGCTTAAACTTATACCTAACAATTAGCATGAGTTTGTTGACATGTGTAGGTTGCAAGGAAGCTTCCAAGACACCTTTTTGTGGCCTTGAAAGATCAAATTCGAATTTGATAAGATACACCTCATGAAAAGGATCATGGAGAAGATCATGGACCTCATGGAGGAAATCATGGAGGATAGGATTATGTGTCTAGATGGTTGAGAAATGTATGGAACTAAAAGAGAGATTAATGGATCATCATTATGAGTTTGTTATCTCCTCTCATTGTATAAATAGGAGTACCTCCTCCATTCCAAAGGAGAGGACTCTTAGAGCATTGCATCCAATTGATGATGGAATAGAAGAAGGCTTCATTTTTCATACATTTCCATTATGTAGTTTTATTTCCATTATGTAGTTTTTTAGATATAAGTTTGCTTAATGTATTATATGGAATAATTTGTCTTGTTCTTAGGAGAATTGAGCTCACTCTAAAAGGATGAGAGAAACATGTTATTTCATATTAGATTTTGTTTCATTTCATTGCTTAGATGTTTGAGGATTTGTTTGTGATTGATGAATGAGTTTTGATTAGAATCTTATCAACATATGGGAGGATAACCAAGGGTCTAAGTTAGACTCTCTCTCCATTTGATTTGCATGATAATTAAAATGCATTCTTTTCCTTTTATGTTTCAAGTATCATATGAGGAGATACCAAGAGTCTAAGTTAGGCTCTCTCTCCAATGATTTATATGGTAATTGAAATTCATCATTTTTCTTTCATGTTTTCAAGTTAATTCATTTCTTATGCTTGTGAATGAATCTTAGTTTAGTTTGGATTAGTACATGAGAGGACAATCAAGAGACTAAGTTAGTCTCTCTCTCTACTTGAATCTAAACAATAATTAAGTTCATTCTCATGTCTTCATTTCAAGTTTTTAGTTTTATATGATTTCTTTATGATACTGTAGGGAAGGACAACTAGGACCTCCTTAGTTAGGAGCCTCTTCCCTTACATATTGTATTGAATCCTAAATAATTTAGTTAGACATAGAGTTAGTTGCCTACTCCTGCATATATATTGCTGGCACCATCACAAGCTTACGAGTTTCCCTGGTCGATAATTTATGCAGCAATTTAAGTCCAATAAATTGCCCAACACCCATCTCTATTTCCTCCTCCAAGGGGACCTCTACCTCCATTATTATTGTTGTTTCCTCCTCCTCCTCTACCTCTACCTCTACCTCTACCACCTCCTTCTTCCTCTTCCATGATGGTTCTCCTAGGGATTTCAAAATCTTTTGGTTCCTCTACAAAAGGTGAATGAGAAGAGATTTCTCCTTCTTCTTCAGATGATTCCACTTCCTCAATTACAATTGGTCTTTCTGTAGGAGAAAGAGAAGAGTCTCTTCCTGGTTCAAATTCAATAGAAGGTGTAGGAGAGTCAACTCTTGGCTCTTGAATTCCAGGAATTCTAGGACTAGGAGTGTCGGTTGGAGATAAGGGAGGTGTCTCTTGTCTATCCCTTGAAGCAGATGGACTTGTAAAAATTGAACTTCGAGCTCTAGCTAAAAACCTTCCCCTAGAATCTCTAGCTCTATGCATGTCATTTTTTTATTATTTTTCTTCAAGTCAAGTTAATAGTTCTTTTTCTGATCTTCCAGTTCACTCTAGGTGCAAGAAGAGAGCATACTCAAGAAACTACCAAATCAATAACTTTCTCTTTTCTAATCCTCCATATCACCTTGAAGTGCAAGAGGAGAGCATACTTTGATAGGTTATCCACTTCTTTCCTTGAAATTTTTATGTTTTTTTTTCTTAAGAATATGGCTACTTAATTTCACTTCCCCGGCAACGACACCAAAATGTTTAGTCAATTTAGTGTTTCTAAATTGATGTCATTAATTGTCAACCCGGTGCTCGTAAGCTGATGAAGTGAAGGTGTACTATATGTACTTAAGCAACCTCTTAGATCTTTTTGTCGTTTGGGGGTGTTGTTTGTGGTCAATTTATCTTCCTAAGATGGAATGGAGATTTTATAAACAGATGAGTGAGTGTGTGTGTAAGGTGATTTCTAACTACCTTCTAACTTTGCAAAGAAAAGGATTGAAATAAATAAATAACTTGAAATGAACTGAAAGCAAAGAACCACTTTCTAATGGCACTAGACACTATTCATGCTGCTGCAAATAAAAGGTAAGAAAACCACTTTAAAAACCAATGATAATGTTTATCTCTTCCTAACTCTCTGCTTCCAACATATGGTACTATGTAAAACACGATTAGGAAGTAGTTAGAGATGAGTTTAAAAAGTGATAAAAAATGAGAAAAATCTACTTTAAAGACTATTTATAATGTTCAGCTCTTCCTAACTCTCTGCTTTCAGCATATGGAATTATGTAAAGCACGATTAGGAAGTAGTTAAAGATTAGTCTAAAAGGTACTCAAAGCCAGCTGTAATTTAATAGTATTCTGATCTCTAAAAGATGAACAACTTATGATAAAGAGACCATCAATATGTTAACATACAACTTTGAGAAACTAAACTAGAAATCAGCTATGAAAATGGAGTAAAGGCAGCAACTTTGAATAAGTCAACTGAAAATGCCATCAGATATAAAGCAAATACACAAAGACAAAAACAATCCCGGGTTAAAAACCTGCAAAAGAACAATACTGATCAGTTTAAAATAAAGGCTGGAAATGAAATGACATAAGATCAAATGGTACACTATTATACATGATGAAAGAAATAGAAATTGCTGAAAGCAGGAAAATGAAACCAAACACTATGTACATGGGCTGTCATAGATGGGGGCCCTCCATCCACGCAACCAACTTAAAAGATCAGCTACGAAAAGGTGAACAGAACAGTCTTCTTTTTATAAAACCAACATGTCAAAATACAGTGAAAAGTGCTGTAGGAACAGCCTTCTAAAACAGAGTTTTTATAACAGAGTCAGCGCAACAATTACAATATTCAAAAAGCTAATCTATAAGCGTTGGCACACGCTTTATTTATAAGCACAGAGGCAACTACTCTCTGCGTGAACTAAGCAACTACAGCCTAACTTATTAACTACGCAGCAACACGCAGTCTTAGCTAATTAACTTGTGCAGCAAACACGTAGGCAACTCCGTGCACTTTTGAGGGAAATGGTCATCATGGGAGACAAATCTATGTTTGGATCCTGTCTTTAGCTATCTTCGTGGCATGGAGGAGGTGCCAGCTATAGTTTCGTGTCCCAACTGCTCACGGCTCCCGTGCCACCATTTAGAACTTGACCGTTTGACCGAGGGAATACCTGCGTTGACCAAGGGCATACGTGACTGGTTTGGCTCAACCAATAGCATACGATCCATGTGTATATCCAACCCAACATGCCCATGTGGCCCGTTCCTTGAGAAGACACGTGGAGCATATCAAACAACAAAAAGGCTGCGGAATCTTTGAACAGCTGCGGAATTGCTGAACAGTTGCAGAATTGCTGAACAGCTGCGGAAACTCTGTTTATATGTCAAAAATCTAAACCAACAGTACAACATAAGAAAAGTTAACTAATTATGCTTAAAGACATCAAATGTAATGATCTGGAAAAGTTTATGCAGAAAATAGAGAAAAAGAGAGGGATAAGTGAGGAAAAGCTGTAGGTAATGATGGATAATCAAGTGCAAGTTAGAGGCTCTACAAAGGCGTAGTGCGAAGACGCCACAGAGGCGCCACAGAAGGCGTAGTGCAGAGGTGCCACAGAAGGCGCAGTGCAGAGGCGCCACAGAAGGCGCACTGCAGAGGCGCCACAGAAGGCGCAATGGAAAGACGCCACAGAGGTGCCACAGAAGGCGCAGTGGGGAGGCGCCATAAAAGGCGTAATGCGGAGGCGCCACAGAAGGCGCAGTGCGGAGATTCCACATAGGTGCCACAGAAGGCGCAGTGCGGAGGCGCCACAAAAGGCGCAGGTGCGGTGGTCACGGCGCCACAGAAGGCACAGGTACGGAGGTAGTACAGATATCCACAGATCTATACCAGTGAAGTTGCGATCCCTGCTTAGTATTTGTTTTAACGGCCTTTGACTATTCTGCAGGGTTTTGGGTGCATAACTGATGTTTGGTTACTGGTATTGAGTTCAAATAACAACATGATTAATGACTTATCTTTATGTACTAGATATGGTTGATAACTCTCATAATATCATTGTATATGTATGGATCTGGTGATTGGGTGATTCAAAAGGTTGTTTGATTATCAGCTTCAATGTTGTTGTTCGGTCCAGTATGAAAATTGGATGAAAAGTGGCCTTTCAGATTATGTGTTGTGCTTCAGTGTATCCAGTCTGAAAATTGATGAAATCTGGTACCTGAAGGAGAGAAGATTGTAGGTCAGCGCCTATGTACTAGTATCTAAGCTAGTACAAAAGCTAAGGGAGATCTTTGGAGCATTGTAGCAGGTAGCAGCCTGCGTACTAGTAAATGGATCGGCTAGTACAAGAGCAAAGGGGGTTGTAGCTCCCGTACTGGTATAAGACTGCACCAGTACAAATATTGTAAAAGGATTTTCTTATTAAGAAGAAGATTGAGATGACTTGCAGCAGGTGGTTTTTCTCCCGCATTGGGTTTCCACCTTATATCATGGTGTTCATGTGTGTGCCTTATGTGTGATGATCTATTCTCTATTACTGCATTTGTTATCTGATAATATGGTTGATAATGTTCTAATGCACTCATTGAAGATCAATTAACTTAATCATAATAAGTTGTGGAAGTAGCATATATGAATCTGATTATGGAAATGAAAAAGTTTTATTAATGTGATAATACTGATTCACCCCCCCTCTCAATATTATTTCCAACACACCTGATACTTAGAGTGATAATTGAACTATTCAAATCATGTGATATTAGTTAGTTACGACTACCTCTCATGGAAATGGTCATACATGAATGACTTAATTAACGCTATTGAATCCCAAAATGATATCTAATATAATACACTGCGTAAACCCCTTATACTCAAATACGAAAAGAGTAAATGGATCTCTACTTGAATGATTCATGAGGAACAATATTTTGCTAAGGTTTTGCAAATGGTGTAGCAAGCTAAGTGGGCTTGAATGTGGGAAAAAATCCACAGTTAAGTGTGCTTGAGCCAAAGGCGATCTGGGAAGGGTGACGTACCGAGAAGTCCTGGTTACTAGCTATAATCCCTAGAAGTGATGATTGACGCTATGTGATTCATTTCACTAGTTTCAATCCCAATTCTCCACCCCTGTGAGCATCACCCGATGCAATGAATGCTAAGTGAACTATTCAAATCATGAGAAATTAGTCAATTATGACTACCTCTCATGGAAATGGTCATACATGAATGACTTACTTAACACTGTTGAATCCCAAAATGATATCTAATATAATGCACTGTGGAAACCCCCTATACTTACATTCAGAAAATGTGAAGGGATCTCTAATTGAATGGTTCATGAGGCACAATACTTGCTAAGGTTTTACAAATGGGGTAGCAGGATAAGTCGGCTTCATTGTGGGGAAAAATCCATAGGTAAGCATGCCTCAGCCAGAGGTGATCTGGAATGGGTGACCTCCCGGAATGTCCTGGTTACTGGGTTAAAGCCACATAAGTGATGATTGGTGCTATGTGATTCATTTCACTAGTTTCAATCCGACTTCTTCACACCTATGAGCATGACCTGATGCAATGAGTTCTAAGTGAACTATTCAGATCATGAGAAATTAATCAGTTATGACTACCTCTCATGGAAATGGTCATACATGAATGACTTACTTAACACAGTTGCAATCGAAAATGATATCTAATATAATGCACTGCGTAAACCCCCCATACTTAAATTCAAAAAGAGTGAAGGGATATCTACTTGAATGGTTCATGAGGAATAATACTTGCTAAGGTTTTTCAAATGGGTTGCAACCTAAGTGGGCTTCATTGTGGGGAAAACTCCACAGTTAAACGCACTTGAGCCAGAGGTGATTTGGGATTGATGACCTCCCTGGAAGTCCTAGTTACCAAGTGCAAGCCCTAGAAGTGATGATTGACGCTCTGTGATTCGTTTCGTAGTTTCAATCCTACTTCTTCACCCTTGTGAGCATCACTTGATGCAATGAGAGCTAAGTGAACTATTCAAATCATGAGAAATTAGTCAATTACAACTACCTCTCATGGAAATGGTCATATGTGAATGACTTACTTAATGCAGTTGAATCTGAAAATGATACCTAATATAATGCATTGCATAAACTCCCTATACCTAAATTCAAAAAGAGTGAAGGGATCCCTACTTGAATGGTTCATGAGGTACAATACTTGCTAAGGTTTCACAAATGGGGTACCATGCTAAGTGGGCTTGATTGTGGGGAAATCTCCACAGTTAAGCGCGTTTGAGCCAGAGGCGATCTGGGATGGGTGACCTCTCAAGAACTCCTAGTTACCGGGTGCAAGCCCCGGAAGTGAGGATTGATGCTATGTGATTCATTTCACTAGTTTCAATCCCACTTCTTCATCCTTGTAAGCATCACCCGATGCAATGAGTGCTAAGATAACTATTCAAATCATGAGAGATTAGTCAATTACGACTACCTCTCATGGAAATGGTCATACTTGCATGACTTACTTAACGCAGTTGATCCAAAAATGATATCTAATATAACGCACTGCGGACACCCCTATACTTACATTTGAAAAGAGTGAAGGGATCTCTACTTGAATGGTTGATGACGCACAATACTTGCTAAGGTTTTGCAAATGGGGTAGCAAGCTAAGTGGGATTTATTGTGGGAAAAAATCCACAGTTAAACTCACTAGAGCGAGAACCGATCTGGGATGGGTGACCTCCCAGGAAATCCTGGTTACCGGGTGCAAACCCTAGAACTGATGATTGATGCTATGTGATTCATTTCACTAGTTTCAATCCCACTTCCCCTGTGAGCATCAACCAATACAATGAGTGCTAAGTAAACTATTAAAATAATGAGAAATTAGTCAGTTACAACTACCTGTCATAGAAATGGTCATACGAGAATGAATTACTTAATGCAGTTGAATCCCAAAATGATATCTAATATAATGCATTGCATAAAACCCCTCTAGTTAAATTCAAAAAGAGTGAAGGGATCTCTACTTTCTTGGTTCATGACACACAATACTTGGTAAGGTTTTGCAAGTGGGCTAGCATGCTTAGTGGGCTTCATTGTGGGGAAAAATATTGGGAAGTCCTGGTTACTGGTTGCAAGCCCCGGAAGTGATGATTGATGCTATGTGATTCATTTCACTAGTTTAAATCCCACTTCTTCACCGCTGTGAGCATCACCCAATGCTATGAGTGATAAG
This sequence comes from Pinus tabuliformis, assembly GCA_031772625.1. Taxonomy (NCBI): domain Eukaryota; kingdom Viridiplantae; phylum Streptophyta; class Pinopsida; order Pinales; family Pinaceae; genus Pinus; species Pinus tabuliformis. Next base: position 817,719,729 of record CM062806.1, on the reverse strand, counting down.
TGAACTATTAAAATCATGAGAAATTAGTCAGTTATGACTACCTCTCATGGAAATGGTCATACGTGAATGACTTACTTTATGTAGTTGAATCCCAAAATGATATATAATATCATGCACTATGTAAACCACCTATACTTAAATTCAAAATGAGTGAAGGGATCTCTACTTGAATGGTTCATCAAGCACAATACTTGCTAAGGTTTGCAAATGGTGTAACAAGCTAGGTGGCCTTGAATGTGGGGAAAACTCCACAGTAAAGCACGCTTGAGCTAGAGGCAATCTGGGATGGGTGACCTCCCAAGATGCCCTAGTCATAGGGTACAAGCCCTAGAAGTGATGATTGACGCTATGTGATTCATTTCACTAGTTTCAATCTGAATTCTTCACTCCTGTGAGCATCACGCGATGTAATGATTGCTAAGTTAACTATTCAAATAATGAGAAATTAGTCAATTAGGAGTACCTCTCATGGAAATGGTCATACGTGAATGACTTACTTAATGTAGTTGAAACCCAAAATGATATCTAGTATAATGCACTGTGGAAACAACCCATACTTACATTCAAAAAGAGTGAAGGGATCCCTACTTGAATGGTTCATGAGGTACAATACTTGTTAACGTTTTGAAAATGGGGTAGCAAGCTAAGTGGGCTTGATTGTGGGGAAAACTCTAGAGTTAAGCATGCTTGAGCGAGAGATGATATGGGATGGGTGACCTTCTGAGAAGTCCTGGTTACTGGTTGCAAGCCCCAGAAGTGATTATTGACGCTATGTGTTTCACTTCACTAGTTCCAATCACACTTCTTCACCCTTTTCAGAATTACCCAATGCAATGAGTGCTAAGTGAACTATTCAAATTATGTGAAATTAGTCAGTTATGACTACTTCCCATGGAAATTGTCATATGTGAATGACTTACTTAATGGAGTTGAATCCCAAAATCACATCTAATATAATGCACTCTGTAAACCCCCATACACTTAAATTCAAAAAGAGTTACAGGTTCCCTACTTGAATGGTTCATGAGGCACAATACTTGCTAAGGTTTTGAAAATGGGGTAGCAAGTTAAGTGGGCTTGACTATGGGGAAAACTCCATAGTTAGCTGTGCTTGAGCCAGAGGCGATCTGGGATGGGTGACCTCACAGGAAGTCCTGGTTACCGGGTGCAAGCCACAAATGTGATGATCGATGCTATGTGATTCATTTCACTAGTTTCAATCCCATTTCTTCACCCCTGTGAGCATCACCCAATGTAATGAGTGCTAAGTGAACTATCCAAATCATGAGAAATTAGTCAGTTACAACTACCTCTCATGGAAATTGTCATATGTGAATGACTTACTTAATGCACTTGAATCCCAAAATGATATCTAATATAATGCACTACATAAACCCCCTATACTTAAATTCAAAAATAGTGAAGGGATCTCTACTTGAATGGTTCATGAGGCACAATACTTGCTAAAGTTTTGCAAATGGGGAAGCAAGCTAAGTGGGCTTGATTGTGGGGAAAACTCCACAGTGAAGCATGCTTGAGCTAGAGGCAATCTCGGATGGATGGCCTCCGAGGAAGTCCTAGTTAATGAGTGTAGGCCGCCGAAGTGATTATTGACACTATGTGATTCACTTCACTAGTTTCAATCCCACTTATTCAACCTTGTGAACATCACTCGATGCAATGAGTGCTAAGTGAACTATTAAAATCATGAGAAATTAGTCAGTTACGACTACCTCTCATGGAAATGGTCATACGTGAATGAATTACCTAACACAGTTGAATCCCAAAATGATATCTAATATAATGCATTGCATAAAACCCCTATAACTAAATTCAAAAAGAGTGAGGGGATCTCTACTTGAATGGTTCATGAGGCATAATACTTACTAAGGTTTTGCAAATGGGGTAGCAAGCTAAGTGGGCTTGATTGTGGGGAAAACCCCACAGTTAAATGTGCTTGAGCCAGAGGTGATATGGGATGGGCACCCTCCCAGGAAGTCCAAGTTACCGGGTATAAGCCCTGGCAGTGATGATGACACTATGTGATTCATTTCGCTAGTTTCAATCCCACTTCTTCACCCCTATGAGCACCACCCAATGCAATGAGTGCTAAGTGAACTATTCAAATCAGGAGAAATTAGTGAGTTACCACTACCTCTCATGGAAATTGTCATACGTGAATGACTTGCTTAATGTAGTTGAATCCCGAAATGACTCTAATATAATGCACTACATAAACCTCCTTTACTAATGTCAAAATGAGTGAAGGGATCTCTACTTGAATGGTTCATCAGGCACAATCCTTGCCAAGATTTTGCAAATGGGGTAGCAAGCTAAGTGGGCTTCATTGTGGGGAAAACTCCATAGTGAAGCGTGCTTGAGCTAGAGGAAATGTGGAATGGGTGACTTCCCGGGAAGTCCTGGTTACTGGGTGCAAGCCCCGGAAGTGATGATTGACACTATGTGATTCATTTCACTAGTTTGAATCCCACTTCTTCACCCCTGTGAGCATCACCCAATGCAATGAGTACTAAGTGAGCTATTCAAATCATGAGAAATTAGTCAGTTACGACTACTTCTCATGGAAATGGTCATACGTGAATAACTTACCTAACTCATCTGAATCCCAAGATGATGGCTAATATAATTCACTACGTAAACCCCCTATATTTAAATTCAAAAAGAGTGAAAGTATATATACTTGAATGGTTGATGAGGCACAATACTTGCTAAGGTTTTGCAAATGGGGTAGCAAGCTAAGTGGGCTTGATTATGGGGGAAACTCCACAGTTAAGCGTGCTTCAGCGAGAGGCGATCTGGGATGGGTTACCTCCCTAGAAGTCCTGGTTACCAGGTGCAAGCCTAGGAAGTGATGATTGTTGCTATGTGAATCATTTCACTAGTTTCAATCCCACTTCTTCACCCCTGTGAGCATCACCCAATGCAATGAGTGCTAAGTGAAATATTCAAATCATGAGAAATTATTCATTTATCACTACCTCATAGAAACGGTCATACGTGAATGACTTACTTAACGCAGTTGACTTCCAAAATGATATCTAGTATAATGCACTCCATAAACCCCCTATACTTAAATTCAAAAAGAGTGAAGGGATCCCTGCTTGAATGGTTCATGAGGCAGAATACTTGCTAAGGTTTTGCAAATGGGGTAGCAAGATAAGTGGGCTTAATTATGGGGAAATCTCCACAGTTAAGCATGCTTGAGCCAAAGGAAATCTTGGATGGGTGACCTCACGGGAAGTCCTAGTTACTTAGTGCAAGCCCCAAAAGTGATGATTGACATTATGTGATTTATTTCTCTAGTTTCAATCCCATTTCTTCACCCCTGTGAGCATCATGTGATGTAATGAGTTCTAAGTGAAATATTCAAATCATGAGAAAAGTGAGTTATGAATACCTCTCATGGAAATGGTCACATGAATGACTTACTTAACACAGTTGAATCCCAAAATGATATCTAATATAATGCACTGCGTAAACCCCCTGTGCTTAAATTCAAAAAGAGATAAGGGATCTCTACTTGAATGGTTCATGAGGCACAATACTTGATAAGGTTTTGAAAATATCGTAGCAAGCTAAGTGTGCTTGATTGTGGGGAAATCTCCACAGTTAAGCGCTCTTGAGCCATATGCAATCTAGGATGGGTGACCTCCGAGGAAGTCCTGGTTACTACGTGCAAGCCTCAGACTTGATGATTGATGCTACATGATTCATTTCACTAGTTTCAATCCCAATTCTTCACCTCTACAAGCATCAACCGATGCAATGAGTGCTAAGTGAACTATTCAATCATGAGAAATTTGTTAGTTATGACTACCTCTCATGGAAATGGTAATACTTGAATGACTTACTTGACATAGTTGAATCCCAAGATGATATCTAATATAATGCACTGCATAATCCCCCTATACTTAAATTCAAAAAGAGTGAGGGGATCTCTACTTGAATGCCTCATAGGCAAAATACTTGCTAAGGTTTTGAAAATCGGGTAGCAAGCTAAGTGGGCTTGATTGTGGGGAAAAATCCATAGTTAAATGCACTTGACCCAGAGGCGATCTAGCATGGGTGTCCTACCGGGAAGTCTTGGTTTCTGGGTGCAAGCCCCGAAAGTGATGATTGACGCTATGCGATTCATTTCACTAGCTTCAATCCCACTTCTTCACCCATGTGAACATCACCTGATGAAATGAGTTCTAATTGAACTATTCAAATCATGTGAAATTAGTCAGTTACGACTACCTCTCATGGAAATGGTCATACGTGAATGACTTACTTAACGTAGTTGAATCCTAAAATTATCTATAATATAATGGACTACGTAAACCCCCTATACATAAATTCAAAAAGAGTGAAGGGATCCCTACTTGAATGGTTCATGAGGCACAATAATTGCTAAGGTTTTGCAAATGGGTTAGCAAGCGAAGTGGGCTTGATTGTGGGGAAAACTCGACAGTTAAGTGCACTTGAGCCAGAGGCGATCTGCGAAGGGTGACCTCCTAGGAAGTCCTAGTTACCAAGTGAAAGCGCCAGAGGTGATGATTGACGCTATGTGATTCATTTCACTAGTTTCAATCCCACTTCTTCACCCATGTTAGCATCACCTGATTCAATGAGTGCCAAGTAAACTGTTATCACTTAGAACCATAGTTCATGTATGTAATGTTGTCCACAAGTTTCATATAAAAATCTTCAGTTTTGTGAATAGGTTTATATGTGTGTGTGTCACTTTGAAATTTGAATTTCAAAAGGTATTGATGTAAGTTCGTGTAAAAAAATCGTTAGATACCCTCTATCATTGTCAGTTAAGGCATGTCTTGTCTTGATTGCGTCATTCGTACTTTGCGCAGTTTCGCAGCGCAGTCTGTTTGGTCAATTTAGCTGCGCAATGATGTTTCCGTCTTTTCGCAGTGTACTGTTTACCAGCTATTTTGTAGCGCGTTTTGTTAAATCTTAACTGTCTGCGCTACGAAATCAGGGTTTCGGGGTTTTTGTAGCGCCTTTTCTTGAAATGTCAAATCTCGGAGGGGTGAGTCATAGGTCCGTTCACGTTTGTCAGTTGATGTTCTCTCCAGGTCATGATAGATCATCATTCCGCCATAAGGTCCAGAGTCACGCATATGAATATCATCTTAAGGGATTTTATGAGGTATGGTTGTGTCATAATGTGTTTTTCATAATGTGTAAACATGTCTGCTGTATGAGAAGCCCGAGTTCTCATTTAAAGGGATCATTGCAAGCGAGCCTGCACTACAAAGTCGAGATTGTTTTCGAGCTGTAGCTGCTATTAGTTCCCTGTGTGAAGATATTCGAAGCAAGATGGAAAAGAGGGAACATCGATCCGGTAAGTGCCTGAGGACAGAGCTAGAGGGGCTTGATGTTACACTCAGGGATGAAGGTGTAGCAAGAGCCTTTCGAAATGCTGGTTGCTGGAGGTTCTGCAAGAAGTTGAAGGGAGGACATGCAGAGGTAACGAAGGCGGTTGCATTAAATTTTACTGGATTGAATTCAAAGGTGTCAATGTTAGAATTTCCTGTGTCTCCTGAAGCCATTTCCATTGTCACTGAAATTCCGAGGGGAGGTCAAGAATGGTTCAAAAACTTTAAATTCGACATGAGTCCCTGTAAAGAATTTTTGAAGGAACCGTATGTAAATGAGGACCTCACCAAAGCGGTGCCAAGGAGTTACATAAAAGAACATTATGCTATGCTCCTCACATGCATCCAGAAATACCTAACATGCGAGGGAAGGTACAATAAAGTTTATTCCTATCACTTCAAACTTTTGTTGCATTTCACAGGTAAGGCTTCAATAGATATCCCTTTCTATTTGTTCAGAAGCATTAGTAAAATGTGTGATAAAATCCAGTTAAAGAAAGATGGTTGTGAAACATCCTTGTTTCATCATGGTTTAGTAAAGTTGTTGGTGTTGGATGGGTTACAAAAGATTGGCAGAGATTGGGATTCAATTGTTTTTATGGCCGGCTTTCCAAGAAAAACAGGCCTCACTCCATTGCCTGTGAGGGAAAGGGAAGAAAGGAGTGAAGAACCTACTCTGGCTGAGCTCAGAAAAGAGGTGACAGACCAAAAGAAGCCTAAAACCAAGTTAAGGAAATTAGAGAAGTCTGTGGCAGCAAAGGAGACACCTAAATCATCAGAAAAGGAAACACCTAAGTCATCATCTAAGGAGACACCTCAGTCATCAGAGCAGAAGATCCAGAAAAAGAAGGATGAAGTTAAACCAGGTGAAGTTGAAAATATTTCAAGGGTGAAAACCAGAGGTCAACTAAACAAGGAGAAGGGTAAGTCAATTACTGTGGAAGAAAGCCCTATTTCAAAAGGCAGTTTAAATGACTTACTTGAAGCTATTGAACTTGAGCAAGATCAGCCAATACAGATTGAACCAATAGAGTTTGAGCAAGATCACCCAGTGCAGCCAATGCATATTGACCTCACTCAATCTTCACCCGAAAGTACTAAAAAACCAAGAGCTTCAAAAAGGTTGAAATTTGAGGAGCCTAGTAAAGAATATGCTTTCAAGCCACGTAGGCGAGTCTCAAGAAGACAAATGAAAGAAGTGGAGAAAGCGCAGAAAGAGAAGGCACCTTTAGAAGTGCCTAGTACAGATGTACTTGAGGTTTTGACCAGGACAGTTCATGCAGCCAGAAGTAAAAACAAGGGTAATAGGGTCATCATCAGCCAAGGTGGAAATGTCATTGCTATCAAGCAACAAGCAGGAACAACACAAGAAGAAATGCCTCAGATTAAAAATGCTTCTAAGGAAAGGGCAGTGAGATATGCAAATTATAAAAAGGCTGTAATAAAAGGCAGAACAAGTCTAATGAGCCAAACTGACTCAGTGTCTGATGCATACTTGTGGACGGTGCCAGCTCTGAAGCAGGCAAAAATCATGAAACAGATGAACACAAGCTTAAGAGCAGAAAACAAGGCTTTAAAGGAAGAAGTTAGCAGTTTGAAGAAGAAGCTAGGTAAACTAGCTGATTAATCCAAGGGGAAATTTGCTTTTCAAGTTTTGATAAATTTTGGTTGTCATCATTTTGAAACTTTTTGGATCCCTTACACCTGTACAAAGTAACTGAAGAAATCACGGAGTTAAGTCAGCAGTGCTTTAAGATTCATATGTTCTATTTTGATTACCTACAGCAGTTTCGTAGCGCGCTACGAAACTGCTGTAGATGACTGTTTATGTGAAAAAATGAAATTGATGCTGAGGTCAGCAAATCTTGAAAAGGATGACTCGAGGCCAACATGGAGATTATACAAAGCTATTCAGATATTCAAAAGGTGACAGGTGTGAGTATTTAAGAAAAAGGTGAAATTTTTGTTTTTTGTTAAAGTCTTCCTAAAGTTACTTTATAGCCGAATTGTTAGGGTTCTGGTAGGGCTACCGAAATTTCGGGTGGTACACCTGTTCAGTTCACAAAGTGTCCAGATCATAAGGCATATTGGATTATGTGTGGTTATTAGAGGAATTAAATGGCTTGGAGCATAGTCTTTTAGTGCATGAAGACTAATGGGAGGCAGAGACCGTGAAAATAGGGCACAGATCCTTATCAATTGATGAGTCATCCACACAGCAAGTATCCGAAGCTGCTCATTCAGTGAATGTTCCTCCAGCATGTCTTGGCTATTACTGAAATGGTACAGGTGTCAAAGTTCAAGAAAGCATCAATGCACACGAGGAGATAAACTTAGAGTTTCAATGGGAATGGGACTCTATGTATTCACAACGCAATACCTTTGTAATTAATTAGTTTGTTTAGATATGGATAAGGCAATTAATGATAGGATTTCGAGCTCCCTTCATGCTTGTTGAGGAGACTCAAGATAGTAGTAGTTTTGTTTTCCTATATATAGAAATGACTCTGATGTAAAAAAGGTTGGAGATTTTATACAAAAACAGAGTTTTATTGGGGCCAATGTAAAGACTTATTACAGTAATAGTAAAATAGCTGTTGTTTCTTCTCAAGATTCTCAATGGAATATATTGTTCAAATGTGATGGTGGTTTATTCTCTTAATGTTCTTTTACAGCCTTGTTATAGCATAATCACTCAGAATTCATGTTTAATGCTCTGACTTCCTGTATGCTTGGCAAGTTGTGGTTTATGTAAAGTATGTTTGAACATCTGATGCAAAGAGCCTTGATTTCCATGAAATGACTGTGCTTTTGTTTACTAAATGTGTGAGACTCCATAGCCCAATGAAGACCAGTTTGATATGTGTCCAACCAGCTTTGTTTTCATAAATGTGTGAAGAGTTAGCCATCTGTTGTTGTGATTGATTTCTATCAAAAGTCTGTGAGAGAGCCCTCTCTGACTAAGGAGGCTAACCCTTAGTCTAAAGTTTGGTTGAAAGAGTTACATGAAATATTGCTTGGCTACAGCCCTTAGTACTGGTTTTGTGATAACATAAACTATTCAAATCGTGATAAATTAGTCAGTTACAACTACCTCTCATGGAAATGGTCATACGTTAATGACTTACTTAACGCAGTTGAATACCAAAATGATATCCACTATAATGCATTAATTAAACCCCCTGTACTTCAATTCAAAAAGAGTGAAGGGATCTCTACTTGAATGGTTCATGAGGCATAATACTTGCTAAGGTTTTGTTAATGGGGTAGCAATCTAAGTGGGCTTGATTATGTGGAAAACTCCACAGTTAAGTGTGCTTGAGCCAAAGGCGATATGGGATGGATGACCTCTCGGGATGTCCTAGTTACTGGGCGCAAGCCCCGGAAGTGATGATTAACGCTATGTGATTTATTAAATTATTTTCAATCACACTTCTTCACCGTTGTGTGCATCACGCGATGCAATGAGTGCTAAATGAGCTATTCAAATCATGAGAAATTAGTCAATTACAACTACCTCTCATGGAAATGGTCATACATGAATGACTTACTTAACGTAATTGAGTCCCAAAATGATATCTAATATAATGCACTGCATAAACCCCCTATACTTAAATTCAAAAAGAGTGAAGGGATCTCTACTTGAATGGTTCATGAGGCACAATACTTGCAATCTTTGAGGGTTGGATTCATCCTCCTTTTAGGCTTACTGACTGGTTTGCAATCTTCCTTAATGTATATATGATGAGTACATGTTGAAGGGTGCACTCCCTTCATCTCCTTATAACTCCAAGCGAAGGCATATAAATGTTTTCTCAATCAGCTTCACAACTCCTTCTCCTAGGAAGTGGATAGGGATGGATTGATTTTCAAGGTTATTTCTGGGTCGAACTCTATATTCTTAACATGGAGAGAGGTCAGGTCAGCCACACAGAGATTAGTTACGGGATTGTTTTGGGTTTCTTTCACCATATCCTCTAATGGCAAGGTACTGGGGGGTGGCTTTTAAATTAAATTTTCAATGAAATCATCCTCATCTCACGGTTCCCCACCATGGTAGTTTCTAATGCACAAAGTAGTGCATAATAGACTTCATCCTCATCCTCCTCCTCCAACTAGAGAGGTAGATCATGTTCTAGCAAGGGTTGGGCAGGAGGGTATAAGACTAACTGTTTGGACATGTGGCCATTCTTGATGGTCATGTTCCCAGCCTGACAGCTGATATAGGCATCGACAGTAGCCAACCAGGGTCTTCCCAAGATGAGAGGATACCCAGTGAGCTTTGCCTTCAACTAGAGAACCAAGAAATCAACAGGGTACTCCCAAGAATCAATGCAGACTATCACATCTTCCACAATCCCCTCAGGGGTCACGATGGAGTGGTCTGCTAGCTGCAATATTGTCGTGGTCTTCCTTAAGGAGCTCTGGAGGTTGATTTTGAGCATGGTATCCTTTGTCATCACATTAATGGCAGGTCCCAGATCAATCAAGGTGTGTGGGATCATGGTGCCATTGATGTGGACGTCAACTACTAGGCTTCCAGGATCCATATATTTCGGATAGATTACCTACCCCAAAATCAGGTCGGACAGTTGTCCTATGACATTGATGGTTGGGTCATCCCTCTTGCACTTGCCTAGATTCCTAAAGCACTTCTCTTTGATCAACCGATTGTATATAGGCACATCTTTAATTGCTTGGAGAAGTGATATCTTCACACATAACTGTTTCAATTCTCCCAAAAGTTTAGTTTCTTCTGGGGTGGCTTGTGTTGTCTTGGATAGTCTCTCAAGAAAGGGTGGAATTACTTTAGGCTCACTTTCCTCTTTATCATCCTCAACCTCCCTATGGGGAGGCTGGCTATCTGGGAGAACCTTCCCAGATCACAAGTTAATCTCCTAAATCTCCACAACATAAGTTTGGCATGATGGTTCCCCACTATATACTTGATGAGCCTATCTGTTGTTTGGGCTTGGGTTCAGCTGGGTAGGCATTTGGGTTTGCCTTGGTGGAGCAGGAGGCAATGGTTGTGTTTGAGTAGGTGGTGGGTGCAAAAGAGCGAGAGGAGAGTTGTATTAGGGCCTCCACCCCTGATGAGATGCATTCCATCGAGGTTGTGGATGAGCTTAGGATTGGAATGAATGAGCAACTGGTTGGGCATGGTATTGAGATGGAAAGGACCAAGGAGGAGGTGTGGACTAGGAAGGATGAGTAGGAGGGCCCCAAGAAGGTATGGAAGTGACTTGGTTGGGGTTGTAGTATGCCTGAGATGTCCCTTGCATCCCTTGCTGGTATGGTTTGGGTCCATGTGGTCTCCTTTGGTTCATGAAATAAAGTGGTTCAGTGGCTCCTTCGGCCCCTTGGTATACAGCTTTAAGTCCGGGCAAGGAAGGGCACTTGTATGTAGAATGATCTTCTTCACAGACTGAAAAAAACTCTATAGATTTCAATGGGCATTCATTCCTAGGATGCCTCCTAGTGCACCTAGGACAAAAAATGGCCAAATCCCTCTCTACTTCCTCTTGTTTCTTTTTGATATGCAAGGTATCCATTTACATGGCAAGAGTCTACAGCATCTCACTCTTGAAGTCTTCTAGCATCTTTCCAAGTTCACCTTTGATGGATGAATTGGATGAGGAGGTACTAGCTATGGGTTGACTCCCCCTACCTCTCTTTCTGGCTGCTCTAGAATGGTTTCTAAAGACAGTCTTTATGTCCTCATAAGGTAGTTGGTAGATGTCTCCCCCGATCAATAAATGAAGGGTGTCTAGAAGGTCTTCTGGGATTTTCCTGAGTATGACCAACTTCAGAGATTCAGGGTCAAGTGTGCACCTGGCCCTTTTGTAAGTGAGCTGGAACCTCTCTTCATAATCTTCCAAGGATTCACCACTTCCCATGGTCATTTGCAAGATTTCTTCCTTGGTATATTTTGACCTACAGTAGTCTCGGTATTTGTTATTAAAGGCCTACTGCATCTAAGCCCAAGTTGTGATTCTATTGCCAGGTAACCCCATGAACTAGTGCAATGCTGCATCCTTGAGAGTAGAAGGGAATAGTTTCAACTTTTACTCATCTTCTGCATAATCATAGGTTTGGAAAATGACAACAAACTCAGACAAGAAGGTGTCAGGATCTTCTGTGGGCAAACCATGGAAGTGAGGTAGGGTTGAGGGACTTATATTCTTTATTTTGGTGTCCCCATTGGTCTCCCAGATGGGAATGGTATCCCTATTCTTTCTCCATTCCCCCTAGCATTTCTGTTCTTAGCCATTATCTCAGGAGGGATGTTTTCTTCTTCTTCTTCCCCTATATGTTCTTCAAATATCTCCGGTTGTTCACCTAAGGTTTCTTCTTGATCATTGCCACCGAAGAAGAGAGAAGGATGGCTATGTGATGTAGTGGGGGTGTTAGGCAATAATTTTCTTGAATTATCTCTGTTCTTACTGTTATAGACATTTTTGTGCCTCGCGTCAAGGAGCAAGGAATGTCGATAATTACAGGGATCCTCAGTCCCTAAACATGTTGTTCTTACCCCTAAAAAGAACAAGGTCATCAATCAACAGCACTTCCAATCAGTTCCCCACCTGAAAACACTTCAGAACAGGCTTATTTTGGATCATGTCAGCTGCTAAACTGAGCTTCTGCGCTGTATTGCAACTGTCCCACTCTGTACCTGCGCTGGAAGTCAAAAACTATGAAGGCTACCTGCGCTGGGCGAGATTGGCCAAGTGGCACAGTCATCCTGCAAGGTGTCAATTGCCCAGGAAGCTTCCAAACTGACACTTGGGTCATGAGATTCGCCCTGTGATGAGTAAGAGGTACTTGATCACCATGTGTAACCAAGGATCTCCAAGTGGACATAGGAACTGAAGATTAACTGAAGATGGAGAGGACACAAGGCAGCTTCATGTCAGTCTCAAGCTGACTCATCTGTTCCTCTTCTACCCTATATATAGAACTCTTCTATGAGCTCTAGGGAGGCTGAAATTTTGTATAAGCAAGGAGGTGCTGTTGGTATACCGCCAGGATTATTTGGGTGATTGTTTTACTAGAGGTCAAGAAGAGAGTTCTTGCTGCCGAGGAGGTGCTGCTGGATTGGGGCCAACTTCATTGGTTGTAACTTCCTCTGGAACCCTGTTACTTTCTATCAATAAAGTTTGCATGTTCTCCTATTCACTTGTTTTACATAGATGCTTTGTGTTTACATGTGTATTCATTGCAATCTAATCCATGCTTTGATTATGAGTGCTTGTATCTGTTAGTTTGCTCTCTCTTGTTGTGCAGGTCTTGTGTGTAGCTGGATCGGCTTGGAGAGAAAAGAGCTGGGAGCTGGATACAAAGGAAGAGGGATAAGGATCAATCAAGCGCAAGACACCAGGTTGGTTGACCTTCTTTCCATTCTATCCATATACTCATAAAGAAGAACATGAAAACTTTATCATTCGGTTGTTGCTAGATTCTGTCACATCTAGAAAGGGTTAGGGTCATCCGCATCGGATACTTTTCCCCACAACAAACTGGCGACTCCGCTGGGGAGATCCTAGTATCTTGTTGTTGTTATTTGTAGTATTTTGCTGTTTCTATCTTGAAGAACCGAGTACCGAATCGAAAAGCTTTTGACTATATCAAAAGCGAAGTAGAGGGTTTGCTACTCTTGCTCCTTTGCTGAGCAACTTCAAGATTTAAAGAGCTAATCTACAGGTAGATCTTTACTCTTTGTGATAGATCTTAGTCCTCTTGATCATCCCTCTACCTGTACTTAACCCATAGCATTTTGTTTCAGTCAAAACAGTACATTTTTGAGCTTTTTATGACCCGGAATTGTTAGCAGACGTAACTCTCGTAAGTCAGTGCAGGCTGTCCACAGGCAGTCTGCATTACAGCGCAGGTAGCCCCTTCGGGAACTGCGCTGAGAGTGAAACTGGCAGTGCAGTACCTGCGCTGGTCCAGTTGGCCTTAGGCTAGCTTAACTCTTCCTCTGTGTCTTGGCCCTGTTTGCACTTGTTTTTGGCTGATTGCTTGCTGGTTAATGTATTTGCTGTATACCTCATCTCCTTGACTTCATTTCGCCTCAGTTGTGTGATGAAATTGTAAACTTTCTTTCAGTATTTCTTGTTTCAGTTACAATTTCCCATAGTGAAAAGCAAGCCTACAGCCTTGACCTCTTAGATTTCGATCTTATGAGTTAGTGTTATTGCTGTTCATAGCTGTTTTGGATTGATTTGCTTTCACTTTATGGTTTGAATCTGTATTTTTCTTGTATTTTAAACAAGTCTTTCATAAGGTGTTCTTCTGATTGTGGACAAGCTTGTTTATTCATATTTGAAAAGTTGATTCAAAAATCATACAACATTTTCCTTTTGTTAAGCATCAACATTAAGGAAACGAAAAGAAATACATGCATTGTGCATTTTGCATTTGACTGTATATATGATGATTTAGGGAAATGTGCATTATAGTGTGTGTTCTTTGATCTGTGGAAAAGTTGTGTCTTACTCTTTCCTCAAGTAGATTAAGGTTTTCATTGTTGAAAGACTGAAAAGATTTTGCTTCTCATTCTTAGATTGCATATAGGAAGTTGTATATATACATCTCGTGGCGAACCTGAAAGGCGAACTACTAAGAAAGATCAACATTAAAATAAATTCAATTTACATAACAACGCTTTGGAATTTAACGCAAACATCTAGAGGTCTAGGTAGAGACGTGTTCCGGCGTCGTTAAACATAGTGACTGTCGATCTCTACGAAGGTGGGTGATTCCTCCTGAGAGTCGGTGGCACTAACACGGATTTGAGCTCCCGCGTACCGTCGAGTATATTGGGAGACCCCTATAGGCTTTTATCCTTTTATCCTTAGGAAGCCGTGTCGACCGCCCTACTGATCGCGATGCAGTGAACACAGCATTCACGAAGATCGACCACCCATACCGTAAAACGTATTCTGTGGTTTCGCGAAAAGTTTGGCACTCCCTCTACCTAGATCTCCAGAGCAGTTTCTTTTGGCCTTTTTCAAACTCTATAACTGAAAAAGTCCAACCGAGCATTTGTCACTTCGGGCTCGTTAATACATCGAAGGCGACTAGAGTCATCTTTAGCTTTTTCTCGACTCTTAAAACATGAAAAAGCAAGTTTGTGTCTAAAAGCGTCGTAAATAAAATTTATCTTAAAGCGGAACATAATCACCTGTTATTCCCACGTTGATCTTTTAGTTGAAAAGTATGGAGCCTACCAACCAAGGAAGTAACCTTGGCGGAAGTCCAAATCCCTTCTCCTCTTGGGGAGATGTTGGTGCGCCCCATATGGCTACATTGTCGCTTCCAGGATTGACAATTGGCCTTCCTGTTTGGCTCTTTTCAACTAATGTAGTCCAAATCGCCACTAATCCTGAGCAATCGAATCAACAGTCAGAACCATCTGAAACTACCCACCAGCCTTCCACTTCTTATAATACTTCCTCTGATCCTTCATCTTCACAGGGTAGAGCCGGCAAAAGTCAGCCTCCCAAGGAGAAGAAGGAGAAGAAGAAGAGAGGAAAGAAGCAGAAGGAGCCTCTGGCGAAGGCGACTGGGGGCAAGCAGAAGAAAACTGACAAAAACCCACACACTGCACCGACCGGGCCTAAATCGCCATGTGTCATTTGCAAAGGGATCCATTTCCATCGTGATTGTCCTTGTATTCCCCGGATACTGAAGGACTGGTCCCCAAGGTTGCACAATCCGGTAGCATCAACCTCTGGTTGTCAAGTTGATTGCATTCCGTCAACTAGCGAGAGTGAAGGACGAAGAAGGGGACCAAGATCGCCCTGTCTATTGTGTGAAGGTAGTCATGCCATCCACAAATGTCCATTCTTAGATGAGGCCAAGAGAGTTTTGGAAGATCGCCCGGTGTCACCGTTGCGACTTCCGCCTGGATATAAAAAACTCGCGCCTAATCCCTCAACAGTTGTAAATCCAGTTGGCCCTCTTAAGTGGTCAGCTGAAGTGTCGGTCATCGACAATGAACCTACAGAATCTAGACCAGACGAAAGTCTAAAGGTCGAAACGGCAGTTGACCCGGTTCTTCCTTCAGAGGTTCTATCGTCCAATGACCCCGTCGTTGAAGACCCGTCTTCAAATGACATCGTCACCGAAGAGTCATCTTCATGTGGCACTCTCACTGATGAGAACAAGGATGACACCATCCAGGTTCTCTTTATCAGCACCGACTCCGACGAGCATCTGGGCAATGCGCCCATTCCTTTATCGCAGGAAGGAACATCATCAGAGTCGTATCCGGCCGTATATTCGGTCCCACCACCAAGCAACCTGGTTGTATCCTTTGATTGGAATCAACTAGGCAGACCCCGGTTACCAGCCAGTATACCATTCAGAATCATTGTCCAGATCTATAGAATGATCATGGCTGGTACTATCATTGATGAAGGGGCATCTGTGAGTATCCTTTCCTCTATTGCTTGGAAAGCACTGGGTTCCCCGGCGCTTTTACCTGAGTTAAGAAATCTCTCAGGTTTTGATAAAGGAACCAGTCGACCATTAGGAATCCTCCCCGATGTACCTGTTACATTGAAGGGGAAGACCGTCAGGATGAACGTATTGGTAGTTCAAGGACCCTTGGATTATAACCTACTCCTTGGACGCGACTATATTTATTGCATGGGAGCGATAGTCTCCTCACTCTTTAGAGTAATGTGTTTTCCACACGAAGGAAGAGTGGTCAAGCTCGTAGACCAACTTTCATTTCCAGGATCTCAAATCGCAAATAGTCAAATACCAATCCTAAATGGTCTGTTCGCTCAAGATTCGCCTCCGCCCCCAGTCCTCCTTCCCGATGAGTGCGAGTGATTCGGAAAGAAAGACTAGGACCCAGGGGGCATGCACCCTGGTCTGCTTCGGGCAGAAGAAACTCCGGGTATAAGAAAGAATTTCCGCAGAAGAATATGACTGGTCCGTACCCCGTCCGTAGGAAGTGGGGTTGTTCTAGAATAATAATCTTTTGTTAAAGTTATGTGTCTGGGAAGCATTCACCTTTGTCTGTGGAAGTGGGCAATGCCCAAGTAGGAATTCCCTTATTATAACAAGTAGTCACCATCTTTAAATTCCAGCCTCGCCCATCGAAACATGAGTTTTGAAGGATAAGCAGGGGCAGTAAACTAAGAAGGAGACCGTATTGTTGTAACAGAGGGTAACCATCTTAGGACAACCCAATGATAGACATCGCCGAAGGAAGGGATTGATTTGCGGCAGCAAATCGAACCACTCTTCGGATAATAAGAAAGAGGCAAGCCTCCCTCGATAATACCTATGTTTTATCTTTGAGTAGTGTTCTTCTATTGTCACAAATAGCTGTTGTTAAAAGTGGGCCGACAGGAAGTCTGAGTACTGCGTAAGACCCCTTAAAATAACGAGAAGACTAGTATCGTTAGCATTAGATTGGCAAGATGACAAGTAACTGTGAACACCCAAAGAAAAACAAAAGTAGAAGAGAGGAGGGGTGGGGTCTCGAAATTCTATCCTATACCTGGGGGCATGCAACCTTTTGGAATGCAAGCAAGGGACGACTATTGATTTTTTAAATTTTTAGGTCCTCCCTTTAAACCTGTAGGTCTAACCCTTTAAACTCGTAGGATTAGCCGTTTCCGAACTTGCACAAAGAAAGCCTGTGGGGCAAAAGTAAAATTTGCCAAAATAAGAGCATAGCTGTAGTAAGGCATAAGCTCTATAAAAATTGGTCCTTATAGGAGGCGTTCTTATGACTGGTATTTCGAGCAGTTTTAATATATAGTTCATGCTCGTTAAAAAATAAACGCAAATCCGAGCAGTTTTAGGCCTGAATCCATGCTCGTTAAAAAATAGAAGAGGGTGAGCAAAAGTTTTCCCCAGAGTTCAAGCTCATGGAAAAAATGAACCGGTAAAATAACCTTTTGAGATGGTAAATTCATTAGCCATAAGAACCTTGATCGTGTTTTCATCCACCACCTCCATCGTTCATTTGGCCAAGCATTCACTTCCATTTGTGTGTTTACCTCTTTTGAGAAACAGCTGCGAAGAGTGATTTCACCTAGCCATCCTTGTGACACTGCCGTGATTGGAAATTCCAACCTGTACCTGGAATCTGTAGCTATAACTGTCTATCACTCGTTTCTCAAAAGACGAGTCTTCTTTCAGCTCTTTTCACTGACTCGTAAAATATGAAAAGTTTGCCGAGTTTTGGCCTTCCAGCTCGTTAAAAGACCGGAACGCTATCCCTCCTCTAAATTTTAATCTTTTTGGACCTGAGGGATTATTACACAAAAGGATCGAGCGCTTGTCTTGTTCAGCTCGTAAAAGTATCGAACAGCCATCCCTTCTGTATTGTTTTATACTTTTTCGGACTTAAGGGATATGCTGACGAAAAAGGAACTATGGAGTTAACTTTCTGTACCTTTTCAGACTCTCTAAAAATGAAAAGGACCGAGTTTTCTTTGTCGTTAGACTCGTTAAAATGATTAAATAGCGACAAACTTGTCTTTAGACGAGAACGAGTTTCCCTATCGCTAGGCTCGTTAAATCTTAGCGATGGGCTTGCCCGAAGGGCAGGTTATAGAACAAGCATATGTTATCCTCCTCAAGCTTGACAAAAATAAAGAGGTACTGGTCAGAAATGACTGGGGAAAAATTGGGAGAACATCAAAGTTTAGAGGTAGCAAGTCACTCTTGAACATGACACTTTTCCTCCGTATCACATCGGGTTGGGTTGTCTCATTCACCGGTCTCGTCACCATGGTCCTCGCCACACCATCCATTTGGGGTAATGCTACCGATCCATCGCATCAGTGTCGTTATATGTTCAAGAGGGGTCATTCAGAAAGTGTCAACCGTGTCCCATCCACTACCATACATCATCCTTCATCCATTTTCATGATCGCCACCCTGATTCATATATCACAGTTTGTTTCCACCTCCACTAAATCATTAGCTCCGTTCCGTGTCATTGATGTGGGATTCATCAAGGCCCTCCTTTGACGGATCACTTCTTGTCGACATCAGCTCATTATCCAAGAAGTTGATCTAGGAACACCCCCATCAGTACTTTGAAGCTTGCATGCCTCAATGGCAAGTTTCTCACTTCTGGCGACAGGTATACCTCAATGACCTTCGACCAGAAGATTTTGCGTGGCGTTCGACGCCAAGTCCTTTATTCACGCCACGTGAATTGTACTGCAGTACCTTGAGGGTCACTGTCATTATTGGTGATTCCTCTCGCGCTTGTTAACGGTTTTCATTATTGACCGGTAATCAAGCGATGTCTTTCCATGTTCGACTTCGACACAATTCTCACATGGATCGACTTGTACTTAGAGTGAAGATCGGACGAGTTTGAAGACCCCGGATCTAGTTTCATCCATCCGAGCTGCGATATATATTCAGGAAATATAAAAACATTTTCCATGTACATCATTGCAGCGGATGATCATCCTATCAAAGGATGATAATTTCAGCAGAAGATTATCAGTCTGGCCACAGACGATCGTCTGTCATATGTATCAAAATGTATTTATAAAAGCTGAGCATGGGAATGCCCGCCTCAGCCAGACCATGAAATTGAATGAAAGATAATGTATTGTATTGTATTGTATTACAGGGCACTCTCCTCCGGTACTGGAACGAACTTCGGACCCTCTAGCTAAAGCATTTCACCCGAGTAACGGCCTCATACTTTAGGGGGCAACTGTTATAGACATTTTTGTGCCTCGCGTCAAGGAGCAAGGAATGTCGATAATTACAGGGATCCTCAGTCCCTAAACATGTTGTTCTTACCCCTAAAAAGAACAAGGTCATCAATCAACAGCACTTCCAATCAGTTCCCCACCTGAAAACACTTCAGAACAGGCTTATTTTGGATCATGTCAGCTGCTAAACTGAGCTTCTGCACTGTATTGCAACTGTCCCACTCTGTACCTGCGCTGGAAGTCAAAAACTATGAAGGCTACCTGCGCTGGGCGAGATTGGCCAAGTGGCACAGTCATCCTGCAAGGTGTCAATTGCCCAGGAAGCTTCCAAACTGACACTTGGGTCATGAGATTCGCCCTGTGATGAGTAAGAGGTACTTGATCACCATGTGTAACCAAGGATCTCCAAGTGGACACAGGAACTGAAGATTAACTGAAGATGGAGAGGACACAAGGCAGCTTCATGTCAGTCTCAAGCTGACTCATCTGTTCCTCTTCTACCCTATATATAGAACTCTTCTATGAGCTCTAGGGAGGCTGAAATTTTGTATAAGCAAGGAGGTGCTGTTGGTATACCGCCAGGATTATTTGGGTGATTGTTTTACTAGAGGTCAAGAAGAGAGTTCTTGCTGCCGAGGAGGTGCTGCTGGATTGGGGCCAACTTCATTGGTTGTAACTTCCTCTGGAACCCTGTTACTTTCTATCAATAAAGTTTGCATGTTCTCCTATTCACTTGTTTTACATAGATGCTTTGTGTTTACATGTGTATTCATTGCAATCTAATCCATGCTTTGATTATGAGTGCTTGTATCTGTTAGTTTGCTCTCTCTTGTTGTGCAGGTCTTGTGTGTAGCTGGATCGGCTTGGAGAGCAAAGAGCTGGGAGCTGGATACAAAGGAAGAGGGATAAGGATCAATCAAGCGCAAGACACCAGGTTGGTTGACCTTCTTTCCATTCTATCCATATACTCATAAAGAAGAACATGAAAACTTTATCATTCGGTTGTTGCTAGATTCTGTCACATCTAGAAAGGGTTAGGGTCATCCGCATCGGATACTTTTCCACAACACTTACGAGGCATGAAAGGAAATATTTTGGTTGGTTTTTTTTCACTGCTTGTACCTGCAAAACTAAAATTGGTCGAACAAACAAATTGCAACTAACTGAAATGAACTTGCTAAAATGAAATTGTAGAACTATAAAGGAAAGAAAATGAAATGCAGAGCTAAAAGCAAGGAAATGACTAATCTACTTTTGCTAAAGTGGAAATTGCAGAATTGAAAATGAAAACAGGGAAATTGCTAAAATGGAAATTGTAGAATTGAAAAGGAAAGTAAGGAAATGCAGAAATTGAAAGAAACAACTATTCTATTTTTATTGAAATGAAATTTGTAGAATTGAAAATGAAAGCAGGGAAATGTAGAAACTGAAAGAAACAACTACTCTACTTTTGCTAAAATAAACTAAGCAGAATGTTGCGATAGAAATTAGAAGAAAGCAGTAATCACAAAATACTTTGACGCTTCCCTGACAACGATGCCAAAAAGTGGTGAGCACTAGTATTGCAGCAATAATGTTGCAACTCCTGGGCTTCCTACTTTACTTTTATCAACTCGGTAGTTCATAACAAACTTGGAAGCGATGGTGTTGTATGCACAAGTACTAGTTCTTACTACATTCTGTCACTTGGTCAGCTGGCGCAAGATCACTAGGAGCTCAAGCCAACTTATATGGATTCCAAAAGAAGCTCTATATTTCATGAAAGAAAGGAAAGCTTACTCTACAAAGGCTACTCTACTTGTAGAAAGGAAAAGAAGGTTGAAATGTAAAGTAAACCTAGAAAACCCTACTTAACAAACTAATCCTACTTTTGGAGAAAGATAGATGAAAAACCATGAAATCAATTCCATTACCTACTCAGGAAGTAAACAACATCTACTCAAGCTATTTCTAGAAGTAAATGAGAAAAAAACATCTTTTTGGATTTTTATGTATTTTTATGTGAAATTGTCATGCATGTAATTTATTTGATTGTGAATGTGACAACGATTAGGTGGCGATGGAGGGTGGTTTTGGGACTTGAGAAGATGTAGGATGGTGTGGATGGGTCCTAGGAGGTCTCAGGTGGCCTTTTAGAGGCTTTTCCCACAGTTGGACTTCAAAAATAAGCCTACAAGAAAATCTACAGGAGGCTGCAAGGGATCTATAGGAGGTCTATAAGAGGGTTCCGAGAGCAGTTTTGAAGGTTTTGAAGGTGTGAGAGTGGGTGGAAAGGGTAGCTGAAGGCTGGGATGATGTGTTAAGGTGCCTAGGTGTCACCAAGTATTTCTAAGATAGGAAAAGATGGCCGGGAGAGAGGAAGAAATCCTATGGAAAAACGCAAAAAACTAAGGCGGTCTTGAGGTGAACTTTGGGTGACCTATAGGGCATAGATCAGGGAGAGAATGTGATGGCTAGTAGGATGACTTTATGTGAGAAAATATTTTCTGCAAAAGGACCTAAAAATCAAACAAGGAGATCAAGCAAGCAAGGAAACTAAGTACATCAAAAAACAGAATTTTGCATCAAGCTAATCTAGATTATGAGCTATGGAAAGAAATGCTAAAAAATGCTATAATGAGAGAAAAAATGGAAGGAAACTTATTGCAAGATAGAAATGAGCATGGTGAAAGAGATCTAAAGAAAATCATTAACCTTCTAACAAACTACAACACTAGAAATCCTATGGAGAAGGAAAATATATGTTTTGTGTGGTAGCAAGAGGGTCTTGGCCTCAGTTCATGGTCCCAAAGGGAGGAAAGGAGGCCATGATGTAGGAGCATCTAGACCGGGCCAGCAATGTGACAGGGTGGTCACATGTTGTGGCTAAATGCAAGACTTGAGGAAGACATAGTTGTTAAATTTGTGTTAATTTCAATAAAGGCAAGTAGTTAAAAGTGGTCTAGTTTAGTTAAATGAAGATAAAGATTGAGTTATAACTGTATAACTAATTCTTTTATGTGCGGAAAGAAGTAGTTAGATATGACTTATGTATAACTTCTTGCTGAGAAAAAAAAGGAGGTAGAATAGAATAGGGAGAGAGGTAGGAGACAGGGGTTTTTCCTGTAAATCTATGAACAGCTGAAAGGGCCATGGATTTTGAATATCTGGCCATGAACAAGAGGTTCTTTGTAATTGTTGTTTTTATATATATCTCTGTAGAATTTGACTTTTGAGCCATATGCACATTGTTGAATTCGATTTTGTATGAATATGTTTGGTTTTAATAACCTTTGTGATGTGACTCTGCACATGGGTGAAGGAATCAATATTATCAATATCGATACCGTAGTTGTTAATTGGAACGATTTGCTGAAAGCTGAAGTGGGCAATGACAGTTATTGATTCCAAAGTTGCGTTAGTTCTGGAATGTACGCAGGAGTAACCTCTGTGTAAATCGATTCTTACCAGTACGTGTCTCATCTGTAAACTATGCAATTGCCCAAACGCTGGAATAAACCAAAGCGTAGAGCACAGGTCTATAAACAAAGGGCAGTGTTGTTTTAAAACCCAATTGATTATCAAATCGAAGGCGTTGAGTAGTGAAGGTCTCAACTACTGAGCGATGGGTCAAAGACAATTTCGATTCTGTGGTGAATTTGCAGAACTCTGTTTCGGTGTAGAGCCAGAGAGCGTCTGATGGAGATGACGAGAAGCCAAAGGTCGATGTGTGGATATGATCGAGCGGAATGTGGTATGAATTTGCCAGGTTGAGCTTTTAAAGCATGGGCACATTCTTTTTATTGAACTTTGATTTTAAAATCCAGCCATATGTGAATGTTGAGATGAGAGGTATTTGGGTTTGGTTATGGATTGAGTAAATCCTATGTTTTGATAAGTTTCTGCATGAAGTTTTAAATTGGGATTGTATTGAAGTTTGGGTTCAATAGCAGGAATTGATGTGAAGCATGGTTATTAGCCATAAGTTTTGTAATTGGAGTAGAGCTTCCGCATATGTGAATTAGTTGAATGATAATATAAAGGAGCTTCCGCGAATGATAGTTTGTGAAATTGCTCGGACATTGAAGAATTATTTGGGCGATTATTCGAGGTGCATTTTGTATATGCCTGAGAATGGAGAGATTCTGGGTTTTGCAGGGTAGACTTGCATCAGGCCAAGGCTCTATTAATGGCCTTTTTTTTTATCTTCTTTCTATCACTATTCAACCTACTATAGAAAACTCAAATGTAAACAACCTTCTAAAGTACCAAAAGCAACCTATTCTTAACCAAGAAAGAAACTTATCTAACGACAACTAATCCATAAACTGAAACAAAGCATATAAATACAAACAAGAAGAGCTTGGCTGCCTGGATTGGGCCCTAACCCAAGAGCTTCAGCCCTCTGGGATAACTCAGTGCTAGCTCAAAAAGGATCTCATCTTTATTATAAAAATAATAATAGGATTACATGAAACTGTCAAAAAAAGTAAGCTCGAAGTTGAGTAGAGCAATGTTGCAACAAAAAGTCAAACATTTGACTGAATTCCTAATGAGGCTCTAGGCCTTTCTACTTATACAACTAAAGCTCCCAATAGCTTCCTTAAAATTAGGGAGGCTTGGCTCCCAAAACTCGAGATAAACATAAGTTATCCTTGACTTGCTCAGCTGCCTCTTAGTGCATTGATTTGACTGTTTGTGCTCCAAGCTGCATGAAGGAGAATTTGAAGTGGGAAGTCATAAGTGAGGGGGATACCCTCCTATAAATCCTCTCCTTTGTCCACTTTGAATTATTTTTGCCAATTGTCCATTAAATCTTTGACTTTGTCTTCAAAATTAAACAAAAATCTGCATTAAACACATATTATACTCCATGGCAACATAACCAACCCAACTCACTCCATAAGCATAAATATAATAAAAAAACATGCAATAAGCTAAGACAATGGTTGATTAATCTATGTTAGGAGGAAAAATGAGCCCACATAATTAACCATTTATGGGGCTCATCACTCATCTAGGAATCCTACACGCATGAAAGCTTGGATCATGGTCAACCTGAGAATATTATGCATGACATGGACCTGTCTTTGTGTAATATTTCTTGTATATCATTTTATAAAGGTTGTTTCCATGGTCCTTTTGTAGATTTATTAGAAGAGTCTTTTCAATTTGGGCCCATGTCTCGTAGCTTGTATTTTCATATTATTTTTCGAGTCTTGTATAGTCATAAGCCCAATGATTATTGTTATTATGGAATCTCCCATGCAGTAGACCAGTTAAGTGTAATACACTGTTGTGGTTGCACTTCTTATTTTTCACATGTAAGTGTAGATGTTTGCACGATTTCTCTTATTATCTACACTTCTTTCAATTTTGGTTTTGAATGATAACACCTTATAGTCTAGAGGTTGGGAGAAACTTCTATGGCTGCATTGGAATTTCCACTTTACATGATTTGACCTTGCTTTATTTAGTTTAGGATAGGTTAGGTTGCATATAATTAGATGCATTGCATTGTATTTTCCTTGTCCTATTTTGGTTTTTTTTTTTCAATTTGATTAATTTTTTAATAAGTCGGTTTGAGCTTTGAGATGGCTTGGCTAATATTTTGTGAAATGTAAGTTGCAATAACATACAACCATTGGCTTATATGTTACCCTCTTCCTTGATTTGGTTTGTATCCTTCAAGTCAAATATTTTCTAATGAAAAATATGATCCTTCAACTCAGGAACTATAAGAAAAATATGAAACTTGTATTCATTTACCATATTAATTTCCACATTCGGTCCAATTAAAAATGGCCATGTTAAAGTGTTAAAGGTATAAAACCTGTCTTTGAAGGAACAACATCTTCTAGTCTCAATATGTTAGGATCCCTCTTCCGACCATAGAAAAATAATAAGTGCCTATGTAGAGTCCTATGAAATAAAAGAAAATAAAATAAAATGGTGAAATAAGAGAAAGGATTTATGCGCAGGGAGGTGAAGCGAGAAAATTTGTTGGGTTACTATCCAGGATCATCGGTAGTGAAGCAACGTTGTGTTCTTTAAGCGACTCCATCAGGGTACTGTCTAGGCCTCATAGCAGGAGAACACTTCCAGAGATGTAAAACTCACACTCTATTTGTTTTATTTTTCCATACTGTATTATCCGTACTTATGTTGGCATGATATTGATATGGTTTTTTTAATGTTGTGTTATAACAAGCAATGGAATTAATAAAGACTATATCTTTAATTGGGTAGAGTGGAGATCTGAAGGTAACTCGTTGACTGAATCAATACTTCTTGGAGAAATGAGACTTTTTGCTTACAAAGAAACCATTTCGGAGAAGTTTGGGTTCTCCTAGTGAGTCTCCAATGTTGTCCCTATGACAATGACCCTCCAAAATGTTTTCCTATGTTAGTTCTGGAGCCTACGCTCACTATCATTTCAAGCCCCCATGTGGTTTGACTTGATATTTATGCATTTTCTCCTAATGTCGCATCCTCATAATTCAATGTTTCATAATTGTTGTCACTTGACCATTAGATTCATTTAAGTTAGTAAGTTATGGCTAGGTGAATGCATGACTTTTCCTAGACTTAGAAACTTTCCTTATACCCATGTACACACTAAAAGAGAGAACAAAAGTGGAAAAGAGAAATCAAAAGAAGGGAAATATATAAGAAAAGAAGAAACTGCACTCTGAGTTGAAGAAATCTTTCACTTGAGGAAAACACACTTCTTTGGGGTGAAGGAATGAGCCCTACTTGGCCATACTCCTTAGGCTGAGCAAGTGTTCCCTGTCTAGCTACATGCATGAACCGACTTTTTCATGAGGATGCATTCCTAGAAAATAGGAACCGTCTTAAATTCCTATTAACTAATCCTTTGAACTAATGGAAGGTAGCACTCATACATGAATTTGTTTTGCATGTTGATCTCCTTAAAAGAACTTAGTTAATCATTCTTTCACCGTCATTTCATCTGAGTGCATAGCTGGAGAATCATCAAGTCCTTCATCAACCATTGCAGCAAGTTACATCTCTAAATATTTATTTCTTTTCATCATTTCAATGTCAAATCTTGCTTTTTTTGTCGCATATTTCTTTTTTTGCAATGTCTTTCCTGAAATTTTATCTAGATCTTCATCCTGCAAGTGTTTATTTACTATTGCATGCAAGAAACCTTCCATATTCCTAAAACCTTTCATCTTCCACCATGCATTCCACAATAGCTATAAATATTTGTATGTCCTTCTATGTCTCATATTAGTATTGATATCTACTTTCTGTACTTATTTTTGGGCTCTTTTCATGCGGAGTGCACTTCTTGAGCTTGAAGCTCATTTAGTCTCTATATTTGCGCCCTATTCAACCCAGTTTTCCTCATAGGCTCATGGGTGCGTCATGAAGGCACGAAGCTTTCACCTTCAACCCTTCATAGTGCTACAGTGTGCCCACTTTACCTTAGGGCACATGGGCACACCACGAAGGCATGAAGCCTCATCACTCATCCCTTCGACATGCAACAATGCACCCTCCTTTGTCTTGAAAACATAGGTGCACTTTGAAGAACCGAAGCTCCACTTTCTTCATCCTTCATCCCTTTGAGGTGTGACATTATGCCATCCTTGTCTCAGAGGGTGCATAGGTCCATAGGGAAGACTTGAAGGCCTTTTCTCCCATTCCTTTGACCCTGTAGGGTGCGAAAATTCACACTAGACTATTTTTACGCCTTTCTTGAGCACATTAGCGCACCACGAAGGCCCAAATGATTATGCTCGTCCCTTCATCCTTTGAGAGTGCACCATCCTAGTTTTCATGTTTGTTTTTTCTTACATGAAAGTTATTTTTGGCTTTCATTCATAGTTTTACATGCTCTATCATTTGTGGTGACTCTTTAAGTGTGATTTACACAGTTTGTTGCATAGTTAGTTCTTTTAAGGTGATCTTTTCACTATGAGTGTGATTCCACCAATAGGTTTCTTTGCTACAAGTGTTACCACTATGTCTTCATATTTTGGATACAAGCTACCGCGCAAAGTTGTATCTAAAGAAATTTCAAAATAAAGTTTCAGTGAGTTGCTTGAAGTTTCAAAGTATAATGTTCCTATATATGTGGACACTCAATCTTATATTGACAAGACGACAAAGGTTACCTGGAGAAATATCTACAACATATTCATGTAGGAATAATTTCCTGAGGACTTGGAAGATGTGCATGCATATATCAAAATCAAGAAGTCTTGGATTCATAGGATCACATGTAGATACCCACTCATGCCATGTGCATAAGCTTTTGAATGGATAATTTCACATATGGATGACTCACACCTTGTGCTCTACAGTGAAAGTGGAAATCGCCTTGCCATCTAAAAGTGGTGAGGATATGCAAACATACTATAAGATTCTCAAGCCAAATGAGTATGCAAATGATAGTTTCTACACAAAATGGGACAACCTTGACATAACGAATGTTATCAAACAATGGTTTCCAGAAACTTTCAAGTTCTTCAATTGCCCATCATTAGTCAATCCGAAAAAAAATCTTAAGAGAAGTATATCAATATTTGATGGCTATGTATTTTTAGATGTTAGGTCTTAAGAACACCGAGGTTTTCCAAGAGAATTGGATATATATGCTCAATCTAGTGGTGAACCGTGGAAGAGATTTTAATTGGGTGGATATGTTATCCTATGATTTTTAGTGATAAGTGGGGCAGGTCAAAGCATACTTGCAAGCAAATCAGGGTCCATATTTTTACATGTATGAATATATCTTGGATGGTAGCTTATATACACGATATGAATTCTTGAAGCTATATTGGAAATGGACTCCTAAAATGAAGTTTCAAATTTATGTTCATTGTAGGGTGTTATTAGAAGGAAACTTCAGAGGCTTGTATGAAAAATTGGCTAAAATATTCATTGCAACCATATTTCATTTGATATTTGAGACCGATTCACCATGCATGATAAATTAAGTCAAGGATTCACTTCGAGATATTGTGGAATAGTTTGCAGCTCTAGAGGAAACATATATTAGATGCTTCAGATGTCAAATAGCCCCTCATCTTATGTGGTAATATGTGACGAACAAGGTTGTCATGCAGGAGATGGAAAATTAGTTGGACAAGGGTTCGCCGAGAACCCTACAGAGGAGGGAGAAAGCCCGTTGGCCTAATTTTCCATTAAGAATCAACTTATATGAATTGAAGAGTCACAAGGAATTAATAACCAAAATAAAAGAGGTGATCCACCTACACTTCATCACCAAATATTTCCATGCATATGATCCCAGACGAATTGTCACACAAAATTGTGAAAGGATCAAACATAATACAAGGTATTCATCAATATGTCAACTAGAGGATGAAAAGATAAAGAAATGGTACAATTACAGAATGAATACACATCCAACCATGGATACAAATTCACCTCTCATCTCACCAACTCAGAGCTTGCTAGAGAAGGAACAAGAATAGGAGGAGGAGGAAACAACACCTCAAGTTAAGAAGTTAGCTCCTAGGAAAAGGATCAAGTACTCGTCAAGAAAAAGTAGCATAAAATGGAAGGTATGTCCTTGGAATATAAGAGCTACACAAACATATCCAAAGAGGGGAGAGGAAGGAGAAGAAGAAGAAAAGGAGGAGGAGAGAAAGAAGTAAGATGAGTTGCTTGAGAAGCAATTGGTAGAAGAAGAAGAGAGGAGCCAAATAGAGGAAGAACAATAGAGGAAATATCAGGAGGAGGAAGTAGCATGGAGGCTAGAAGAAGAACAATTGAATCAAGAACTAGAGGAGGAGAAGGCAAAGGAAGAAGAAACCATATATCTCATGGATGATGAGCCCAGTACTCCCGGTGAACAACCACTAATAGAAGGACATCTTCCATTTAATGAAACGGGGATCACACCTCCTCCAACAGGCCAATTCATGGATATATGTAGTGTAATGTTTGATTAGTTGTAGAAGATAATTGTACAAAAAAGGCATAGATATTTCCAACGGGATCCTCAGAACCCAGTCTCAGTAGTAACAAAAAAGGTGATTACCTCTAACACTAGAAGAAATCGAAGGGAATTTATGGTGGAAAATTTTGCATTCTCTACAACAACACAAGATAACTCTACTTATTTACTAAATTAGAATTCCATGTTGAAAGGAGAACTTGTTTCAATGAAGCAATAGGTGGATAATTTTGCAGCAAGGAACTAGTGGCTATCATCACATAACTACAATACCATAGAATGGCAGTCTACAATACTAGAAGAGTTTGGAACAATGGAGGATACCATTGCATTACTATACAATGAGATGATAATAGTACAATAGGTCATGGCCCCTCTCATTGGAATCCATAAGAACACATAAAAATTTGTGAAACTCCTAAAGATAACAACCAAAGCAGTTGATCTAATGTAGGAGTGGACTATCAAATATCCAAATTATCTAGAGCACATGGAAAATAAGGATAAGATTGTCACAAAAATTGACAGAGTGCAATTGAGACTCCACCTATAGAACTACTCGCATCTTGGAGCATAGTCTGTTAACACCATTGTTTCCTACAACCGACTACATAATAGTTTCAAGTCCCTTACATAGAAGCACAAGATGCATGCCATCAGAACTCTTCAAGCAATTAGAGGTAGGGAGGTAATATTTTGAGGGAAGGGATTGCATTGGAAAAATCAAGCAAGTGACTAAATAGGAAGGCTTGGAGGTGACCAAATGTGTTATTCAATAGTATGCCTTTTCACTAGTCAAATCCCACATGAAGGTTTCATGGTTGTGGACTAATATCTAGTCAATATCCAAGAACATATTGTCAGAGGCATTGGAGGTGAAAGTGCGCTACAAAGGAGACTTGTGAGATCGATTCGAAGCCATAAAAAATGAGTTCAAAGCTTGGCACTCTTACATCACAAATGAACTCCATGTAGAATCACTTGATCTATCCATTTGATGAGATTCATATTTTAGAAGTCCTGTGTTATTAGGCCACTGTCTCATGTGCAAATTATTTTTTGAAAGAAATGTTATGCAATGAAGTCTAAGGGACATATGTGGAATATGAAAAGCCACCCATGGTAATGTAATGGTTCATATTAGAATATGAATAGTTTTAGAAGTCAAAGAGTCATGAGAAGATCAAGAGTCATTGTATTTATTATAAATATCTCCTCATAACTCTAGTTAAAGGCTTTTGGAGGCTTAGCCTTGGCTTCTTTTGTACCACATAACAGATATATTATTTTTTGGAGAAGCAAGTTGTGGATTTGTGCTCCACTATTGGATACAATGTTTCATCCATGTAATAATGTATTTGGAATCTTATGTTTATAACCAGAATCTCATTGTTATGACATTCCTTCATACATGTATCATGAATATAGTTGGACTATTCTCGTTATGTGTACATTATATGTTACTTTATTGACATACTAAGTTAATGAGCTATTTTGTAGCTTAGTCACGTTAATTTTTGAATAATTTTTTTTATGTTCCAACTATTTTTGTTTACGATGTGGACTAATCTACATATACTCCAAAAATATTTCTCATTTCCCTTGGTCCCCATTTAGGAAGTACTATTACTTTTCCAACTACTGGGACAGGGTCCCCTAAGGTCAATTTTTGGGGAAAAAGCCCAAGTTTTGGGGCTGAAAGCGCAAGTTTGTGTATATAAAATGTAAAGTCTCTACAAGTTGTGTTCACGGAGTGCATAGATGGTAAAGTGTAGTAAAGGGTGTAGTTAATTTATTGAAGAAGATGAATGTAATGGGTCATTAGCAGAAGGTGTGAAGAGTCTTAGAGTAGAAGAGAGGCTCTACAATTGAGTGCACAGAGGTGTAGAGTAGAGTCTACAGCTGAGTGCGTGAACCCTTGTAGCTAAGTGCACATAGTAGTTTGAGTTTGTAAGAAGATTTGAAGTGTTAGTAAATAATATTATTCTCGAAATATCTGTGTTTTGTCCATTTAATTCTGTTATGTATGAACATGTTTATGTTATGATGAATAATGGGCTTATGATTTAATATTGTATTGATGCACAAATCTATATAGTTTACATTGTTATATGAATACAAGTAATAATATTTGTTTTCGCAAATAATATCTTAATGTACATTGATATTATCATACACTTGAGCCGATCTAGGTAAATGCAAAAGTAGAATCTATCACAGAGGCACGTAAGTAGATAATTCACCTATCTATCGTCCATAAAAGACAATCGTAGACCTTCGCGAAGGTCTAGAGGTTGATTAGAAGAGTATATCGATAAGCCCTAAATGGCTTATCAGTGTGCACGAAGGAAAAGTTAGGGCATAAAATGACATCACTACCATCTCTAGGTGTGGAAACTTAGTTCCAACATACCCCCATACTGCTTTGGGTGAGACTTCAGTCCGCGCTCGACGAATTGATGCTGAAAGGGCCAGTAGTGTAGGGATTTGTTTGGCTAAACTTGACTCTAAACTTGGGTCAGGATTCCCTAAGCCAAAAAATGGTTATGCTTCTAGGACCGGGATCTACTTAAAGATATGTGTGATGTCGCATCATTGGAATCCAACCAAGAAGGAAATTGAGGGTTGGTTGGATAGAAAGATCCACTAATTTGCGGCACAAGAAAATAGAAATCCGCAATTGATGATAGAACAATGGTTGGACATATATTTGTATACAGAGATACATGAAATCTTCTTTTGTTCCTTCCCGGTTGAATTATAGGAGTGGATCGCTAAAATGGTAGATGAAAAAGGAAGGCTGAGGCTTGACGGTCCAATAGTGTGGACCCTAAAGTTAGTGCAGATATTGGAAGCCTCTAAAGATAAGTTCACATGCATTGTCAATCATTGGCTTGATCGTATCATAGGAGAGTTTGTAACAAAGTTCACAGTCGATACCATGGTCAGTTATTGTGAAGCAGAGCACCGCTTCTTTAAGGGACCACGAGGTAAGTATTTGAGGTCTTTGAATACTTGGATTAAGAAGCTCTTGTGTGAAAAATAGGTTATGTAGTTACCTTGATGTTTGGAGCTATGTGAAGTGGAAAGATCTTCAGGGATATAGGGAGAACAGGCCCTGAATATAGCCCATTGATTTGACCTCCTTTGAGTGACGATGAAGAAGCAGCATAGGCTTCACCGCAAAGCACCATCTAGTTAATAAGGAAAGGGTTACAACGAATACACCATCCGCCCACACCACCTCCGCATTCACCTCCATAGCATACACCTTTGTCCACACTGCCACTACCTCTGCCACTGTTTGATTTGTCAAACGCAATGAAGTTTCCCATATTCAAGGGCCTGGGAAATGAGGATCCAAACCAGTTTTGGTTCATCGCAAAGGCTGTATGGGAAGCTTAGGGTATTACAGATGATCATATGAAGAAAGCAATGTTGGTTACTTCTTTACAAGAACATGAGCTAATGCGGTACATTAAGTACTTCACTAATAAACCGAAGGCTGCGTTGGCAGATATTTAGACTGCACTGTAAGGAATTTAGTAGGCCCAAGTCTAAAGCGCAATAAATCATTGGATTCAAAGAATCATAATGAGGCTTGGCGAGACACCCTGGGAGCTAGATCAGAGACTGAAATACAAGATCCACGAAGCTAACATGAATCTTACAAATGGGCAACACCGGAAATGGTTTGTAGCTTCGCTCTTGCCTCACCTAAGGTTTTCTTTATCATAGCAAAATATTGGGACCCAGGTGGAAGCTCTAGAGATTGTGATGAGATTGCATGAGACATTGATTCAAGATGCTACATTAGAAGTTTAGCAAATCCACGCGGAGTTGTATAATCTTTGCCTAGAGTTTCAAATTTTGAAGAAGGATAGAGAAGTTCGGCCAGAGGTGCACGAAGAAGTTTGGCATCTAAAATGAAAGAGTCAGGAGCATGAAAAAAATCACTACCCAGTCTTTGCAAATTATGTTGTAGGAGGAGGAACAATGCCTTTGAGACTAGAAGCTTGAGTGGGGCCAAGTATAGGGCCCGCACTATGGTGCACTATCTATTAGGTAGAGCAAAAACATATGACAGACGATTGTCACTTGTTGCGGAAATTTGTACAGACACCAAAACAGCTCTTTTACAACCTCTGTAAATCAGTGGGTCATAATGAGCATAATTTTTGTAGCTATGAGCTAATGATGGACATAATGTCCACATATAGAGTGCAGGCAGAAATTCAGCCTCTAGACCAAGGCACTAGGGGAGCGCAAGGAGGATATTAGCGATGTGGATGAGGCCGAGGTGGATGAGGACTTGGTAAAGGTCAGGACATGATATTTACTACAACTGTGGGGGAGAAGGACATTATGCATGAGAATGTACGAACCTAATGCACTTGTCATGCCAATACTCTACTTTGTTTGACCACACGGTAGAAGACTACCATATATTACTAGCTAAGATATGTGAAAAAGTGGCACAACCTCAGTAGCCTACCCAGAACCTACAGATGATGAGGGCTGCACCCCACGAAGAGGATCCTAATGTGAACATCGAGTTGCGAAGTGGAATGACAACTAGAAAAGACAAGGGAAAGTAGGCTAAAGAAAGTGAGTGCATCCACAAAGCTCCAGAAAAGGAGGTCATGTTTGATCTGGATCACATGAAGGAAACGTTTATGGAAGCAAAGAAAAGCTTCGTTCAGGCCTCTACCTTAGGAAGTCAGGATAAACTAGATGAAGACATGGACCCTTCTATGCTTACTACTTTCTTGGAGACTTGTATGAAGCTACTACGTGATATCAAGGCTATGAAAGGATTGTTTAGTCAATTTAGTGTTCCTAAATTGATGTCATTAATTGTCAACGCGGGGCTCGTAAGCTGATGAAGTGAAGGTGTACTATATGTACTTAAGCAACCTTCTTAGAGATTTTGTCGTTTGGGGTGTTGTTTATGGTTAACTTATCTTCCTAAGATGGAGTGATGATTATAGACAGATGAGTGCAAGTGTGTGAAAAGTGAGTTCTAGATGAGTGAAAGTGTGTGAATGGTGATTTCTAATTACTTGCTGAATTTGTAAAGGAAAAGAACTTGAAAGAAGTAAATAGCTTGAAATGACTTAAAAGCAAATGACCACGTTCTAATGGCATTAGTCTCTACCCATATTGCTGCAAATAAAAGAAACAAGAAAATCACTTCAAGGACTGATGATAATGGTTATCTCTTCCTAACTCCCTGCTTCTACCACATAGTACTGCGTAAAACACGATTAGGAAGTAGCTGAAGACAAATCCAAGAATTGATAAAAACTCTAAGTGACAAATTATAGCACTACTAAGCCTTTTCCATCATACTGCTTCCTACATGTGTGATTATGTGTAACAAGTGGAAAAGGTATTAGTGCCACAAGCCAAGACTACTTGAAAACAAGCTGCAGTTAATTAGTGTTCTATTCTCTTGAAAGATAAACCATTCATGATAAAGAGAGCATAAATTAGTTAGCATCCAACTTGTAAAACTAAGCTAAAAACTAATCTAGAAAACAGAGTAAAAAGGCCAACATTACGAATAAGACAACTGCAACTACCATTAGATATTAAAGCAAATACAACACACTCAATCCCGGGTAAAAAACCTGCAAAGAAGCAAATTTGATCAGTGAAAATAAAGGCTGCAACAATGAAAAGAAATCAAGTTGTACATAACTCAAGAAAAGGAAATTCTGTATGTGAAATAAAGAAATTGCAGAAGTATAAACATAAAATACTTATACAAGGGCAGTCATGAATAGGGGCCCTCCATCCATACAACCCACAGAAAACTTAGATGCTTTAAAACTTCAAATCAGCACTGTTTCCATTACTTCATATGCAGAAATACATAGTAAAAGTGTTGGAACAGCTCTATAAAAACAAAGTTCAGAAAGGTGCTAAAATTCTCACAAGTTCATAAACTACAGCAACTAAAAATCTAACATAAGCGTACGCAGACGCAAGTATTTATAGGCATCTGCAAGATGGCCTAATGCGTAAAGCATAAAACAGAAAATAAACTGAAATTCATGCGTATTAAAGGTGCAGTGAACACGTCATATGCTTCATGGTCGAGCTGGAGGTCCTGGTCGTTATGGGCAATGAATCCAGCATTAGATCATGTTCCCCACGGCTTTCAAAACACGGACAAGTCATCCTTTCCACCGACGTGACCAAATAGCTTACGCATCAATGTTAAGCTGCCTTTATTTGACCGTAACTTGACCCCTTTTGACCGGAGGTACAGATGACGTGGCTGGCTGAACTGATGGCACAGGAACCTCGAGCACATATATTCCAACATGCCCACGTGGCTCGTTCTGCAAAATAGCACGTGGAACCTTGAGATCAACAAAATGGCTGCGGAATCATCAGATGGCTGCGGAATCAGCAGATGGCTGCGGAATTAGCAGATGGCTGCGGAATGCCTGTAAGAATGTCAAAAACTAAACAAAACAATCACCCATTAGCAAAGCTCACTTGATCATGTTTAATGACAACTAATGTAATGATCTGGGTGGAAAATGAGGCAAAAGAGAGAGGAAAGTGATGAAAACAGTAGGTAATGATGGATGATAAGGTGTAAAGTAGAGACTCTACATACCCCCACTATGAGGGCATTGCATGTCCTCATGCAAAAACACTGATTAATCAACCTGCTGTGATGCGTCTGCCAAGACATCCAATCTCGTCTTCTTTCTCTGTGTAGACACATTGACCCTTGGCTTCTTTACTAAGCATCTGAACTTTAGGTTGATCAAGGCTCTGTTTAGCCTTTTGCATTTCTTCCTTAACTTTTTGTTACTTCTTTGCCACAGGCCCAAATGTAACATGGTGTTATCATGAATCATCTTATCCAATTTGGCTTGCTCTTTCAACTTTTCATTTTCTTGCATGATATGTCGATTTAGAACCTCAATCTCAAAAATTTCCTGTTTTAAGGAGTGGACTTGTTGCTCTAAAGGTTGAACATTTCTTGGGCCAGCAGCTGCTTGCTCCAATGTCTCCAGATAATTATACACTTTTTGCTCATCCGGGTCAACCTCAGGTGACTTTTTGGGACTTGGTTCATAATCAAGTTCAGATCCGTGTTCATGCTCAAGTTCATGTTCAAAAGGACTTTCCTCACGTGGAGGACTAGTCTCAATGTGCTCAGCGTGTGGAGGACTTGTAGCACCTTTTTGAGGTGAGCTTAAGTCAATGAAGAATAACTGTTTACCCTTTGTGGCCCCTACTTTTATGTTTTGTAATCTGCTGCTCCTTCTTACAGAGGTGGTACTCTGTTTTTCTTTTGGTACTTTTTGCTTTTGTTTTTCCTCCTTTTTGGAAAGGGCAGTTTTATGAAGTTTGGCCATTCTTTGAGCTAAGGGCTGAGTGTCTTCCTCACTAGAATTCTCAGGAGTGAGGTGAGTTTCTTGGACTACAGATTTACCTTTATCTTGCTTTCGTTTCTTCCTCCCTTCTTTTCTTTTCTGTGCAATTTCTTGAGCAAGTTCTGAAAGAGTTTCAGTGATAATTCCTTGGGCTGTTTGGTTATCATCTTCAGTAAATCCAGGATCAATTTCCTGTTCAGGATGTTGTATATCAGTTTCCTCATCAAACTGTTCTTGAACAGTTTCCTCTTGGGCAGTTGTTTCAGGAATAGTGGTATCAAGAACAATAGTTTCTGTTTGGGCAGTAGTTTCTTGGTTAACCCCCTCTCCTCTTTTTCTTCTACTTCTTTTTGGCACTTGAGGGGACCCTCCAGAAGTTTCTCCTAATTCTTGAAAATGATTTCTTATGAGAAACCTCTCCCATGTGTCTCTTTTTGATTTAAATTGTTCCTCCACTAGCAATTTCACTAGACCGTGATGATATAAATGTGCTTCAATATTTCTGGGGTTCCTTTGGACCATTGCACACATTTTCTTAAGACTTGAAAATAGAAAGTATGGGAGGTTAATATCATCTCCTAGAAAATGCATCATAACCTTTGCATGATAAACATATAAGACCCCAAATCTTCCCTCACAAGTGAAAAATTTTTGCACTAACAAGAGTAAAGTGGTCCACTCCTCCTTAACATAAGAAACAAGAATCCCTTTGGTAAAGATACTGGTGTCCATACCTGGGTTTTTTAAAATTTGTTTCCACTGCTGATCTTGAACTGACCGGTTCTTAAACCACCTTTCTCCAGTCTATGGAAGTGAGGTAGCTTGGGCTATGCTGCTTTCAGTGATTGTGA
Source organism: Pinus tabuliformis (assembly GCA_031772625.1). Taxonomy (NCBI): domain Eukaryota; kingdom Viridiplantae; phylum Streptophyta; class Pinopsida; order Pinales; family Pinaceae; genus Pinus; species Pinus tabuliformis. The sequence continues at coordinate 817,682,433 of CM062806.1, read as the reverse complement.
ATTGTAAGTCCCCTATCTCCACGTGATTATCTTTTTCTCTGAAGGACCTTGCAAAGGCCTTTGTAACCTCCTTATGGTAGCCTCTGAACTTCTGTATGCATTGTAACCAGTTTTCCTTTTGTAATGCCTCTTTGACCTGAGGATATCCCTCCAAAAACTTTGAACCTTCCGGTTCTACCCTTAAGAGCTTCCCCATTGGCTCTTACAGCTCTGTTCTATTTAAAACACGGCTTCAAAACGGCCTTACACAGTCAATTCACGGCTTTGTTCTAGAACACGGCTTCAACAAGGGTCTTACACAGTAAATTCACGGCTCTGTTTTGGAACACGGCTTCAACAAGGGTCTTACACAGTAAATTCACGGCTCTGTTTTGGAACACGGCTTTAAAATGGCCTTGACTTGGTGGATTTACGGCCTCAACACAGTGGATTATGGCTTTAGCTCTGGATACGGCCGTAACAGACCTCCACTGGTGATTAGAATTTAGCGGAGAGGAAAAACAGAGTATGGTGAATGCTAGCAGCGTAGTGAGCACAGCGTAAATGGAATGAAACAGTGTGAGTGGAAATGAAACAGCGAAAGTGAAATGATATGAGCGTAAGAGGGTAGAAGGGTTATGGAATGATGAATGGAAACGGCTATGTCCTTAGATTTCGGTTTCGGAGTTACACTTGGCTGCGTGAGTTAATGTCATAGAGACGTAGTACATTAGGTTACGTCACCTAAGTACGAGATCTTAATGGAAGAAGCAGCCGCAAGTGAAATTCAAAATCGTGGTAATCAAGGACTGATAGACTTGGGAGAAACGTGGGTATATGGTCGCATGACTGGTAATCATTACACTTAGTGGCAAGAAACATAACCTAGAAAACTTTGCATAATGAGATAATTGTAAGTTTAGGATTTAAACCATACCTCAGATTCCCGCTTAGATTTGCCTTTGCTGACTTGCCACTAACCCTTCACTGATTTATGGCTGTTGCATGATTATTTTCCATTTATTATTGATGACTACTGAGCTGTAAAGAAATTTCAAACAGACTGTGTTATTTTTTTTATGCAGGTACAGAGAGCTGCGGAATCATTAGATGGCTGCAGAATCTTCAGATGGCTACGAAATCTGCAGTAGTACCCTCCGGCTGCACAAAATAACTTTAGTTGTAAAAAAAAAATGACTTTATTGATGAGATGGAATGTAGTGAGTGGATGGATGAATGAAAAAAATGAGGTGGAGTGAAAATGAATGAAATGGTGGTGATGATGAAATGAGATGAAATAAGGGGAGAAAGAGATTTTTTTTTTTTTTTGGAAAACATGAGGTGTCAGGTGACCCTGATTTTCACCTCAGGTTTTCTATATGAGACTGCCAATCAGAGATTGGTTTTCAGGCTCATACATTTATTCTCTTTTTTTTTTCTTTTTTTTTTTTTCTCTTTTTTTTTTCAAAAACCAAAGCTTTAGGCTGATGGAGGAGAAGAATCCTTCTCTACTAGCCTGATTGTAGAATCTTCTTTGAACAATTTGACAAACTCTTCTTTTGAGAATGGCTTCTGGTAGATTTTCAAGCGGTGGCCATTCACAATAAGAGGAGTATGAAATTCATCGATAGTTTTTACTCGAACTGCTCCATTGCTAAAGACTTCATCCATGTCATATGGCCCAAGCCAATGAGTTTGAAACTTTCCTTTGAAGTCTTTGAATTTTGAATCAAACAATAGAGCCCAATCTCCTTTCTGAAACTTTCTTTCCTTGATATGACGATCATGCCATTTAGATCTTTGGTGCTGAACTAGATCGGTCCTTCGAATTGCATCTTGTCTTATTTCATCTAGCTCATTTAGCTGGTCCATTCTGTGTCTTTGAGCTTCTGAGAGGCTCATTCCCAATTGGACTGCCATCTTGAAGGTCTTGATTTGGAACTCAATACGAAGTAGGACTTCCTTCCCATAAACAAGTTCATAGGGAGAATGTCCTGTTGTGTTCTTCCATGTGGTTCTATAGGCCCATAAGGCTTCAGGGAGCCTTTCCGCCCAATCTCTTCTATGAAGATGAACAGTCTTGGTGATAATGCCTTCAAGAAATTTATTGGTAGATTCCACTTGACCATTGGATTGCGGATGGTAGGGAGTAGATGTTCTGTGCTTGATCTTATATTCCTCCATCAGCTTCTCCATCAAATTAGATGTAAACTGGCTGCCTTGATCTGTCACAATTTCCCTTGGGACACCAAAACGAGTGAAGATATCCTCAAAAAGAAATTGAACAACTGAATTTTCAGTGGCAGAAGGCAATGCTTTTGCTTCTACCCACTTAGTAACATAATCAGTGCAAACCAGTATATACTTCTTTTGCGTTGATGGTGGATTAATTGGTCCAACGAAATCTAGAGCCCATTTCTCAAAGGGTTCGATGCATACCTGAGGCTGTAGAGGCATTTCATTTGAAGGAGTTGGTTTCCCAACTCTTTGGCAGCTGTCACACCTTTTAACATACTGCTTTGCATCTTTAAAGAGAGAAGGCCAATAATATCCTAGAGAAAGGATTTTATAGGCTGTCCTCTTGTCCGCAAAGTGCTCGCCGCATGGTTCATCATGACATGCCTTAAGGATGTCAGGCATTTCATCTTCCCGAACACACCTTCTGATTATACAATCTGGCCCTGTTTTGAACAATTCATTAGAAATCCAAGAATAATGTGAACTCTCCCGAATGATTTTCCTTTTCTCATTAGGAAATAAGTGTAGAGGAAGCTTCCCTGTAACAAGATAATTAGCCATATCTGCATACCAAGGAGTCTTGGTAGTCACTGCAAACAAGTATTCATCTGGAAACTTATCTTCTACTGGAGAATCCTCATTAGTGTTTTGGATTCTAGACAAGAAATCAGCTACTGTGTTTTGCTTTCCAGGTCTATCTAACACAGTAATGTTAAATTCTTGCAAAAGTAAAAGCCATCTTGTAACTCTACCATTAGTGACAGGTTTGTTCATTAAATATCTTATGGCAGAGTGATCAGTATGGACAAAGGTTTCATAGCTGGTTATGTAATGTCTAAACTTGTTGATTGCATGTACCACAGCTAAGAACTCTTTTTCTGTAACAGTATAATTTAACTAAGTAGGAGTCAAATTATTACTTGTGTAATAAATGGCATAAGGGATCAAATCCTTTTGTCCCAAAACAGCTCCTAGAGCTGTATCTGAAGCATCAGTAGAGATGTGGAAAGGGAGTTTCCAATTTGGCCCCCTTAAAATGGGTGCTTCAGATATTCTAGACTTTAAAGCTTCAAAGGCAGATTGACACTCAGGATCCCATTTAAACTCACAGTCTTTGGTAAGCAATTTGAAAAGAGGAGATGCTATCCTAGTGAAGTTTTCAATAAATCTTCTGTAATACCCAGTAAACCCAAGAAAACTTCTAACATCCTTCTGACAATTTGGAACAGGTAACTTAGAGATGACTTCAACTTTGGATTTATCAACCTTGATCCCATCTCCTGAAATATGATGTCCTAAAAAAATCCCTTCAGTAAACATCATAAAACACTTTTCATGACTTAAAGAAAGATTTGTTTCCTTACATCTTACCAGCACGTTTTCCAAATTTTCCAAAGCTTCTTCAAATGTATTACCATAAACTGTGAAATCATCCATGTATACCTCTACACAATCATGAATCAGATCTGAAAAGATTCCTAATACAACCCTTTGAAATGTAGCAGGTGCATTGCACAATCCAAAAGGAAGTACTCGGTAGGCAAAAGTTCCCCAAGGACAAGTAAATGTGGTTTTGTCTTGATCTTCAGGTGCTACCTGAATTTAATTGTACCCACTAAAACCATCCAAGAATGAGAAATACTTTTTACCTGCTAAAGTGTCTAGTACCTGATCAATAAAAGGTAAAGGAAAATGATCCTTTAAGGTTTCCTGGTTCAATTCTCGATAATCAATGCAAACTCTCCATTTACCATTCTTTTTGGGCACTATAACCAAGGGAGAAACCCATTGGCTATCTGAAATGGGGTAAATGAAGTTTACCTTGAGCAATTTCTGGAGTTCTTCTTTCACGATTTCCCTAAGGTTTGGATTCATCCTCCTTTGTGGTTGCCTAATAGGTCTGCTATTCTCCTCAATGTAGATGTGATGAATACAAGTATTAGGATCGATTCCTTTCATGTCAGTGTATTCCCATGCAAAGGAAGTGGAATGTTTTTGCAACAGTTTAGTTAATTCTTCTTGTTGTGGTCTTCCCAAGTTTTTGTTAATGTTTAATGTTTTTCCTGGGAGGATTTCAACTGTAGAACTACCAAACTCTTCCATTGAGAAGAGAGACATTTGTCTAGAGGAGAGATATTCAATGGCTGCATCTATCTGAAAATGTTCAGAGTCATATCTAAAGATACTTCAAAATTTTCTAATGTATTTAGAATTTTACTATCCTCATTGATCTCAGAGATGGTTAGAACAGGTTGAATAGTCTCTTCATCCTCTACCCATTCATCTTCTCCTATTTCTGTTATAGCTTTTGCTGGGGGATACAAGTTGAACTTCTTGGTGGAATTACCATCTGATATATACATGTCTCCAGACCTATAGCTTATGAAAGCATCAGCTGTGGCCAGCCAAGGTCTTCCTAAAATAAGAGGATGTCCTCCTAGATTGTTCTTGGGAGTTAAAATCATAAAATCAACTGGATATTCCCAAGAATCTAGAGAGACTAGAATATCTTCCAATGCACCATCAGGTTTAATGATTGATCTATCTGCAAGTTGCAGCAAAGTAGGTGTAAAGAGAAGGTTAGGAAGCTTTAACTGATCCATGGTCTATCTACTCATGATGTTGATTGCGGCTCCTAAGTCAATTAAAGTATTGGGATTTCAACTCCATTAATATGAGTTTTGACAATAGGACTACCGAGATCCACATACTTTTGCATGGTAATCTTACCCATCATTATGTCTGCAATTTTTCCAACTAGGTGTATCCTTTTGGTATCTCTGGTTCTTTTTACTGTTTTTTTCAAACTCAACTCCTTTATTGTCTTCGCTAGAATGGGAATTTCCTTAATAGATTGTAACAAGGGGATCTTGATACATACATTCTTCAATTCATCTAGGAAGTTATAATCAGGCACCCATATTTGCTTTTCCACCCCTTTGTCAATTTGCAATCTTTCAGGAAAGGGAGGTGTAGCTAAAGGTGTAGGTTGCTCAACTATGGGAGTTGTAGAGGTTGATTCTTTTTCTTTTTCTTTTTGGATATTTTGGTTTTGAAGTGATACTTCAGAACCTTTATTGACTTTGAGAGATTCCTCCTCAAAAATGCTTGGTTGTTGAACACTTGTGGAAGGTTGATCTAGGATTCTACCTTATCTAAGTTGTACTTCATTAAGAGGAACAACCATGTAGGTAGGGAATGGTTGACCTTCCATCATGTAAGAATTTTGAGGGTTCCTATTATTTGGATTTGGTAATGGCTGAGAGGGAAGTTGATTAGATTTCTTCTGGGATTGAAGTGCTAATTGAGAATTTTGATTTTGTGGAGGAGGTTGTTGTTGTTGAGGGTATGGAAATGATAGTTGTTGACCTTGGTTTGGAAGTTGTGGAGCTTGCTGATTCTGAAATGATGGAGGATATTGATAGAATTGTGCAAATCTCCCATAAGGATTTTGCATGCTTTGCATCCATGCTTGGAAAGCATTTTGAGGTTGAGGCCAAGGTTGTTGCCAAGGATTCCAACTTGGTTGGGATTGAGAATTCATAGAGTTGTTAAACCCTTGATTCTGTTGTCCTTGCCAAGGTCTCCTTGCAATAAAACAGAGAGATTCAAGTGTATCTGGATCCTCTTGAAAGACTACTTTGAGGCCAGGGATTGAAGGACAATCCTTGGTCTCATGAGTTTCTGAGAAAATTACACATGTTTCTACAACGTGTGCATCTAAGGGACATTCCCTTAAAGCATGTTTCTTTCTACATTTCGGGCAAAAGATAGCCAAAGCCTCAGCTTCTGCTTTTTGTTTATTGTGAATCTTAATGGTATCAAGTTGTTCACTAAGACTCCCTAAGATGTCAGTTTTAAATTCATCAAGCATACTGCCGATTTCAGCCCTACTCACTGATCCTGTTGCAGATTTATTTGCCCTAAGGAGAGAAGGATCTCTAGGCCCTTTTTGAGTTTTTGATTTGCCCCTTGAGAGATGGATACAAAGTTCTACTATGTCATTAAGAGAAAGTTGAGAAATATCCCCTTTCCCCATCATGTTTAAGATGTCTATCCATTCATCCCTGATGGCTTTTAATAAGAGGGATTTTAAGGTCTCTTCATCCAAGGTATTCATTTTTGCTCTTTTCAAGTTATATTGAAATCTTTCAAGTAAATCTTCTAGACTCTCATCTTCTTTTTGTATCATTTTAAAAACCTCGTCCTTGTGATTAGTAGGCATGCAATAGTCTAAATACCTATCCAAAAATGTCTGTTTCATCTCATCCCAAGTCCTAATGGATTGAGTGAGTAACCCCATGAACCATTTCAAGGCTTGATCCTTCAGTGTTGAAGGGAACAACTTGAGTTTCTGAGAGTCATCCAAGTAGTCATAAGTTCGACACACCACTTCAAACTCAAATAAGAATGTTTCAGGGTCCTCAGTCCTTAACCCATGGAAGTTAGGGAGGACAGATGGTGATATGTTTTTCATAGTGGCTCGGGAATCCTCATCAACAATGGGAAACCAAAATGAATTATCCCCATTTCTATTTCCTCCACCAATGGGACCTCTACCTCCATTATTGTTATTGTTATTTCCTCCTCCTCCTCTACCTCTACCTCTACCTCTACCTCCTCCTTCTTCCTCTGCCATGATGATTCTCCTAGGGATTTCAAAATCTTCTGGTTCCTCTACAAAAGGTGAATGAGAAGAGATTTCTCCTTCTTCTTCAGATGATTCCAATTCCTCAATTACAATTGGTCTTCCTGTAGGAGAAAGAGAAGAGTCTCTTCCTGGTTCGAACTCAATAGAAGGTGTAGGAGAGTCAACTCTTGGCTCTTGAATTCCAGGAATTCTAGGACTAGGAGTTTCGGTTGGAGATAAGGGGGGTGTCTCTTGTCTATCCCTTGAAGCAAATGGACTTGTAAAAATTGAACTTCGAGCTCTAGCTAAAAACCGTCCTCTAGAATCTCTAGCTCTATGCATGTCATTTTTTATTTTTTCTTCAAGTCAAGTTAATAGTTCTTTTTCTGATTTTCCAGGTCACTCTAGGTGCGAGAAGAGAGCATACTCAAGAAAATACTAAATCAATAACTTTCTCCTTTCTGATCCTCCAGATCACTTTAAAGTGCAAGAGGAGAGCATACTTGGATAGGTTATTAACTTCTTTCCTTGAAAATTTTTTTATGTTTTTTTTTTCTCTAAGTATGGCTACTTAATTTCACTTCCCCGGAAACAGCGCCAAAATGTTTAGTCAATTTAGTGTTCCTAAATTGATGTCATTAATTGTCAACCCGGGGCTCGTAAGCTGATGAAGTGAAGGTGTACTATATGTACTTAAGCAACCTTCTTAGAGCTTTTGTCATTTGGGGTGTTGTTTATGGTTAACTTATCTTCCTAAGATGGAGTGATGATTATAGACAGATGAGTGCAAGTGTGTGAAAAGTGAGTTCTAGATGAGTGAAAGTGTGTGAATGGTGATTTCTAATTACTTGCTGAATTTGTAAAGGAAAGGAACTTGAAAGAAGTAAATAGCTTGAAATGACTTGAAAGAAAATGACCACGTTCTAATGGCATTAGTCTCTACCCATATTGCTGCAAATAAAAGAAACAAGAAAATCACTTCAAGGACTGATGATAATGGTTATCTCTTCCTAACTCCCTTCTTCTACCACATAGTACTGCGTAAAACACGATTAGGAAGTAGCTGAAGACAAATCCAAGAATTGATAAAAACTCTAAGGGACAAATTATAGCACTACTAAGCCTTTTCCATCATACTGCTTCCTACATGTGTGATTATGTGTAACAAGTGGAAAAAGTATTAGTGCCACAAGCCAAGACTACTTAAAAACAAGCTGCAGTTAATTAGTGTTCTGTTCTCTTGCAATATAAACCATTCATGATAAAGAGAGCATAAATTAGTTAGCATCCAACTTGTAAAACTAAGCTAAAAACTAATCTAGAAAACAGAGTAAAAAGGGCAGAATAACGAATAAGACAACTGCAACTACCATTAGATATTAAAGCAAATACAACACACTCAATCCCGGGTAAAAAACCTGCAAAGAAGAAAATCTGATCCGTGAAAATAAAGGCTGCAACAATGAAAAGAAATCAAGCTGTACATAACTCAAGAAAAGGAAATGTTGTATGTGAAATAAAGAAATTGCAGAAGTATAAACATGAAATACTTATACAAGGGCAGTCATGAACGGGGGCCCTCCATCCATACAACCCACAGAAAAATCAGATGCTTTAAAACTTCAAATCATCACTGTTTCCATTACTTCATATGCAGAAATACATAGTAAAAGTGCTGGAACAGCTCTATAAAAACAGAGTTCAGAAAGGTGCTAAAATTCTCACAAGTTCGTAAACTACAGCAGCTAAAAAGTTAACATAAGCGTACGCAGACGCAAGTATTTATAGGCATCTGCAAGATGGCCTAATGCGTAAAGCATAAAACAGAAAATAAACTGAAATTCATGCGTATTAAAGGTGCAGTGAACACGTCATATGCTTCATGGTCGAGCTGGAGGTCCTGGTCGTTATGGGCAATGAATCCAGCATTAGATCATGTTCCCCACGGCTTTCAAAACACGGACAAGTCATCCTTTCCACCGACGTGACCAAACAGCTTACGCATCAACGTTAAGCTGCCTTTATTTGACCGTAACTTGACCCCTTTTGACCGGAGGTATAGATGATGTGGCTGGCTGAACTGATGGCACAGGAACCTCGAGCACATATATTCCAACATGCCCACGTGGCTCGTTCTGCAAAATAGCACGTGGAACCTTGAGATCAACAAAATGGCTGCGGAATCATCAGATGGCTGTGGAATCAGCAGATGGCTGCGGAATCAACAGATGGTTGCGGAATGCCTGTAAGTATGTCAAAAACTAAACAAAACAATCACCCATTAGCAAATCTCACTTGATCATGTTTAATGACAACTAATGTAATGATCTGGGTGGAAAATGAGGCAAAAGAGAGAGGAAAGTGATGAAAACAGTAGGTAATGATGGATGATAAGGTGTAAAGTAGAGACTCTACAAGGATCACAAGAGCTGATAAATAAGTGTGTTGGAAAAGAAAAATCTCCTCACAAACAACACGTAGTTAGGAAGATTGGTAAGCATAAGGAAAGAACAGGGCATGAGATAAGGCTCACTGCATAGATAGGAGAGTAGGAGATGGGTCAAGTTATTCTGGATATAGGGTTAGATGTGAATGATTTTCCTAAATAGATGTGGGGGAGAATGGAGAGACTTGCGCTACTGTGGTCTCCAATTCAATTAAGGACATGAAATCAACAGAATATCATCCCCATGGGAAGGTTGCAGTGAGTGACAATATCTATTTTAGGCGTGAGCACATTAGCTAATTTTGAAGTGATTGAAATTGTGGATGACATCAATCCCTACCCTATTCTCCTTGGGATCGATTGGGCCATTGAAATGAATGGGGTGATCAATTTTAAGAAGCAAACGATGATATTTGAGAAGAAATCTCTTTGCGTAGTAGCACCCTTAGAACCTATAGAAGAACCGTGCTATACTGAACTGGTCTGCGATTATGAAAGCGACTATGATTTGGACCAGATTTATCAGATAACGACATGAGATTAAGATGGGGTGAATCTGATAGTTGATGGATGTATTGAATGGGAACGTCAAATATCTTGCACATCAAATTCAGATGAGGAGTTGGAACACTGGCAGAATCGGTTGCACGAAGTGTCTATGTTGCGCTGTAATATGATGACTAAATCATTGTGCTGTGTGACATAAGAGGTAAGAATTCTGCCTTATTATGATGGTTTAACCGATATTGATAAATTTTTGGATGCATTTGAAAGGGAAGTGCTAGAGACACATCGCTTCCAAGACTTAGATTTGGTGTTGAACACTACGCCCGCAAGATGGTTGGGTATGCACAAAGAAAGTTTTGATGATTGGCACATGAACAAAAATATGATGAGATTTTATTTTTGTCACCCAAAAGTTCTATTAACATATTGTTATAGACATTTTTGGGCACTGCAACCCCAAGCATAAAATTTCGAGAAACCAAGGGTTCCTAAGTCCTTAAAAGTGTTGTTCCAACCCCTAAAGGAACAAGGTCAACTGATTACAGCTTCTCCCAGAAGTTCTCCATGAAAAACTACTCAGAACTGGTCAAAACAGGATCATTTCACCTGCTCCATAGGCAAAGTGTGTTGCATCTTACCTAAGTACACTCAGTGGGTGCATTGCATTTCAAAAAGCCCTTCTATGGGGTGCGATGGGCGAAAAGAGACAAATTGCAGTGTCAATCCGTGAGGTGGAGAAGCATGGAATCTTCCAGAAACTTCTCCTGTGACACTTGCCATTATGAATTCGACCAAGGATGAGTAAGAGATCATCAATATCCAAGTGTAAGAAAGAAATATCAGAGGGAAGACACTAATTAAATCACAAGTTGACTCGTCTCCCTTACATATATCTATATATGGATCCCTCATCTCAGAGATCCAGAGGCTGGAATTTTGCATCTTGTAAGGAATTGTTGTTGGTTGCTTGAGGCAACATCATAGTGTTGGTTGATCTAAGCTTTGCATGAGGTGAAGAAGGGCTTACTTGCTGAGAGGATGATGCTGGGTCAGAACAACTGGTTGTAACTCTCTTGGCTCTTTCTTGCTTATCAATAAAGCTATTCAAGTTTTCCTCCATACTCTTGTGTCATTTATGTTTCATGCATTTGTATGGTCAATTTACATATGATCCTAGATTGTTTATGATAATAGATCCATGTTCTTGTATAGTGTTATGTTGCTTTGATTCTACAGGTACTCTGTGAAGCTGGGTATACAAGGAAGCAAGTAGCAAAGTACTATCAGAAGAGAGAGGAATCGAGCAAGGAACCAAGCGCAAGACAGAGGTTAGTCTCCTTTATTCTTCTCTCATATATCTTTCATAAAGGAAAACGAAAGTAGTTTTACTTTGTTTGTTTCTAAGGTAGCTACCACACCTTAGTGGAATTAGCAGTTCTGCATAGACGCTTTTCCCTGTAACAAATGGCGACTCCATTGGGGAGCAACTAGGTTGTTTGTTTATCTACATTTGTTTACTTTATAAACTTACAGATGAAGCCTGAAGTCGAGCCAAGTAGATTTTGAATTTCATTTGCTATGCAAATGAAAAGTAGATAAATGTCGCTTCAGTCAATCTCCGGGTTTTGTTTATGAATTAAACAAGTGATTTACAAACTCTCTAATTTCCCTTGTGGTGGCTCTAGTAACATCCTTAGATCTAACCCTGTTGTTGATTTACTGATTACCACTTGCTCGGCCAAAATCCCTGAACTGAACTGCAAACTGTGACCCAGAACCCAAGCAAAGTCTCGTCCGTGGCCCAACACACTATTTGTTCTATGAATCTGAAATTCAGCGCACTTCCCGAGTGTAGTAGGTGCGCTGCATTTCAAATTCACTGTGTTACAGGTGCACTGATTAGACTAGGCATTGTTCCTGAATTTTGGTTTCTGTGTTCATTCTTTTCAGTTCTATTCATGAGTTTCGCTGCCTATGGTCAGTACACCTCTGTTTGAAACCCCTTTCCATGCAGATATTCCGCCTCCATTGTGCAAAGAACTGTAAATGTTTTTTGTGTATTTGTTGAGTTATTTTCAGTTCTCCTTTGCAAAAAAAGTTACGTAATTGTACTGTCGTTTCTTGATTTGAAAGTGTCACAAGTGTCGTTTTCAGTCATAGAAGAGAGTTTGATTGCTCTTGATAGTCGATTACCCTGTTACTGTTGTATTTGATCTGAATTTGTAGTTTTTCTAGTGTCAAAAGCAAGTCTTCATTTCCAAATCGCGAAGTTTTGTCATTGTCTTCATTTTTTATTTTGAAAAGAAACTTGTTAGTAATTGTCGCTTGAAAAGTAATTCAGATTTGCGCATTAGCTTTCTTTTTATCATTCACATATTAAGAAGGCTGAAAAAAATACATGCATGTGCATTTTCATTTAGAATGTTTGATTGGTTTAATTTAGGACAGTGCATATAGTGTATGCTCTTTGCTCTTTGTTGAAAGAATTATGTCTTTCTTTCCTTAGTAGCTAGGATTTTCATTTCACAAAGAAGATAAAAGACTGTTTATCATCTTAGATTGCATTTTAGGAATTGTACATCTACATCACATGGTGAACCTGAAAGGAAAATTTCTTAAGCAAGATCAACTATAAAATAGATTTAATGAATCTAACAATGCTTTGGAACCTAACGCACAACATCTAGAAGTCTAGGCTAGAGACGTATTCCGGCGTCGTAAAGCCTGGTAACTGTTGTTCTCACTGTTGGTTGGATGATTCCTCCACTTTGAGACTATAAGTGCCAGTACAGACTTGTGCTCCCACGTACCGTCGAGTATATTTTTGGAGACCACAATAGGCTTAATCCTTTATCCATAGGAAGCCGTGTCTACCACCCTATCAATCGCAATGCACTGAACAAAGCATTCGGGAAGATTGACTGTCGTACCGTAAAAAGTATTCTGCAGTTTTGCGATTGATTTGGTAATACCTCTGCCTAGATTTCCAAAGCAGTCCCTTTCATTCCTTTTTAGACTCCTTAACGGAAAAGTTCCATTTGAGCACTTGTCACTTCAGGCTCATTAAAAATCGAAGGCGACTAGAGTCATCTTTTGTTTTTTCTCGACTCTTTAAAATTGAAAAAACAAGTTGTGTCAAAAGCATCTAAAATTCATCTAATTCGAAAACATACTTCCCCTTGATTTTTAGTTGATCGAGTAATCTGCAATCGTGGAAGAAATTCAATTGAAACCCCGTCATTCGCAGAGGCTTATGAGTCAATCGTCTTTGTCTCCAGAATCGAAACTATTATGGACAAAGCGAACTCATTTAACCGGTTCCAAATCTCCTGGTAAAGTTAGAACAAGTGTTCCAACAACATCAGAGACTCTGGTTACTCCAAACATCTCTGGTATCCCTGCCTTTACAGAAGAAGTTCAGCAGCCACCGAAGGACAATAGTATTGATCCTAGTCTGAGGGTAAACACTTGTATTACTGAACCAGTTCCATCTACGACCAGTTCGGAGAGTGTTGTTCCCCAAACATCTGTCGTTGTAGATTCCATACCTTCTTCTGCACCAAAAATATTCTACGGACCTGATGGTCTACCTCTTCCACCTAGTCTGATTGCTATACAAGAGATTGTGGAGGATCCTCCATCTAGTACTCCATCACAATTTGGAGTCGGGATCACTCTGTATCCTTCTTCATCAGAAATTAGTCTACCGCAAGGGGAATCTCCTGTAGAATCGCTAGGTAATCTTTTGGATAGACTAGAAATGTCTGAACAACTGTCAACATCTAGGACTATGTCGTCCGACACAGCGATAGTAGAACTTCCTGCTATCACTCCAACAATGTTCGCCGGTATACCATCTATCCCAACTAGCTCTCAATCGCTAGAAGGAGCCCACTCAGGGGCTATTTCGATGGTATGGTCCGTTCCTATTTGTTCATCCGAAATAGTATCCAGAAACTCTTATGTTTAGTCTCAACAAATTGATCCATTGGGATGTCAATTTGGGTAGTCCGGTCCTCAAGGGAAAACCATTCCTTTAAGTACTAGATTATCGCCGTATGGGGGGCAGTATACCCTTTCACTGTCCCCTCCAGGAGGACAGCCATACGGGTGTTCACAACAAAATTCAGGTTATGCTGGAATTACGTCTAGCGGTTGCGTACCGATACTACCTCAACAACCAAGAATTGTATATTCGATGAAACAATGTTTACCTATGTCAAATATACCAACTACACTAGCTATTGTGATGGTGTCGCAAGTACAAGCGCTGCCTGTTATATGCCAACCTCAGGTTTCTCAGGTGGTAATGCAACAGCCTCTTGACCCTGCGACTCAACCACAATCGCCAACTGGTGGAATGACACAGGTCCAAACAGGTACAATTACCCCTCATCTTGGTCAAACAGTTAGTATCGGGCAACAACACATGGCTTCACAACCATGGCTGGTGCAATACCAACAACCGAAATTCCAACAAGTATACCAAGGATCTGAGCAACAAATATTTGCAAATAGTGGGCAGCTGTATATTCAAAACGGTCAAAATCAACCATTCTACAATGGTCATGCCCACCAACCTTACCAAAGTTACCAGCATCAAATGCATTATGCTGGCATGCAAAGACCAACTTCTCAGGCGATTCCATCTTATCCTGGGTATGCTTCACCTGACCTGAATCAACAATTACCCTTTGTGGCAACTTTAGAGTTACCTGATTTAAATCGATTAACAAACGATCCAATCGCTTACACCCCTTGGTGGCCAACAATTCTGCATAAACTTCCATAATATATTCCTAAATTTAATGGAAATCCGGGTGAAGATCCGTCGAATCATGTGATGACCTTTCACCTGTGGTGTTCATCAAACACCCTAAACGATGATTCAATTAGGCTTCGCCTTTTTCAGAGGATGTTAACTGGTCCGACAACAAAATGGCATATCGGGTTTCCCAGAGCTTCGTTTGAAAACTTCAGTACCCTAGCCACAACCTTTCTAACCCATTTTCAATTACCGATAAGGTATGAAATGCGAACAGAACTTCTTACCAATTTCAAACAAACAATGGCCACTCACATATCTGATCATATACATGAGTGGCGACGTCGTCGTAGAATGGTAAAAATGTATGTTCCTGATTAGCTTTTAGCTGAATGGTTTATTAAGTCATTATTTCCTTCCATTACGGAAGATGTGGCAAAAGGGGGAGTCATCACCGAAGAGCAAGTCATTGCTCGTGCGCAATATTTAGACTTGATTTATACTCAGTCTGGCATGCTCTATGATAAAATACCTGACGCTCCCAGACCAGAATTTTCGGTCCCCCCTCCTCCTAAATCAAACAATGACTCTCATGTCGGCGATGGCGTGATAGGCGCAACAGACATGAAATCGACAAAGGCTACATCTAAAAAGGCCCGTAAGATTTCCAGTCAAAATGAAAAAGAGGAACTTCTTGCCTCGGAAGTAAATGCCATCTCGACAGGTAAAGGCAAAGAAACCAAGCAACCAGGGGGCAAGAAGAAAAGCAAAGGGAAGAAGAAGAAATAGGAGGAATCATCACCTGAAAAATCTTCTACAAACCCTTCTAGAAATAGGAAACCAAATCGTCCATGCTTTATATGCGATGAGGATCATTGGACAGCAGATTGTCCACACAGAGCTGAGCTTAAAAAATTCTTCAAGAATTCAAAAACCTCGGCAGTATTAACTGATCCGTTTCCAAATCCAGGAACAAATCTGGTTGAGAGTGGAAATGCTTCCCCATCTCAAGTGTTGATGTTGTCGGTTTCCAAACAGCAAAATGATGCCTTGATATCAACGAGGAACAAAGATTACGGGAATCCACAGCTGTCGAGCAACAAGGATAAATATCAAACTAGTAGTTTGACAACAACTTTGACAGAAGTTGTGCCACCCATCATTCCTGAGTTGACAATAAAACCGCCAAAGGGAGTAGTACACAAGTCGACATTTAATCCTCATGCTAGAGTAGCGCAGCATTATAATATAGTGGAAGATCTGGCCCAATCGCCATCCGCTATGTTGACACTTGAGGTACTGCAAAAAAGCCCATCCCAAAAGCAGGCTTTATTATTGGCCATCGGTGGGAGAGACCCAAAGGATTCCAATATTGTATCCTTTAATCATAAAGGATACGATCCTCAGTTGCTAGCTCAACTAGCTTTCCTCGTTCAAGTGAAAGCCCTCAACAAAACTGTTCATCGAACAATTATTGATGAGGGGGCATCTACATGTATTATGTCGATGAGTTGCTGGAAAAAGTTAGGATATCCAACCTTGTCGCGATCTTCTATGACATTAAAATCATTTTACAGATGAACATATACCCCATATGGTATTCTAAGTAACTTGAAGGTTGAACTAGGAGGGAAAACAATAGAAATAGATGTTGAAGTAATCGACAGAAACCTCGATTACAACATCCTACTGGGAAGACCATGGATATATGGTATGGCT
The DNA here is from genome assembly GCA_031772625.1 of Pinus tabuliformis. Taxonomy (NCBI): domain Eukaryota; kingdom Viridiplantae; phylum Streptophyta; class Pinopsida; order Pinales; family Pinaceae; genus Pinus; species Pinus tabuliformis. The sequence goes on along the minus strand of CM062806.1, from coordinate 817,666,149 downwards.
GCTGTTGTGTCGACCTATTTTAGGAATATTTCATTTCCCTTTCAAGGAGGGATTACAATCTTTGATCAACAAACCTTCCTCCCCAATAGTTCTCAAGTTACAGGAAGCATTCCAATGATCCATGGAAGCCCCCATTCGCTTCAAAATATTAGAGTAGGCCTACTAAAAGACCCTATATTAATGGGAACTTTTTCACTTCCACCTCCCATCAATCTGGCGGAAGTAGCGTTGGTAGGAACCTGCAATATGATATCTTCGATTAAAAAGATCTCAGAAAACGATATCAACATGGATCATGCGTAGGTATTTCCTCCAAACCCAACAGAAATATTGTAGCAATCAATGTTCCTAGCATGGGAGGAAAACCCAAATCAACGCTCATCATGTGTTTAGATAGATAGGTCTAAGGAATATGGCACCCCTTCAGATCCTTGGTCGCGAGTGCATGACACCGATGAAGGAATTGTTCAATCAATGGTAATTGAAGGGGCACCATGGGAAGATTACCACCATCCTTCCCTTCTTCCAGATTATGAAGAAGATACTCCTGATGACCTTTATCATCCATCAGTATTTGATTTCCTATCAAATACTGTAAACACAGTGGATTCCAAGCGAAACTTGTCCAACATTGAAGAGACTATCGCCATAAATATCTCGACCAAAACAAATGTTGTAGAGAATATTTATGTTGGCAAATGTTGTTCTCCTTCAGAATTGGAAATATATAACGCTCTTTTTCGTGAATTCAGAGATGTCTTTGCTTGGTCATATGAAAAAATTCCAGGCATTGACTCGAGTATAGTTGAACGTGAAATCAAGATGTATCCAGATGTCAAACCAGTATGACAACGGATGCAGCAGGTGCACCCCAAGAAAGCCACTGCCATCAAAGCAGAAGTTGAAAAGCTTCTCCATGCTAGTTTCATTTACCCGGTTCCTCTAACCGATTGGGTATCGAATATTGTTCTTGTTATGAAAAAACAAGGAACGATTAGAGTGTGCATCGATTAAAGGGATGTAAATCAAGCTTGTCCAAAAGACAACTACCCTACACCCTTCATTGACCAGATAATTCATGAATGTGCAGGATGTGAAATCTTTTCACTTATGGATGGATTCTCTGGGTATAATCAAATAAATATCAGCCCACAGGACCAGTCAAAGGCTGCATTTATTTGTCCGTGGGGCACATTCGCATATCGAAAATTACCCTTTGGTTTAAAGAACCATAGGGGAAACATTTCAGAGGGCAATGAATTATGCCTTCCATGAAATAAAAAACATCGTTCAACCATATCTTGATGACCTTCTGGCTCATTTGTGAAAGCGGACTGATCATCCGTAGCATTTAAGAGCGATATTTCTACATTGCCGACACTACAAGATATGACTAAATCCACACAAATGTGTGTTCTGTGTCAGTTCTGGTTGTTTACTTGGCTTTATAGTCTCGAAAGATGGGATTCGTCTCGACCCATGTAAGGTTCAGGCAATCATAAATTTGCCTCCACCTTCGAATTTGCTTCAGATTCAGAAACTCCAAGGGAAAGCGAACTTTCTGAGGAGGCTCATTCCAAATTATGCTGAACTTGCTAAAGGTTATACACATCTATTGAAAAAGGAAGTTCCCTTCGTCTGGGATCAGGTTGCGCAAGCTTCCTTTGATGCTTTAAAAGAATTCCTAATGAAAGCATCATTAATGTACACTCCTGATTATCAAAAAGACTTTAACCTGTATCTGGCTGTAGCGGATACAACCATATCAATGGTTTTAGTTCAAGAAGACAACGAAATTGAACATCCTATATATTATTTAAGTAAGAACTTAAATGATACAGAAATAAAATATTCTTATGTTGAAAAGCTAGCGCTCGCAGCTGTTCAAGCGATACAGAGATTTCGACACTATGTCCTCTTTCGAAAAACTACCATTCTGTCAAATTGCAATCCCATGACTTATATATTGTCGCGACAGTTGCTGGGGGGAAAATAATCAAAATGGATAGCAATTACACAAGAGTTTGATCTAGAATTTGTAAAATCCAAGTCAAAGAAAGGACTGGTTTTCGCAGAGTTATTATGCAATCTCCCATCGTCGTCCAACGATGAAACATCCGAAGAAACGATCGTGGACAAAAATTTGTTTCTGATATCTTCAAGCAATCCATGGTATGGAGATATAATCATTTATCTCCAAACCCAAAAATATAGGCCCAATACCTCCCACTCAGAACAAAAACGTATTCGATACCAATCAAAAGACTACATGATCGTCAGTGATACACTTTACCGTCGTGGTGTCGATATAGTTCTGAGGAGGTGCCTCACTCATGAGGAGGCCGAAAAAGTCCTGAATGATTGCCATTCAGGCGCGTATGGGGGGAATCAATTTGGTTACGCTACAGCGCAAAAATTTTTACGAGCAGGATACTTCTGGCCAACAATGTTCAAGGATTGTATAACCGCAGTCAGAAGTTGCCATGCCTGTCAAATTTTCGATAGAAAAACCAGACGACCACCCGCACCTCTGCAGCCAATAGTTGCTGTTGGGCCATTCGCCAAATCGGGCATCGATTTCATGACATGTAACCCCACCTCGACCGGGGGGTATGGGTATATCATAGTTGCAGTTGACTATTTTACCAAATGGGCCGAGGCGATGCCTACATTAGATAACACAGGTGAAACAGCTGCCCTTTTCTTTTTCAATCATGTAGTCGCCAGATTCGGTGTCCCACAAGCTTACTCACAGACCGAAGATTGCATTTTTGCAATCACATGATGGTCGAATTAGCTGCCAAATTAAGGTTGTCTCACGATAGCTCTACTCCATATTACCCGCAAGCCAACAGACAAGTTGAAGAAATCAACAAGGTCCTAAAGATCATGTTGCAAAGGATGATTGGAGTTCACAAAAGGAGTAGGCACCTGATCCTGTACTCAGCCTTGTGGGCATACCGAACATCAGTAAGAAATGAAACCGGGTTTACACCTTTCCAACTGGTGTATGGCCTAGAAGCAATTTTACCTGTTCAGTGCGAAATCTCATCCCTCAAACTCGCAATCGACCTTCTCCCTGGGAATTTAGAAGAGGAGGCTCGTTTCTTGGAACTAATCCAATTGGATTAAACCCGTCATGATGCCGCTTTGGCTAACGAAGCCCATAAGAAATGAGTCAAGGCGCAGTTCGACAAGAATGTCAAACCCCGTGTCTTCTCAGAAGGTGACTTGGTCTTGCTTTATGACCAAGAATCCGATAAATTAGGGGCAGGTAAATTCAAGTCTTTATGGATGGGCCCCTATATTGTTAAGCGAGTGTTAGCAAAAGGAGCCTACGAGTTAATGGATTATGATGGGATTCCACTGGCACAACCTCGTAATGTGTTGTACCTTAAGCGTTACTATGCATGATTCAATGTGGTAACCTATATGCTTTTGTTACATTTTTTTTTTTTTGTTAAAGTATTTGTTTTGGTCAAGTAAATCCACTTTTTACATTTGTCGCAGATTTCAAACCTATTGGAATCTTTTGTTGGATATGCTGACGGAGCAAGTCATAGTTCGCGGAACCTATCTTCTGCGGCCTGGGCCATTTTTGACCCAAGCGGTGAGTTAGTAAGTTTCAGAGGGGTATGCATTGGTCGGTCAACGAATAACATCGCTGAATATAGTGCGTTGATAGAACTTCTCTCTGATGGCATCACACATAGCATACGACGACTGGTTGTTAGGCTAGACTCACAGCTTGTCATACTACAACTCACTGGTATCTACTCCGTCCGAAATCCAGCTATCTATCGCATGTTCCTAAGGGTCAAGATTTTGGAAAGGCAATTCGATTTTATTCAATATCAACATATTTCCAGAACCTTAAATACATTAACTGGCTCATTGGAAAATTATGTGTTAGATAGACATTTGCAACATTTATAAAAAGAAGCATCTCATCAATATTTGCATCAGGATCATGTAACTTAACCAAAATAAAACTCTGAAAATCAAAAATATATATATAACTGTTTATAGTTTACACATACTATAACCAAGACAAAATTGGTCAAATGACCCAAAACTCAAAACGCTAGGGGGCACCCTAGTCTAATGATGCTGGTGATAACAAGTCACCGCCTATGCAATCATGCGTAAAAGCCTAGTCCATCAACTTAGCATGACAGTAGTATGTTGCTGCAACATCAAAGGCAACTCGTCAGTCCTCACATCTGGAATACCGAGAGTGAGGCCCTCAACCTGATCCTGTAGTGCTGAAAGAGTCTCGACCACATCAAGGTCGTGAAGGATAGCCCTTCCGACAGCCTCTCCTACAGGAACAACAACTGGCACTCTCAGGCATACTACTAGCCGGACAGGACCAACATCTGCATGAGCACATGAGTTTTGATTAGTCTTGACAGAGTAAAGCACAAGGACATTATAAAAGAAAAACGATAAACAGGAATATGGTCAAAGAATTTAACAATGGCACCCCACTATTCGCCAGCCGGCATTACCAAATCTGGGTCACCCCGGAAGTCCATACCAGCATATGGATACTCGGAATAAACCATCTCCTGATGATCAAACCACCTGAAGAAGGTATCAGAAAAGGAAATCTGAGACTGACCAGCATTCCTAGACATATGGTCGACCCATCTCTGCCTACGTGGTTCAGTCGGTGGAGGTAAACTGAGTGCAATATACTATAGCTGCATCAGTGGTATCTTTTCCAAGGTGAAGGCAGTTAAGATAGAACCATACCCAGAGTTCTTCAGTCTCCCGCTCTTCACCTTGGTCAACTGTTCTTTCATCACAAGGAGTACTGCGTCTCACCAGTTGAACACTTTCGGTTCGAGACATTCCAAGGTGTACTGCATATAAGATCGGTTGGCCACATGAAGAGCCACACCACCAGCCATCCTACCAAAAGTGAATAGAATAGTACTCAGGTACCTGTCAGTGACATCTTGGATGATGATCTTGCCGTCTTTACTTGGCTAAGATCCCTCTCTACAATACCTGCGAACATAATCTCTCACAGATTCACCTCCTTGGGCCGAACCTGATAAAGAGATGGGGGCACCCCGCCTCGATAAGCTGGTCAAAAAATAGATGTCCACTACAGTCAAGGGGATGGATTTGCCCCTAATCTGGAACACCTGGCTGGTAGGATCCCAAGCATCGAGCAAATACTACAGCAAGTTGATTTGTTGTCTCATGCTAGAAATGCAGAAAAACTTCAACAGACCACAGTTCCGTAGTGCATTTACTGTAACCGGATAATGTAAAGAAAGCATGTCCTCTTCTTCATGCTCATGTTCTCGCCATGTAATAGTCATCTTGCTCCAAAAAATCTCTGAAAACAAACAAGAGAAGAGTTAGATCCTGATTTGGTGAGAAACAGACAAAATTTCCATCAAAAAATTGTGCATAAATTTCCTTCCTTGTGCTCATCGCACCTACAGTAGTGTTCTGGGTGTGTTGCATGTCAGTTGGCCAGTAGACAGGCTAACATCCAATGCACCTTTCGATACACAAAGGGTGCGATGGAGCTAGGGCGAGTTTTTCAAACCCCAGAGGCTCAGAAAAACTAGAAATCAGGCTCAGAATGCAAAATGGAAAGAATGAAGTGAAAGAGCTCAGGTTTAGCTCCTACTTGGTCTAGATAGTGCCGAAAATCGTCCACAGAATCTCCCGGAATCAGCTAATGAAAATCAAGGGGGGAAAGCACCTGCAAAGCTCCAACAAGCCAAAGTTCAAATGAAATGGTAAAATGAGAGGTAAAAGCACTTTTAAATTACTTTTTACGTAACTTGAGTAAAATATTAGTGTCCTAACTCATTTTTCAAACATATATTGTTCATTTCTAGCTAGTTTGATGAAGCAATTGAGGATGCTGTACAATCTTTGAAAGAACAAAGCTATTTATGGTAAAGTCAAGAAATGACTGTTATATCGAGCAGTTTTAACGTGGACTTCATGCTTGTTAAAAAATAAACATAAGCAATGAGAAAATGTTTCCCCCAGCGTTTCAGCTCAATAAAAAATGAACCAATTCCTGGTAAATAACCATCGTGAATGTAGTACTTCAGCCTTTAAAGCCTTGGTCATGTTCCCATCATCACCTCCACTCTGTATCTGCCGATCATTCACCTCCATTTGATTATTTACCCCTTTTGAGGAACAGCTGCGAAGAGTGATCCCGCTAGCCATCCTTGTAACACTGCCGTGATTGGAAAATTCCAAACCTTACCTGGAATCAGTTGCTACCCAATTTTATCACTCGTTCCTCAAAGACGAGTCTCCTTTAAGCTCTTTTCAACTGACTCGTAAAATATGAAAAGGTTGCCGAGCCATTGGCCTTTCCAGCTCGTTAAAGGGACCGGAAGTGCTATCCCTCCTTTAGATTTTAATCTTTTTGGACCTGAGGGATTATTACACAAAAAGATCGAGTGCTTGTTTTGTTCAGCTCGTTAAAAGTATCGAAAATTCATCCCTTCTGTATTTTTTTATACCTTTTCGGACTTAAGGGATTAGATGACGAAAAAGGATTTTTGGAGTTTCCTTTACGTCCCTTTTCAGACTCTCTAAAATTGAAAAGGACCGAGTTATCTTTGTCGTTAAACTCGTTAAAACCTAATAGCGACAAACTTGTCCATAGCAGACAAGAACGAGTTTCACTATTGCTAGGCTCATTAAAACATAGCGATGGGTTTGCCCGAAGGGAAAATTATAGAACAAGCATATGTTATCCTCCTCAAGCTTGACAAAAATAAAGAGGTACTGGTCAGAAATGACTGGGGAAAAATTGGGAAGAAAACTTGAAGAAACTTTGTTGGTAGCAAGTCGCTCTTGAACATGACACTTTCACTCCGCATCCAAGTCAGGTTGGGTTGTTTCATTCACCGGTCACATCGCCATGGTCCCATCACACCATCCACATTTGGGGTTAATGCTACCAGTCCATCACGTCAGTGTCGCCGATATGTTCAAGAGAAGTCACTCAGAGAATTCACCTGTGTCTCACCCGCTACAATACATTTACGCTCCATTCTGTCATGACCGCCACCCTGAACCTTATATCACCAGATCGTTTTCAACTCCATTAAAATAATTTTCTCTATTTCATGTCATTGATGTGGGATTCATTAAGGCCCTCCTATGATGGATCGCTTCTTGTCGACATCAGCTCATTATCCAAGAAGTTGATCTAGGAACACCCCTTTCAGTATTTTGAAGCTTGCATGCCTCAATGGCAAGTTTCTCACTTCCGGCGACAGGTTTACATCAATGGCCTTCGACCGAAAGATTTTGCATGGTGTTTTATGCCAAGTCCTTTATTCACACCACGTGAATTGTATTGTAGTACCTTGACGGTCATTATCATTATCGGTGATTCCTCTCGCACCTGTTAACATCTTACATCATTGGCTGGTAATCAGGCGATGTCTTTCCATGTTCGACTCTAGAACATCTCTCACATTGATCGACTTGTACTTTGAGTGAAGATCGAATGAGATTGAAGACCCCGGATATAGTTTCATCCATCCGGGCTGCGATATACATTCAGGAAAATAAAGACATCAAATGTACATCATTGCTGCACAGATAATCATCCAATCAAAGGGATGATGGCTCTACCAAAATCATTAGTCTACACTCAGACGATTGTCTGTCCTATGTACATGAAAATGAATTTATAAAGTTGAGCATGGGAATGCCTGCCTCAGCTAGATCATGAAAATATTATGAAGATAATGTATTGTATTGTATCTTATTACAGGTCTCCTCCCAACTTGAAAGAACTTCGGACCCTCATGATAAAGCATTTCACCCGACATAAAAAAAACATTAACGACATCATGCTTTATGGGGCAACTGTTATAGACATTTTTGGGCACTGCAACCCCAAGTATAAAATTTCCATAAACCAAGGGCTCCTAAGTCCCTAAAAGTGTTGTTCCAACCTATAAAGGAACAAGGTCAACTGATTACAGATTCTCCTAGAAGTTCTCCATGAAAAACTACTCAGAACTGGTCAAAACAGGATCATTTCACCTGCTCCATAAGCAAAGTGCGTTGCATCTCACCTAAGTACACTTAGTGGGTGCATTTCATTTCAAAAAGCCCTTCTATGGGGTGCGATGGGCGAAAAGAGACAAAAGGCAGTGTCAATCCGCGAGGTGGAGAAGCATGGAATCTTCCAAAAACTTCTCCTGTGACACTTGCCATTCTAAATTCGACCAAGGATGAGTAAGAGATCATAAATCTCCAAGTGGAAGCATGAACTATCAGAGGGAAGACACTAATCAAATCACAAGCTGACTCATCTCCCTTACAGATATCTATATATGGATCCCTCATCCCAGAGATCCAGAGGCTGGAATTTTGCATCTTGTAAGGAATTGCTATTGGTTTCTTGAGGCAACATCATAGTGTTGGGTGATCTAATCTTTGGATGAGGTGAAGAAGGGCTTACTTGCTGAGAGGATGATGCTGGGTCAGAAAAACTGGTTGTAACTCTCTTGGCTCTTTCTTGATTATCAATAAAGCTATTCAAGTTTTCCTCCATACTCTTGTTTCATTTATGTTTCATGCATTTGTATGGTCAATTTACATCTGATCCTAGATTGTTTATGATAATAGATCCATGTTCTTGTATAGTGTTATGCTGCTTTGATTCTACAGGTACTCTGTGAAGCTGGGTATAAAGAAAGCAAGTAGCAAAGGACTATCAGAAGAGAGAGGAATCGAGCAAGGAACCAAGCGCAAGACAGAGGTTGGTCTCCTTTATTCTTCTCTCACCTATCTTTCATAAAGGAAAATGAAAGTGGTTTTACTTTGTTTGTTTCTAAGGTAGCTACCACACCTTAGTGGGATTAGCAGTTCTGCATAGACACTTTTCCCTGTAACACATAGAAATATGATGGGAGGAATGATCTACGTGATCATTTGGAAAAATGGACTGAAGTTTATGGATCGGAGCCTCAGCCTATGTGGGTTCATTTGTTATGTCATACTTTGGATGTAATACCGATGAATTGGTACTTGGAAATAGAACTCTGCCATGGCACTGAAGAATGGGATTTTTTGGATAAGGATTATTGATGAGATTTAGTTTTGAGGATGGATTTGAATTTATTGATGAGGCATTGCAGGAGGTCAAGGCAATGATCTTCAAAATACAGCAGGATCCTTTGGATTTGATTCAACCAAATAGGACCACCCAGTTGCGCCATGTGATGGAGTGCTACAATGTGAATGTTGAAGATTCAGAAGATGAGGATCAAAGAAACATTAATATCCCATAGAAATAAGGTAACCGCGAACTTGAGGGACGACAAATAGATAATCCATATATCACCAAACCACTAAAGACTAGACAGGTGAACGTTGGCATAGAAGCGGTGCCAAAATTTGCAAATATTGGAGACTGCTGGGATGATGCCACAGTAGACAAGGTTGCTATGTTGCTCTACGAATATTAGGACTTGTTCCCTACAAAGTTATCAAACTTAAAAAGGATAATAGGGGACCTTAGAGTTATGAAGATTACTTTAAATCCATATGAAAAGTTGATAAAGTACAGGCCTTATCTCCTCAATCCGAAGTATAAATAAAAGGTCCACTTAGAGCTGGATAACATGCTTACAGCAAGTATTATTGAACCACTAGAGGAATATGATTGCGTAATACCAATGGTAGTTCAGGAAAAGAAGTAGAAGAATGAAATAAAGATATGCATAGATCTCAGGAAGCTAAATGATGCTTACGTGCATGATCCTTTCCCAAATTCGTTCACCAATGAAATGATGGATAATGTTGGTGGACAGGAAGCATATTCATTCATTGATGGGTTCTCTAGGTACCATCAGATTAAGATCACACCAGAAGATAGAAGTAAGATGACCTTCACGACTGAATGGGGATGCTGTCAGTATATTGTAATTCCTTTTGGACTGAAGAACGCACTGACGATATTTTTGCGCATAGTCTTCGCGGCATCCAAGGATTTCATTCACAAGTTTCTAGAGGTATAATTTGACGATTGGAAAATGTTTGGATGCACGCAACGCTGGGGCATACTAGATATTATAGGAAGTTCATCAAGAGTTATGCCCAGACTACCGCACTGATGGAAAAGTTGCTAAAGAAGGATGCTACATTCTATTGGGATGAAAAATGTCAGTGGAGCCTAGATATATTAAAGGAAAAAATGGTCACCACGTCGATCCTAGTCTTCCTAGATTGGAAGAAAGAATTCCATGTGCATGTCGATGCATCTTGTATTGAACTGTGAGCAGTACTAACACAGGCTGGTGAGGGAGAGTTGGATCACCCTATAGCATTTGCAAGAAGGAATCTATCTAAGGCTGAAAAGAACTGCTCAACGATAAAGCACAAAGGTTTGGCTATGGTGTGCATGCTCTAGAAGTTCAGAAACTACTTTCTAGGTGGACACTTTAAGATCTATACACACCATTATGCATTGAAGTACCTGGTTAACAAGCCTGTGTTGGGGGGCAGGATATGTAGATGGTTGTTGTTGTTTCTAGAATATGATTTCAAAATCACTGTGAAGCCAAGATTATTGAATGCAGGGACATATCATCTTTCACGCATTGAAGTAGGAGAGGAGCCTACTAATTTGGAGGAAGGATTGCCTGACACGCTATCCTTTGTGGTAGGTGTCGCAAACAATCACTTTGCAGACATTATACACTTCCTGACTACAGGAACGTATCCAGAAGGATATACTAGTCAACAAAATAAGGAATCGTTGGTGCTCATGGTAGACTTGTCTATAGTTGTAGTAAATTTGTATAAAATGGGATTGGATGAAATATTGCGTTGTTATGTGCCTGAGTTTGAACAGAAAAAAATCCTCATTGAAGCTCGCGGAGGAGTTGCGGGAGGCCACTATACAGGGAAAGCAACAGTGTAAAATATTTTACATGTTGGGTTGTGATGGCCGAAGCTGCATAAGGATTCCAAAGCTTATTATAGGGCATGCGATGCATGTCAAAGAATAGGCAAGCCATCACAAAGGGATGTGCTGCCTCTGAATCCATAGATGTCCTTACAGCCATTTGAGAAATGGGCAATTGATTTTGTAGGACTAATTCAACCTCTGGGAAAGTAGATGGGTGTGTGTTATATCATCACCGTGATTGAGTATTTGACCAGATGGGTAGAGGCACAACCGGTGAAGGACTGCACAGGGGAAACAACAACAAATTTCCTATTTGAGTATGTGTTAACTAGTTTTGGCATCTCGAAGATTTTGATGAGTGATTGTAGTACGCATTTCCTTAATGAAACAATCAATGCACTGATAGAGGAATTCCAAATTTATCATCAGAAGAGTATGCCATATCACCCTTAGGCTAATGGGACAGTTGAAGCATTTAATAAAATATTAGAGAATGCATTGACAAAGGCTTGCAATAAACAAAGGAATGATTGGGATGTGTGCGTACTAGTGGTGCTATGGGTTTATAGAACTACTTGTAAGAAACTAACTAGACAGACATCTTTCAGGCTAGTCTATGGCATAGAAGTTGTGATGATGATGGAGTACATTATGCCTAGTCCACACATAGTAGAATTCATAGTAACGACAGACCAAGGAGCCCTAGAAGAGAGGCTCGTGCAGCTGACAGAGCTAGAAGATGATAGATTTTTGGAGGGATTCCGTCAGCAAGTTCAGAAGGAGTGCGAAAATGCATGGCACAATCGACACATCAAACTGCCACCTCTAAGGTAAATGATTTAGTTTTATTGTATGACAAGAAATTTGATAATTTTCTAGGGAAATCTTGGATGTATTGGCTGGGGCCATATGCCATCAAGAAGATTACCGATGGTGGGGTAGTTCAGCTTGTGAAATTGAATGGAGATCCATTTCTGGGGAAGGTAAATGGAAGTCGATTGAAGCCATACACCGAGGATCCATCCATATGACTATATGATGGAAGCACAGTCCTAGGGCTCCAGGTAGCTGCAAGGAGGCGCGAGACTATAAAATACACTTCCTGGGTTATAGAACTGCACGACTGGGGGACTGCATGGAATGGAAGAGTGTCACAGCATTAGGAGAAACACAAAGGAAGCTATGCTATGGGAGGAGAGACCACGTAGCACGCCAAAAAGTGACCTTTACTGTCACTTTTCATGATTTGACAGTGAGGAGATGGCTAGGAGGAGTGGGGGGTGACATTTATGGTTGAATTTAAAAATGCAATCTTGGGAAATCTGCTGCCAATCTAGCATTTATGAATGGATTTTTGGGGCAACAGTGAAATTCTAATTTGAATTCACCTATAAATTACAAATGGCTTCCCATCAAAAAAAACTTTGAATTTTGAAAATTTATGTGTCATGCTATTGGTTGTGCATGAACCCTAAGTTCTTTGAGGACTTGGTCACTAGTTTAGTATTTGATAGGTTACCTAAGGAAACCCATCATATCATTAACAACTTCATGTCTACACTTGTTGAAGCCACAAGCGTGGAAGGCACTATTGCCTCTAAGGGGGGTGCCCTTGAGGTTGGGGCTATGAAGGTGCCTACAACAGTGCCAAAATTTTCGAGTTTTCCTAGGCCGAAGCCTACATCGACAACAGAGGTTCCCAAGACAAAGAAAGATAAGCAAAAGAAGACACTGCCGATATGTTAGTCACAAAGAAAACATCAAAGAAAATAAAATCCAACCGTGTAGGAGAAAGGGAAAGTGGTATACCTATAGGCCAACAAGGGCATAGATGAAATTGATATTGAGGGGGTCGACACTATTTTGAAACTGCTAGAATACATCCCTATACTCTAGGGAAAGGTGAAGGTCTCCTTCATACACCCCTACTACTAGAAAATATCACGTTTGAAGTTTTGCACTTGGCATGCATCCCACATTAGAAGATTGAGGATTGTGTCTTGGGAGACACTGAGCAGTTCCCCCACTTGGCTACTTATACCTTCATGAAGTGCATGTTCTATGAGGAGGCTGGTGTCACCGTACTAGAGCTGGTGAAGTGGATTTGTGGAGTGGAAAAGGCAGTATTGTTGAATCTGCTATGAGTGTTGCATTACCACTGCACCCCAATAAATTTAATTGTTATCAAACAGTTGTTATGCCTGGTGCACGATGGGTACCTTTGGTTGGGAGAGCCGATCCCTATAACTAACATGTTGTCCATAGGATCACCTTACTACCATATTTAGGGCTGAATATAGCCAAGGAATTTGGTGGAAAAATTGGTGAGTGCGACCTCACCGAGAGGATGAAGGACAAGTTTAAGCTTGTCAAGAAGCTACACGGGTATTTAATTTTGAGCATTATGGACCCCACAGTGGAGGTGGCCACCCAAATCTTGGGAGTGTTGCGTAGATGAGGTGCCAGCACCAATGGTTTCACTAGCGGCCCAGTGCGCAGAGGGCGTAAAATTCAACTGTGCGTGCTACCTATGCAGTGAGTTCCTCACGAACTACTGGGAGGCATAGGACCATAGAAAAACATATCACTACTCATGGCTCTTAATTTTGATTGTGTTGGTCATGTGGTAATTACAAAAGCATAACTAATTTCCTCCGATCGTGCCTGATTTTACAAAAGCAGCGAAATTTGCTTTGATATGGACCACGAAGGATGCTAAGTGGGTATGGGAGAGCAAGGTGTTTTGGGTATTGATGGAGATAAGAATTAATATGGCCACTAACCGAAAGCCATGGTTGTCACCAACCATCTTCAAGCAATTGTCTAGGTATGTGGAATTCAAAGTGGACTTCCATTGTATCTTCATCCAGGTGTGAAAGGACCCATAACAGAAGTGGTATGATTTACCATACCTCGATATGGGTGATTCTATTATAGAGGTCCTCGATCGTTGGCAAGAATATTAGCACACAACATTGGATTTATCTGTGGGGTCTAGTAAGTCCGCCAAAAAATAGAGAAAGGAAACGGCCCAGTTGAAGGTTCAACAGTTGGCTGAAAAGCAGAAGAAGGAGATTGAGGATAAGGACTGAGCAAAAGCAGAGTGTGTCGTGAAGGAACAAGAGGAAGAGCATGACTCTAAGAGAAGCTAGAAATCTCCTTTGCCACAGACAGAGGAAGACGAGTGGTCCAAATGTGGTGGAGACCAGAAGAGCATTCCCTTTTGGGTGAAGCAGAATAGGGAGCAGGAGAAGGAAGGGTCGTGCAAAAATACCAAGGCCAGTAAGTCATCACTAGACCCGATCACCTTGATAGAGGGTGACTTGGATGACATTGGGGATAAGGTAAGGGATAATACAACAGAACTTCTACAATAGTTTGAGAAGTAATAGAAGAAGACATTAAGTTCCATTCAAATGGGTTTGTGTGAGCCTTAGATCCAATCCACTAAACTGTAGGCAAGTGGAGGGTAGAGCAGCGCGGCTTCAACTAGTTTAGCATCGGGGACCACTGAAGCAGCATAGTTGGTTCACTTTTTGGATCCCTGGGCCATTATGCTTCTTGATGGAGACTTAAGCATGAATATGAATGCTGACAAATCTACTATCAACACTTTAAAGAATATTGGTCTCAACTTGGTCTTGCTCCCAAGTGAATTCCTTCACACGCTGCAAGTGATCGAAAAATTTAGGACCCGAGAGCAGCGCACACTGAGTGTGATCAATGCGCAAAAGTTCAACAATGGAATATTGTTCATTGAGAAAATGGTAGAGCTAGATGCATGGAAGAAGGTTCAAGAGAAGGATAAGCGAACCGCAGCGGTGGTAGCAGAAGCATGCAGAACCGTTCGAGAACTACACATCCTAGAAGAGGCATTGTTGGAGGCCAAGATTCAGAAGTTGGTTGTAGGTGTGCACGATGCAAGGATAGAGATGGCCAAGGTTCAGTTTGAAATGAAACTTAAAATCACATAGCTTTAGTTGAAGTCATAACCTTCAACTCCACCAGAGGTCAGAGAATAGCGCGAGGCAGCTGTTAAGGATGCAGTCGCTAAAGTAGATGTCGCGGTGGCAGAATGAACTGCACTATTCAAGCAATAAATGGAGGTACTCACAAGCCTGCATGAAGATATTAAATTGAGGAGGTTGAACATAGAGGCCTGAGAGTTGCAGCAACAATATGATGAAGCAAAGGCGACTACGTGCACCATTGCTATCACACAAAGATTGGAAAAGCTCCAAGAGGCGAATCAGCTACAAGAACAGGTGGAAGAAGCTCAATGGAAGGAGGCGGTCCTCAAGGCTATATTGGGGCCTTTGATGGATGAGGCCTATGTGATCTCCACCACAATTGGGGAGAAGTTGGCCATCCTGCGGAAAACACAGCAAAAGATCTAGGAAGATAGCGCAGGACTGACAACTGAGCAACTGGTAGATCAGGTCAAGCAAGTAGCTATGCAGTGCACAACTAAAGTTGCAGTGGCACAAGTGGAGTTTGGAGGTCTTCATAGTAAGATCTCTATGCTAGCAGAGTGACTCGAGGCGAGTCATGATAATTATGTTGGGGGCCTGTTGGGACAGGGTTCCCTAAGGTCAATTTTGGGGCAAAAAGCCAAGTTTTGGGGCTAAAAGCACAAGTTTTTGTATATAAAATGTAAATTCACTACAAGTTGTGGTCATGGAGTGCGTAGATGCTAAAGTTTCATAAAGGGTTTCACTCTTTGTTGATGTAAGTTGTGTCGGCTTTAGTAGATCCACCCATGGTCCACGGACCATGGGATTGTATAAAAAGGAGAGTCTTAGAGAGTCTAAGTCAGTTCAGTTATTGATGAAGATGAATGTAATGTGTCATTAGCAGAAAGCATGAAGAGTCTTACAGTAGAAGAGAGGCTCTGTAACTAAGTGCTCAGAAGCCTAGAGTAGAGTCCATAGTTGAGTGGGTAGACCCCTGCAGTTGAGTGTGCAAGGTAGTTTGAGTTTGTAACAAGAAATGAAGTGTTAATAAAGAAGATTATTCATGGATGTGATTCCTTTTTATGTATCCTGATGATGAGCCATAAAGGATGGCTTGAAACATTGATTTAAACAATCATGGTTGTGATTCTTCTTTATCTATCCTGATGATGAGACACAACGAATCGCTTGAAACGTTGATTTAAATAATCATGGATGCGATTACTTTTGATCTATCCTGATGATGATCCATAATGGATGGCTCAAAACATTGATTTAAACAATCATGGATGCGATTCTTTTTTATCTATCCTCATGATGAGCCACAATGGATGGCTCGAAACATTGATTTAAACAATCATGGATGCGATTCTTTTTTATCTATCCTGATGATGAGCCACAATGGATGGCTCGAAACGTTGATTTAACAAACCATGGATGCGATTCTTTTTTATCTATCCTGATGATGAGCGATAATGGATGGCTCGAAACGTTGATTTAAACAATCATGGATGCGATTCTTTTTTATCTATCATGATGATGAGCCACAATGGATGGCTCAAAACGTTGATTTAAACAATCATGGATGTGATTCTTTCTTAACTATCCTGATGATGAGCCACAATGGATGGCTCAAAATGTTGATTTAAACAATCATGGATGTGATTCTTTTTTATCTATCCCGATGATGAACCACAATGGATGGCTCGAAGCATTGATTTAAACAATCATAAATGCAATTATTTTTGATCTATCATGATGATAAGCCACAATGGATGGCTTGAAACATTGATTTAAACTAACATGGATGCGATTCTTTTTTATTTATCCTGATGATGAGCCACAATGGATGGCTCAAAATGTTGATTTAAACAATCATGGATGCGATTCTTTTTTATCCATCCTAATGTGATGAGCCACAATGGACAGCTTGAAACATTGATTTAAACAATCATGCATGCGATTATTTTTTGTCTATATTGATGATGCGCCACAATGGATCGCTCGAAACGTTGATTTAAAGAATCATGGATGCGATTCTTTTTTATCTATCCTGATGATGAGCCATAATGGATGGCTCGAAACATTGATTTAAACAATCATTGATGTGATTCTTTTTTATCTATCCTGATGATGAGCCATAATGGATGGCTCAAAATGTTGATTTAAACAATCATGGTTGTGATTCTTTTTTATCTATCCTAATGATGAGCCACAATGGATGGCTTGAAACATTGATTTAAACAATCATGGATGCAATTATTTTTTATCTATCCTGATGATGAGCCATAATGCATGGCTCGAAACATTGATTTAAACAATCATGGATGTAATTCTTTCTTATCTATCCTAATGGTGAGCCACAATGGATGGCTCAAAACATTGATTTAAACAATCATGGATGCGATTCTTTTTTATCTGTCCTGATGATGAACCAGAATGGATGGCTTGAAACGTTGATTTAAACAATCATGTATGTCACTATTTTTTATCTATCGTGATGATGAGCCACAATGGATAGCTCAAAACATTGATTTAAACAATCATGTATGTAATTCTTTTTGATCTATCCTGATGATGAGCCATAATGGATGGCTCGAAACATTGATTTAAAAAATCATGGATGTGATTCCTTTTTAATATCCTGATGATGAGCCACAATAGATGGCTTGAAACATTGATTTAAACAATCAATGATGTGATTCTTTTTTATTTATCCTGATGATGAGCCACAATGGATGGCTCAAAATGTTGATTTTACCCAATCATGGATGCGATTCTTTTTTATCTATCCTGATGATGAGCCACAATGCATGGCTCGAAATGTTGATTTAAATAATCATGGATGTGATTCCTTTTTATCTATCCTAATGATGAGCCATAATGGAGGGCTCAAAAATTTGATTTAAAAAATCATGGATGCGATTCCTTTTTATCTATCCTGATGATGACGCACAATAAATGCCTCGAAACGCTGATTTAAACAATCATGGATGTGATTCTTTTTTATCCATCCTAATGATGAGAAACAATGGATGGATCAAAACGTTGATCTAAGAAATCATGGATGCAATTCGTTTTGATCTATCTTGATGATGAGCCTCAATGGATGGCTCGAAACATTGATTTAAACAATCATGGATGTGATTATTTTTTATCTATCCCAATGATGAGCCACAATGGATGGCTCGAAACATTGATTTAAACAATCATGGATGTGATTCTTTTTTTATCTATCCTGATGATCAGCCACAATGGATGGCTCGAAACATTGATTTAAACAATTATGCATGTGATTCTTTTTTAGCTATCCTGATAATGAGCCACAATGGATGGCTTAAAACATTGATTTAAACAATCATGGATGTGATTACTTTTTATCTATCCTGATGATGAGCCACAATGGATGGCTCGAAACATTGATTTAAAAAATCATGGATGCAATTCTTTTTATCTATCATGATGATGAGCCATAATGGATGGCTTGAAACGTTGATTTAAATAATCATGGTGCTATTCTTCTTGATATATCCTGATGATGAGCCACAATGGATGGCTCAAAATGTTGATTTAAACAATCATGGATGCAATTCTTTTTTATCTATCCTGATCATGAGACACAACGGATGGCTCAAAACGTTTATTTTAACAATCATGGATGCGGTTCTTTTTTATCCATCTTGATGATAAGCCACAACGAATGGCTCAAAACATTGATTTAAACAATCATGGATGTGATTCTTTTTTATCTATCCTGATAATGAGCCATAATGGATGGCTTGAGACATTGATTTAAACAATCATGGATGTGATTATTTTTTATTTATTCTGATAGTGAGCCACAACAGATGGCTTGAAATGTTGATTTAAAAAGTCATGGATCCGATTCTTTTTTATCTATCCTAATGATGAGCCACAATGGATGGCTTGAAATGTTGATTTAAACAATCATGGATGCGATTCTTTTTTATCTATCCTCATGATGAGCCATAATGGATGGCTCGAAACGTTGATTTAAACAGCCATGGATGTGATTATTTTTTATCTATCCTAATGATGAGCCACAATGGATGGCTCGAAACGGTGATTTAAACAATCATGGATGAGATTCTTTTTTATCTACCCTGATGATGAGCCACATTGGATGGCTCAAAACATTGATTTAAACAATCATGGATGCAATTATTTTTTAACTATCCTGATGATGAGCCATAATGGATGGCTCAAAATGTGGATTTAAACAATCATGGATGTGATTCTTTTTTATCTATCCTGATGATGAGCCACAATGGGTGGCTCAAAAGGTTGATTGAAACAATCATTGATGCGATTCTTTTTTATCTATCGTGATGATTAGTCGCAATCGATGGCTCGAAATGTTGATTTAAATAGTCATGGATATGATTCTTTTCTATCTATCTTGATGATATGCCACATTGGATGGCTCGAAACATTGATTTAAAAAATAATGGATGCGATTATTTTTTATCTATCCTGGTGATCAACTATCGAAATGTTCATTTAAACAATCATGGTTGTGATTATTTTTTATCTATCCTGATGATGAGCCACAATGGATGGCTCGAAACATTCATTTAAACAATCATGGATGTGATTCTTTTTTATCTATCCTGATGATGAGCCACAATGTATGGGTTGAAACGTTGATTTAAACAATCATGGATGCGATTCTTTTCTATCTATCCTAACGATGAGCCACAATGAATGACTCGAAATGTTTATTTAAACAATCATGGATGTGATTCTTTTTTATCTATCCCAATGATGGGCTAGAATGGATGGCTCGAAACATTAATTTAAACAATCATAGATGCAATTCTTTTTCGTCTATCCTGATGATGAGCCACAATGGATGGCTCGAAATGTTGATTTAAACAACCATGGATGTGATTCTTTTTTATCTATCCTGATGACTAGCCACAATGGATTTCTTAAAATGTTGATTTAAACAATCATGGATGCGATTATTTTTTATCTATCCTGTTGATGAGCCATAATGGATGGCTCAAAAAGTTGATTTAAACAATCATGGATGCGATTCTTTTTTATATATCCTGATGATGAGCCACAATGGATGACTGGAAACATTGATTTAAACAATCAAGGATGTGATTCTTTTTTATCTATCCTGATTATGAGCCACAATGGATGGCTCGAAAAACTGATTTAAACAATCATGGATTTGATTATTTTCTATCTATCCTGATGAGGAGCCACAATGGATGGCTCGAAACATTGATTTAAACAATCATGGATTCTTTTTTATCTATCCTCATGATGAGCCACAATGGATGGCTCAAAACTTTAATTTAAATAACCATTGATGCAATTCTTTTTTATTTATCCTGATGATGAGCCACAATGGATGGCTCAAAACGTTGATTTAAGCAATCATGGATGTGATTCTTTTTTATCTATCCTAATGATTAGCCATAATGGATAGCTCAAAACATTTATTTAAACAATGGTGGATGCAATTCTTTTTTATCTATCCTAATGATGAGCCACAATGGATGGCTCGAAATGTTGATTTAAATAATCATGGATGTGTTTCTTTTTTATCTATCCTGATGACGAGCCACAATGGATGGCTTGAAACGTTGATTTGAACAATCGTGGATGCGATTCTTTTTTATCTATCTTGATGATGAGCCACAATGTATGGCTCGAAATGTTCATTTAAATAATCATGGATGTGATTCTTTTTTATCTATCCCGATGATGAGCCACAATGGATGGCTCGAAACATTGATTTAAACAATCATGGATGCAATTATTTTTGTTCTATCCTGATGATGAGCCATAATGGATGGCTAGAAACATTGATTTAAACAACCATGGATGTGATTCTCTTTTATTTATCCTGATGATGAGCCATAATGGATTTCTTGAAATGTTGATTTAAACAATCATGGATGCAATTCTTTTTTATCTTTCCTGATGATGAGCCATAATGGATGGCTCAAAATGTTGATTTAAACAATCATGGATGTGATTCTTTTTTATCTATCCTGATGATAAGCCACAATGGATGGCTCAAAACGTTGATTTAAACAATCATGGATGTGATTCTTTTTTATATATCCTAATGATGAGCCAAAATGGATGGCTCGAAACATTGATTTAAACAATCATGGATGTGATTCTTTTTTATCTATCCTGATGATGAGCCACAATGGATGGCTTGAAATGTTGATTTAAACAATCATGGATGCGATTCTTTTTTATCTATCCTGATGATGAGCCACAATGGATGGCTCGAAACATTGATTTAAACAATCATGGATGCGATTCTTTTTTATATATCCTGATGATGAGACACAATGGATGGCTTTCAACATTGATTTAAACAATCATGGATGTGATTCTTTTTTATCTATCCTAATGATGAGCCACAATGGATGGATCGAAATGTTGATTTAAACAATAATGGATGCGATTCTTTTTTATCTCTCTGAATGATAAGCCACAATGGATGGCTCGAAACGTTGATTTAAAAAATCATGGATGCGATTATTTTTTATCTATCTTGGTGATAAGCCACAATGGATGGCTCGAAACGTTGATTTAAACAATCATGGATGTGATTCTTTTTTATCTATCCTGATGATAAGCCACAATGGATGGCTCAAAACATTGATTTAAACAATCATGGATGCGCTAATCTCGGAAGAAGAAAACACTACACAAGAAACTAATCAGAGAAGCCTCAGAAAAATAATTTTATCCCTACATGGAAGGGAGAAATTACAAAAATTTTGATTATTCAAACAATTAAGATCTCGAACTGCCAATAACAAAGAAGATCTCACTTTTCTTAAACATTGTAGAGATTCTCATTCTCTACTTATACATCCTGTTTAGATCTAGCTTACACATGTTTTTGATCTGTCCTGATGATGAGCCACAATGGATGGATTGAAACGTTGATTTAAACAATCATGGATGCGATAATCTCAGAAGAAGAAAAAACTACACAAGAAAGTAATCGTAGAAGCCTCAGAACAATAATATCTATGTTTTTTCCATTTACTTCTAGTATGTATGAATGTGATTATGTTATGATGAATAATGGGCTTGTGATTTAATAATATATTGATGCGGGAACCTGCATAGTTTACATTGTTATATGAACACAAGTAATAATATCTATTTTCACAAATAATACCTTAATTCATGTTGAGGTTATCGTATACTTGAGATGATTTGGGTAAATACAAAAGTAGAAGCTATCATAGAGGTGCGTATGTATATAATTCACCTATTTATGGTCCGCGAAAAATAGTTCTAGACCTTTCGCAAAGGTCTAGAGGCCGATCAGGAGAGTATATCGATAAGCCCTAAAGGGCTTATGGATCTACACGAAGGCAAAGTTGGGGCATAAAATGACATCACTACCTTTTCTCAGTGCAGAAACTTGGTTCTAACATCCCCGCATATTGCCTCAAGTGAGACTTGAATTCGCACTCTACGGATTGATACCAAAAGGGTCAGTATTGTAGGGATTTGTTTGGCTAAACTTAAATCTGAACTTGGGATAGGACCCTCTAAGCCAACACCAACTGGTGGCTTATTTCTCTCACCAATCACGTAAGTCTTCCTAGTATACCTTATATTGGGTGTCTGACAAAGCTTACATCATTGCTGACTCAAATAAGCATTGCATTCTCTAATATCTAATTCTGATGAAGGCACTCCAACAGTGGTTAGACCATATGACTGGATGGGACTCCTACACCAAACGGTGTGAGGTCTATTTGGTACGTCACTCAGGGGAGATCCCTTTGAAAATTTGGTGAAATATAGCACTATCAACACTGCCCTAGAAGGCCATTCATGGCACCAACTATTCATTTTTTGTCCACCTTCCCAATGAGCCAAGTCCAATCCTCTTTAATATAGTTCTTTGGTTTTAGCTGAAAACCCAAATATTTCAATCCCTAATCCAATGACTTAGCATCATAAGGAAGAAGTTTAGAGACGTCATGAATATCCATGTTTGATAGATTTTGGTGAGATATAGTCTAGTTATGAGTGTTTATTGAGATCTCAGTTACCCACCCAAAGAGGGAAAGAATATCCACAAGGGAAATTATCCCCAAATATTCTCCCTTCCAAAAAATAATAATATCATCAACGAATAGGATATGGGTATAACCAGAGTTTTCACAATGTTTGAACCATGAAAATGGCCATGCCTCTTAGCTTTAAACATTAGGAAACTTAAGATTTCAGCCACTAGTAAAAAATAAGAGAAGATAGAGGGCAGCCCTAGCACAACCATTTTTTAGCATGGAAGAAAGGAGAAACCAAGCCATTTTTGAGAACTACAAAAGAGACCGACTAAATACAGCTCATAACCCAACTAATGATATATAGGTTGAAACCCAAATGAGTAAAAATAAGAATGATAAATACACAATTTAATCTTTCATAGGCTTTATATAAATCATTTTTTATAATAACCCCTTTCATATTTTGGGTTTTATATTGTTTTAACCTTCTTGGGCCTCACTAATAGCTTCATGAATTTTTCCTCCCCTCAAAGAAATTGAATTATTCTAGGGAGATGAATCTAGATAGAATGGATTTCAACCTGGATGCAATTATCTTGGAAATGATCTTGTATTAGCATTATAGAGGGAAATGGGTCAAAATTCCTAAAAGGAGAGTGGGTGGCTTGCTTTAAGAACAAGGGAAATAAATATTTAGCCAAAATCTAGGTGGATTCTACCTTCCTTCCTAGATTCTTCAACCACCCCTAAAAGAACGAGGCTCAAAGTATTAAAAAGCTCGAACAAAAAAAATCAACGCCCAAATTTTTTGACTTGAGAGTTTTATGTCTTTGGATACTATCAATATTTCTTGGAGCTCTTCCATAGAAACCTCCTCCATTACTTTTTTACTTTCCCATTCATCCACCATTTAAGGGATGTATTGGGGAAATTATATAACTTTAGAAATTTTATGTTTCCAGAGGATCTCTAAAAATATCTTTAAAGTGTTGCTTAGCCATATTTTCCAACCGATCAAAGAATTAGATCTCAATTCCATTTTCATCCTACAAAATCTAGATGGTGTTTACAATTTTCCAGCCTTTAGCAAAGGCTTGGAAAAACATTGTATTTTTATCTCTACTTTTTAACCAAATGGTTTTTATTTTTATGCGTCATTCCTTCTCCCTAGCTATAATAAGGTTGATTTTCATTTTTTCAATGTCTTTACGAATCTCACTAGATTATTGGGTGGAGAATCCTTCCCCCTTGGAGTTTGAAACAATTGGGAGCTTCCTTTATATCTCCTCCAACTCCCAGACCTCCAACACCTTCTTCTTTTTTACCATTCCTTAGTATTTTGTTTTATTAATTTTAGATTTGGTTCAAATTGAGAACTTGTTAAAGCATTCAAAAGGGAGGAATAAGTAATGTAATGAGACTCAACCAATGTTAAGAAGTCCTCATCCTTTATCCATGTTAAATTCATCTTAAAGGTGTTTTTTAGTTTCTTAGGAACCAATTTTATATCCAAGAATATGGGGGAGTGATCTAAAATTACTCCCTCTCTAGTACATTTTTGATGATGGAAGGAGATTCCAAAACACTTTGAAGAAGGCGGACTCTATCAATTCTCTTTGCAACATAGTATTCACCTATCTAGTGATTTCTCTAAGTAGGAGATAATTTAACTTTCTCCACATCCACCAACATTATACAAGTTAGCCTACTCTTGAAGAAATCCACTAAGGCATATAGCCTATCTTGAGGACCCCGTGATTATAATGGACCGAAAGATAAATTCAAGTCACCACCAATGATAACATTATTTTATCTAAGGAGAGATCTAACAAGAATATGGTCCCAAAAGTATTTGTAATTTTGGGATGGACCATAAATGTTAATCAAGATGAGATCTTGACCTAAAACCTGGGAGGAGACCTCAACCCCCATGAATGACTCCATGCAATAGATATTTGAAACCATAATTTGCTGGGGTCTCCAACTAACAACTATCACCCTTAGATCAAATAAAAGCATCCATGGCCAAAACATTCCCTCCCTTAAGAAGGATTTACATGCACAATGTTATTTGAATGTTGCTACCATGGATATCCTATAAAAATATTATATCAGGGTCATTTACTTCAACGAGTCTTCTTGGAGCTTATTTTTTAGAGGGACGAGAAATTACCCTAGCAATTGAAGGATATGGTTTTCATTTTGGAGACCCCATAGAAGCTAGGATAGATCTAAGGGGCCCTATTCTTTGCAATTGTTTACTAAAAACAAGACCTACATGGGCTTTCTCCTTAAATTTGGAAAGGAATTTTTTTCTTCCCTGGCTTCAACCTTCCATAAGGAATAGGGAAAGAAAACACAAGATCCAGATAAGTAATCCCTTTCAATGAACCACTAACCGAGAACAAATATTACATATGATAGCTTCACACTCGCAGATATTAGATATAGAAAAGGTAGAAGAGGATGATGGAGTGGACAAGTCACCACAAGTGTTTGGGAAAGGATAGATAATTGTAATAGGTAAGGATGAGAAAATAGGAAAAGGGATACAAGATGAGACTACATATAATCCCTCAGGTGCCATGGAGTAATGTTTAATTATTAGAAGGAAAAAATAGACTTCATCATTTAAAAACGTATTTGATACAGAAAGGGGGGAATTGAAGAGGTACCTTCACAACTCGAATCCATTTGTACAGAAGGTTAAGAATTTGGCCTTGATCCTACTTCCTTCCATAAATTTTCTTATCCAACATATCCCTAACAATGGCAAATAAAAATGGAAGCATTAAGCATCAACTTTTGAGATTATACCTGTTGGTTTCAAGGTATGAATAGATTATCCACTCCTTTTCCTACATTAATGTATCAATCTGGGTGTGTATTCTTTTCAAGGAAAAACACAAGGTATATGCAGGGACAAGGTTATGATCTGCCCTCAACCAAGGGTTCATGATTGGCAATCAAAACATTGTTGAGATAGAAGTAAAACTCAACTGCAGATCGTAAAATGGTATTCACAGTTGTCTAAGAGATTTGTAACAACAAACAAGAAATAAACATAACAAATAGAAATACACGCAACACAAGGAAACATGCAGCACCTGATCAATAGAGCGGGCCCAGCTCTCTGATTAGGGCTCCGTTACTCACAGCAAATGATAGATCATCAAAAGGTTTATATCTTATTAATATTAATAATGCTATTACTTTATCATACCAGGGTCCCCTTGATACAGGAATGACCCATATTTTATACGATACAAAGGAGAATAATCCTCCCCAAAACCTAGCAACTATATTCCCAAAGATATACATCAGTTGTATCACAGCACTAGAGCTGAGAGAACCAAGAAAAGGAATGGTCAAAAATGGGTGGAAAGCAGCTGTAATCAGTTATGTTTCTTTGCCGTGGTTGATCAGCTGCTGTGAATCATGGAACTACTATGATATGCTGTGTTGTCAACCCCTATGTTCCATAATTTGTAGTCATCACAAGTTTTAGTGGTTTGTGTAGGTAGAAACCTTCATGACTCTACTTCATTAATTAAATATCTCGAGAGACGATAAAGGGGAATTACCGCATAATGTTCCATAGTAAATATATGTGAATGAATGCAAAAAGGGGTGAAAAGAGGAGTGGAAATGCAAGGAAACAATAGGTCAATTTGGTGCCCAACATGTCCCCCCAAGTAGCCTTTTTCATGCCCTCATGTAGCTCGTCGTCTTTGCAGGTCTAGGTTGGATAGGCTATGTGCTTCCTTAAGCCACGAAAGATCATATTCCTTGGTCATTTAGGTTCTTGGAACCTTGAACCCTCTTGAGAGGAGAACTTCCTTCCACAAATCATTTGGTACATTATAGGCTGGGGTGTAGTGTTATGCTGGCAACCATAGAAAAGGGTACTGGAATCAAATTCCCATCCATCAGACCCCACATGTTTGGATGCACGCCACATATCTTAGCACCCTACTGAGTGGCCGTGCAAAATTTGGTGCTCCAAATGGTTTTCTAGATCCGAACAGATGTGGGTGACATCATGCACCTCTTCTAACAACTATCCAGGGCATTAGCCTAAAATGTGACTAATTGTTTGACGCAGAGATAGATGCACCACTTTTGTGTCCTCAACATCAGTTCCTTGTTTCCCATAATTTCCAAAAATGTAATGTTCTTATTATACATAGTCACTGATTTCTTAGGTTCTCCTCTTACCATAAAAGGCTTCATGGCCTGATTTGACTCGAACGTGTCAGAAGCCTTCCGCCAACTTATTTGATTAAAAGTGTAAGAGGTGAGGGCCCTTAAATTAATATCCCCCAAATATGGAACCAGATTAAATTCTCTCTCAACACGCAAGAGATACATGCATATAAAGCTTGCACATCAAGTGTTGAGTTGGCACATCATGGGATCTCAATATCTGGAGGAACTGTACACCATCCTCAATCTCGTGACTAATTTATTTTTGGATTCTTTCCAAACAAAAGAAAAGAAAGTGCTCATGTAAAAATAAATAGTAACAGGGAGCAGGAGGGCGACATGCCATTGCTTCATGTGCTAAATGGAGCATCTTCTCTTTATCGGCTTTTAATTATGTTACTTGCCTTTCCAGCTACTCCATCCTGAATTTCTGCTTTGCATGCCTTAGTTGGATTATATCAATGTGCTCTACATATTCAAAGATAGTCGTGGATGCTTGCTCTTAGGATTTCTTAGCTTCATTCTGATATCATGCCGCAGTGGATTTCCATGTCTATACCTCAGTTGACAAGGAAAATTCATAGCCCTCAAACAAATATTCTATCAGGTTTGCCTGAGTGGCAACAGAAATTGTTTCCAATCCATCCACTTGCATCCTTGCTTCGCTCATCATGGTTTTGGGCTTCTTAGCCCAATGCTTATATTTCTTCATTTGGTTCTTCATGCATTGCATCTATTTCCTCAGCCTCTTAACCTCTATTTTGAGTTGTGTCGTTTCTTTAAACTGAAGCTAATATTTCTTCTTCATAGGCAGCCTTCGTTGTTCACACAACTCCACCCATTCTTGTTTAACCACCACCTCATTTGGTACTACGGCTGCCTCGACAGGTGGTTATTTACCTGAGGGAGTATCCACAGGGTTACTCGATGGGGCTTATTTGGTTGTTTTGTCTTCCTGGGGAGCAGCCATTTCCTTACTATCCCCTACCTTACCCTATTGTGAAGCTATCTCGACAGGTGGCAGGCTCACTCGGTGAACGTCCATCAGTGGTTCAGCCAAATTTTCCCTTCCAGGTTCCTTTGTTTCAAAAACATCTGCCTCTTCCTCTGTTCTGGGTCCTTGAGAGAGGTCTCTATGGGGATCTGTGGCCAACAAGCCTGTGGTAGCTGGACCCTTATTCGACCCATCATATTTCAAAATTGGTAGAATGACCACCTCCTCTACTATATGTCGGGTAGAGCAGGACACCCTCACCCCTTTCGGAATGGAGAAGCAAGAGGAAAATTGAAATAATTCTCCTACCTGATCTATCTCGGTCCCAGTTGTGGTCTCGAGTTCTTTCCTTCTATCTGCAGCGTCCCCATTTCCGGTTAAAACCCCTGCCTATATTATCCCTTGTTCTGACGTTGACGATGGTTCCTGTGGAACAACGTCAATCCCAACATTTATTTCCTCTATGGTCTCAAAATTCGGATAGGTTGATGATGGTTCTTGTGGGACACCACCTTCCATGTCCAACATTTCTTGAGTAGATGATGTTGGCACTGTTTCTTCTAGCATGACATTGATCCAGATGGATTCTTGCATAATCACATCAATTCCTTCCATTAAACCCCTATCCTCTTCTTATGTTGGCCCCACAGTTCTTTCAGCTTCAGGCCCTTCTCATTTTGGTTCTTCCTCCATTGGTTCTACGGTCAAGGGTGGTTCTTGTGGGGCCCTTCAAATTCTAAATTTGTACACTACTCTTATTCAAACAACTCGCTTGTGTACACGATTTAAGTGAGTTAAAACTATGTATAACCAGGTCATTATTTTTTCCTAATTTCCATCAAATGTTTAACTTAGTCATTGCATCACTAATTTATTAACCATTTAGTATGAAGTAAAGAGTAGATAAATCATAATCCATAAGAAACACAACAACACATAAGGACACTTATATTTTATCTAGAAACCCAATGTGGGAGAAAACCACCGTTGTTATCTTCATTATGTATTATTCTTTTATGATAAAGAAAATTTACATCTTGGTCATGTACAGGTGCAGACCCTTTCTAGTATGTGGCCTCCTACCAAAAGGAGGCTCCAACCTCCACTCATTCTCTAGAACCCACTGGAAGGAAGCTACAACACCGTGATCAAGTTTATTGGCTCCTACCGGAAGGAATATCCTGCTCCCTCAACAATTTTTACCAACTACCACTAGAAGAAATCTATGACTCCCTCACTAAAGGATCCAACCCTCAACACCCTTCATGGACCATGTTTCATGATCTTTCATACTAGATCCACTTGTCTCAAATACACATCAAAACATGCAGACCACCTTTCATCATATTTCCAAATTGGACCCACACCCAACAATATGCTCAATACCAATAACCACTCTAAAACCAACCAATATGCTAAATCATTGCAACATTGAATACCAACACCAATATAGAATATTGATGTGCCAACCATTAAATAACTAAATTACTAGAATAATCAAGCCAATGTCAATGTGCCAATTACTAAATATCAAACCAATATGATCAATTCAATGTGCCAACTAATTATACAATTGATGCCAATATATCACTGATAGAATACTAATATTGAATTACTAAAGTGGACCTTTTCAAAGAAGCAAAGGTACCACTATCAATATCAATCAAATATGAAAAAACCATTATCAATGTGCTAACCAATGATGCCAATACCAATCACTGAATACTCAACCATTGAATCTCAATATGTGAATACTAAATCAATATTGAATACCAATCCAATATCAATCAAGGTCAATAACCAGCCAATCATATTGATTAAACTAAGAACATCGATAGCTGAATCACTAAATACAAATTACACCTATTCAATATATCATGCTAGCATGCCTGTCATCCATCAATCATAGAAGAACCAAAATTTGACCATCAACATAACAATAATTAATACATATTTGACAAATAACAACAAGCAACAATATATCCAGTCACTGTCATGGTCAAAGCATCATTGCACACTCTAATCAATTATGAATATATACGTGAATGTCGTTAAATATATCTTTGTATATACACGTTTCATGTGCATAAAACCAACATACATATCACTGAATACCAAAAATAAATCATTGAATATTAATATTGAATCATTATAACCAGATCACAACAAGGCATAGCCAATGCCTCTTTGTTACCAATCACAGATAAAACCAATGTGCTCAAACCAATATATCAATCATCAACTAATCATTGACTAACCAATACAATAAAAAAAACTTTGATCAGTCAATCAATCAGTGGTAAAAAATACATGACGAATCCACTTCCATGACCAAACAACATTACAAATCCTAATCAAATTCAACTTAGAATATATATGTGACTATAATCAAGTAAACTTGCATATATATGCACTTCTAATGAATAGGATCTCTGTATAGTTTTCAAATCACTATAAATTCTTAGCCAAGATATTTTTCTTAAATTCAATCACATCTATAATCATAATTTTCATCAATCAACACAAAAAAAAATGTCTACAACCCAAGATCGGGAAACAATAAAAAAATATTATCTCAAATTCTATATGAAACTAATATGAAGCATTTTCACATTTGTGACAATCCAAAAGAAAGCCTATGTACAGATCTTAAATTACTAGACCAATTAATTGTTGCAAACACAACACACTTTTTCATACTTCATATGAAATCTCTGCAAACATATTCAAATCACTATAACCACAGATCTTGTATTTTTATCTACTTAAACACAAGAAATTCAATCAAGCATATCCATCATTTATCAATATGCTTTCTTGTCTTTCAAATGTGAACCTTATCCTTTCTCCCTACTGCACACCTATTCCAAATCAGATCACACATGAATCATCCATTCCATTGCACACACAGCTCCTTAATCTCCATCTCCTTATATAGATTTTTCCTTTTCCAACACCACAAATAAATATCTTGGTAATGTTGTTGGTATTCGTTTGACAGGATGAAATAGATGTTGTCAGCATAATACTATAGGCGATTACCGTAGAAAATTTTCATGGTATTTTATGTGTTCGCATAAATAAGGAATTTCACTTTTGTTATATTTTAGACTGCTCTATGTTATTTTAATTACATTACCCCAATTTAATTCTTCAATTAGCAATTTTTTAATAACAATTAATATTTCCAATCAGCAACATAATTTTGAGATAGAACATTAAATATAAATGACAATAGGAGACAATCAACACATCAACAAGAGACACTAGATTTGGTCAACGACCAGGGAAAACCCTTTGAAAATTTTCTTCTATTAGATTTTTCATAAAATTTTCAATAAGGAGTACAATGAGGCAATACAAAATATCCAGCAAAACTAGCCCAAAAAATTCAAAGATATGTTCCTAACATCAATCCATATCAGAGACACCTTTTCCTATTTGTGGTCATCTGCAGTCAAATGTCAATTTGTAACCCTAAATCCCAACTGCATGGAGGAGGAGATATGTGTGTGGTTGAGAGATTCCAACTAAATTGTTGAGCTTGTATTCCTATGGTTATAGCCAAAAATTTCACATGTCAAGCATACGGTTGAAAACCAAAACCATAACACACGTGTGAGCTTTGGACCCTATAATTTCGAACACATACAAACCAATTTCCTCGACCCAAACTCAAACCCATGTGAACCAATAAATGAGGAAAAGAGAAGAATATACTTCATGATATCCAAATGAGTTTGAGGTCACTTGTATTTATAGGCTTCCAAGGGTGTCCAATTTGCTTTAGGGTCCACCTGGTCAAATGTGCATATGTGGGATTTTCTTCAAAAATACAATTTCCCTTGTCCAAATTGAGCACTTAAATAGTTAAAATACGTCCTCTAAAAAATAGGAATATAGTCCCATGGTTGGAATTTGTTACTGTTCTACTAGATTAAAACTCCCTCTCATCCAGGGATAAATTCCAACTACATCATGTAATAATGATATTTGTCTTGTCGTCATATCATGTCCCATCTTTGCTCAACTTTATCTATTGAAACATTATCGAATCTAAAGAAGAAGAGTCATCTTGGACATTAGGAAGGTCTTATTGGAAAATCTCACCTCATGTATATGACTTGAGGAAGGTATTATTGGACACTCTCACCCCAAGCCAATGACAATGGGGAAGTTTCTATTAGACACTCAGAACCCAAGTCATCTCATCGAGAAATAGGTGAGATACATTCTTTCATCCATCCTATTCCCCACTGATCTTCCCAGAAATGACCCTCAACGGTCATGTGGTAGAACACCTACATCATAATCATGTTGGGTAACACGCATCCAATCACTCTCTCAACCCATTGGCCAAACGTTGAGTGAATCCCAACAATCACAGCTTGGGGGTATGATGCCAATTGGGGTATACTGTGCATAGACAAAGATAAGGGAGAAACATTTCCAACCCTATGGGTAAAAAATAGGGGTGCTACCCTATTTTATAGATATCCCTCAACCCTAGGAGCCCTCCATATCAATTCCTCACACTAGGAACTCAGACAGCGGGGCAGAGTCGATTCAATGTCCTCGATCAGTGATGCCCCTTATCAGGAGGGGTCACATCCATCACTCCAAGATTCTCTCTGAAGGCCAAGAACTTCCCTTTCAACAAAGCCTTGGTGATAATATCTACAATCTTATCATCTGTTGATATGTGATGGAGTCTAATGGCTCCTCTCTACACCATGTCTTGAATTTAATGATATTGAATCTCTATGATCTTGAAATTGTCATGAAATATGAGATTCTCTTCTAAACGAATCCCACTCTTGTTATCACAATATATCATTGTAATGTCTAGGACCTTCTCAAATAGATCACCAAAGGGCCTCCTCAACCAAACTACTTCAAAACTAGCCATGATTAGCGATAATGTACTCTGCCTCGGTGGTACTTATTGTTATTGACATCTTCTTCCTCCTCATCGAAGATATCATGATAGATCCAAGACTAAAACATCTAAGCATACTCTTTCTGTTGAAAACATTTTCTTCCCATTTAGTATCGGTATAACCATGAAGTCAGACATCTATGGGAGAATATCTCAAACTAACATTGATTGTCCCATGCAAATATCTCAAAATCTGTTTGGAAGCAATCCAATGTGCATGGAAAGGCTTGGTCATGAAATGAATCATTGTTTTCACTACATAGGTTACGTTTGGATGGGTGTTTACTAAGAACATCATAGCCCCAATCAACTATCTATACTTGGATAGATTTTCCAAATCAAGTCCTGCAACTTCTCCACATAGCTTCTTGAAATTAATTTCCATCAAAGTGGGCAGGGACTTGCATTTTGTCATTCTAAATTTCTCTAACAACTTCATGGCATGTTTTCCTTGTGAAATTAAAATCTCACTGAGCCTTTCCCACACCTTAAGGACTAGAAATTAGTACATGAGTCCAAGGTCCTTCATCTCAAATTCAGAAGCTAATTCCCTCTTAAACTCGATCACTATGGGTCCACTACCTGTCAAGAATAGATCATCAACATATAAAACCAAAATCAACAACATATATTGGACTACCTTGAAGTAGAGCTTGGCATCGACATTGCTTCTTGTGAATCCTCGATTCACCAAATAACTATCTGTGCAAGCATGCCATGCTCTAGATGCTTGGTTCAAACCATACAATGCATTATTCAACCTACAAACATGTGTCTTTCAATCCTCTTTAAAATCCATGTGTACTCAATGTACACTTCGTCTTGTAGCATGCCCCAAAGGAATGTTGTCTTCATGTCCATCTGACAAAGGGTCCATCCTTGAATTGTTTCAAGAGAAGTTATCAAATGATTGGTTATATATTAATCCATAGGTGAAACTATATTGTCATAATATTCTCCATATTTTTGGGAGAACCCTTGGGCCATGAACCTTGATTTATATTTCTCAATACTTCAATCAAATCCATGTTTGATGTTGAATAGCCATTTTGAAGTCACCAAAAATTTCTACTTCAGTCTCGATATAACATCCCATAAGCCATTTTTCATAATTGACTCATATTCTTTGACCATAACATCTTTCCAAAAAATTTCTTTCCTTGCTTCTTCAAAGGTGAGGGGTTTGGATTGAATCACAATACTCATAGTTGCAACATATCTCTAGTACCAACATGGATTATTGCTTTCGATGAATGATCTTCAAATGGAAATGCA
This sequence comes from Pinus tabuliformis, assembly GCA_031772625.1. Classification (NCBI taxonomy): domain Eukaryota; kingdom Viridiplantae; phylum Streptophyta; class Pinopsida; order Pinales; family Pinaceae; genus Pinus; species Pinus tabuliformis. The sequence continues at coordinate 817,631,816 of CM062806.1, read as the reverse complement.
TCTCTCGTTGTCCTATAATGAGTCACGAAGCCAAAGTGTCATCTTCCTCGTATGAGGATCTAAGGGGCCCACGGGCTCCATGGGATCATCAACAATATCTCCCTCAAATTCAGGCAAGGAGGGTGCATCTAAAATATCCATATCATAATTATTCTTCTCATGAGGAGGAGGCAAAGGAAGATCCCTTGCTTTCCCAGTGGAAGAATCTGTTAACACCCAGGTTGTTCCCTATGACTCCCAAGGGAATACGGCCGGGGTAACCACTAACCAATCTTTTGATCACTGTTTCTAGCCAAACTGTGATCAGAGAGGGCTCTCTCTTTATGATTTTGTATCTACAATGATAGTATTTTAGGCTAGATATTGAGCACAGGTTTTGTTTATGTTTTGGTTGATGAAACTCCTTTCAGATTTCAGTGATGTAGTTTTCAAAGAGGTTGAATATCATTGGGCAATGGAGTCTGTGGCTATATGTGTTTGAAACTTTGAGATGAAAGATGGAACTTACAGGGCCATTTGAGTGGTTAATAGAATAGATTTTTTGATTAAATGACTGGAAACAGGTAACACAAACAGTGAAAGCATTTAAGAATTTCCACTTATTGTTTAAATATTTCCAACAGACAGGTTTAAAGAAAGGGACAGATGTCTCAGGGGCAAACTTGAATCCCTGGGAATGTCTATCACAGCAAAAGACACAGTTTTGAAATGCAGCAATTAAGAATTACAATTCTTTCACTGTATCTGAGGAAAACATGTATAATAGCTCAGTTTGAGTTTAGGGTAATCATGGATTAAGTCCTGGAACTATTCTTTCACCTTGCTATCAAGTGTAAAACATTTAAACAACAAAAGAGAACAAAAGACTCGAAAACACATAACAAAGAGATTTGAGAATACTTATTGTTTTATGCAACACCCTGGAATCCTGTAACATTCATCTTTCACCACAATACATCAAAGTATATCAAGCCTTGGAAATTCCATTCTTCCTTTTTATTACTTCTCTGAAAATATTACAGCAAGTGAGAGTTCTCAAAAGAAAATTACAACAACCCCTTCAGCGTCTGTGAAGGGTGTATATATACTTGCGGTGGTTTACAAAATATCTGAGTTCTGAGTTATCTCAGATTTAACATTCTCACCAACTACTTAAGATATTATGACCAAAATTTAATACAGCATTGATTACAGAGTACAGGCATTTTAATGCTCTGTCAGAAGATATTTTAGCCTTTAGGAATAGCTAAGTCGGTTGAGATATTCGGAGTAAATGCTGGAAAACCCGACTGTAAGGCTTGTACGCTGTGTCTTGGACCTGTCACCTGTGATTGTGACTGCTGCTTGTGGTGAGTCAATGGTCCTGCTGAGTTGGCTCAGCCTCTGCCTCTTCCTTGTAGATATTGTTCCTCAAAATTGTGCCTGCGCATGTCTGCTTATTTGCCTGGAGAATTAGCGCTACTGGTTCTGGCCTGACAAAATTGTCTGTGTCAAATTCCTCCAGACATCCTGTGTGGGCAGTTGGTGTGCTAAGATTGCCCCTAGAGTTTCATCTGCTTCTGTGAATTTGAAGAAGTTAGGTGGTGTATCAAACAGATGCTCAATTTCATTCATGAGGAAAAATAGGTTCTCCACCCTGTCATACATAGTCTGCCCTGTGGCTGGCCCTGCGTCTGCTGAAGTGCTGGGCGGTTTTGCAATCTCTGCTCCTGCATGGGCATCAATTCTCTTATTGTAATTGTCTAGGGTGAGCAGTCTTCCTACACTGCTTAAAATGCTGGGGAGGCCTCTGTTCTGTAGTGCCACGAATTTTTCCAGGAATCTGTTGATCTCTGTCTGCATGTCCTGTGTCCTCCTCTCCAGTGTTCCAACCAGGTTCCTCAGAGTTATGACTCTTTTGGCTACAGCAATTGTTTCAGTTCTGTTGGTGATTCCCATGACAGCTAATTGAGAGCTAGTCTTATAGTTCAGAATATTGATCATCCTGGTAGCAGCTTCTGGCATGTGTCCAAGGCTTGCCCTGGCTCTCTGTATTTCTCTGTTTGCTTTGGTGATGAGCACCATTTGCTCATCCATGGTCTCAATATATTGCCACTGGTTGGCAATGGACCGCCCAATGTTACTCCAGAGCACTGCTTTCATTTGAGCTGTCACCTTTTCTAGTGCAAGCTCTTTCTCTAGTTCAGCAATTCTCCTCTTAAGAGCTCTTACCTCTCTCTCCTTGGCTGCCTCATTCTGTTTGCTCTTGTCAAACTTTTCATTTACCTTAGCCAAGGTTTTCTTAAGTTCATCCAGCTCTTTCATTTGAGATTCCATGGCTTGGATCTCAGCTTGCAGCTTTTGCATGTCTAAACTAGTAGCCTGTTCCGATGTTGTAGTTGGTGCTGTGGATGGCGCTGTAGTTGGTGCTGTGACTTCTGTTTGCTGAGGAGGAGGAGTAGTTTTTGGAGGGACTTCCTCAAGATTTATTATCACAGGAGGAGGCTGGGAGGGTTGGCCCTCTTCTCTTTGCTTCAGTGCTTCTTACAGTGCTGCCTTTGCAGCTTCAGTTTGTCCTAGCTGGTCTTGAATCCTAACCAGCTCTTTGTATAGGGATACCAGCAGGTCTGTAGTATCCTTTTCTTGCCTTTGCTGGGCAACTTCATCTGTTTGTGGATGGATGGTGGCCGGGAGTTTGATTTTCTTTCTTAGGGCTGCCATGTCTGCATCCCTTATCTTCAGGAGTTCTTGGATGCCTTTGACATCTTTAGGATCATGCCCTATATCTATAATAACCTCTTCCAAGGACTTGATCCTATTGTCCTTGGCTTGTGATGATTCTCTTTCTAATTCCAGCTGAGAGGTTGTGTTATCCAGGCTGCTCTTTAGTTTGTAGTTCTCCAATGTCTCATCTGCCAGGGAGGCATACACCATTTCACCAGTTTGTTTATGTAATTCAATCTTGTCCATAGGGTGTATGTCTTTGGCAAGAACCTCCATGTTGGTTCTTAGATAGTCCGAGGTGGACTGAGGATGCAGAGTTGTGGGCATGAAGTGGCTCATTATCATTTTGCCTTCGCTCACATCGAAAGCAGACATGAGTCTCTGCTGGTTGCTAGGAGCCAGGTTTAACAAGTGATTATACAGATGCACCTTTATGGGATCACTCCTCCTTTTGATGTCAATGAACTGCTGTTTTATGCTTGACTGCCCTTCTCTATGTTGACCGGAGGAGCTGACCTCTCCTCCCATAGTCATGTCATGTCCACGCTGAGATGAGCTGGCCGAAAGTTCTCCACTGGGTGGGCCCATGCCCATGGCTTGCCTTACTGCTATGTCCTCCTCTTGGGAGTCATTCAGTCTTTGTCTCTTCTCTCCTCTGATGAAGGATGAGGTCTGGGGGGTTTCTCTCTCCCTTTTCCTGGTCAAGTCCTCCTTCTGTGGTGTTTGGAGGACTGAGGTGTCAACATTGGTTTCTGTCCTGGGAGGCACCACTGTTTGAGGCTGCTACTCAGTGGAGCTTGGTAAATCAGTCCCCTTTTCTTGCTGCAAGGGCTGCTGTTCACTAGACTGTTCCTCTTCTTGATGCTGCCCCAGTTCTTGCTGTTCCATTTCTTCTTGCTGCTGTAGCAAGGTGTCAACCTGTTCTTCTGTCAATGTAGGTGGCTGTTCCACCTATTTTCCTTTGTCTTTGCTTGCTGCCTGGGGTGTCTTCTCGGCACTTTGTTGCTGTGCTGCTGAGGATGTAGTGGCTGCTCCAATTTTCTTTCTGTAGGAGATGGGCACCTGTCCACAAGTTTCCAAGTCAGCTTGCTTTTGCACATTCCTAGCCTCTTGCTCAAGTAATTCTTCATTAGTGACTTGTTCTACTAGTGTACCCTCTTCCCACTCTGGTGCGTTGGCATACTTTTCAATTTCAGGTTGTCTTTTATGTGCATAGTTGCCCAATTTGTATCTAATCCTCCTGAGGGAGATAGAATGATTGGGGTCATAGGGAATCCATTCAAAACTGGTCTGCAATCTGAGGCCTTCCAGGATACTGTCTGCCTCTTTCCACCCTTCCTCTTTCCTGTTATATAGGAAGGAACCTAGCTGGTTTCTTACCTTCAATTGTGACTTCTTGTTTCTACTCTGAAAGTGAAGGTAATCTGAGTTCCCAAACTGCCTGAAATATTCTAAGGCAAAAAGCCTCATGGGAACATACCTTGGCAACCTAAATGGGTTCAATTCACAGCCATATATCCTAATGACTGTGTGGTTCTGGTAGAAGTACCAGTTGCCAATGTTGTAAGACTTGTTCAAATGCAGAATCCTCTTCATATCATCAGTTAATCTAGGAGGAGGAGTACCTTGCAGCACTGTTAGGGCTGGATGAACAAATAAATCAATAAACTCACAGTATGTATAGGGTGATACTGAGGTAGAATGAAAAACAGAGGTCTAGAAAACCACTGATCTTGGGCTTCCTTGGGCATTGAGTGGCTTCAAAGGAACAGAGAAGGCAGCTGGCTGGTTGAAAAGGAATAAATGGTATATATAGGAGGTGTACCTGAACAGTCTCTCCCTCTTCAAATTCATGAACTGCTCATGGATTTTCTCTGCTATGTAAGTTGCATAATCATATTGCACAGCTGGAGGCTTACCAGGGGCAAATATAGACAACATTGCCATTATGCTGTCATCTACATCTTCCAACCCCTTGAATCCTAGGACATAGCCAATTAGATCCACCAACATTCTGCCCAACTCATTTAGATATTGGTACCCAATAGGAGGGGTCCTGACTGTTTCAGAGCCTGGTGTGACAAACAGTTGGTTGATTTTGACAATCTGGTCACTGGACAGCTTGCTCCCTCTGTTTATTAGATTCTGCATGGATAGAAGGGTCAATTTCTTGGCTGTATGGAAGTGCAGCATCTGGTTTATACTCTCTGGAGTGATCTGGAACAGGACCAGGCCTGTGGGGCTAATGACTGCTCTTTGACTGGGGTCATAGCATTCCTGGCAGCTATAAATGAGCTCTGGCATAGGATTGACTTGGGGAAGGTTGTATATGGGCAAATTTGACTCCCAAATCCCCAAGATATCTGCCCCACTCAGGTGCTGGGCTCTTAACTCATTCATCATTTGGACATTGTATTTGGTTCCCATGGGGAACCAGTCCATCATCTGGTAGTCCATGTCTCCCAGGGCTTTCCATGCCAATTCTTGGTGAGGAGCATTAAGGGGCTTAATGTTGAGACCAATAGGGGTCTCCATAGCTTCTTGAAGGTGCAAGGATTGCAGTTTGAACAGGTAAAATGGTAGAAACACAGACTGTAAGTGGTCCTCTGTGGAAAACAGTTGATGTTTTGAGTTATCAAAGGGGAATTCACCAACTAGCAATTGAAATACTACTGGTGTTTTAGTGACAGAGCTTCTTTGTGGCCTAACTGAACTTGCTTGCAGCGGTTGAATGGTGTCTACCAGGAAATCTGCCGGGAAACGTAGAATTGCAATGTTTTTAGGTGAATTGCGGGTTTCTAAAGCTCTGCAGGTACTTGTTGGCCCTCACAATGACAATGGTGGACGAACAACAGGATTTTAACGGTGCAAATATCGTTTTTATGGTTGTACTATCCCTCTGAGCAATTTCAAGCTTAATGAAGGTCGTATGGAGGGCGAAAACGGTCTAAATACCTGTAATTCGACGAGCAGAGGTTGAAACAAAGGTGCACGGTCGCTGCTGAGGAGGTCGCCCGGGCTAAATCAGCTGGTTGGCGAAAATTGGGGAGCAAACGGTCATGCAGAGCGTGCAATAGCAGAAATAGTAAAAGTGGTAAAAAACATGGTAAATTTGGTTAATATGGGTTATTTTACCAACTTGGTGCTTTTTTCTGCTGATGTCAGCATGACGTCATTGGTGGGTCATGGTGAGGTGACGTCAGCTGACGTCATCGGGCGACGTGGCAGTGGGTGACTGGTCCGAGGGGGCGGTGAGGTGGCAACAAAGTCAGCGGTGAGCTGGACGAATCACAGAGGCAGGTACGAGCAGTCAAAGACGTGGCGGCGGGTCAGCGACAGGTAGGTGGCAGTCAAGCCGCAGCGGTCACGGTTAAGGCCTTAACCGCCGCGGTTTCTCGGGGCGGTTTAGGTACGGCGCAGAAGCTGTCAGACTCGGCTCCGAGATGGTTGATCGATTGACGCGTGGAGGAGGCGTGACAAGCCACAACGTCACTTTCTCGGGACTTAACGTGCGGCCATCGGATGCGCTCCGATATGGATGTGGACCGTCGGATCCGATAAGCTTGATCCGACGGCTGGCGGAGGAGTAAGGTGCACGTTCTATAAGGCGGGCAGAAACATTATAGTTTGCGGGTTTTTGTATGGTTTTTTCAAATGTTTTTGTTCAACACATTATGCGCTTGCATTTGGGAACGTGCCATAGGCGGGTACTTGGCCTTAGTAACTTTTGCAAAGGTTTTTATAGGCCAAAGGGGTTTTGATAGGGGTTTATCCATGCAGAGGTGGTTTAGGGGGTCAATTAACTTGCAGCAAAGGGGGAATGGGGTGGAATAGGTTCACCAAAGTGGCCAGATGCCATTATGGTCCCTTTTGAAAAATACACGGCTATTATGCCTAGGGGAGGGAATATACATAAGATTTGGGGTTTTATACACCTTAGTGTTAGTATTATTAGGGGTAGGGGTAAGATAGGGGAGCTTATATAGTAGAATTAGGAGTTAATATGAATGAAGGAGGGGAATTAGAAAGGGGGTGTTAGTGATGGACTAGAGAGGGAAAAAAGAAGTTAGTGATCCTCTTTGCTGTGAGTTCATGGAATTCACCACTTTGTTTGCTGATAGATTTATTGCTTTGGCAAGAGACCTATTGATACCTGTGTAATGGTGATCATATTCTTTCTGCAACCACAACTGCCTACCCAACTATTTTGCCTAGCATTTTTTGTTTCTTCTTGGAGGGGCACTTGGACTTGCAACCCTCAATTGCCTTTTCTTTTTCTTTGGCTTTTTCCTTTTCTCTCTATCTACTTCTACCCTTATGTCTTCCAAGGTCCCAGATTAAACTTTTGGGAACCTTTGCTTCTCTACCTGAACTACTTGTCTGCCAAGATTAAGCTGTTTGGACAGACATCTTTCTCTATTCTACAACTCAAAATTGAAACATGGCATGATCCAGTTTAGACTGTTGAATCATCCACAAAACTTGAAATAAGGTCCTCAATATTTGGAATATTTCACACACCTCTGATTTCCTGGCAAATATGGGATCTTTGTAGTACCAAAGCATAGCATATTTGGATTTTCTATAGTCAATCATGAAATATGAAACCTATTACTATAGGTATCCAACAGTGGCTCCACATGGGGATGGTTTTTCTTTTGAAAGACCAAGAACAGCAGGTCAGATTGCCTTATTCCTTGACTGCCCATCTTAATCTTTGAAATTTGCTTCATATAATCTGTCAAAATTGTGTGCCTTTTCTTGGAGAACCTCTGATTCTATCTGCCTGTTGCTGCTAGGTGCAGCATTTGGGAAAGCCTCTTTTTACATTCTAAAATAGAAGACAATATATAAGCCTGCATATATACAATGAACCTTTGAATTTCTGTCATAGTGAACAGTCAAAATAGTGCTTCAGCATCCTGCCATTGACAGGACCTTCATCCAGTTCAGTTACAGTCAAACTTTTTAGGAAGTAGGTGTTATTACCTTGTACTGCTTGGACAGAAAATGGTCCTTTCCATAAAGAGTCAAACTTCCCATGTTTTCCTTTCTCTTCTCTTCTTGCATCCCACTTTAAAACTTTGTCCCCTACGTTGAAATCTTCTGCTTTAGTTCTTCTGTCAAAGGCCTTTTTCAGTTTCTCTTGCAGTATCTGCACTCTGCTGAAAACTTGTTCTCTGGTCTGCTGTAAACAGATTATCTGGTTAATCCTTCTTTGCATATCATTTGGCTCTGCTTGACTTTCTTGCAGGAGTTTCATAACTGGCACTCCTAGTGATGAAGGAAATCTGGCCTCTAATCCATAGACTAACTCATATGGGATGGTCCCAATTGATCTTTTAGTGGTTAATCTGTCTGCCCATAAAGCATTTACTAGTTTCTTATGCCAGTTCTTTTTGTTCTCTTCCAGCACTTTCTTTATGATGTTTATCAAGCTTTTGTTTGATGATTCAGCAAGACCATTTCCCTGAGGATAGTAAGCTGTAGAATGGCCTAAGGTAATGTGAAATTTATGGCAGAAGTTTACCATTTTCTTGGATTTGAAGGCAGCAGCATTGTCTGTTATTATCTTGTCCGGGCACCCAAATCTAGCCAGTATATTGTTTTCCAAGAACTGAATGATTACTGAATCATTTGCTTGTCTGCATGGGACAGCTTCAATCCACTTGGTGAAGTAGTCTGTTGCTGTCAAGATCCATCTGTGTTGTCCTGAAGATGAGGGATGAATTTCTCCAATGAAATCCAAGCCCCATTGTTGAAAAGGTCTCTCTGTTGCAATGGGCCTCAAAGGAAGTGGCAGCAACTGTCTTTTGCCTTCAAACAGTTGGCATTTGTGGCATGATGTTGTGAATTTCTTCACATCAGAGAACATAGTGGGCCAGTAATAACCAGCCCTTAATATCTTGTCCACAGTGGACTTCCAGTACAAATGTCCACCACAGTCTCCAGCATGGAATTTTTGCATGATATTGTCAGTTTCACTCTCAATAAGACAGTGCAGCAAAATACCTTCATGGTTTTTCCAGAGTAGATTCTCATCCATCACACAAAATTTAGATGTTTTCATTTTTAGGAACCTAGACTTAGTTCTGGACAGTCCTGGGGGAGCACACAGGTTTTGTAATACATAACAGACATCAGAATACCAAGGAGATTGTTCAAAGGCTACATTGATCTTTGGAGTCGCCAGCTCTGTTTCACTGTCCAGTTGGTTGATATCTAAGGCTTGGAAGTTTGCTTCTGTCATTAACTTGGCCAAACCTTTCCCTTTTATCAGCTTTGTAGGCTTTATTTCAATGTCAAATTCTAGTATGTTTGCAATCCATTTTCCTCTTCTACCCTCTAAGTTTTCTTGTGTGAGAATGTCTTTGACAATAGGACTTGGTACATAAGCCACAACATGGGAGTAAAGGATATAAATCCTAAAGTCTTTGATAGCTTTGATTAAGGCATAGGCTTGTTTTTCCATTATTTGGTACTTTAGAGGAGCATCTCTAAGAGCTCTGCTGAAAAAAGCAATGGGCTTTTCATTCCCTTGGTCATCTTTCTGTAATAATACAGCAGCAATAGTATGCTGGGAGGCAAAAGAAAAAATAATAAAGTCTCTGTCAAACTGAGGATTAGTTAACACTGGGGTTTGAGTCAAGGCCAATTTTATACTTTCAAAGGCTTGCTTTGCTTCAACAGTCCATTTGACCTTTGAATCCTTCTTTAGCATGTTGTTTAGTAATCTGATTAACTCTGCTAAATTTGGGATAAACCTTCTTAAAAAGTTGATTTTTCCTAAGAATCCTTGCAGCTCCTTGACATTCCTTGGGTGAGGCATTTGTAGGATAGCTTGTATCCTATCTGGATCAATTCTTATGCCATCTTTTGAAATGATGTGTCCTAAAAGTTTCCCTTCTTCCAAACCAAATAATGACTTCTTGGGGTTTAAGGAAATGCCATATTTTCTGCATGTTATGAAGATTTGTCTTAAATGTTTCAAGTGTTCTTGGTCAGATTTTGAAAAGGGTGTAAGATCATCTAAGTAAATGACCAAGAAATCATGAATTTCCTTTGCAAAAGCAATGTCCATTGCTCTTTGAAACGTTGCCCCTGCATTTTTCAATCCAAAGGGCATTTTCACATACTTGAAAGTTCCCCGTGGGGTAGTAAATGCAGTTTTGTCTTGATCATCAGGGTGCACTAAAATTTGATTGAAGCCTGAGAATCCATCAAGCAGTGATATCCTTAAAGCCCCTACTACCCTCTGAAGGATGTGATCCATTTTGGGTAAGGGGTAGTTATCTTTGAGTGATACTTGATTCAGATTCCTTAAGTCTACACAAAACCTGATCTCACCAGTTTTCTTTCTTGTAGGGACCAAATTTGAAATCCATTCAGAGAACCTGATTGGTGCTATAATACCAGCTTTGAACATTTTATGCAACTCTTTTTCAATGGAAGGAAGGAGCACAGGATTGATCCTTCTCAATTTCTGTTTGAATGGTTTTTGATTAGGCTTGAGGGGGATGGTATGCTGGATGACAGACGTGTCATAGGACTTTAGATCTTCATAACCCCAAGCAAAGACATCTTGAAACTCTTTAAAGAGATCAATATATTTTGGCTTTTGATCAGGGGGTAAAGAGGCAGATAGCTTTACTATCTTAGGCTTGTCAATAGTACCAATATTGCATTCTTCAACTCTTGCATCTAATGGCTGCATCTTTGGCTTCCTAGGGATATCATTTGAGTCAAAAATATCCTCTAATGGGGTAAGGCCTACTGGGAGGAAATTGTCTTTGAGCTGTATGATTTCAGTTTCAACGTTACTCATCTCTTCACAGTCAATTTGGTTAATTTGATGAATGTCTTCATTCTTAAAAATGGTTGGACTGAGTAGTTGTTTTGCTGTCCTAGGTGACATTGGGTGAGCAGATTGTTGAAACTGTATTTGTGATGGACATGCTCCATCAAATATTTGTGATTGACTTGCTGTCTCAAGCATTTGTGATTGACTTGCTGTCTCAAGGTCAATATTTAATCCGGTGAACTCTTGTCGCAAGGTTAAAAAATTGTTTATTTGCATGTCATCCTCAAATACTTGCCATTCTCTGACGTTGTTTGGAATAGAGGGTCTGTATCTGACCTCGGCCATGAAACAATTGTTGGGTTCTAATGGAAATTTGAAGGTGCTGGCAAATGTTGCCAAGCTATGTGCATGGAGATTGTGGCCCCTAGAAATTTTTGTGATAACAAACTCAGGAAAGGTCTCTAATATTTCAATTACAGCAGATCTGTAGGACCTCAGCCTTTTGTCATTGGTGACAAAATTCCCTTTTACTTGTTGAATTACTAGATCAGAGTCCCCCATGATTGAGAGGCTATGTGCTTGTAATGATTTTGCAATCTTGAGGCCTAGTAGCAGAGCTTCATATTCTGCCATGTTGTTAGTGCATTTAAAGTTCAATCTGTAAGCCCTGCCTTCTGCATAGCCTTTCTCTTTGTTATGTATCCACACTCCAGCTCCTGCTCCTAACTTGTTAACTGAGCCATCAAATTCTAAGACCCACCAGATGCTTTGCTGGTCAGGAGATTTCAAATTCTGTTCATGGGATGGCAGTGTGAGCATGAGTTGGGGTTTGTTCTCCCATTTGTTTTCTAGGATAACTTCATCATTTGCTTGACCATCTTTGACCACTAGAGGAGAGCTAAAGTGTCTTGTTGAACTGATTGATGTTTGACAGGTGCTGCTTTTTTGATCAAGGTTTTGTTCTTGTATAAGTGTCTCGGTCTTAATGTCACTGCTTGAGAGGCCTGCACTGTCATTAAAGAGGATAAAGGAGTCTATGTCCGAATGAACAGCGTATATTGGGAAATTCTGAGGCTTCTCTTCACTGCTGACCATATATTTCATGAGTGTTTCCCTATAAAGTCTTTTTGGTTGTCCAAAGACAGAGATGGTTGCATATGACATGTCTAATTGCAGGGAGCCTTGGAGCTTGGCTCCCCATGATCTTGATAACAGCATCCCATATTTGGGTGGGATATCAGCAACAACAACATCCATTAAAATGGTTTTGTTGGGAAATTGAACCAAGGACACACATAAATCCTTAATTAGGCCCAAGCATTTGACTTGACTAGAATCAAAAGAAAACAGGTCTTTGTATGGTCTTGTGATATCCAAGTTTAATCTTTCCATTACTGCTTTTGGCATCAGGTTATGAGAGGCACCTGAGTCAAACATTGCATTGTGCAGTATTTTGTCATGTATATGTAAGCTGACATAAAACGGTAAAACCCCCGTGACTACTGCTTTTCCATCTACCTCTGGGCCAAACAGTAATTCTGGAGTGTCATCTAGCACATTTACATCATCTTTGCTATTGGTGAGCTGAAGGGATTTTTTGATCTGTTGTTTGTATATGTCATGCTTGGCTAGCTCTGAAAGGGGAATTGCTACCTTTAACTTGCCAATCTCTACTCCTAGGTCAAAGGGTTTGTCAACTTGGGTTTTGGAGTCACGGGTAGCAGTTCTTTCTCTGTTCACTAGATCTTCTTGGTGGATTTCATCTTGATTTTGGAACCTGCCCCTTATATTGATGTCTTGAGGGTTAATGTTTGGGTTAGGGTGAGAGGAGGAGGCTGCCATGGGCTGTTGTGGTGGGGACAGTAGTTCAGTGACCTCCTCAACCACTACTTCCTTTGTGGGCAAGTTTGTTTTGTCATTAGGTTCAGTGACTAAGGTTTCTTTAGATTGTTGTTTCTCTTTTATCTTTTCGGGCTGATTCACATTCACAGTCCTACTCCTTAGTTTGTATTGTTTATGGACTTCATAGACAGCAGTATCATATCCTTGTTTAAAGTCAAAGGATTCTCCTGATTGAGTTTGGAATGTTTTGCTTTCATCTTCCTCATGGTCCTCCTGAGTTAAGAATACATGACTTTTGCCATCCAGACCTATTAAGTTGATTTCAAGATCTTCATTGAGCTGATTTGCTGAGGAAGTTTCTGCATAGTTTTCTTGAAAAGGGGGTCTGATATCTTGGTCAGCACTTGTCTTTCCTATATTGGGGTTCTGGACTCTCCTAAAGTTTGGGTTTCTAGGAGGGTTGTTTTGTGGTGCCTCCCATGATGATTTCCTTTCTACTGATTCCACTCTCTCTCCCAATCTCTTCATGCTATTTAGAATTGCATCTAACTTTTGATCAAAACCCGAGGGTTCTTCTTTGAAGCCAGTCTTCTTTTCCAGCTTTGCCCTGTTTCTTTTGGCGATTAGGTTGGCCTCTACGGTGACTGCAACCCTTTGGGCTTCTGCAAGGGTTGGAGGGTCTCTTTCTCTCAACTGATAGGCCATATCAGAATCAAAACCGTCAGGGAAGTTATATAGGGCCAAATCAGGAGGGGGCCTTAAGTTCTGGGGGATAGCATTGTATACGTTGTTAAACCTAGCACAATACTCCAAAACCGTTTCTTGGGGACCTCTTTTAATAGTGTTATATTCAGCAAGTATATGGTGAGGATCTCTCTTTTTCTCCCATCTGTTGGTAAATTCCTGGTATAAAACTTCAGGGGTTGCAATGGAATTTTCATTTAAGGATCTAAACCAAGTTCTGACATCCCCAGTTAAGCTTTGAACAAAGATTCTCATCCTGACACTATCATCATCTATTTCATAGGTCTCAAAGTGGTCTTGCATCTTTTTAGCATGCTGGATGGCTGTCAAAGGGCCATGGGAGTCAAAAAATGAGAGCCTGGTTTGGTAGTCTTGGGGTAGAGCTGGAGCATTGGCTGGTATCTGCAGAGGTGCATATCTGTTAGCCATATTTATGGGGTTTATAGGGTTAATAGGAACAAATGGGACAACAGGGATTACAGGTGTAACCGGGTTAAGAGGATGGGTAATAAGTGGGGAACTGGTTGAGAGAGTATGTGCAGATGGTGAAGATGGAAGGAGAGGACTTTGAGGAGTTGATGATGAACTAGGGGAATTGGGTGTGGAACGGAAAAGAACTTTGCAAGGAGTGGGAATGAGGATGGGTTGGTCTGACCTTATATCTGAATCAGCAGGCTTGTCCTGCTTTTGCTGTCTCCTTATGTTCTTTGGTATGATATTTGGGTTATCGACAATGATGGGTTGATTAGGGTCAGGGTTTGCCCTAGTGTGCCTTGGGTTTCTTTTGGGAGCCAGCTTCTAAGTATTCTTTTTAAAACTTTATACAGAGGTTTTATATGTACAAGGACTAGATAAGACTTCTGGAATAACTATATATGTTTCAAAGCTAGAATGAAGATTCCCTAGTTAGCTCTTCCCTAAGGCTGTCCCTGTATTAGAGAAACAGTCCTAAGACGTCTTGGCTAGTTTCAGGCTTGATGATAGCTTTGGAAGATAGATAGTAATTGAATAAATCTTGATCCCCAGTGGAGTCGCCAATTATGTTAACACCCAGGTTGTTCCCTATGACTCCCAAGGGAATACGGCCGGGGTAACCACTAACCAATCTTTTGATCACTGTTTCTAGCCAAACTGTGATCAGAGAGGGCTCTCTCTTTATGATTTTGTATCTACAATGATAGTATTTTAGGCTAGGTATTGAGCACAGGTTATGTTTATGTTTTGGTTGATGAAACTCCTTTTAGATTTCAGTGATGTAGTTTTCAAAGAGGTTGAATATCATTGGGCAATGGAGTCTGTGGCTATATGTGTTTGAAACTTTGAGATGAAAGATGGAACTTACAGGGCCATTTGAGTGCTTAATAGAACAGATTTTTTGATTAAATGACTGGAAACAGGTAACACAAACAGTGAAAGCATTTAAGAATTTTCACTTATTGTTTAAATATTTCCAACAGACAGGTTTAAGAGAAAGGGACAGATGTCTCAGGGGCAAACTTGAATCCCTGGGAATGTCTATCACAGCAAAAGACACAGTTTTGAAATGCAGCAATTAAGAATTACAATTCTTTCACTGTATCTGAGGAAAACATGTATAATAGCTCAGTTTGAGTTCAGGGTAATCATGGATTAAGTCCTGGAACTATTCTTTCACCTTGCTATCAAGTGTAAAACATTTAAACAACAAAAGAGAACAAAAGACTCGAAAACACATAACAAAGAGATTTGAGAATACTTATTGTTTTATGCAACACCCTGGAATCCTGTAACATTCCTCTTTCACCACAATACATCAAAGTATATCAAGCCTTGGAAATTCCATTCTTCCTTTTTATTACTTCTCTGAAAATATTACAGCAAGTGAGAGTTCTCAAAAAAAAATTACAACAACCCCTTCAGCGTCTGTGAAGGGTGTATATATACTTGCGGTGATTTACAAAATATATGAGTTCTGAGTTATCTCAGATTTAACATTCTCACCAACTACTTAAGATATTATGACCAAAATTTAATACAGCATTGATTACAGAGTACAGGCGTTTTAATGCTCTGTCAGAAGATATTTTAGCCTTTAGGAGTAGCTAAGTCAGTTGAGATATTCGGAGTAAATGCTGGAAAACCTGACTGTAAGGCTTGTACGTTGTGTCTTGGACCTGTCACCTGTGATTGTGACTGCTACTTGTGGTGAGTCAATGGTCCTACTGAGTTGGCTCAGCCTCTGCCTCTTCCTTGTAGATATTGTTCTTCAAAATTGTGCCTGCGCATGTATGCTCATTTGCCTGGAGAATTAGCGCTACTGATTCTGGCCTGACAAAATTGTCTGTGTCAAATTCCTCCAGACATCCTGTGTGGGCAGTTGGTGTGCTAAGATTGCCCCTAGAGTTTCATCTTCTTCTGTGAATTTGAAGAAGTTAGGTGGTGTATCAAACAGATGCTCAATTTCATTCATGAGGAAAAATAGGTTCTCCACCCTGTCATACATAGTCTGCCCGGTGGCTGGCCCTGCGTCTGCTGAAGTGCTGGGCGGTTTTGCAATCTCTGCTCCTGCATGGGCATCAATTCTCTTATTGTAATTGTCTAGGGTGAGCAGTCTTCCTACACTGCTTAAAATGCTGGGGAGGCCTCTGTTCTGTAGTGCCACGAATTTTTCCAGGAATCTGTTGATCTCTGTCTGCATGTCCTGTGTCCTCCTCTCCAGTGTTCCAACCAGGTTCCTCAGAGTTATGACTCTTTTGGCTACAGCAATTGTTTCAGTTCTGTTGGTGATTCCCATGACAGCTAATTGAGAGCTAGTCTTATAGTTCAGAATATTGATCATCCTGGTAGTAGCCTCTGGCATGTGTCCAAGGCTTGCCCTGGCTCTCTGTATTTCTCTGTTTGCTTTGGTGATGAGCACCATTTTCTCATCCATGGTCTCAATATATTGCCACTGGTTGGCAATGGACCGCCCAATGTTACTCCAGAGCACTGCTTTCATTTGAGCTGTCACCTTTTCTAGTGCAAGCTCTTTCTCTAGTTCAGCAATTCTCCTCTTAAGAGCTCTTACCTCTCTCTCCTTGGCTGCCTCATTCTGTTTGCTCTTGTCAAACTTTTCATTTACCTTAGCCAAGGTTTTCTTAAGTTCATCCAGCTCTTTCATTTGAGATTCCATGGCTTGGATCTCAGCTTGCAGCTTTTGCATGTCTAAACTAGTAGCCTGTTCCGATGTTGTAGTTGGTGCTGTGGATGGCGCTGTAGTTGGTGCTGTGACTTCTGTTTGCTGAGGAGGAGGAGTAGTTTTTGGAGGGACTTCCTCAAGATTTATTATCACAGGAGGAGGCTGGGAGGGTTGGCCCTCTTCTCTTTGCTTCAGTGCTTCTTGCAGTGCTGCCTTTGCAGCTTCAGTTTGTCCTAGCTGGTCTTGAATCCTAACCAGCTCTTTGTATAGGGATACCAGCAGGTCTGTAGTATCCTTTTCTTGCCTTTGCTGGGCAACTTCATCTGTTTGTGGATGGATGGTGGCCGGGAGTTTGATTTTCTTTCTTAGGGTTACCATGTCTGCATCCCTTATATTCAGGAGTTCTTGGATGCCTTTGACATCTTTAGGATCATGCCCTATATCTATAATAACCTCTTCCAAGGACTTGATCCTATTGTCCTTGGCTTGTGATGATGCTCTTTCTAATTCCAGCTGAGAGGCTGTGTTATCCAGGCTGCTCTTTAGTTTGTAGTTCTCCAATGTCTCATCTGCCAGGGAGGCATACACCATTTCACCAGTTTGTTTATGTAATTCAATCTTGTCCATAGGGTGTATGTCTTTGGCAAGAACCTCCATGTTGGTTCTTAGATAGTCCGAGGTGGACTGAGGATGCAGAGTTGTGGGCATGAAGTGGCTCATTATCATTTTGCCTTCGCTCACATCGAAAGCAGACATGAGTCTCTGCTGGTTGCTAGGAGCCAGGTTTAACAAGTGATTATACAGCTGCACCTTTATGGGATCACTCCTCCTTTTGATGTCAATGAACTGCTGTTTTATGCTTGACTGCCCTTCTCTATGTTGACCGGAGGAGCTGACCTCTCCTCCCATAGTCATGTCATGTCCACGCTGAGATGAGCTAGCCGAAACTTCTCCACTGGGTGGGCCCATGCCCATGGCTTGCCTTACTGCTATGTCCTCCTCTTGGGAGTCATTCAGTCTTTGTCTCTTCTCTCCTCGATTGAAGGATGAGGTCTGGGGGGTCTCTCTCTCCCTTTTCCTGGTCAAGTCCTCCTTCTGTGGTGTTTGGAGGACTGAGGTGTCAACATTGGTTTCTGTCCTGGGAGGCACCACTGTTTGAGGCTGCTGCTCAGTGGAGCTTGGTAGATCAGTCCCCTTTTCTTGCTGCAAGGGCTGTTGTTCACTAGACTGTGCCTGTTCTTGTTGCTGCCCAAGTTCTTGCTGTTCCATTTCTTCTTGCTGCTGTAGCAAGGTGTCAACTTGTTCTTCTGTCAATGTAGGTGGCTGTTCCACCTGTTTTCCTTTGTCTTTGCTTGCTGCCTGTGGTGTCTTCTCGGCACTTTGTTGCTGTGCTGCTGAGGATGTAGTGGCTGCTCCAATTTGCTTTCTGTAGGAGATGGGCACCTGTCCACAAGTTTCCAAGTCAGCTTGCTTTTGCACATTCCTAGCCTCTTGCTCAAGTAATTCTTCATTAGTGACTTGTTCTACTAGTGTACCCTCTTCCCACTCTGGTGCGTTGGCATACTTTTCAATTTCAGGTTGTCTCTTATGTGCATAGTTGCCCAATTTGTATCTAATCCTCCTGAGGGAGATAGAATGATTGGGGTCATAGGGAATCCATTCAAAACTGGTCTGCAATCTGAGGCCTTCCAGGATACTGTCTGCCTCTTTCCACCCTTCCTCTTTCCTGTTATATAGGAAGGAACCTAGCTGGTTTCTTACCTTCAATTGTGACTTCTTGTTTCTACTCTGAAAGTGAAGGTAATCTGAGTTCCCAAACTGCCTGAAATATTCTAAGGCAAAAAGCCTCATGGGAACATACCTTGGCAACCTAAATGGGTTCAATTCACAGCCATATATCCTAATGACTGTGTGGTTTTGGTAGAAGTACCAGTTGCCAATGTTGTAAGACTTGTTCAAATGCAGAATCCTCTTCATATCATCAGTTAATCTAGGAGGAGGAGTACCTTGCAGCACTGTTAGGGCTGGATGAACAAATAAATCAATAAACTCACAGTATGTATAGGGTGATACTGAGGTAGAATGAAAAACAGAGGTCCAGAAAACCACTGATCTTGGGCTTCCTTGGGCATTGAGTGGCTTCAAAGGAACAGAGAAGGCAACTGGCTGGTTGAAAAGGAATAAATGGTATATATAGGAGGTGTACCTGAACAGTCTCTCCCTCTTCAAATTCATGAACTGCTCATGGATTTTCTCTGCTATGTAAGTTGCATAATCATATTGCACAGCTGGAGGCTTACCAGGGGCAAATATAGACAGCATTGCCATTATGCTGTCATCTACATCTTCCAACCCCTTGAATCCTAGGACATAGCCAATTAGATCCACCAACATTCTGCCCAACTCATTTAGATATTGGTACCCAATAGGAGGGGTCCTGACTGTTTCAGAGCCTGGTGTGACAAACAGTTGGTTGATTTTGACAATCTGGTCACTGGACAGCTTGCTCCCTCTGTTTATCAGATTCTGCATGGATAGAGGGGTCAATTTCTTGGCTGTATGGAAGTGCAGCATCTGGTTTATACTCTCTGGAGTGATCTGGAACAGGACTAGGCCTGTGGGGCTAATGACTGCTCTTTGACTGGGGTCATAGCATTCCTGGCAGCTATAAATGAGCTCTGGCATAGGATTGACTTGGGGAAGGTTGTATATGGGCAAATTTGACTCCCAAATCCCCAAGATATCTGCCCCACTCAGGTGCTGGGCTCTTAACTCATTCATCATTTGGACATTGTATTTGGTTCCCATGGGGAACCAGTCCATCATCTGGTAGTCCATGTCTCCCAGGGCTTTCCATGCCAATTCTTGGTGAGGAGCATTAAGGGGCTTAATGTTGAGAGCAATAGGGGTCTCCATAGCTTCTTGAAGGTGCAAGGATTGCAGTTTGAACAGGTAAAATGGTAGAAACACAGACTGTAAGTGGTCCTCTGTGGAAAACAGTTGATGTTTTGAGTTATCAAAGGGGAATTCACCAACTAGCAATTGAAATACTACTGGTGTTTTAGTGACAGAGCTTCTTTGTGGCCTAACTGAACTTGCTTGCAGCGGTTGAATGGTGTCTACCAGGAAATCTGCCGGGAAACGCAGAATTGCAATGTTTTTAGGTGAATTGCGGGTTTCTAAAGCTCTGCAGGTACTTGTTGGCCCTCACAATGACAATGGTGGACGAACAACAGGATTTTAACGGTGCAAATATCGTTTTTATGGTTGTACTATCCCTCTGAGCAATTTCAAGCTTAATGAAGGTCGTATGGAGGGCGAAACGGTCTAAATACCTGTAATTCGATGAGCAGAGGTTGAACAGAGGTGCACGGTTGCTGCTGAGGAGGTCGCCCGGGCTAAATCAACTGGTTGGCGAAAATTGGGGTGCAAACGGTCATGCAGAGCGTCCAATAGCAGAAATAGTAAAAGTGGTAAAAAACACGGTAAATTTGGTTAATATGGGTTATTTTACCAACTTGGCGCTTTTTTCTGCTGACGTCAGCATGACGTCATTGGTGGGTCATGGTGAGGTGACGTCAGCTGACGTCATCGGGCGACGTGGCAGTGGGTGACTGGTCCGAGGGGGCGGTGAGGTGGCAACAAAGTCAGCGGTGAGCTGGACGAATCACAGAGGCAGGTACGAGCAGTCAAAGACGTGGCGGCGGGTCAGCGACAGGTAGGTGGCAGTCAAGCCGCAGCGGTCACGGTTAAGGCCTTAACCGCCGCGGTTTCTCGGGGCGGTTTAGGTACGGCGCAGAAGCTGTCAGACTTGGCTCCGAGATGGTTGATCGATTGACGCGTGGAGGAGGCGTGACATGCCGCAACGTCACCTTCTCGGGACTTAACGTGCGGCCATCGGATGCGCTCCGATATGGATGTGGACCGTCGGATCCGATAAGCTTGATCCGACGGCTGGCGGAGGAGTAAGGTGCACGTTCTATAAGGCGGGCGGAAACATTATAGTTTGCGGGTTTTTGTATGGTTTTTTCAAATGTTTTTGTTCAACACATTATGCGCTTGCATTTGGGAACGTGCCATAGGCGGGTACTTGGCCTTAGTAACTTTTGCAAAGGTTTTTATAGGCCAAAGGGGTTTTGATAGGGGTTTATCCATGCAGAGGTGGTTTAGGGGGTCAATTAACTTGCAGCAAAGGGGGAATGGGGTGGAATAGGTTCACCAAAGTGGCCAGATGCCATTATGGTCCCTTTTGAAAAATACACGGCTATTATGCCTAGGGGAGGGAATATACATAAGATTTGGGGTTTTATACACCTTAGTGTTAGTATTATTAGGGGTAGGGGTAAGATAGGGGAGCTTATATAGTAGAATTAGGAGTTAATATGAATGAAGGAGGGGAATTAGAAAGGGGGTGTTAGTGATGGACTAGAGAGGGAAAAAAGAAGTTAGTGATCCTCTTTGCTGTGAGTTCATGGAATTCACCACTTTGTTTGCTGATAGATTTATTGCTTTGGCAAGAGACCTATTGATACCTGTGTAATGGTGATCATATTCTTTCTGCAACCACAACTGCCTACCCAACTATTTTTCCTAGAATTTTTTGTTTCTTCTTGGAGGGGCACTTGGACTTGCAACCCTCAATTGCCTTTTCTTTTTCTTTGGCTTTTTCCTTTTCTCTCTATCTACTTCTACCCTTATGTCTTCCAAGGTCCCAGATTAAACTTTTGGGAACCTTTGCTTCTCTACCTGAACTACTTGTCTGCCAAGATTAAGCTGTTTGGACAGACATCTTTCTCTATTCTACAACTCAAAATTGAAACATGGCATGATCCAGTTTAGACTGTTGAATCATCCACAAAACTTGAAATAAGGTCCTCAATATTTGGAATATTTCACACACCTCTGATTTCCTGGCAAATATGGGATCTTTGTAGTACCAAAGCAGAGCATATTTGGATTTTCTATAGTCAATCATGAAATATGAAACCTATTACTATAGGTATCCAACAGAATCTTCCTCAAAAATTACATCCATTCTAATTTCAACCTTCCTTTGACCAATAATATATATTCTAAATGCTTTAGAATTTCCACAATATCCAACGGGCATACCTTTTCTTCCCGTGGATTCTAGCTTATTTCTTTTGTACTTTAGCACATGAAAATATACAAGGAAACAAAACATACAGAGATGACCAACATCAGGCTTGACACCAATGAATACTTATTCCGGGGTCTTGTTTCTCAATGGTTTATGAGGTACCCTATTTTGAAGATATACGTAAAAATTTGTTGCTTCTCCCTAAAGGAACTTTGACAACTTTTGATCATGGAGCATGACATAAGAAACTTCTACAATATACCTATTATTCCTTTCAACCACTCCATTTTTTTTGGGATTTAGGGCACACTCATTTCTTTCTTGATACCTCCCTTCTTGTAAAACTAAATGAACTCATTTGAAACATACTCTCCACCATTGTCAGACCTAAAGATATTATTTTTCTTCCCTATTTGATTTTCAACCAAATATTTTAACTACTTGAGCACTTCAAATAATATATCCACATCTTTCTTGAGAAGTAAGCAATGGAGATGATGTAGTAGATATGTCCACCAATAGAATATACAAGCATGAAACCACATATGTCAGAGTGAATGAGTTGGAGGATGTATTTTTCCTTATTCTCACTAGATGGGAATGGTCCCCTTGTCTTCTTTCCACTTTCATAACCTAGACATGCTCCATCATGTTAGGCTTGAACATTGAGAATACGATAGACCAATTTATTTAATTTTTTAAGAACATCATAATTTATATGGGCCAATCTTTGGCTCCATAGTTCACTTAGATGATTAGTATCATGGAAAAATTCTAGAAGTGGTCCACCAATGACTCTATAGAGTCCTTGAAATATTCATCCCAATGTGAATGCATCTCTCGGAGAAGTTCCAATAGGCCAAGAAAGAACCTTCCCCTTGATACCTCATTCCTTTGTCTTCCAAAGAATATATTGATACCAAATTATTCTTCAATCCTGGCAGATACATCACATCGTGGAGAAAAATAGATTCCCCATAATTCAAATTAAATGTGATGAAACCAAAAGCTTTAATGGGATGAATGGATTTGTCTCCAAGAATAATTTTCAAAATTAACTCCCTCTCTACCAAATTAGAGATAACTTCCTAATACCCAGAAAAATAATGAGTGGCCCCACTATCAACCAACCAACTATCCCATGAATCCATAGGAGAGGAACTAGTGAGTGTAGAAATAAGAATATATTCAGATTGATTGGAAACATTACTTTCATATCTAAAATATCTTAACTTCTTTTGAGGATGATTTTCTCCTTGATGATCACTTGGTACATCTATTCTTCTTATTTCATCTCTTCCATTATGACCATTCCTTTTATCATCTCTTCTTCATTGATTATTAAACCTATTATTGTTTCTTCTCGTGTTGTAACATGGACCATTTTTCTTCTCATGGTAATCTCGAGCATAATGACCTTTCTTGTGACAAATATAATGTTCATTGTGTGATGAATCCTTCCTTTTTTCATTTCTTCTAGATGAACATTGGGGATGAGGATTTCTTCAATTTCATGGACCTCCTTTTATTTTCTTCTTCTTGTTTTGAGTGACAAATTTAACAAACTCCCTTTCTTCACGATCTTTAATCTTGCCACTTTAAATCATCCTCAATTATTCTTGAGTGAGAATTTGAACAATCTCATCAAATGACGATTTTCTTTTGTTATTTCTTATAGTAGTAATAAAGGTTTCCCAAATAGCAGGGAGACCGATACGGGTTACAATCACCATTTCCATATCAGATACAATTTCCCCAACTCTCTACAATTGATATTTGAGACGATTCCATTCAAATTGTTGACTTCATACATGCCAAATATCTTATCATACATTCCTTATACTTTCCCAAATTTCCAACATATGCAAGTCAATTATCTTCTAAACCATTAGCTATAATTTTCTTTGCTTTTAACTCAACTTTCTTGTGCTTGTTCTTGGTAGCATCAGAACCATTCTCTAGAGGCTCATGTACTTTTCTTTAAATTAATTCCAAAACATCATTTTTATCAGCTACGATCTCCAACTTTGTCTTCCAAGTGGTAAATTTAGATGAGTCACTCAACTTCTCATGTTCCTCGAAGAAAGAGGAAGACATCTTGACTTGATTATATAGGCTCCTTCAACTTTCCAAAGATTATTTCTTCAATTCTTGTCTCCTTTTTGGCTTGTCCTTCACCTTAGATCTGATTCCATGTTAATTTTAAGATTGCTCTATGTTGTTTCAATTACTTTAACCCAATTCAATTCTTCAGTTAGCAATCTTTCAATAACAATTAATATTTGCAATCATCAACATTAATTGAAGATATAAGAGTAAATTTAAATGACAATAGAAGACAATCAACACATCAACAAGAGACACCAAATTTGATCAACAATCTGGAAAAATCCCACTACAGGAAAAACCTTTTGAAAGTATTATTCTATTAGATTGTCATAAAATATTCATTAGAGAGTACAATTATCCAATACAAAATTATCCAACAAAATTAATCCAATAACGTTTAGAAATATGTTCCCAGCATCAATCTAGATCAAAGGCAACGTTTCTTGTCTACAGTCAATTGTGGTCAAATTGTTAATTTGTAACCCTAGAGCCCAACCGTATGGTGGACGAGGTATGCACGAAGTTGAGAGCTTCCAAATGCACTATTGAGCCTACCTACCCATGGTTATAGTAAATAATTTCCTATGATCGAAAACCAAAACCCTAACACATGTGTGAGCTTTGGATGTTGTAACCTCAGACCTATATGAACCAATTTCCTTGACCTAGCCTTAGAACTGTACGAACTAATCAATGAAGAAGATAAGAATAAAATGTTTGGTGATATCCAAATGAGCTTGAGTTCATATGTATTTATAGGCTTCCAAGGGTGTCCAATTTGCTTTAGGTTCGACCTGATCAAATTGTCATATGTGGCCTTTTCTTCAAAACTACGCTTTCCCTCGTCCAAATTGAGTGCTTCATTAGTCAAAATTGGTCCTCTCAAAAAGAGGAATCTAGTCCCATGGTTGGAATTTGTCAGTAATATGCCAAAATAACAAATTTCAAGATGGATACACAACTTTTATAAAGGAAAGTAGTGTATGTACTTGGCTTTGTCAAAGGAAAGTGGCATATATGTTTAAACCTTCAAATTATTCAATCTATTGCAAATCCAACATGTGACTAAGATTCCAAAGCCCTTACTCATCATCTGTAACACTTGTACAAGAATTCATATCATTTGTAATGGTTCAACAATTTTACTCATCATCCATCCATAGAATAGCTAGGCATAAAATGAGTGTGACATCATATGACAATTTGACATCAAGGATAACACATTTGACATTTGTATCATAGTTGACATGTAGGTTTCCATTAAAGACAAAAAATTAGCCATAATTCCAGCAATCTCCCCCTTTGGACTTGATGGATATCTCCTATAAACACCAAGTCTTCTCTCCCACCTTGATATCAGGTGCAAAGGGAAAAACCATGCTAATAGAATTACTCCCCCTATAGAGCTTAAAACTATAAATTTGATCTGCTTATATGAATCGTGAAATCTGCATAATGACCATGCTCTTCCTAAGAATATGTTGGGCTACCCTTGAGAAAATACATGATTGTCCATAAGTAAATATGACCTTTCTTATAAATAGTGAAAATATTGAACCAAATTTTACATAAATCACCAAAAATAATGGGATTACATATATGACATGGCTTGATCCCAATAGCCCATACATTAAAAGAGTTTTCAACTATTACAACATGGGTATTTTCATGAGAAATATGACAATAAAGTAGAGTAATAATTATGCATGACTTTTACATACACACACAAGTGTGATTTTCTTAATGCAATACCTATACAATGATATGGAATCCATGAGAAATAATCACTTCTTTCTACAACATCTCATCTATAAATAATGATCTCATCAATGAAGTCTCTATAGTAAAACCATGATAATAATTAGCAACAACAACAATCTGCAACATAATAATCTAACAATAGAAACATAAATGATAAATGATAACAACATATATCATCAAGAAAATAGGAAAATGTAGCATCAATCTCTTCAATATAAACATGTGGCCAAATATGCAACGTATCCAAGAAATACTAACAAACTATAGTAGAAGCATAATATTTTCCAATAGATCTCTGGCAACAACTCATCCCCTTGACCTCATGTCATCAAGGTCAACACACTCTCTCCACATATAGGAAGAGCCACAATCCTCAAGCAACAATATCAATCTCTTGAACCACAACACCATAGGTAGCATATACATGCATCAACAACATATGTGCAAACAAAGAGTACCTCCAGCATCATAAGCCATTAAGTAGAATAGAACTGATCAACAACATATTGATTATCAACCAACATTAAAAATAAGAATATCTTCCTCGTCAAGTGCATCACAATTTATATCACAATAATAATAATAATATGGAACCATCCATAAATTTTCCACATTCAATCCAGGAAACCATGAGATGTGACAACATCTTATATATTTTTAAAAAATGAGTAATATTGAGGATAATAGCAATAATCATGAACTCATCATAAAAAAAATCATGCAATAAGGAGTGCTCAAGGGACCATATTGCCAACAATGAACCATTATAATCATCAAAGATGCTCCCCTTGAACCTTTGCCAACTCTTCATCATCAATTTTGATAACACTATATCCATCTCATCAACAAAAAAAGTGACAGATCAACAAGAGTAATAAGGTTTTTGTAACAACCCATCACTCATTATGAACCAATACTCTTTAATACATTCCTAATCAACATTAGGGCACCATTACTAGACTACATCAAACAATTTTCAAAACTATAATGTCAATAATGAAATGATGGAAGCATATGAGAAGCTCCCATTGAATTTGTGCCACTTCTTTATTACCACAAAGTACCATATGCGGTTGTCTAAGACAAGAACCATGTGCACACTTGACTATCCTTCACAAGAAACACGTAAAACATGTAAACTTTTCATTTTTATGGCCACAACTCCCCTTCAACATGTCATGTTTGTTCCTTGTCATAGTCATTTCATCATATGCAACATTAGTAACACAAAAATCACCTCAAAGAATAACATAGCAACACATCCATAACTCACCTGAGATCATATATCATTAATCTTGTGGACCTAATAGCCATCATCAAGTTATCATTTTATCCATTTTCAATTCTTTAGTCCTTTTAGAAATAATCATTAGATATAATATATTTCGATAGGAACAATCCTTCTCTAATCTAAATCTAAAGAGGAGGAACCTGACTTCTTATTCTTAACTAGATTTTTCTTTAGAACATATAATTTGTTTTCATTTCTGAATCCTTTTTCTATAACCTTTCCCAGTGCCTTCTTTATAACATTGGATTTAGTTGATTCAAATAAAATAAACTATTTTTCCTACACCTAGAATGTTCTTCTTTAGTCCTTAAGCTAATATTACATCAGATGCTCTTTTATTCTTATCAATATTAGCATTACCTTTTCCTAGTACCTTTATCAGTGCACTATTTCCAACAATAACTTTACCATCTTTGTTTTTCTTGAGATAGATAAATTTTTTCTTATCTCCAGACATGTGATGAGAGCATCCATTTTCTATGTCTCATTCATATTCTTGTTCAAATGAGCACAGAACAAGGCCACACCTTACTTATTCTTCTTCCCTTTGTTTAATATGAGTAGTGTTGGTGGATCCACCTTTTTTAGGTCTTTTGATAAAAAAATCTTATATGGTTGCTTTCTTTGGATATTATATACTTGTTGTCTAAAGGAAATCATTGTCACGTTCTTGCATTATTTTTCTACATGACCAAACTTATTACATGTATAATACCTTACATGACTAGAGAAGGGAGCATCATAATGCATGTAAAAAAATATCCCTTAAAGAAACTTAAGTACTAGGGAACCAAAGATCTTCCTGTGGAGAGACTGTTTTCTTGAGGTCTAGATAATATTCTTCTATGATTGGCTACAATGCATACAAAGTTATGATACATAAAACATTCAATATCCTTGACCAAGAAAAAGAATTGATTGTTACTTCTATTATCGGGAGAATTTTATCTCTTTTGAAAATTTACTTTCCTTAGTTGTTGGTTTGGTTGAATTTTCAACTCTTTACTTGGATTATCAGAGTTTTCTTTGTTAACCTCAAAATTTCTTGCACAAATTTCTGAGCTAGATTATCCCTTAATAGTTTCATGAATTCCAAGTCCTGATTTAATGGAAGGAGATCTTTGTGTTGATCAGTGGTTATCATTGATGTCAACCCAAGCAACATCAGGGGCTACCTTGATCTTTCTTGGTCATTTTGACTTGAAAAATTAATCTATTATGAGTCAACGATCTTCTAAATAGATTCTACTCGTTGAGATGTTTCCGTCAATATATGGCATGCCATGTAATGTTTACGGTTTGAGAGATATTTGTGTTTGAAGTTAGTAACCCCAGTTACTAGGCTAAAACCCTATGAGGTTGTGGAATGGAACTCATTATTGGTTCTGCTCATTTACTAGTCAATAATTAATAATGTTTCTTTTCTTCTAAAATACATCCAACTTTCACTTGTGCAAGACCCTCTCAACTCAAGGCATTCATATAAATAGTGACCCTCATATCCTCCTCTAGTAGGGATTTTGTGGATTCAAACAAGTCATCGTGGCATTTTCACTATACCCTTTTTCTATGAAGCTTCAGAAGCTGAAATTAAAAAACATTGAGCTAAAATCATGATGAACCTCGTCACTGATATCTTGGTTCACTAAATTTTCAGAGATATGATCTGAGGAAGTTAGTGTTTTTGCAGGCTCCTCAACTCCATGTTAAACATGTGATGTTGGGAAGATCATCATAAATTTATCTCTGAGAATTGGATGCAAATTTCATAAATATTGGAAGAAATAGGATGGACTATAGTTTGTTGGTTATCATTTTCAGGGCCGAAGGTCACAATAGTGACACATGGCGCTTCATACAAGTTTGCTCTACTAAACTAGTCTATAATCAGGTCATCATGGGAGATTGGGCACAACACTTCCTTGAAGATTCCAATCTTGATCATACCTATGGGGTTGGAAAGAGGACTCAGAGGGATACCACGGGAAGAACTTTCAAACCTTAGAGATCCGAAATTACATAGATACAATAGATTCAATATTGAGATCCTAGAAGGCAAGAAAAAGCATGCATTCAAGGATCACTACAGTAAGGACCACACATCAACAATCAAGGGTAAGTCTCCTATAGTAAGGTATGTATAGTTAGTTTTTATATTTTAATTTTGAGTATCATCTCTGGCATATGTTTTTTCATAACAATGTAAGTATATACAGGGTCTCGGTTATATCTCTATGTCTCTATATGTCACAGTTAGTTTTGATACCACATTTCAGATGTCCTATTCTTGATACTACACATTTTATGCTACATATTCTTGATGCTACACCAAGTCTGCTAAATCTATATGATGTTGTAAGTTCATGTTACTTGTCTTGTCATAGTTGATAGAATGGTCTATGTTGTTGTACTTAGAACTTGGTCCAGCACAGGTCTAGGGTCTGACATCAATTTTTATTGTATATATCTTTAGGTCAATTTTAAATAAAGTCTTGCATAAAGTCTAGGTCTATATCAAGAGTTAGAGTCTTTGTATAATGTTGGAACAAGTCAACAACAAAAGTGACAAGCACACCTATGGTACGCATTATAATTATAATTATAATTTATTCATTATTACGTACTTACATGTGTTTTTTAGGCAAAGGTAAGTTGAATGGTATTTTGTTTTTCTTTGGGATTAGTTTCACTGGGAAAATTTTGCATGACAATAGAAGAAGATTCAAGTACAACATCAAGTAAGAATTCAAGAGCATAAGTATCAAATCAAAGGAAGCATTGCAACAGGACATCCTTGAAAACATGACAACCATCCAAACATCATGAAGTATTGTTAAGGCCAAGAGTCATCATTGTAAAATTGTCAAAGAGTCGTTTATAAAAGAGTCGTCATAGAAAAAGAGTCATCATTATAAAGTTGTAAAAGAGTCATTTGTAAAAGAGTCATCATTGTAAATATTGTAAAAGAGTAATTTGTGAAAGAGTCATTCTTCCTAGAGTCGAAGAGGTGGTGTTGGGAGGTATAGTAGTCACTGTTGGGATGATGTAATGGTTGGGTTGTAGGTCATAGAGTGATCGGGTATTTGGTCAAGTACACTAAAATCATTGTACACCTTATTGTATTGTGGATTCTTGTCCCTGGGTTGGGAATCCACAGTCGTTTCTTATTTCAGTCATTATAGGGTGGCAAGGAGGTGTTAGATAGGTGTATGAAGTCACCTATAGGTTGGGGCCTGTGAACACGTCAAGGTGGCAGGGTGGTGCTAGGGAAAGTTGTGGCTTGCTAGGGTGTTGGGGCTTCCATTCAATTGATTATTGAAGTAACCAGGGTGTTGGGGAATCCTTCCAGTGGGAGATGAAGAAGATTTTTTTTCTATAATTCTAGAGAGTTGTTGCTTTCATTTCAATTGGGCTAAAGATTAAAGAATTTATTAGAAAATAATTTGGTGGTTTTTGACCTGGAGGAGGTTTTCCACCTAAACTTATTGTGCCTACTGTGTTCTTTTATTTATTGTTATTACTGCATAAACATTAATAGTAATTGAATATTAAATAATGACCTAAAAATATTTAAAAGTGTTAATTCCTAAGGAATATTGATTCACCCCCCCTCTCAGTATTTCCAACAATTGGAATCGAAGCTTGGCTCCTTCAATAGTAGTCCAACAGTTAGAAGGAGATCATGTGATCCGGATTTAAACAGGAACACAATAAAATATAGAGATAACCATAAAGACAGATATGCAGTGGAAATAATACTTCATTTCATTACTGTAAAATACTGGAATATGCTTACAAATAGAGATAGAAATAACCCAGCTAGGGCGATGGTAGCTTATCTCTGAGAAGAGATGTGTCGGCTACATGCCTCTGAACTATCCTACAATGAGGCTCGAAGGCCTATTTATTGTTGAGAAATAATGGAAAACCCTTCACATTCCAAAACCTAACCCTAGAAGATGAAACGCCAAATTGTGGGCCCCACTATTTGGGTAAGTTGGTACATCAATTTCCCGGGGTCGCGAATTGGTCGTATTATCTCCGTTTAACGCGCATGATAGCCCGTTGGAAAGATCTCTCTGAGGACTACGACAATAAAGATGATGTTTATCAAAAAAATTGTTGGCAGGTGGATTTCCCAAAAAACGTCGTTTAGGGCCTCAAAACGGCTCCGGAAGTTTAGGACCCGAAAAACTGCTAAAAATAGTAAATTGTGCTACAATTAAGGAAACTGAAAACACTGAGAGAAACAATGGTGGGGGTCCAGGTGGAATTGGTAGGTGGCCACCAATATCCACCTGGATCATCATGGAGTATACTAAGAATAGAGTTATTTTTCAATGGAAATAAATATGCACTTTGGTGTGGAGGAATGCAAGTTCATTTTCTAGCACAAGGATATGAAGTATGGGAAATCGTTGAAAAATGATTCACACCGACTCATGATGAACAAGGTAAGAAAAATATGGTACATGATGCAAAAGCTAAAGATATTATTATTAGTGGGCTTATCGAATCTATCTATCTCAAGGTATTAATTTTCAAAACTACTAAATAGATATGGGAAAAGCTTGAGAACATATATGCAGGTGAATCAACAATGAAAGAAGAAAATATTCAAATTTTGAGGGAAAAATTTGAGCAACTTAGAATGAAGGAAGATGAATATATTGCTACATATTTTTAGTGTGTTTATGAAACAACAAATATATTATAAGGTTTGGGAGAAACTGTTGACATGAAAATTGTTGTCTGAAAGATCCTCGGAACCTTGCCTACAATATTCAACCCTAAGATTCAACAAAGCAAAACACATAGATTCGCGCATCAATATGAGATTAAATCATAAAACCAATATTCAATATAACATAATTGCATGTATGCATAACAAAATTAAAATAGATCGTACATAGATAATTCCAAAATAATTCTCTTTATATATGTTCAAGTCTTCCTTACAGACTCTAAATACCCTGCATACACAACTGCAGGGGTCCGCACACTGAGCTACAGACTTTTACCCTAGGCCTTTGCACATTCATCTATAGAGCCTCTTTCCTACAATAAGACTCTTCGCTCTTACACCTCACAGACCCATTACATCAATTCATACTTCTACCATGGACTGAACTACTAAAGACTCTTCTAAAACATCCTTTTTATATGATCCCATGGTCTGTGGACCATGGTTGGATCTCCTAAAGCCGACATGACTTATATTAAACGTAGGGATGAAACCCTTTATGATTATTTACATCTTCACACTTTGTGACCACAAAATGCAAATACTTTACATTCTTTATGCAAAAACTTGGGCTGTTAACCCCAAAATTAACTCTAGAGGACCCGTTCCCAATAGGCCCCCAACACAAATATGGTGACTTGCCCCCGAGTCACTCTACTAGTTTGGAGACTTATCGCAAAGACCTCCCAACTCCACTTGCATTACTGCAACCTCAGTTGTATATTGTGTCACCACCTGCTTAACCTAATCGACCAACTACTCCATTGTTGGTCCTACTCTATCCGTCGTGACTTTTTGTTGTGTAGCCTGCATGTTCGCTAGTTTTCCTTGAATGGTGGTAGTGAGCACAAAGGCTTCATCTAGGCAAGGCCCCAATCTAGCCTTCAATAAGGCTTCTCTTCGTTCTGTTGCGTCCACTTGTTCCTTCAGCGCCTTTGCTTCCTACAACTTGGCCAATTTTTGTGTAATAGCGATGATGCACACCACCACTCTGACCTCATCATAACGCTACTGCAATTCCTTGGCCTCGGTCTCTAACTGTTGCAGGTTGGGATATTCCTACAGACTGGTAAGTACCTCCAACGACTACTCAAGGAGTGAACAGTGACCATAACAATCACTTTCTGGCTGCCCTATGCGGTCTCACCTTCAATAGCACAGCTCCCCTTCTGCTTTTGATGATGCTGTGACATTCCTTATTTTCGTGCAGTTCCCCAGTCACGCATCTCTACAACTCAGGCAATGTAGTTTATAATCTTGCGCCTCCTTTTAGCTACCTAGGGTTTTAATACTGTGCTTCCATCATATAGTCATCTAGCCAACTCCTCGGTGTATGGATTCAATCGGCTACCATTTACCTTTCCTAGGAAAGGATCTCCATTCCACCTCACCAACTGAACTACTACACCATCGGTAATCTCCTTGATGACATATGGCCCCAACCAATGCATCTGAAATTTCCCTGGAAATTTGTCAAACTTGTTATCATATAATAAAACCAAATCATTTACCTTGAAGGTGCGCATTTTGATGTGTCGATCATGCCATGCCTTTTCATGCTCCTTTTGAACTTGTTTATGGAATCCAGTCAAAACTCTATCTTTTTCAAGCTTTGTTAGTTGTGCAAGACTCTCTTCCAGGGCTTTGTGATCTACCATTCCTGTGAATGCCTCTATGCACAGACTAGGCACAATGTGCTCCATCAGCATCAAAACTTCTACACCATAAACTAGCCTGAAAGACATTTGTCTAGTCAGCTTCTTGCAAGTCATTCTATAAGCCCATAGCACCACGGGTACGCGCACGTCCCAATAATTCCTTTGCACATTACAAACCTTTGTCAACATGTTCTCCAATATCTTATTAAATGCTTCTACTATCCCATTAGCCTGCAGGTGATATAGTATACTCTTCTAGTGATAAACCTGGAATTCCTCTATCAACGCATTGATCGTCTCATTAAGAAAATGTGTACTGCGATCGCTCATCAAAATTTTTAGGCACCAAAACCTTGCTAACACATACTCAAAGATGAAATTTTTTGTTGTTTCCCCTATATAGCCATTTACATCCTACGCCACTACCCATCTAGTCAAATACTCAGTCACGGTGATGACATACTACGCACCCATCTTCTTTCCTAGATGCCGAATAAGTCCTACAAATTCAATCACCCACTTCTCGAATGGTTGCAATGACATCTATGGATTCACAGGCATCTCATCCCTTTGCGATGGCCTTCCGGTCCTTTGACATGTATCACACGCCCTACAATATGCTTTTGAATTCTTATACAATGTTGGCCACCACAAATGTGCACGTAAAATTGTTTGCATTGTTTCCTTTCCTGCGTAATGTCCTCCCGCAACCCCTCCATGGGCTTCAAGGAGGATACTGGTCCGTTCAAAACTAGGCACATAGTGCCACAATATTTCATCTGTGCCCATTTTATACAAGTGTCCTGAAATGATAGAAAAGGCTGCTGCGTGCACCACCAATTCCTTCTTTTGTTGTCTAGTATATCCTTCTGGAGCCATTCCTATCATTAGGATGTGTATAATATCTTCAAAGTGACTATTCACGACACACACTGTAAAGAGCTGCACATCAAGAAATCTTTCCTCCAAATTAGTCGGCTACTCTCCTGTTTCAATGTGCGACAGGTGATCTGGCCCCACATTCAATCATCTTGGCTTCACAATTACTTCAAAATCATATTCCTGGAACAACAACAACCACTTGCATATCTTTCCCCCCAACACAAGCTTGTTGACTAGATATTTCAATGCAAAATGGTCTGTATACATCTTAAAGTGTCTGCCCAACAAATAGTGCCTAGACTTCTGGAGCACGTACACCATAGCCAACCCTTCACGCTCTATCGTAGAATAATTCTTCTCATCCTTAAACAGCTCCTACTTGCGAACATTATAGGATGATCCAATTCTCCCTCACCGACCTGTATCAGTACGGCTCCTAGCGTAATACATGACGCATCCACATCCACATGAAATTCCTTCTTCCAATCTAGGAAGACTAGGATCAACGTGGTGACCATTTTTTTCTTTAACACGTCCAAGCTTCATTGACATTCTTCATTCCAACTGAATGTAGCATCCTTCTTCAACAGTTTTTCCATTAGCACGGTAATCTAGGCATAGCTCTTGATGAGCTTCCTATAGTATCCATTATGCCCCAGCATTGCGTGCAACTGTTTCACACTTTTTGGTGCCTCCAAATTGATGATGACTGTAATATTAGCAGGGTCAACCATTAAGCCTTGTCTACGTACCACATGTCCTAGCAATATTCCACAAGGGACATAGAACAAACATTCCTTTATATTGAGCACAATCTCATGCCTCTGGCATCTGTCCAACATCAAGCGCAGACTTGCCACATGGTGCTTTACCAGCCTAAATGTTGGGTCCCTATAATACTAGTGATTACCACATTACTATTGTAGTTATACCCCTTATTTATATTTTTGTGCCCCTATTACCCCCCATATTGTTATTTCTGTGCCCCATAGAATCCCCCTATTGTTATGTGTGTGGCTTTATATTATTATTGTTAGGTCAGCTGGATTATATTGTGACTCCTTAGACTCCTATATATAGAAAGGAGGTTTTTTCATTTGTATCATCCAAGAATTGTTCATTTATGTAATGTAAAGGAGGTTTCCCCCTCGAAGAGGCTGAATTCTAAGGCGTGGATCTCTCTTTTCTATCTTTTTGTGAGCTGGTTTCATAACATTTGGTATCAGAGCTTTGGATTCTAGGGTTTCGCTGCTCCAAACAGGTCATCGTGGCATTTTCACTATAAATTATTTTCTGTGATGTTTCAGAAGTCGCAAAAAAAAACCCATTTGAGAAGAATTGGTGTTGAACCTTGGGTCCGAATTTCAGAGCTTTTCGCGCGATATTTTCGGAGATATGATCTGAGGAAGTTGGCCTTTTTGCAGACTCCTGAATTACATTCAAAACAGGTGACCTGGGGAAAATCGTCATAACTCTCTCTCTGAGGATCGGATTGAAATTTCGTAAAAAGGTACAGAAAGAGGACGGACTGTAGTTTCTTTTATGTATGTTTCAGATTCAAAGGTTGAAACAGTGACTCGTGGCACGTCGTACAAGTTCGCTCTACTGAACCAGTCTAAAAGCAAGTCACTGTGGGAGATTTCACATAACTCTTACTTGGAGAATCCAATTTGGCTCAGACTTGTGGCATTGGAAAGAAGACAAAGAAGGCTACTACAGGTAGCAATTTTAGAACTGGATGATTCCAAATTACAGATATACATCAGATTCAATGTCAGGCTTCTATAAAGTGAAAAAAGGTGTGTAGTTTTCTTTTTAAATTTTTTTATGTAAGCTTGGTTTAACGGAATTCAAAGGGCATAGTAAAGCATTATTATCGGTAACTGATGCCCCGAGGAAAGAAAATGCAAACACCTAGTAAGGAACCTGAAAGCTCTAGCATGACTCATGAAGAAGAGAAAGAAATGCTACATGATATATCAAAATTACAAGAACAAGTGCAACAAATGTCACGCTCACAAAAGCTAACAGAAGCTAAGATAAGTGGCGTGGAATCTAAGATAAATGGTGTGGAATCTAAGATAAGTGGCGTGGAATCTAAGATAAATGGTGTGGAATCTAAGATAAATGGCGTGGAATATAAGATAAAGGGCATGGAAGCTAAGGTGGAGGATTCGATCGTAAATTTGAAGATAGATTTGAAGACAGACATGGAAGAATTGAAGAACTTGCTACAAGAAAGGGTCACTAATGGTGAAAAGGTAGTAAAGGAAACTCATGATGAGAACAAAAGAAATGTTAATCATGATTCCATAGACTCTAATGTTGGATCGAAGACTCACCATGTTCCAAAAATCGATATGAGGAAGTTTGATGGCAAGGATCCCGCCACATGGATATTACAGATGGAGCAATTCTTCGATCTCAATAATGTGCAAAACACACAAAAGGTACGTATGGCAACTTTATATTTGGAACCAAATCAGTTTTTATGGTATCAATGGCTTTGTTCTCGTAAGAAATTTATCACTTGGGCAATTTTTACGGAAGAATTGATAGCACATTATGAGGATACAAAAAGCAACACTTTTTTTAGCCAATTGATAAGTCTCAAACAAAAGGGTTCAATAATGGAGCACATTGAGGAGTTCCAAAAATTGAACATAAGGGTAAAAGATATTCCAGAGGAGCATAGGATTGATGTGTTCATAGGGTCTTTAAAGGATAATATCCAACATGATGTGCGCCTTTGGGAACCTGATTCATTAGAGAAGGCATTCAGGTTAGCAAGAAAAATGGAAAGCAAAATTATGGCAACTAGGAAGCATACCATTCACAACTATAAAGACGGAAGTGTTGTTGCCCATAGTCTTCCACAACCTACAAGGTTGACACCACAACAATTGGAAGAAAAAAGAGCAAAAGGGCTTTGTTACAATTGTGATAGCAAATACACAAAAGGTCATAAGTGTGCTGAGAAGAAATTATTCTACATAGATTGTGAAGAGGAAGAAGAAAAGGAGCAAGAAAGGTCAAAAGAAGAGGATATATTCCAGGAACAAAGCCTAGATGAAGAACAAATAAATCCGACCATATCTTGTAATGCATTGGCGGGAATTACCACTCCTCAAACCATCAAGATAGAAGGACAAATCAAGAAGAAAAAGGTAATAGTGTTGATTGATTCAGGAAGCACCCACAATTTTATTCATTGTAGGGTAGCAAAAGAATTGAATTGCTTCCTATATCCAGCACCAGAGTGTCAAGTGATGATTGCAAATGGAGGAACAATAAATTGCTCTGGAAAGTGCCATAATATCAAGCTATCCATGGGAGAATATGTATTGACTAGCCCAATGCTTTCCATTCCAATGGGAGGTGCTGATGTTGTACTAGGAGTCCAATGGCTACAATCCTTGGGTACAATAGCTTTTAATTTTCAAGAACTTTTCATCAAATTTTCTTCGGAAGGAAAGGAAGTTGAATTAAGGGGTATTGCAGGGAAACCAGGAAAGATAATCAGCTCTAATGGTATGACAAAGCTTCTAAAAAAGGAGCAAAGAGGTGTAATTGCACAATTATGTTCGCTAGATGTTTCCACATTGGAATCATCTATTTCTCCAGATCTCCAAAAAGTCTTGGACAATCATTCCAAGGTATTTGAGACTCCCAAGGGTCTCCCACCTATGCGTGATCATGATCATGCTATTCATCTGATTCCAGGAAGTGTTCCTCCAAACATCAGGCCGTACAGATATCCCTATGTCCAAAAAAGTGAAATTGAACGTATGGTTGCAGAAATGCTAGAGGCTGGTATAATTCAACCGAGTCAAAGTTCTTTCTCAGCTCCAGTAGTATTGGTGCACAAGAAGGATGGATCATGGCGCATGTGTCCAGATTATAGGGAGCTCAACAAGCTCACTATTAAAGATAAGTTCCCCATTCCTGTTATTGATGAATTACTGGATGAATTGCATGGATCAATTTACTTCACCAAGTTGGATCTTCGTTCGGGATATCATCAAATCAGAATGAAGATTGAAGACATTCCAAAAACGACATTTAGAACTCATGAGGGTCATTATGAATTTTTGGTCATGCCTTTTGGCCTTACCAATGCACCTTCAACATTTCAAGGTTTGATGAATTCAATTTTCAAACCATTCCTTAGAAAATTTGTGTTAGTATTTTTTGATGATATACTAATCTACAGCAAGTCTTGGAAGGATCATGTTGAACATGTTGACAGGGTGCTACAACTATTGGAGGAGAAACAATTATATGCAAAAAGATCCAAATGTTTCTTTGGAGTCCAGGAGGTGGAATATTTGGGTCATATTGTATCTCATGAAGGAGTTAAGGTAGACCCTAGCAAAATTAAAGCCATTAAGGAATGGAAAATCCCCACATCCATAAAGCATCTGC
Source organism: Pinus tabuliformis (assembly GCA_031772625.1). Taxonomy (NCBI): domain Eukaryota; kingdom Viridiplantae; phylum Streptophyta; class Pinopsida; order Pinales; family Pinaceae; genus Pinus; species Pinus tabuliformis. The sequence goes on along the minus strand of CM062806.1, from coordinate 817,593,598 downwards.
GAGGATTTCTTGGGTTGACAGGGTATTATCGCAAGTTTGTTAAGAATTATGGGAGAATAGCAGCACCTCTAACAACATTATTGAAGAAAGATTCATTTTCATGGACTCCGGAAGCAACAAAGGCCTTTGAACATCTTAAAGAGGCAATGTGCCAAGCACCGGTCTTAGCTACACCGGACTTCACAAAAACCTTTATTGTGGAATGTGATGCTTCAGGAAATGGAATTGGTGCTGTTCTAATGCAAGATGAAAGACCCATTGCTTTTGAAAGTCGTCCAATCAAGGGAAAGTTTTTAAGCAAAGCTATTTATGAGAAGGAAATGTTGGCAATACTCCATGCACTTAAGAAATGGCGACCCTACCTAATGGGAAGACACTTCAAGGTAAAAACGGATCATGATAGCCTTAAATACTTTTTAGAACAAAGATTATCCTCTGAAGAGCAACAAAAGTGGGTCACAAAGATGTTGGGTTATGACTTTGAAATCATCTACAAAAAAGGGAAGCAAAATGTGGTGGCAGATGCACTCTCAAGAAAGGATGAGGATGTGGAAGCATTGTTGTGTGCCATTTCTATTATCCAACCAGATTGGATAAACGAAGCAAGGGAGGAATGGAAGAATGACGAAGAAGTGTGGGCACTTATTCGAAAGCTACAACAAGATTCCAGTACTTCTGATACATTTAGCTGGAAAAATGATTCGTTATGGTACAAAGATCGCTTATACCTCTGTAAGAATTCCCAGCTAAAACAAAAGATTCTTATGGAATTGCACACTTCTCCCTTAGGAGGGCACTCAGGATTTTTAAAAACTTACCACAGGGTTAAGAAGGAATTTTTTTGGGATGGCCTTAAATCAGATATTCAAAAGTTTGTGGCGGAATGTTTGGTTTGCCAGCAAAATAAAGTTGAAACAATTAAGACACCGGGTCTATTACAACCTTTATCCATTCCAAGCCAACGTTGGGAGGAGGTTTCAATGGATTTTATCACAGGTTTACCCAAGTCTGAGGAAAAGAGTGTCATCATGGTGGTAGTTGACAGACTTACCAAGTATGCACACTTTTGTGCATTATCACATCCATTTAAAGCCAGTACAGTTTCTACTGCATTTATGGAAACAGTTCAAAAGCTACATGGAAACCCAAAGATTATTGTAAGTGACAGAGATCCCATTTTCACTGGAAATTTTTGGACAGAATTATTTTCTTGTCTTGGTACTCAGTTAGCTCATAGCTCATCTTATCATCCTCAATCTGATGGGCAAACTGAGATAGTAAACAAATGTTTGGAAGGATATCTTCGTTGCTTTGTATCTGATAAACAGACACAATGGGTCAAATGGTTGCCTCTGGCTGAATGGTGGTATAACACTTCCTTCCATACAGCAACAAAAATGACCCCATTTATGGCACTTTATGGGTATCAACCACCATCCATCACATCATATTTAAGAGAAAATTCTAAGGTTCAGGCAGTGGAACATCACATCGAACATCAACAACAAGTCCTCCAACTCTTAAAGGATAACCTCGTGTTGGCACAAAATAGAATGAAACAACAGGCAGATCAACATCGCAGTGAAAGAAGTTTTGATGTAGGTGATTGGGTATTCCTACGGCTACAACCATATAAGCAAATGTCCCTAAAGCAAGCTAAGAAGGATAATAAATTATCACCAAAGTATTATGGTCCGTACAAGGTGTTGCAAAAGATTGGTACTATGGCATACAAATTGGAGCTTCCTGCAGCTTCTCGATTGCACCCAGTTTTCCATGTTTCATGTTTAAAGAAGGTTATAGGTGACAAGCTCCCAATTCAAACAATATTGCCAGAACTTGATGAGGAAGGAAAAATTATATTGGAACCGGAAGCAGTCATAGAAACAAGAACTCGACAGCTACGAAATCGATCAATTTCAGAGTATCTTATCAAGTGGAAGAACTTATCCGCTGAAGATTCCACATGGGAGGATGAGAATTTTATGCAGAAGTATCCAGAACTACTCAAGCGTTGAGGACAACACTTTTTTAAGGAGAGGGGCATGTTGGGTCCCTATAATACTAGTGATTACCCCATTACTATTGTAGTTATACCCCTTATTTATATTGTTGTGCCCCTATTACCCCCATATTGTTATTTCTGTGCCCCATAGAATCCCCCTATTGTTATTTGTGTGGCTTTATATTATTATTGTTAGGTCGGCTGGATTATATTGTGACTCCTTAGACTCCTATATATAGAAAGGAGGTTTTGTCATTTGTATCATCCAAGAATTGTTCATTTATGTAATGTAAAGGAGGTTTCCCCCTCGAAGAGGCTGAATTCTAAGGCATGGATCTCTCTTTTCTATCTTTTTGTGAGCTGGTTTCATAACACCAAACACCATCCAATCATCAAAATATACCTCTAAAAAATTATGAATGAAATCCTTAAACTCTGTGATTACTACGCGCGAAAAGATCGCTGACGCGTTCTTTAGCCAACAAAGCATCACAATATACTAAAAGCATCCTCATTCAGTCATGAAGGTCATCTTACTTCTATACTCAGGCACGATATTGATCTGATGGTAGCCCAAGAACCCATTAGTGAATGAATATGCTTCCTGGCCACCAACATTATCCAACACTTCATCGGTGAATAGAGTTGGAAAGGAATCATGCATGTAGGCGTCATTCATATTCCTGAGATCTATGCATATCCTTATTTCATCTATCTATTTCTTTTCCTGAACGAACATTGGGCTAACCCAATCCGATTCTTCTACAAGATCGATAATGCTTGCTCCAAGCATATTATCCAACTCTAAGTGTACCTTAACTTTATACTTTCGGTTGAGGCAGTAAGGTGTTTGCTTTATTGGCTTTGCATTTGGTTTTAGACTGATCCTCATAACACCCAAGTCCCCTATGATCCCTTTCAAAGTTGAAAACTTCGTATGGAATAAGTCCTGATATTCGCGAAGCAATTTAACGACCTCATCTACTATGGCATCATCCCAGTAGTCCCCAATCTTTAAAAATTTTAGCTCCGCTTCTGTGCCAATGTTCACCTATCTAGGTTTGAGCAGTGCAATGATGTTTGGATTCTCTATTTGTGGTCCTTCTACCTCACAGTGACCTTCAGTCTCTGGGATATTAATTTTCCTAGGATCCTTGTCGTCTTCTTCAACAATCGTGTTATAACACTCTAGCGCATGGCTCAACTGGGTGGTCCAATTTGGTTGAATCAAATATAAGGGATCTTGAGGGATTCTGAAGATCTCTTCCTTGACCTCCTGTAATGCCTCCTCAATACATTCAAATCCATCCTCAAAATTGAACGTCATCAAGAATCCTTGGCATAAAAAATCCCATTCTTCTATGGCATGGTGGAGCTCTATCTCCAAGTACCAATTCATTGGTATGACATTCAAAGCATGACAGAACAAATGCACCCATTTAGGTTGAAGCTCTACTCGATACATCTCGCCCCATTTGGCCAAATGCTTGCGTGGATCATTCCTCCAATCATATTTCTCTATTAATCACATTTTCAGATGACCAAAGCATATTCTCATCATCTTCCTGTACTCGTGCCAATCATCAACACTATATTTGTGCGTACCCAATCATCTTGTAGATGTAGCATGTAGTGCCAAATCCCGGGCCTGGAAATGATGTTTCTCCAGCACTTCCCTTTCAAATCCATCCAAAAGTTTCTCGAAATCAGTTAAACCATCATAATATGGTAGGGTTCTTACCTACAATAATACATAATGCAACAATTTAGTCATCATATTGTACTGCAACATAGACACTTCATGCAATTGATTTTGCTAGTGTTCCAACTCTTCCTCTGAGTCTGATGTGAAGGAAATTTGGTCCCATGCAATACATCCATCAATTTTCAGATTCACTCAATCTTGATCTCACGTTGTTGTCTTATAGATCTAGTCCAAGTCATCATCACTCTCATAATCGCAGACTAGTTCAGTATAGCGCAGTCCTTCTGTAGTGTCCAGGGGTACTACTATGAGGAGTGATTTCTTCTCAAATGTCATATTTTGCTTCTTCCAATTGATCACCCCATTCATGTCAGTGGCCCAGTTTATCCCAAGGAGTGCGGGGTAAGGATTATTGTCATCCACAATCTCTATCACTTCAAAATCAACCAACGCGCTCGCACCTTCAACATCCACCGTTACTCCCTGCAGTCATCCCATGGGGATGATCTTCTGCTGATTTTTTATTCTTAACTGAATCAAAGACCACTGTAGCGTGGGTCTTCCCATTAGCTCCCACATCTGTTTATAAAAAACATTCACATCTGACCCTAGATCCAAAATAACTTGATTCATTTCATACTCTCCTGTCTCCATAGTGAGCCTCATCTCACGTCACATTCTTGCCTTATGCTTACCAATCTTCCTGACCATGTGCAGTCCATCATGAGAATTTTCTTTTCCAAAACAATTATTTATCATCTCCTGTAATCCCTTCAGAGCCTTGCTATTGCACATCAGCTTCATACAAGTCTCCAAGAAGGTAGTAAGCATGGAGGGGTCAATTTCTTCAGCTGGTTTATCCTGACTCCCTGAAGTAGAGGCCTCAACGAAGCTTTTCTTCGCTTCCATAAATGTTTCCAGTGTGCACTCCAGATCAAATTCGACCTCTTTTTTCTGGAGCTTTGCGGATCCACACACTTTCCTCAATTTGCTTCCCGTTATCTTCACCAGTCGTTACCCCACTTCACAAAACTATATCACATTAGGATCTTCTTCGCAAGGCTCAACCCTCATCATCTACAGGTTCTGAGTCAGTTGCTGAGGTTGTGCTCCTTTCTCACGTAATTTTTCTAATAATACGGGGAAATCTTCAGTCGCATGGTCAAATTGGATATAATATCGACATGACAGACACGTCGGGTTTGTCCATTCTTGTGCATAGTGTCCTGGTCCTCTGCAATCATAGAAAATCACTTGGCCCCGACCTCTACCAGGTCCTCCTCCACCTCGTCCTTGTCCGCAACCCTTATATCCTCCTCGCACTCCCCCATCACCTTGATCTAGAGGCCGAGTCTGTACTTGAACTTTATATGTGAGCATTCTATCCATCATTGACTGATATCTATGTCAATTGCACTCGTCATGACCCACCAATTGACAGAAGTTGCAGAAGAGCTGTTGCGGGGCCTATAAAAATTTCTGTAGTAAATGGAAATTGTCCATCACATGTTTTCCAGCTACCTGACAAAGAAAAAACCATAGCATGGGCCCTGCACTTCGCCCTGCTTAACCCTTTAGCCTTAGAGGCATTGGTCCTCCTGCTCCAACATAATTCACAAAGACTAGGCAGTGATATTTGTCATGCCCCTGACCTTTCCACTTTAGGCACCAAACTTCTTTGCACACCTCTGGGCAAACTATTCTATCATTCTTCAGACTCTATATTTCAAAGCAAATGTTTTACAACTATGCATGAATCTATTGAACCCCAAAATTATCATCTTGCATCAGTATCTCATGCAATCTCATAGTTATGATAGCGCAACCCTTATATGAGGCAAGAGTGAAACCGCAAACCATTCGCGGTGTTGCCCACCTGTCAAATTCATGTTAGATTCGCAGATCATACACTTCAATCTATGATCCAGATCCTAGAGTGTCTCACAAAGATTCATCATGATCTCCTTGAATCCCACAATTTATTACGCTTCAGACTTAGGTCTACTAAATTCCTTATACAGTGTGGTCTGAATATCTACCAGCACAGTCGTCGGGTTATCAATGCAGTACTTAATTTACCATGTTAGCGCACGTTCCTAAAAAGAAATAACCAATGTTTCTTTCTTCATTTGATCATCTATGATACCCTTAGCTTCCCATATAGCCTTCAAGATGAACCAAAATTGGTCTAGATCCTCATTTTCCAAGCCCTTGAACAACTAGCTTTACTGAGTTCGCCATACTGAACGGTGGTGGATGTGGTGGTGGTGTAGGTGAAGGTGTATGTAGCGGAGGTGAAGATGGAGGTGGTGTGGGTGGATGGGGTATTCACGGGAACCCTTGCCTTATCAATTGAACAATGCTATGCAGATAATCTTATGCTAATTCCTCGTCATAACTTAGAGGAGGTTCAATCAGCGGGCTATATTCAGGGCCTATTTTCCCTCTATTCTTGAACGTCTTTCCACTTCGTGTAGACCCAAACATCAAGTTAATTGCATAACCTTCTTTTCACACAAGAACATCTTAATCCAAGTATTTAAATATCTTATATACTTACCTCATGGCCCCTTGAAGAAGCATCACTCTGCTTCGCTGTAACTGACTGAAGTATTGACCATGAACTCTATCACAAATCCTCGTATGATACGATCCATCCATCGATCGAAAACGTGTCCGATATTATCCTCAGAGGCTTCCAATATCCGCACTAACTCTGGGGTACAGAATATCGGACCGCCAAGCCTCCACCTTCCTTGCTCGTCTACCAATTTCGTGATCCACTCGTATAACTCAATCGAGAATGAACATAAGAAATTTTTTTGTATCTCTATGTGCAAATATATGTACAACCACTATTATTTTGTCAATCGCGGATTCATGTTCTCTTGCACTGCAAATTTATGGATCTTTCTATCCAACCAGTCTTCAATTTCCTTCTTAGTTGGATTCTAATGATGCGACATCACACATATCTTATGCAAATCCCTATCCCAGTAACGAAACCATTTGTTGGCTCGATGGCCCCTAACCTAGGTTCAACATTAGTTAGCCAAGAAAATCCCTACACTACTGGCCCTTTCAGCATCAATCTACAGAGCAAAGATTGAAGTCTTACCTGAAGCAGTATGGGGGGATGCTCGAACCAAGTTTCCACACCCTTAGATGATAGTGATGTCATTTTATACCTTAACCCTTCCTTCGTGCAGATCAATAGGCCTTTTAGGGCTTATCAATGTACTTCCCTTAGTTTTCCTCTAGACCTTCGCTAAGGTTATGATCGTCCTTTGCATACCCTAAATAGGTGAATCATGAACTTACACACCTATGTAACTACTCTTACTTCTTTGTTACCTAGATTAGCTTAAGTATTGGATAACTTTATCATGCATTACGATTATCTTCACCTAAACATATATTCTTACTTGTGTTCATATAACAAAGAAAAACATATATATTTGTGCATCAATATGGCATTAAATCATAAACTCAATATTCAATATAACATAATCACATGTATACACAACAGAAGTAAAATAGATCATACATAGGTAATTCTAGAATAATTTTCTTTATTGATGTTCAGATCTTCCTTATAGACTCTAACTACCCTGCACACATAGTTGCAAAGGTCCACACACTCAGCTGTGGACTACTATCCCAGGCCTCTGCGCACTTAGCTGCATAACCTCTTTCCTATGCTAAGACTCTTCACTCTTAGCCCTCACAGACCCATTACATCAATTCATACTTCTATCATGGACTAAACTACTAAATACTCTTCTAAAACTTTCTTTTTGGATCTCATAAAGCCAACATGACTTACATTAAATGAAGGGTAGAAACCCTTTATAACTCTTTACATCTTCATGCTCCATGACCACAAAATCAGGATACTTTACATTCTTTATACAAAAACATGGGATTTTAACCCCAAAATTGACTCAAGGGGACCCATTCCCAAAAGAGTTTGGAAAGGAAAATAGGTGGAGGATGAACAAGTACAAGATGAGAAATAAAAGAAAGAAGGAAATAAGTTCCCAACAGTTATGATTTCATGATTCATAACAGGTTGTGAGGAATCAACAGCTACTTTGGTTGATGACTTGAGTCAAGACGGTCTGTTAAATGACACTATTATGAACAATTCAACTTATTGACTCCCAGAAATTTGAAGATGAGGAGTCTATGCAACAATATATGACACAAGTCTACGATTGACAGACCGGTAGTTTGAATAAGATGGCAGTTTCATTACATGTTCAGGGGGAGAAGAATAGTTTAATTATTACAAATTCAAGAAAGGAAGCACTGGCAAGCAATCTATATGTGAAAGTGGACCAAGACAAGCTAACGGTTATTGAGATATCTTAGCAGGATAAAGGAATATTCATATATCGAATCAAGCACATCAAGGAAATTCTCGAGAAATTCAATATGGAAGGTTGCAAGCCTATCCTTACCCCCATGGTAATAGGTTACAAGAAGATTCATCAACGGATGTGGACCAAAGGTTGTATAGATCCATTATTGGTAGTCTCCTATATGTGGCAGTCTCCCTGCCAAATGTGATGCAGGCAGTTGTACAAGTAGCATTCCCAAGAAGCACCAAAATAATCTTATATTATTGGCATCAAAATAATTCTTAAATATCTTAAGGGCACATCGAAATATGGTCTCTAGTATCCCAAAGGAAATGATCTGGTCATACAAGCTTATACAGATGCAGATTGTGCGGGAAGTGTTGATGATTGTAAGAGTACTAATGGAGTAGTGTTCCACCTAGGAGCTTTCCTTGTCTCATGGTTAAGTAAAAAGAAGTATTCAATCTCATTATCCACAAAAAAAAAAAAGAATACATCACAACAGTATCTTGTTGTACTTAAGTTCTCTAAATGAAGAAAACCTTACAAGATCTTCAAGTTAAGTTTGATGAGCCTATTCCCATCTTTGGAAATAACACCAATTCCATCAGTATCTCCAAAAATCCTATGATGCATTCTAAAAAAAATCACATTCCAATCAAATATCATTCTGTTATAAAGAAGGTCACTGAAAACAATATCAAGCTTGAATTTGTTGGCACAAAGGAATAAATTGCTAACATCTTTACCAAACCATTACCTCATGAAGAATTTGAGTATCTTCACCAAAAGCTTTGGATTTTCCCAAGTTCTCATTGGAATATTTCTCTTATCTAACTAAGTAGAAAGGTGGAGTGGAGGTGTATATAGGACCGCAGGACGACAGTTTGTCAAGGGGAGTTACCCTTTGCCATTGATGACAAAGGGGGAGAGAAGGAAGTAGGAATAGGTGTCATGATCATAGGGAGAGTACTTGTGTTCCCATCAATGCTAAAGGGGGATATTGTTGATCAGTGGTTGTCATTAATTTCAACCCAAGTAGCACCAGGGGCTACCCCGATCTTGCATGGGCATTTTTACTTGAAAAATTACTCTATTCTGAGTCAAGGATTTCTAGATGGATTCTACTCGTTGATATGTTTTCATTGATATATGGCATGCCAAGTAATTCTTCAGGGTTTGAGAGAAATTTGTGTTTGAAGTTAGTAACCCCAGCTAGTGGGCTAAAAGCCTATGGGGTTGTGGACTTTTTTTGAGATAGATATTTGTTATAGGGTGACACATAGTATCACTGGAGCGGCATTTTTTGAGCTAGGGTTATAGGCTTACAGAGTTTTTTCTCCATGGAAGGACATAAAGGAGGGAACTCCACTCCCTCCTACAAGCAAGCAATGGCCAGTAGATGTAAAAATCCAATAGAAGATGATAGAGGTCCTTCAGATGGAAGGCAAAGAAATAGGGAAGAGGAGCAGGATGGCTCTAAATCTAGGGAGAATAACAACACTAAAGAAAGTGAGGAAATGGATAAGGAATAGGGAACAAAAGACAAATCACAAAAGGGACCATGCAAGCCCAAAACTACAATCACTCCTAGAGTATTTTTGAATTATCCTGCTCTGCAAGCGCATAGGGACCACATGCAGACATATGCAATCATTTGTAAATTCATGGGCTTATGGCCCACTGAAAAAGCTTTACAAACATGGATTAAATACCACTGGAAACCAAAAGGAAGCATAGAACTACATCTTGGGTCAAAGGGATTCTTTACTGTATTCTTTGCAAATATTGAAGATAAGGAGAGAGTGTTCAAAGGAGGGCCCTACTTTTATGCAGTTGCAGGCCTGTATATGCAACCATGGGGTATGAATTTTGTCCCAGAATGAGAAACTTTTACCTCGGCACCAATTTGGGTTAGACTCTACTCTCTATCTTTGGATTATTGGCAACTGGAATCCTTATCTTCCATGGAAAATAAGCTAGGGCATTTTTTCAAAGCCTCTGAGGCCACCAAAAGGGGAAAATACACATTATTTGCAAGAATATGTGTGGAGATGGATCTTTCTGGAGCTCTACCGGATGAGGTAATCTTGGAAGTATTTGATGAAGAATGGTTGCAGGCAGTGGATTATGAACACATCCCATTCAGATGTCACAAATGCCATGAGCATGGGCACCTATTCAGAGATTTTCCTCTCAGTAAAACAGAAAACAAGATTAAACCTAACACCATGAAAGATACTAAAAGCTTTCATAAGGTGGTCTGGAAAGGAAAAGGGAGAAAAAGGGAATCAAATCTACTTCAAACAGAACAAAAACATGCCAGTCAAAATAGGTTTCAAGCCCTGAAAGAGGAAGATGTGATAATGAAAGTAGATCAGGTCAAGCGAGGCAGTCCGGTGGAGGAGGAGAATGAAGAAAATGATGAGCAAACACAAAACAAAAATAAACAGAAAGAATAAATGATGAGTGACACAGAACTAGAGATGGACCAGGAAATGACCCAGAGTGAGATCGAAATGGAGGACCACAAACTACAGGAGATTCTTGAGAAAGAGAATCTAGATCTAGAAGGATTCTTGAAACAAGGAACCAAGGAGGGAGTGGATTCGTTACCTCTAGAGGGCTTCCACATAGTTCAACGGCTGTTCATATGGAAAACTTAGAACATAGAGCTGGAAAAGCAAAGGAAAAATGAAAGACAGGGTAGCAAAGGTGTGAAAGCTATGAAAACCACACTAGGATTAGCACCCAAAAACCACAGAAAGAAAAGAGGCAGGAAAAATCAGAACAAACTTTTGATGGAATTTGGAAAGCTAATGATAGACTTAGGTAAGATGAAAGACTTATCCAGTTACTCCTTTACAAATATTTAATAATGAAGTTCACTTCTTGGAATATTAGGGGTCTAGGAAGTAGAAGAAAACAAAAATTACTTAGTAATAGGATGAAACAAGTAGCACCAGGTGTGATCTTCATCCAGGAAACTAACTGTTCCATTCAAAAAATAAAATAGATTCACAGCAAATGGCTGAATAGATTTTAGTTTCTGGAAGTCAAAGCAAATAATACAATAGGAGGCATTCTCACGCTTTAGAACCCCCAAAAAATTAACTTTATAGATGCAGAGGCATCTAGAGATTATCTTTGAGTGGTCATTCAACCAGTGGGAGATAAGGAAATTTACCTAGTCATGAGTGTGTATGGCCCCCAAAGAATGGATGGTAAACTCAAGTTTCTAGATTCCCTGCAGGATCCTAGGGAAAGACATGCAAGAATCCCTTGGATATTGGGGGGTGATTTCAACCTAATCAAATCGTTGTCGGAGAAAAATGGAGGTATTAGAATTCTAAACAAAGACTCTTGTGCATTTCAAACCTTCATAGACAATATGAAGCTAGTGGATATTGTAATGAATAATGGTACCTTTACTTGGAACAATAAAAAGAGGAGGAGAGACTCAGGTGGCCTCCAAATTAGATAGACTCATAATCTCAGAAGATTTTATGCTCAAGGACAAGGACATAGTTGCAAGAGTTCTCCCCTTTGGAGGCTCTGATCACTGGCCGGTGCAACTAGAAATTTAGGGCAGTAGTAACCCCAGGAATAGACCTTTCAAATTTGAAAACATCTCGCTCTCCCACCTAGATTTCAGAAACAAAATAGCCATCTAGTGGGCAGAAGATTTGAATCTTTAGGGCATAAGAATGTTCCTTCTTCAAAAAAGACTCAAACATATCAAACTCCAGCTCAAGGAGTGGAACAAGAAGGAATATGGCAATATTTTTGAAGAAAAAAAAATTGTCGAGGGAAAAATGTAGGAACTCAACCAAACCCTTATCCCGGAGGGTTTTGATAAAGATAGAAGTGACCAGGCAACTAAATATCATCAGGAATGGGAGAACTTATGTAAATAAGAGGAGATTTTTTGGAGGAAAAAATCCAGAGTGCAATGGCTAAAAGAAGGAGAACATAACACTAGATTTTTCCACAGATCCACTATGGCAAATAGAGTTCACAATAGGATTTCTTTGATCAAGGACAAGGGGGGTAACCTACACAACTCTCATGAAGAAACAGAAGTAGTGCTAGTTCAACACTTTTGTGGTATTTCACAGGAAACCTGTTCAGATAGAGAACAATCCATTAGGGTTATATCAGGACATATACCTAAGCTGGTTTCCGGTGAGGACAATTTCAACCTTAATAGACCAATGTCGGAAGAGGAGGTTAGTGAGATACTAAAAGAAATTCAAAATGGTAAAGCACTAGGCCCAGATGGATTCAATGTATATTTCTTTAAAGCTTGTTGGAATACAGTAAAACAAGACATTCTGAACGTAGTGGAAGACTCCAGGAGGGACAAAACCATATTGAAGGCACTTAATACCACCTTTATCTCCCTGATCCCTAAACAAGATTTGGCTCAAATTCCTGATAGGTTTAGACACATTGCCTTATGCAATGTTGTCTAAAAAATTATTTCCAAGGTTGTGGCCAATAGACTCAAACCTCTTCTTCCCACCCTGGTGTCAGTTGAACAATTTGGATATGTGGAAGGTAGAAAAATCCTCGACAACATCATTCAAGCTCATGAGGTGGTGCACTCATTGACAATCAGTAGGAAAGCTGGAATGATCATGCAAATGGATATAGCCAAAGCTTATGATAAGATGAATTGGACCTATATCAGAAAATTTATCACTTCTTTTGGGTTTGATCATAACTGGATTAGTTGGGTAATGGCCCTAGTTACTTCTACTAGTTTTCAATTCTTGTTAATGGATCTCCCTCGGAGACTCTTACTCCTTCAAGAGGCCTCGGGCAGGGAGATCCACTCTCTTCTTTTCTCTTCATACTCATGATGGAAGGGCTGGTTCGAGCTATCAAGCATGCTAAAGTAGTTGGTAAAGTCAAAGGTATCCAACCTTTTGAAGATGGTCAGGCCTTAACTCATCAACAATTTGTTGATGATACCATGCTGCAGGGTATCCCCACAGTCAAAGAAGCTCTAGCTTATAAGAAAATCCTATAAGAATTTTCCATGGCTTCAGGTATGGAAGTTAATCTATCCAAATCTAAGATTTTTTTCTTTAACACTCACATTTCTATTCAGAGAAATATTACCAGAATTTTGGGCTTTCAAAGGGAGTTCCTCCCTTCAAAATATTTGGGAGTTCCTCTAATAGCCAAACCATTACACAAGAGCATCCTAGGAGCCAGTGAGTAACAAATTGCAAGATAAAACCAGGAAATGGACTATTAGATCTTTAAATTTGGTTGGTAGGTTAGTGCTAACCAAGGCTGTCCTATAATCAATCCTAGTCTTCATGCTATCAGCTCTCCCAACACCAAAATAAGTCTTGCATCAACTTAGAACCATAGAAAGAGACTTTCTTTGGGGCAAGGGGGAAGAAAGAAAGAAATGGGCCTTAGTAGCATGGGAAAATTTTTTGCAAAGCTAAAAACTATGGTGGGCTGGGATTGGATGGTCGTAAGATTCTAAGCAAGGTTCTAGGAGCTAAATTATGGTGGCGATGGGTTAAAGTCCCAGAGGCTCAGTGGGAAATGATTTGGAAGGAAAAATATGCCAGTTATTGGCAAAACAATGATCTAATAAGAATGTCAGGACATAGAAAGGGCTCACACATTTGGAATAAGGCCTATGATAACTAGGGCTTAGTCTAAGGAAACATATTCTGTGAAATCAGAGAGGGAAACCTAGCCCTATTCTGGGAGGATAGATAGCAACAAGAACCTATATTGTTAAAAGAAGATTTGAGGGATCTCAAGGAAGAGACAAATATCAAAGGGTTATCTAAAGTAAAAGACTTTCGGGATCAAACCAACATTATTGTAAAATGGAGAACCTGGAGGAACTTTGATTTTAGGGATAACAACCCCCTGAAGGCTAAAGCAAAGACTCTAAAAAAATGTTAGAACAAAGGAAGATTTTGAAGTCAGAGGGGCAAGATCAGCTAAGATGGGGAAACAATAATGAGGGTGCCTTTAATCTCAAGGAAGCAAAACTCATTCTCCTTGAACTTAACTCACAAGCTCCAGATAAGATTTGGCAAGACCTATGGAGACACTAAGGCTGAATGAAAATTAAACTATTCATGTGGCTGGTTTAGCATAGGAAAATTCTAACTTGGGATAATATTAGGAAGAGGGGTATTCTGGGGCCTTCCATATGTCAGCTGTGTGAAGCTCAAGAGGAAACTATGGAGCACCTTCTCAACAATTGCATTTTCACCTCCAGTTTGTGGGATTATTTTGCCACCATTTTCTAACAGACTGATAGGGACAAAAGGAGTATCATCAATACCCTAAACAAATGGAGAAGAAACTTTTCAGATAATGAAGTTCTTGGCTCAGCATGGGCCATCTTTCAAAGCCTCATTATTTCGAAAGTCTGGAAAGAACTGAAAAACAGAATCTTCAAGAATGAAAAGAGGCCATCCCAATGCATTTTTGAGTTGATCTTAAAACAACTTAAGGAAACGGCTGGAAATATTGTGCGAAATCTCCCTAAGAACCCTCCTTCAGTAGCGAATTTGAGAATTCTCTGTGAGTTGGGTTTGCAGGGTCTTACTCCTCAGGGACTGGATAGGAAAGTAATCTCCCTGGAGTCTGAGCAAGATATCTGGCATCCTTCCCCTAAGGGATTTTTGAAATTCAACATTGATGGGGCTTCAAAAGGCAACTCGAGCACTGCTGGTTATGGAGGTGTGTTAAGGGATGATAATGGAAGTGTCATTTTCATCTTCCACTGTCATTTAGGAAAAGCCACCAATAACATGGCGGAATTGATTGCTATGGAGAAATGTGTAGATTTCCTGGAACAGGAAAACCGACAAAATGTGATAGTTGAACCTGATTTTGAGCTAATCATCAAATCGGTCAAGAGGATCAACTGGGGAAAAAAGCCAAAAAAATTCTCAAAGAACTGGAGGCTGATCTAGGGCTTTCAATGGAAACATGCATCACCTCTAGAACCTTCATACAGTTAGCTTTAAACATGTTTGAAGATTGGCCAATAAATTGGCAAATCTTCTAGCCAATCAAGGTGTGATCAACATAGAGAACAGGATTGTATTGAACTGGCAAGAGCTGCCTTAGAGTAGGTTAAAAATGATTTGTCATGACCAAGCAGATGAAGACAGGATCGTGTTTCGAAGTAGAGCTATGGAGACGGAGTCCACTTGATTTAGCGAATCCAAGTGGTAGCCGATTGGATGGCTTTGGTTCTTCAAAGAATGGTAGTTTGGTGGGTGTTTCTTCTTTCCTCAGTTCTGGGAGAAAAGACACATTGAAACGTTGGAGCCTAGGCACTCTCGGTGGTTGCAATACCATGAGATTTCCATCCAGGATCAACATACCGAGTTGGGGGAAGTTTTCCAGCAATCGCGGGCCTGGCAAGCGGAAAATGATATTTCTGATTTTGAAGTGATTCCATACAGAGGCCTACATGTGGCAGTGGGGTCGGCTAGAATACCATCCTCATCGCACGCTAATGTTTAGTGATATTGGTTGATGCGATATTATCCTCTATCGTTGGATCAAATGAAGTGGATCAACGGCTGGGAATGATTGAGTAGGTTGGTGGTCTAGGTGGGTAAGTGTATCTCTTCTTAACATTGTGAATTAGTCCTCAGCCATTGGATTGGGTCAGATGGCTCAACGATGAAGATCATAGAGATAGGTCTGATGGTTGGCGGGAAATGTTATTGCTCTTTATTTTTGGCGGGATGAAAATTTTTCGAGTCAGGTTGCTTATTTTCATGGTTCATTCAACAAATCCATGGGTTGGTAGGTCTCTCGAATATGACATCTGTTTAGATCGTTGATTTAGTTCTGATGCCGGCTTCAACTTTGTTTAGCTTTTAAGAGTTTAGAGGCTGGGTTTTTAGGGGTAGGGTCTTTTTCCTTGAGCCCGTTCTCTATTTGGTTTTTGGGTCTCTCCCTTGGTCCACAACTCCTAGTGGATTGATGTAAATTTTGTATAATATTAATGAAAAAGAAGGTCCTACTCTTACTTTATCAAAAAAAACTCTATTGGGTTGTGGCATGGCACCCATAATTGGTTTTGGTCATTGAATAGTCAATAATTAATAATGTTTTTTTTTTGTTTTCTCTTAAAATCCCTACAATGTTCACTTTTCGAGGATCCTCTCAACTTAAAATATTCATATAAATAGTGATCCTAATATCCTCCTCTAGTAGGGATTTTGTGGCTTCAAATAGGTCATCATGGAATTTTTGTTATAACATTATTTCTACGAAGCTTCAGAAGTAGAAAATAAAACCCATTTGAGACAAAATCTTGATGAATATCGTGACTAAATTTTTGGTCTTGGTTCACTGAATGTTCAATGATATGATCTGAGGAATTTAGGGTTTGTACAGGCTCCTGAATTCCATGTCAAACATGTGACATTGGTAAGATCGTCATAACTTTCTCTATGAGCATTGGATTCAAATTTAGTAAATAGGGATAGACAGGGGATATAATTTGGTTTGTTGGGTATTGTTTTCAGGGTTGAAGGTCGAAACAGTGAGATGTGGCACTTCGTGCAAGTTCACTCTACTGAACTAGTCTATAATTAGGTCATCATGGGAGATTGGGCATAACTATCTCTTGAATAATCCAATCTTTATGAGAGATTTTTTGGCGTAAATCACAAGAAATTTCATTTGTCGACGTGTTTCGAACCATTCAGTGTGGTTCATCATCAGGACAATTTGAAGAATCAGATATAGCTTAGCATCTTAAATAGTTAGATCAAAACATCCAATGGCTATAATTCTTGACCAGATAACGACTATATTGTCTAACGGCTAAATTTGGCTGGGAAACAGTTAGATGGACTGGATTAGGGGCAAAACCTATATTTAAATAAATAAATTAATTAAAATAAAAGTAAAGGGACCATTTAATAAACTTATAGTTATAAATATATATTAAAATAAATAAATTAATATAAATTAATAGTTAAAAAAGTTATTGAATATATAAATATTAGAGTAATATAGTTAGTTATATTCTTGTTAAAATACGAGTTAAATGGACATATTATAAATCTAAAATTAATTAATTAATATTTTAATATTTAAAATTAGTTAATAACTTATTTAAGGGTTAAAATTAGCATCTTATCAGACCTATGGGATTGGAAATAGGACTCAGAGGGCTACCACAGGATGAAATTTCAGACCCTAGAGATCTGAAATTACATAGATACAACAGATTCAATATTGATCTCCTAGAAGGCAAGAAAAAGCATGCATTCAAGGATCACTACAGTAAGAACCCCACATCAATAGTCAAGGGTAAGTATCCTACAACAAGGTATGTATGACTAGTGTTTACATTTGAATTTTTAGTATCATCTCTAACATATGTTTTTGTTGGACAACGTAAGTATATACAGGGTCTTGAGTATATCTCTATGTCTCTATATGTCATAGTTAGTTTTGATAATACATTTCGGATGTCATATTCTTTATACTACACATTTGATGCTACACCAAGTTTGTTAAATCTATATGATGTTGTAATTTCATGTTACTTGTCTTGTCATAGTTGATAGAATGGTCTATGTTGTTGTACTTAGAACTTTGTCCATCAAAAGTCTAGGGTTTGTCATTAGTTTTTATTGTATATATCTTTAGGTCAGTTTTGGATATAGTCTTGCATAGAGTCCAAGCATATATCAAGAGTGGGAGTCTTTGTCTACTTTTGCAACAAGTCAACAAAAAAAGTGACAAGCACACTTCAGGTACGCATCATAGTTTTAATTTGTATTTATTCATTATTATACACTTAGATGTGTTTTGTAGGAAAAGGTAAGTTTAAGGGTATTTTGTTTTGTTTCGGGATTGGTTTTGCTGAGAAATTTTGCATGCAAGTAGAAGAATATTCAAGTACAACATCAAGCAAGAATACAAGAGTAGAAGTATCAAATCAAAGGAAGCATTGCAACGGGACATCCTTGAAGACATGACAACCATCTAGATGTTGTGAAGTATTGTTAAGGCCAAGAGTCATCATTGTAAAGTTGTAAAAGAGTCATTTATAAAAGGGTCGTCATTGTAAAAGAGTCATCATTGTAAAGATTATAAAAGAGTCATTTGTGAAAGAGTCATTCTGACTAGAGTCGAAGAGGCGGTGTTGGGAGGTAAAGGAGTCACTATTGGGATGATGTCGTGGTTGGGTTGCAAGTCATAGAGTGATTGGGTTTTTGGTAAATTACACGAAAATCATTATACATCGTATTGTATCATGGATTGTGGTCTCTGGTTTGGGAATCCACAATTGTGTCTTATTTCAGTCATTATATGGTGGCAAGGAGGTGTTAGGTAGGTGTATGACGTCGCCAATAGGTTGGGGGCTGTGAACACTTCCGGGTGGTAGGGTGGTGCTAGGGTAGGTTATGGCTCGCTAGGGTGTTGGGGCATCCATTGAGTTGATTACTGAAGAAACTGGGGCATTGGGGCATCCTTCCATGGGAGCTAGAGAAGAATGACTTTTTAGAATTCTATAGAGTTATTTCTTTCATTTTAGTTGGGGCTAAAGATTAAAGAATTTATTAGAAAAACATTCGATGGTTTGTGACCCAGAGGGGATTTTCCACCTAAAATTCTTGTGCCTATTGTGTTCTTTTATTTATTGTTATTACTGCATAAACATTAATAATAATTGAAGATTAACTAATGCTTTGAAAATAGTTAAAAGTGTTAATTTCTAAGGAATATTGATTCACCACCCCCCCAGTATTTTCAACACTTTTGATGCTAATAATATTATCCAATATCTTAGTAATTTCTTTAAATCTCAAATGTTTATCTTTTTTCTAATTTACCTTTTACAATTCTTTTCTCATCCTTCAATATTTGACATTGATATTCCTTTTCCATATGCTACTTCCTCAATCCTTCAACTTTTATTCCTTCTTCTACTTGTGTGCTTAATTTGATAATATCTCCCTTAATCCCATTCTATTTTTCTTCAAATAATTGTCGTAGCTCCTCACTTAGTTTGTTTGGTTTTTTAAGATCTAATCTTAGAGGGATGACCTCATCTTCAATTTCATTACAAAATTGTTTCCTTTCTTCATGTTGTTTTATTATAGCTGTAATATTCATTGATTCATCTCAACTTTCATATCCCTACAACTTATTCTTAAGACTGTCAATCCTTTTCGAGGAAAAAGTAATATTTTTTATAATTTTAAGTAATTCTTCTAACCTGTCTTCTTCTAGGTTGGTACCCCATCTGGTAATTCATAGTCGCCCTCATCTTTTGATAGACAATGATTTCCTTTATATTCATATAATGTTGAAAAAATGGGATTTCTTGTGATGGCATTGGATACATTACTGTCACTAATTTCTTGAATTGACATTTTATATTTAGTTTCCTTCTTCTTTCGCTTATATCCCATCATCCCTAATCCACCCTCAAGTGATTAAGCTTCTACAAGAGAGAATTTATTTTATATTTATTGATAGAAAATCTTCGGCAAAAATCACATAATCAATCTTTTGTCGACGCGTTTCGAACCAACCAGTGTGGTTCATCGTCAGGACAAGTTGAAGACTAATCTGGTTAAGCTGGTTTAAATATAGTATGCAGAGATTCCAACGGCTATAATGCCAACGGCTAATTTTGACCAAAGGTCCAAGTCAAACCACAATTATATTATTAATATTCTTAAAAACCGCTAAAACAAATAATTTATATATTAAGGGATTTCTTTTGTTATTGTAATAAAATCATCTATATAATTAGTAATTCAAGTATTATTAACTTAGTATTCTTGTTAAATCTTTAGTATTTAGTTACAATAGGTAAATCCATATTTAAAGAATAAGTTTTTTAATGATAGAATATAGTAAATTGTGTATTAATTTAATAATAATTGTTTAAATCTAAGGTCCAAAGATAACCCTTATTGTATTATTTTAATTAATTATATCAAATTAGCCAAAAAAATATTTTATGTTTATTAAAAGATCTATATAATATATAATCCCAAAGTTTATTAAATTAGTATTCTTGACAAATCTTTAATATTTAGTTACATTAGGTAAATACATAATTAAAGTATAATAGAAAATTGTGTATTAATTAATTGTTTAAAGCTAATGGTCCAAAGGTGAACTCTAATATATTATTTTAATTAAATTAAATCCAATTGGCCCATTCTAAAATAATTTATGTTTATTAAATAATCTATATAATTTATAATTACAATATTTCTAAATTAGTATTCTTGTTAATCTTTATTATTAAGTTACATTAGGTAAATACCTAATTAAAGTATGTTTATTAATAATAGAATATAGGTAAATTGTGTATTAATCTAATATTAATTGCTTAAAGCTAATGGTAAAAAGTTAAAAATAATAATTTTTGTTTGTTAAATAATCTATATTATGTATAATTCCAATATTTTTAATTTAATATTCTTGTTTAATCTTTATTAATTAGTAACATTAGGTAACTATCATACTTAAAGAATATGTTTATTAATAATAGAATATCCAACAAATATAACTAACTTAAACTCACTCAATATTATAGGTATATCATATAATAAAATCAGATTATTATACATAAAAATATAATAATTTCTTATTTATTATTTGACATAAAGGTCATTTTTCAACTATATCACTTTCTATAATTAATTCACTAAAAAGATATCTAAGCCACTTAGGTAAATAGATTATTACTAATAATCCAATATAAAAGCAATTGGTTAAAGGGAAATTCAAAAGGAATGGGAGAAATAAATACAAATGCAAAAAAAAGAAGATAAAAATTTCTAATCTAAAGGAAAATACCCCAAAGAATTAAACGGGATAAGCCCGAAATTGCTAGAAATTAATAATCCATACACTCCATACTAATAGGATTAACCCGCCAGAAACACACCAATGGAGACGGAAGACAGAGACCCTAGGACCTAACAAAAGGGGAATGAGGAGGCTAGGAAGACAAGGCTGGGACCCAGCAACTGCTAATCTTCCAGCCATCATCCCTATTAAGATTGTTCGGCCTTTTCTCAATCTCCAGGGCCTCTCTAAACTTGCGATGGTGAAAATGGGCTACTTTTGCAATGACTTGAGCCTCTTCTATACATACATGATGCATAGTCTTCCCCACATGCTCAGCCAAGGCTGAGGACTTGGTCCTACCATGCCTTAAGTCCGCCGAATGCTCGCTAATCCGTTGCTTGATAGAGCGACCAGTCTCCCCAATATAAGGGGTCCCACAAGAACAAGGAATGACATAGACGCCCTTCATGTCCTTGGGATCGATAGGGTCTTTCACAGAACTGAGGGAGCTACGGATAGTGTTAAGAGGCCTAAAAGTAGCGGGCACATCGTACTTCCTCAGAATCCTTGCAATCCTGTCTGTGATCCCTTGGATGTAAGGGAGGTTCACACCCGAGACATGATCTTTAGGAACCCTTCGGGTTGAAGGCTCCTTCTTGGCCTTGAGGAAGGCTTTTCGACCCAGGTGCCTATTGTAACCATTCTTCTCAAAGACATCCAGGAGATGGGCCTTCTCCGCTTCTAGGTTCTTCTCATCCGAAATTCTAACAGCACGGGTGGCAAGCGTGCTAAGAACCCCTAACTTCTGAGCTGGGAAATGATGCGAAGACGCATGTAAGTATTGCTCAGTATGCGTCTTCTTCCTAAACACTTGATGAGAAAAGGAACCATCCGCCTTCTTAGAGATGAGAACATCCAAGAACGGAAGACAACCATTAACTTCTTTTTCCATCGTGAATTTAATGGCGGCGGACTGGTTATTGAGGTGATTGAAGAAACGATCCAGCTCGTCAGGACCATGAGACCAGACAACACCAGTATCATCGACGAATCTTTTCCAAAGCTTTGGTAAGAGACGAGAGGAGGCTAAAGCCTTAGCCTCAAAATCCTCCATGAAGAGATTGGCGATGACAGGGGACAGGGGGGAGCCCATGGCAACCCCACAAGTCTGCTCATAGAACTCTCCCTCGAAGCTGAAAAAGGTGGAGGTAAGGCAAATCTCAACTAACTTGGCCGTATCCGGGTCAGTCAGCTTATTAATCACCATCATGGCCTCATTGATAGGAATGCAGGTATAAAGCGAGACCACGTCGAAACTTACCAGAATGTCCTCGGGCTCAAGATCAATTCCCTTAAGATCCTCGATAAAAGAAGCTGAGTCTTTGACAAAGGACTCAGTTTGCCCAACCAAGGGTCTTAACTTTGCAGCGAGGAACTTGGCCAAGAGGTAAGTTGGACCACCAATGGTATTGACAATGGGTCTCAGGGGGACCCCATCCTTATGGATTTTAGGAAGACCATAAATCCTGGGCGTGATGGGGTTTCCCTCAATAAGTTTCTGGGCCAGAGGAAGCGTGGAATCGCATGACTTGATCGCAAGAGCGACCGCTCTGGAAACCTTTTTGAGGGGATTTTTCGAAAGCTTCTTATAACTCCCACTATTACATAGATGGTCAAGCATCTTATTCCTGTAATCCTTTCTATCCAGGATAACGGCAGCCCCACCTTTATCAGCTTTTAAGACCACTATGTCACGATTTTCGATTAAGCTTCTTAAAGCCTCAAATTCAACCTTGCTGATATTGCTACGAGGAGGCTTAGCCCTCCTCAGGGTAACGACACAATCCTGTCTTCAACTTGTCCTTACGATGAACCACACTGGTTGGTTCGAAACGCGTCGACAAAAGATTGATTATGTGATTTTTGCTGAAGATTTTCTATCAATGTTATGGATCACAGAAGTCTAAATTCCTTTATATTGATTGTTAAGAAAAATACCGAGAGTGGGGTGAATCATTATTTTTAATTCATTTTAATCTTCAATTTCAAATTCTTAATTATTTAGAAAACTTGTGTGTATATGCAACTTCAGCGAATCAAAATTGTGTATATCTAGACCATTAATTTTTCATGATTTCTAGTAGATTTTTAACTAGGCCATTGCATAATTAATTTATTAACCATTCATTATGTAGTAGAGATCAAATAAATCATAACCCATAATCAACACAACAACACATAAGTACACTGATATTTTATGTGGAAACCGAATGTGGGAGAAAACCACTATTGTTGTCATCATTTTATCTTCTTCTTTTATTATAAAGAAAATTTACATCTTGGTCTTATACTAGCGTAGACTCTTTCTAGTACACAAGCTCCTACCTACAAGAGGCTCCAACCTCCGCTCATTCTCCAGCACCTATTGGAAAGGAGATACAACCCCTTGATCAAGTTTTCCAACACCTATCGGAAGGAATCTCCTACTCCCCAACAATTTTTACCAGCTATCATAGGAAGGAAGCTTCGACTCCCTCATTGAAGGCTCCAACCCTCAACACCCTTCATGGAACACATTTCATAATGTTTCATATTGGATCCACCTATCTCAAATACATATCATGTAGGCCACCTTTCATCATATTTTCAAACTGGAACCATACCCAACAATATTCTCAATACCAATAACCATTATGAAACCAACCTCTATACTGAATCACTGCAATATTGAAGGAAAACACCAATACATAATAATGATGTGCCAACCACTAAATCACTGAATTACTAAAATGATCAAGCCAATATCAATGCACCAATTACTTAATATCAAACCATTATGATCAAAACAATGTGCCAACCAATTATACCAATGACGCTAATATATCACCCATAGAATGCCAATACTGAATTACTGAAGTAGACCTTTTCAACCAAGCCAAGGTACCACTGTCAATATAAAATCAAATATGAAAAAACCATTATCAATGTGCCAACAAATGATACTAATACCAATCATTGAATACTCGACCATTGAACGTTAATATGTCAATACTAAATAGCAACTTAGTATCAATCTAGGTCAACAACCAACCAATCATATTGATCAAACAGAGAACATCAATAGTTGAATCACTAAATAGTAATTACACCTCTACCATATAGCATGTCAATATACCCATGAACAATCAATCATAGAAGAACCAAAATATGACCAACAACATAACAATAATTAAGAAATCTTTGATGAACAACAATAAGCAACAAAATTTTGATTCATTTTCATGGTCAGAGCATCACTACAAACTCTAATAAATTCATAATATATATGCAATAACCTTTATATATATATATATATAGATATATATATATATATATATATATATATATATATATATATATATATATATATCTATATATATATATATATATATATATATATATATATATATATATATATATATATATATATACTCACTTCTTGTGCATACATGTACAAATCCTTGAATACCAAAATTGAACCACTGAATCATTAAACCAACCATTGAATCACTAAATATTAATTTTGAACCATTTTAACTTGATCACATTAGTTCATAACAAATAACTATTTGTAACTAATCATATATCAAACCAATGTGTTCAGACTAAGATAGAAATCATCAATTAATTTTTTATTAACAAAACCAATAAGAAAAATTTGATAAATCGATCAACCAGCAGTAAATAATACATAATAAATCCACAGTCATGACCAACCAACATGAAAAATCTTAGTCAAACTCAACTCAAAATATATACATGACTATCATCAAGTAAACCTACATATATATGTGCTTCTCATGAATAAGACCAGCATATAATTTTCAAATAACCATAACTTATCAACCAAGCTATTATGTTTAAAGTCGATCACATCTATCATCATCATTTTCATCAGTCAACACCAATGCAACTATCTACAACCTAGGTCAAGCAACAATATAAAGGTATATTATATCTTAATCAATACACAACTAATATAAATAATTTCCACGTACATACTTGAAATTCTAGAAGAAAATTTCATATATATATTAAATTACTAAATCCATTAATCACTGCAAACACAACACACTTCCTACATACCTCACTATCAAATCTCTACAAACATATTCATATATCTATAACTTCAAATATTGTATTGTTAGCTACTTAAACACAATAAAGTCAATCAAGCATATCCATTAGTTCTTAATACACTTTAACATCTTTCAAATTGGAACCTTCTCCTTGCTCCTTGATGCACACTCATTCCAGATCATATCACACATGAATAATCCATTCCATTGCACACATAGCTCTTTAATCTCCATCTCCTTATATAAATTTTTCCTTTTCCAATACCATAGATAAATCCCTTGGTAATTTTGTTGGTATTCATTTTAAAGGATCAAATAGACATTGATGGAACATTACTATGGAGGATTACCATGGAAAATACTCATGGATTTTTATGTGCATGCACAAATCGAC
This sequence comes from Pinus tabuliformis, assembly GCA_031772625.1. NCBI lineage: Eukaryota > Viridiplantae > Streptophyta > Pinopsida > Pinales > Pinaceae > Pinus > Pinus tabuliformis. Next base: position 817,568,166 of record CM062806.1, on the reverse strand, counting down.
AATTTCACTTTATGGTTGTATATGTGATTTTTCTAAAGGAAAGTTATGTATGTACTCGAATTTTTTTAAATGAAAATAGCTTATATTTTTAAAACTTCAAAATTCTCAATCTATTACAAATCCAACCTATGACTAAGCTACCAATGCTCTTCCTCATCTTTTGCAACACATGTACAAGCATTCATATAATTTGTAATGGTTCAACAAATATATGTAGTCATCACCAATCCATAGACTAGCTAGGCATAAAAACAGTGTCATATGGCAAGTTGATATCAGGGAAAACACATTTGACATTCAGTCATAGTTGACATGTAGGTTGTCATCAAGGAAAACACATGAACCATAATGCCAAATATTTTCTCCCATAGATCCATCCCACCAATGATTTCCTACTCAAAACTTCCAGCCGTTGAATAGCCATGTCTGCACTTAGGGAAAAAACATATTAACGTCTTCATAGTGCTTAATAATGTGATCTTTCTTCCTCTTTCCTTGAGAAAAAACCTTTTTCGTAGTTGTTTTATCCCTCATTCAATGCTAAAATGGAATCCTTGTTAATAGGGTGCACTTCAACTCCTTCATTGAATGACCTCCCATCCTCTACGAGAATGTTCTAAGTGTATATTGGTGGCCACCTGCCTATTCCACTTGGACCCCCACCATTGTTTCTTTTCAATTTCCTTAATTGTAGCAAAAATTACTATTTTTGGCAGTTTTTTGAGTCCTAAACTTCTGGAGTCGTTTTGAGGGACTAAAAGATGTTTTTAGGAAAAATGGAGTGACTCAAAAGTCCTAAATTATCTTGCTAGTTTTCTTTTGTCCTCCTCTTTGAGATCTTCAAAAAACATTATTATGATATCTCGACGGAGATCGTATGCCAAAGTTACGACCCTGGGAAGTTGATGTACCAATTTACCCAAATGAGGCCCACAATTTTGGCACTTCACCTCCTAGGGTTAGGTTTTTGGATGTTTAGGGTTTTCCAATTATTTATCAATAATAAATAGGCTTTTGAGTCTCATTGTAACATAGTTCAAAGGCATGTAGGCGCTACATCTCTTCTCATATATAACCTACCATCACCCGAGCTAGTTTATTTCCATTTCTGTTTGTAAGCATATTTCAATTATTTGATATTAATGAAATGAAGTGTTATTTTTGTTGCATCTCTATATTTATGATTATATATGTGATTTGTTTCATTCATGTTTAAGTTTAGATCATAGAACCACAAAATCCCTTAAGAAACTACTCATAGAGGGTAGGTTTGAGGAGATTTAGGGAGGGATAAGGGAAGTGGAGACCTTGGGAAAAATAAAGCCTTCACTAAGACCCTAGCCCTCTAATATATAGGTGTTTTCCATTGAAAAGTGTGGCCCAAATGCTAAGTCCCAGAGTTGATTATATTGCAATTTAAGTGTAGAATGCTTAAAGATCCTTAACATCCATGGGAACAAAGAGAAACCACGAAAACATATAACTTCAACTAGACATTCCACACCAAGTGATACCCCCACTAAAGAGAAAGAAATTTTAGATGATGACACATTTCCACCGAATGGAAGATGCTCTAGGTTTCGGGGACCTAAAATAAAGGTAGGGTTGGACCTAGCCAAGGGAAGTTTTAGGGACTAATATTCACATATGGGCTAATTTTCCAGGTTTTTTCAAAAAAAAAAAAGATTCACCAATTTTTTATTTTTATTTTTTCGAGAAATGATTCACGCAAAATTTATAGTGTAAAATTATTTTAACATAAAAATCTCCAAAACCTTATATGTACTATATAAATCATTATAGACATGAATTTTGTACAAAAATATGGCCAAACATTTTATAATTTGCATATGAGGGACTAGTAATGTTATTAATAATACCAATCTCAATATTATAACTTCCATGTGATTTATGAATAACTAATTATATATCATTTATATATATTAAAAAATATAAATAACATATTTCTCTAAAGGTAAAGGTAGATAATAGAATTTTGTACATCATCATTTTACCTAAAATCATTTTATATAAGATAATAGTATTAAATATTTTTAAAATATAATTTTATGAAAGGGAAATTTGATATCAAATATTTTTAAAATAATATTAATATATTTTTATTTAATTTATTTTTCATTTTTAATTATAATGGATTTTAAAATTAATATACAAAATGTAGTAATTTTTTTTCAAAATTTTAAAAGCTAAATTTGTTCAAAACATTGATACATATCGGTCTTCAAAATTAAGTGTTGTGATATTTTAAAATTAAAATAAGCATTATAGTATATACAATAACATATGGGTGTTTTTAAGAATGTGCATTTGTTTATGAGTTGCCAACTACAAAATCTAGGAACCCTATAGCCACCACTTTAGAGGAAAACTTAGTGCTAGTGAAGCAAGAAAAAGGAATGCACACATGTTTCTATTTGTGGTTATTCTTGATTGGGTCATTTCATATTTTAAAACTAAAATAAACATTATAGTGTACACAAGAACACATGGGTGTTTTTGTAAATGTGCATGTGTTCCATAATGTACTTCTATGAGAACCTTAGAACCACCACCTTGAATGCTAACAAGGTGGTAGAAAATCAAGGTAGATGAACACACACATTTCTATTTATGCCTATTTTTAATTGGTTGCAACCCTTTTCTTGAGATGCAATCACATGATTTTTTAAATAATTGAGCAAGTAAGGAGATATTTTGAGGGGATATTAGAGTGTTGGACTCATCTTCAAGCCATTCAAGATAATAATTTCAATGGAAATTCATTTCTTTTTTTAATTTATTTAGAAAAAATTAATTGTTATTCCACCTAACTCACTTCGTGAGAGAAAGGGAAATATTTTCCCAATAACCTTCTCCATTTTTTTATTTCCATTCCATATATTTGGTGGAGAGATTATAGATTTAGAGATTGTGGTAAGTTCTTATGGAAAAAATGGTAAATCATGTTTTCAATTTATGGTATTCCATTATTTCATTATTTTTTCATTCTCGCTATATTGACTCTTGGGAGCATAAAGGGTTGGGTTGTAATGAGAGAGTTGAGACTCAAATTTTAGTGGAGAAGGCCTCACAATAAACAAACAATACTTAATTTGATGCTAAGTGCCTTGATATTGAAATCATGTATTCGACATGCTCAAGTATCCAATTTTGCAATGGTGAGCTTTATATTTGGCTTGAATATATATAAATAGTGATAGTTCCTTTGGGCTCATGGTAGATAACTTTACCAAGAGAGTGTGATAATATTTATATGTAGTATCAATATTTGACAATGAGGTTAGGGAGCTCAACTACTAAAAACTCGTAGCCATCATCTTCATTATCTTCCTATCGTCAAGCTGCTAAACGATTACTAAAAAATACATGTCACCTTGACATAAGCTAATTGGTGAAGGAAATTTTCATGTTCACCACATCGCAAGCACTACTAGGAATCTCTTCAATCCATTTTTTACTAACCAACACAACAAGTTCGCAAGGTTTCAAAATTTCATAAGCAAGAAAATACCTATTTATATTAATGGGGGTAAGGTAAAGAGAAGTACTAAAAATTGAGTCCATTCTACCATTTATTTACATAATTGACACTGAATCATATATTTCCATCATTTATTCACATAACACACACTAAAATATATATTGTTTCATTACAAAAGCTTCTATCTCTTGTTACTTTCTAAATAATTGATATTATATTTGACACAAAATAAAAATCCATGTGAAAGAAATACTTATTACCCCATGAAAACATAAAAATAAATGAGTTGCATCAAATTTGTTATTTTGCCTCATGAATATATGTTATATTTTCCATGCTTGGTACTAGATATTGTAAGTAGTATTTTCCCTACTATTAACTAAGAGATTAACACTCTATATACCTTCCCTAGATATTTACAAATAAAGGGTGAACAACTTATTATGTTCCATATATATATAAAGGATTTTAGACATTCATATATTGAAATGTAGCGAAAGAGGCTTGCCTATATTCACTGTTATGCAACCAACTCACAAAATAGAAGAAGAGATAGATCGACGTCTTCAAAATTAGCCTCTTAGAAGGGAAACCTCCTTTCCATTACACAAATAAACAATTTTTGGATGATACAAATGATAAGACATCCTTTCTATATATAAGAGTCTAAGGGGTCACAATATAATCAGAGCCTACATAACAATAATAGTGTAAGGGAACAATAATAACAATAAGGGGGATACACTAACAATAACAATAAGGGTCCACACTAGTAGTATAGGGATATAATATGCCCCTCTCCTTCAAAAAAGTGTTTTACTCAATGCATGGGTAGTTCTGGATGCTTTTGTATAAATTTATCATCCTCCCTTGTGGAATCTTCAACAGGCATGTTCTTCCACTTGATGAGATATTCTGAAATTGTTCGATTTCGTAGATGTCAGGTTCCTACTTCTGTGACTGCTTCAGGTTCCGATATTATCTTTCCTTCCTCATCATGTTCTGAAAATATTTTTTGAACTAGGAGCTTGTCACCTGTAACATTATTTAAGCATGAAACATGGAAAATTGGGTGCACTTGGGAAGGTGGAGGAAGGTCCAATTTGTATGTCATAGTACCAATATTTTGCAACACTTTTTAAGGAACATAGAACTTTGGTTCTAATTTATTATCCTTCTTAACTTTCTTGAGGGAGATTTGTTTGTATGGCTGTAGCCGTAAAAATAGTGAGTCATCCACATCAAAACTTATTTCACTGCGATTTGATATCCCTATTTTTTCATTCGATTATGCACCAAAGTGAGGTTATCCTTTAAGATACAGAGAATGTGTTGTTGATGCTCGATGTGATATTCCATGGCTTGAATGTTAGAATTTTCTCTTAAAGATGATGTGATGGATGGTATTCATAAAGTGTCATAAATGGGGTCATTTTTGCTGCAGTATAGAAGGAAGTGTTATACCACCATTCAACCAGAGGTAGCCACTTGACCCATTATGTTTGTTTATAAGATACAAAGCAATGAAGATATACTGCCAAACATGTTTTCACTATCTCTGTTTGTCCATCAAATTGAGGATGATAAGCTGAGCTATGAGATAATTGAGTACCCAGACAAGAAAATAATTCCATCCAAAAATTTCCAGTGGAAATGGGATCTTCATTACTTACAATAATATTTGGGTTTCCATGCATATTTTTAATTATTTTCATAAATGTAGTAACAATTGTATTGGCTTTAAATGGACGATATAATGCAAAAAAATGTGCATACTTGGTAAGCCTATCAACTACCACCATGATGACACTCTTTCCTTTGGACTTGGGTAAAATTGTGATAAAATCCATTGAAACCTCCTCAAAACGTTGACTTGGAATGTCTAAAGGTTGTAATAGACCCGGTGTCTTAATTGTCTTAACTTTATTTTGCTGGAAAACCAAACATTCTACCACAAACTTTTAAACATCAGATTTAAGGTCTTCCCAAAAAACTTCCTTCTTGTCCATGTGGTAAGTTTTATAAATCCCGAGTGCCCTCCTAAGGGAGACATGTGTAATTCCAAAATAATAATTTGTTTCAGTTTGGAATTCTTACAAACATATAAATGATCTTTTTACCATAATGAATCATTTTTCCAACTAAATGTATCAGACATACTAGGATATTGCTACAACTTTTGAATGAGACTCCACACTTCTTCATCATTCTTCCATTCATCCCTTGCTTCAGTTATTCAATTTGTTTGGATAATATAAATGGCACAAAGAAATCCTTCCACATCCTTGGCTATCTTACACTGAATAAAATTATGGGTACTACTTGAATCAATCAATATTATTACCTTTTTCTTCGTGATATGTCCTTTTATCTTGAGAGTTCTAGGAGTAATTCATGCCAATGCATTACAAGTTATGGTTGGATCCATTTCTTCTTTTTGTGGGGTTATTTCCTAGTGTATATCCTCTTCTTTTGACATTTCTTGATTCTTTTCTTCCGCCTCTTCTCAATCAATGTAAAATAATTTCTTCTTAGCACACTTATGACCTTTAGTGTATTTTCTATCACAACTGTAACAAAGCCCTTTTGCTCTTTTATCCTCGAACTTTTTTGGTGTCAACCTTGTAGGTTGTGGAAGTGTAGGAGAAGAAACACTTCCATCTTTATAGTTGTAAATGGTAGACTTCCTTGTTGCCATTATTTTGCTTTCCACTTTTCTAGCCACCCTGAATGCCATATCCAATGAATCAAGTTCCCAAATGTGAACCTCATGTTGGATGTTATCCTTTAAAGTCCCTATGAAGACATCAATCCTATGCTCCTCTAGAATATCATTTACCCTAATAGCCAATTTTTGGAATTCCTCAATGTGCTCTGCCATTAAACCCTTTTGTTTGAGATTTAGCAATTTTCTAAAGACTTTGTTGCTCTTTCTATCCTCATAAAGTCACAAAAAAAAACCCATTTGAGAAGAATTGGCGTTGAACCTTGGGTCCGAATTTCAGAGCTTTTCGCGCGATATTTTCGGAGATATGATCTGAGGAAGTTGGCCTTTCTGTAGACTCCTGAATTACATTCAAAACAGGTGACCTGGGGAAAATAGTCATAACTCTCTCTCTGAGGATCGGATTGAAATTTCGTAAAAAGGTGAAGAAAGAGGACAGACTGTAGTTTCGTGTGTGTGTGTTTCAGATTCAAAGGTTGAAACAGTGACTCGTGGCACGTCGTACAAGTTCGCTCTATGGAACTAGTCTAAAAGAAAGTCATTGTGAGAGATTTCACATAACTCTTACTTGGAGAATCCAATTTGGCTCAGAGTTGTGGCATTGGAAAGAGGACATAGAAGGCTACTACAGGTAACAATTTCAGAACTGGATGATTCGAAATTACAGAGATACATCAGATTCAATATCAGGCTTCTATAAAGTGAAAAAAGGTGTGTAGTTTTTTTTTTAAATTTTTATGTAAGCTTGGTTTAACGGAATTCAAAGGGCATAGTAAAGCATTATTATTGGTAACTGATGCCCCGAGGAAAGAAAATGCAAACACCTAGTAAGGAACCTGAAAGCTCTAGCATGACTCATGAAGAAGAGGAAGAAATGCTACATGATATATCAAAATTACAAGAACAAGTGCAACAAATGTCACGCTCACAAAAGCTAACAGAAGCTAAGATAAGTGGCGTGGAATCTAAGATAAATGGTGTGGAATCTAAGATAAGTGGCATGGAATCTAAGATAAATGGTGTGGAATCTAAGATAAATGGCGTGGAATCTAAGATAAAGGGCATGGAAGCTAAGGTGGAGGATTCGATGGTAAATTTGAAGATAGATTTGAAGACAGACATGGAAGAATTGAAGAACTTGCTACAAGAAAGGGTCACTAATGGTGAAAAGTTAGTAAAGGAAACTCATGATGAGAACAAAAGAAATGTTAATCATGATTCCATAGACTCTAATGTTGGATCGAAGACTCACCATGTTCCAAAAATCGATATGAGGAAGTTTGATGGCAAGGATCCCACCACATGGATATTACAGATGGAGCAATTCTTCGATCTCAATAATGTGCAAAACACACAAAAGGTACGTATGGCAACTTTATATTTGGAACCAAATCAGTTTGTATGGTATCAATGGCTTTGTTCTCGTAAACAATTTATCACTTGGGCAATTTTTACGGAAGAATTGATAGCACATTATGAGGATACAAAAAGCAACACTTTTTTTAGCCAATTGATAAGTCTCAAACAAAAGGGTTCAATAATGGAGCACATTGAGGAGTTCCAAAAATTGAACATAAGGGTAAAAGATATTCCAGAGGAGCATAGGATTGATGTGTTCATAGGGTCTTTAAAGGATAATATCCAACATGATGTGCGCCTTTGGGAACCTGATTCATTAGAGAAGGCATTCAGGTTAGCAAGAAAAATGGAAAGCAAAATTATGGCAACTAGGAAGCATACCATTCACAACTATAAAGAGGGAAGTGTTGTTGCCCATAGTCTTCCACAACCTACAAGGTTGACACCACAACAATTGGAAGAAAAAAGAGCAAAAGGGCTTTGTTACAATTGTGATAGCAAATACACAAAAGGTCATAAGTGTGCTGAGAAGAAATTATTCTACATAGATTGTGAAGAGGAAGAAGAAAAGGAGCAAGAAAGGTCAAAAGAAGAGGATATATTCAAGGAACAAAGCCTAGATGAAGAAAAAATAAATCCGACCATATCTTGTAATGCATTGGCGGGAATTACCACTCCTCAAACCATCAAGATAGAAGGACAAATCAAGAAGAAAAAGGTAATAGTGTTGATTGATTCAGGAAGCACCCACAATTTTATTCATTGTAGGGTAGCAAAAGAATTGAATTGCTTCCTATATCCAGCACCAGAGTGTCAAGTGATGATTGCAAATGGAGGAACAATAAATTGCTCTGGAAAGTGCCATAATATCAAGCTATCCATGGGAGAATATGTATTGACTAGCCCAATGCTTTCCATTCCAATGGGAGGTGCTGATGTTGTACTAGGAGTCCAATGGCTACAATCCTTGGGTACAATAGCTTTTAATTTTCAAGAACTTTTCATCAAATTTTCTTCGGAAGGAAAGGAAGTTGAATTAAGGGGTATTGCAGGGAAACCAGGAAAGATAATCAGCTCTAATGGTATGACAAAGCTTCTAAAAAAGGAGCAAAGAGGTGTAATTGCACAATTATGTTCGCTAGATGTTTCCACATTGGAATCATCTATTTCTCCAGATCTCCAAAAAGTCTTGGACAATCATTCCAAGGTATTTGAGACTCCCAAGGGTCTCCCACCTATGCGTGATCATGATCATGCTATTCATCTGATTCCAGGAAGTGTTCCTCCAAACATCAGGCCGTACAGATATCCCTATGTCCAAAAAAGTGAAATTGAACGTATGGTTGCAGAAATGCTAGAGGCTGGTATAATTCAACCGAGTCAAAGTTCTTTCTCAGCTCCAGTAGTATTGGTGCACAAGAAGGATGGATCATGGCGCATGTGTCCAGATTATAGGGAGCTCAACAAGCTCACTATTAAAGATAAGTTCCCCATTCCTGTTATTGATGAATTACTGGATGAATTGCATGGATCAATTTACTTCACCAAGTTGGATCTTCGTTCGGGATATCATCAAATCAGAATGAAGATTGAAGACATTCCAAAAACGGCATTTAGAACTCATGAGGGTCATTATGAATTTTTGGTCATGCCTTTTGGCCTTACCAATGCACCTTCAACATTTCAAGGTTTGATGAATTCAATTTTCAAACCATTCCTTAGAAAATTTGTGTTAGTATTTTTTGATGATATACTAATCTACAGCAAGTCTTGGAAGGATCATGTTGAACATGTTGACAGGGTGCTACAACTATTGGAGGAGAAACAATTATATGCAAAAAGATCCAAATGTTTCTTTGGAGTCCAGGAGGTGGAATATTTGGGTCATATTGTATCTCATGAAGGAGTTAAGGTAGACCCTAGCAAAATTAAAGCCATTAAGGAATGGAAAATCCCCACATCCATAAAGCATCTGCGAGGATTTCTTGGGTTGACAGGGTATTATCGCAAGTTTGTTAAGAATTATGGGAGAATAGCAGCACCTCTAACAACATTATTGAAGAAAGATTCATTTTCATGGACTCCGGAAGCAACAAAGGCCTTTGAACATCTTAAAGAGGCAATGTGCCAAGCACCGGTCTTAGCTACACCGGACTTCACAAAAACCTTTATTGTGGAATGTGATGCTTCAGGAAATGGAATTGGTGCTGTTCTAATGCAAGATGAAAGACCCATTGCTTTTGAAAGTCGTCCAATCAAGGGAAAGTTTTTAAGCAAAGCTATTTATGAGAAGGAAATGTTGGCAATACTCCATGCACTTAAGAAATGGCGACCCTACCTAATGGGAAGACACTTCAAGGTAAAAACGGATCATGATAGCCTTAAATACTTTTTAGAACAAAGATTATCCTCTGAAGAGCAACAAAAGTGGGTCACAAAGATGTTGGGTTATGACTTTGAAATCATCTACAAAAAAGGGAAGCAAAATGTGGTGGCAGATGCACTCTCAAGAAAGGATGAGGATGTGGAAGCATTGTTGTGTGCCATTTCTATTATCCAACCAGATTGGATAAACGAAGCAAGGGAGGAATGGAAGAATGACGAAGAAGTGTGGGCACTTATTCGAAAGCTACAACAAGATTCCAGTACTTCTGATACATTTAGCTGGAAAAATGATTCGTTATGGTACAAAGATCGCTTATACCTCTGTAAGAATTCCCAGCTAAAACAAAAGATTCTTATGGAATTGCACACTTCTCCCTTAGGAGGGCACTCAGGATTTTAAAAAACTTACCACAGGGTTAAGAAGGAATTTTTTTGGGATGGCCTTAAATCAGATATTCAAAAGTTTGTGGCGGAATGTTTGGTTTGCCAGCAAAATAAAGTTGAAACAATTAAGACACCGGGTCTATTACAACCTTTATCCATTCCAAGCCAACGTTGGGAGGAGGTTTCAATGGATTTTATCACAGGTTTACCCAAGTCTGAGGAAAAGAGTGTCATCATGGTGGTAGTTGACAGACTTACCAAGTATGCACACTTTTGTGCATTATCACATCCATTTAAAGCCAGTACAGTTTCTACTGCATTTATGGAAACAGTTCAAAAGCTACATGGAAACCCAAAGATTATTGTAAGTGACAGAGATCCCATTTTCACTGGAAATTTTTGGACAGAATTATTTTCTTGTCTTGGTACTCAGTTAGCTCATAGCTCATCTTATCATCCTCAATCTGATGGGCAAACTGAGATAGTAAACAAATGTTTGGAAGGATATCTTCGTTGCTTTGTATCTGATAAACAGACACAATGGGTCAAATGGTTGCCTCTGGCTGAATGGTGGTATAACACTTCCTTCCATACAGCAACAAAAATGACCCCATTTATGGCACTTTATGGGTATCAACCACCATCCATCACATCATATTTAAGAGAAAATTCTAAGGTTCAGGCAGTGGAACATCACATCGAACATCAACAACAAGTCCTCCAACTCTTAAAGGATAACCTCGTGTTGGCACAAAATAGAATGAAACAACAGGCAGATCAACATCGCAGTGAAAGAAGTTTTGATGTAGGTGATTGGGTATTCCTACGGCTACAACCATATAAGCAAATGTCCCTAAAGCAAGCTAAGAAGGATAATAAATTATCACCAAAGTATTATGGTCCGTACAAGGTGTTGCAAAAGATTGGTACTATGGCATACAAATTGGAGCTTCCTGCAGCTTCTCGATTGCACCCAGTTTTCCATGTTTCATGTTTAAAGAAGGTTATAGGTGACAAGCTCCCAATTCAAACAATATTGCCAGAACTTGATGAGGAAGGAAAAATTATATTGGAACCGGAAGCAGTCATAGAAACAAGAACTCGACAGCTACGAAATCGATCAATTTCAGAGTATCTTATCAAGTGGAAGAACTTATCCGCTGAAGATTCCACATGGGAGGATGAGAATTTTATGCAGAAGTATCCAGAACTACTCAAGCGTTGAGGACAACACTTTTTTGAAGGAGAGGGGCATGTTGGGTCCCTATAATACTAGTGATTACCCCATTACTATTGTAGTTATACCCCTTATTTATATTGTTGTGCCCCTATTACCCCCATATTGTTATTTCTGTGCCCCATAGAATCCCCCTATTGTTATTTGTGTGGCTTTATATTATTATTGTTAGGTCGGCTGGATTATATTATGACTCCTTAGACTCCTATATATAGAAAGGAGGTTTTGTCATTTGTATCATCCAAGAATTGTTCATTTATGTAATGTAAAGGAGGTTGCCCCCTCGAAGAGGCTGAATTCTAAGGCATGGATCTCTCTTCTATCTTTTTGTGAGCTCGGTTCATAACACCAAACACCATCCAATCATCAAAATATACCTCTAAAAAATTATGAATGAAATCCTTAAACTCTGCGATTACTATGCGCGAAAAGATCGCCGACGGGTTCTTTAGCCCAAAAAGCATCACAGTATACTAAAAGCATCCTCATTCAGTCATGAAGGTCATCTTACTTCTATATTCAGGCACGATATTGATTTGATGGTAGCCCGAGAACCCATTAGTGAATGAATATGCTTCCTGGCCACCAACATTATCCAACACTTCATCGGTGAATAGAGTTGGAAAGGAATCATGCATGTAGGCGTCATTCAGCTTCCTGAGATCTATGCATATCCTTATTTCATCTATCTATTTCTTTTCTTGAACGAACATTGGGCTAACCCAATCCGATTCTTCTACAAGATCGATAATTCTTGCTCCAAGCATATTATCCAACTCTAGTGTACCTTAACTTTATACTTCCGGTTGAGGCAGTAAGGTCTTTGCTTTATTGGCTTTGCATTTGGTTTTAAACTGATCCTCATAACACCCAAGTCCCCTATGATCCCTTTCAAAGTTGAAAACTTCGTATGGAATAAGTCCTGATATTCGCGAAGCAATTTAACGACCTCATCTACTATGGCATCATCCCAGTAGTCCCCAATCTTTACAAATTTTAGCTCCGCTTCTGTGCCAATGTTCACCTATCTAGGTTTGAGCAGTGCAGTGATGTCTGGATTCTCTATTTGTGGTCCTTCTACCTCACAGTGACCTTCAGTCTCTGGGATATTAATTTTCCTAGGATCCTTGTCGTCTTCTTCAGCAATCATGTTATAACACTCTAGCGCATGGCTCAACTGGGTGGTCCAATTTGGTTGAATCAAATATAAGGGATCTTGAGGGATTCTAAAGATCGCTTCCTTGACCTCCTGTAATGCCTCCTCAATACATTCAAATCCATCCTCAAAACTGAACGTCATCAAGAATCCTTGGCATAAAAAATCCCATTCTTCTATGGCATGGTGGAGCTCTATCTCCAAGTACCAATTCACTGGTATGACATTCAAAGCATGACAGAACAGATGCACCCATTTAGGTTGAGACTCTACTCGATACATCTCGCCCCATTTGGCCAAATGATTGCGTGGATCATTCCTCCAATCATATTTCTCTATTAATCACATTTTCAGATGACCAAAGCATATTCTCATCATCTTCCTGTACTCGCGCCAATCATCAACACTATATTTGTGCGTACCCAATCATCTTGCAGATGTAGCATGTAGTGCCAAATCCAGGGCCTGGAAACGATGTTTCTCCAACACTTCCCTTTCAAATGCATCCAAAAGTTTCTCGAAATCAGTTAAACCATCATAATATGGTAGGGTTCTTACCTACAATAATACACAATGCAACAATTTAGTCATCATATTGTAGTGCAACATAGACACTTCATGCAATTGATTTTGCTAGTGTTCCAACTCTTCCTCTGAGTCTGATGTGAAGGAAATTTGGTCCCATGCAATACATCCATCAATTTTCAAATTCACTCAATATTGATCTCACGCTTTTGTCTTATAGATCTAGTCCAAGTCATCATCACTCTCATAATCGCAGACTAGTTCAGTATAGCGCAGTCCTTTTGTAGTGTCCAGGGGTACTACTATGAGGAGCGATTTCTTCTCAAATGTCATATTTTGCTTCTTCCAATTGATCACCCCATTCATGTCAGTGGCCCAGTTTATCCCAAGGAGTGCGGGGTAAGGATTATTTTCATCCACAATCTCTATCACTTCAAAATCAGCCAACGCGCTCGCACCTTCAATATCCACCGTTACTCCCTGCAGTCATCCCATGGGGATGATCTTCTGCTGATTTTTTATTCTTAACTGAATCAAAGACCACTATAGCGTGGGTCTCCCCATTAGCTCCCACATCTGTTTAGAAAAAACATTCACATCTGACCCTAGATCCAAAATAACTTGATTCATTTCATACTCTCCTGTCTCCACAGTGAGCCTCATCTCACGTCACATTCTTGCCTTATGCTTACCAATCTTCCTGACCATGTGCAGTCCATCATGAGCATTTTCTTTTCCAAAACAATTATTTATCATTTCCTGTAATCCCTTCAGAGCCTTGCTATTGCACATTAGCTTCATACAAGTCTCCAAGAAGGTAGTAAGCCTGGAGGCGTCAATTTCTTCAGTTGGTTTATCCTGACTCCCTGAAGTAGAGGCCTCAACGAAGCTTTTCTTCGCTTCCATAAATGTTTCCAGTGTGCACTCCAGATCAAATTCGACCTCTTTTTTCTGGAGCTTTGTGGACCCACACACTTTCCTCAAGTTGCTTCCCCTTATCTTCACCAGTCATTACCCCACTTCACAAAACTATATCACATTAGGATCTTCTTCGCAAGGCTCAACCCTCATCATCTACAGGTTTTGAGTCAGTTGCTGAGGTTGTGCTCCTTTCTCACGTATTTTTGCTAATAATACGGGGAAATCTTCAGTCGCATGGTCAAATTGGGTATAATATCGACATGACAGACACGTCGGGTTTGTCGATTCTTGTGCATAGTGTCCTGGTCCTCTGCAATCATAGAAAATCACTTGGCCCCGACCTCTACCAGGTCCTCCTCCACCTTGGCCTTGTCCGCAACCCTTATATCCTCCTCGCGCTCCCCCAGCACCTTGATCTAGAGGCCGAGTCTCTACTTGAACTTTATATGTGAGCATTCTATCCATCATTGACTGATATCTATGTCAATTGCACTCGTCATGACCCACCAATTGACAGAAGTTGCAGAAGAGCTGTTGCGGGGCCTATAAAAATTTCTGTAGCAAATGGAAATTGTCCATCACATGTTTTCCAGCTACCTGACAAAGAAAAAACCATAGCAAGGGCCTTGCACTTCACCCTGCTTAACCCTTTAGCCTTAGAGGCATTGGTCCTCTTGCTCCAACATAATTCACAAAGACTAGGCAGTGATATTTGTCATGCCCCTGACCTTTCCACTTTAGGCACCAAACTTCTTTGCACACCTCTGGGCAAACTATTCTATGCAAATGTTTTACAACTATGCATGAATATATTGAACCCCAAAATTATCATCTTGCATCAGTATCTCATGCAATCTCATAGTTATGATAGCACAACCCTTATATGAGGCAAGAGTGAAACCGCAAACCATTCGCGGTGTTGCCCACCTGTCAAATTCATGTTAGATTCGCAGATCATACACTTCAATCTATGATCCAGATCCTAGAGTGTCTCACAAAGATTCATCATGATCTCCTTGAATCCCACAATTTATTACGCTTCAGACTTAGGTCTACTAAATTCCTTATTCAGTGTGGTCTGAATATATACCAGCACAGTCGTCGGGTTATCAATGCAGTACTTAATTTACCATGTTAGCGCACGTTCCTACAAAGAAATAACCAACGTTTCTTTCTTCATTTGATCATCTATGATACCCTTAGCTTCCCATATAGCCTTCAAGATGAACCAAAATTGGTCTAGATCATCATTTTCCAAGCCCTTGAACAACTAGCTTTACTGAGTTCGCCATATTGAACGGTGGTGGATGTTGTGGTGGTGTCGGCGAAGGTGTATGTAGCGGAGGTGAAGATGGAGGTGGTGTGGGTGGATGGGTTATTCACGGGAACCCTTGCCTTATCAATTGAATAATGCTATGCAGATAATCTTATGCTAATTCCTCGTCATCACTTAGAGGAGGTTCAATCAGCGGGCTATATTCAGGGCCTATTTTCCCTCTATTCTTGAACGTCTTTCCACTTCGTGTAGACCCAAACATCAATTTAATTGCATAACCTTCTTTTCACACAAGGACATCTTAATCCAAGTATTTAAATATCTTATATACTTACCTCATGGTCCCTTGAAGAAGCGTCACTCTGCTTCGCTGTAACTGACTGAAGTATTGACCATGAACTCTATCACAAATCCTCGTATGATACGATCGAGCCATCGATCGAAAACGCATCCGATATTATCCTCAGAGGCTTCCAATCTCCGCACTCACTCTGGGGTACAGACTATCGGACCGCCAAGCCTCCACCTTCCTTGCTCGTCTACCAATTTCGTGATCCACTCGTATAACTCAATCGAGAATGAACATAAGAAATTTTTTTGTATCTCTATGTGAAAATATATGTCCAACCACTATTATTTTGTCAATCGCGGTTTCATGTTCTCTTGCACTGCAAATTTATGGATCTTTCTATCCAACCAGTCTTCAATTTCCTTCTTAGTTGGATTCTAATGATGCGACATCACACATATCTTATGCAAATCCCTATCCCAGTAACGAAACCATTTTTTGGCTCGATGGGCCCTAACCTAGGTTCAACATTAATTAGCCAACAAAATCCCTACACTACTGGACCTTTCAGCATCAATCTACAAAGCAAAGATTGAAGTCTTACCTGAAGCAGTATGGGGGGATGCTCGAACCAAGTTTCCACACCCTTAGATGATAGTGATGTCATTTTATACCTTAACCCTTCCTTCGTGCAGATCAATAGGCCTTTTAGGGCTTATCAATGTACTTCCCTTAGTTTTCATCTAGACCTTCGCTAAGGTTATGATCGTCCTTTGCATACCCTAAATAGGTGAATCATGAACTTACATACCTATGTAACTACTCTTACTTCTTTGTTACCTAGATTAGCTTCAGTATTGGATAACTTTATCAAGCATTACGATTATCTTCACCTAAACATATATTCTTACTTGTGTTCATATAACAAAGAAAAACATATATATTTGTGCATCAATATGGCATTAAATCATAAACCCAATATTCAATATAACATAATCACATGTATACACAACAGAAGTAAAATAGATCATACATAGGTAATTCTAGAATAATTTTCTTTATTGATGTTCAGATCTTCCTTATAGACTCTAACTACCCTGCACACATAGTTGCAAAGTTCCACACACTCAGCTGTGGACTACTATCCCAGGCCTCTGCGCACTCAGCTGCATAACCTCTTTCCTATGCTAAGACTCTTCACTCTTAGCCCTCATAGACCCATTACATCAATTCATACTTCTATCACGGACTAAACTACTAAAGACTCTTCTACAACTTTCTTTTTGGATCTCATAAAGCCAACATGACTTACATTAAATGAAGGGTAGAAACCCTTTATAACTCTTTACATCTTCATGCTCCATGACCACAAAATCAGGAGACTTTACATTCTTTATACAAAAACATGGGCTTTTAACCCCAAAATTGACTCAAGGGGACCCATTCCCAAAAGAGTTTGGAAAGGAAAATAGGTGGAGGATGAACAAGTACAAGATGAGAAATAAAAGAAAGAAGGAAATAAGTTCCCAACAGTTATGATTTCATGATTCATAACAGGTTGTGAGGAATCAACAACTACTTCGGTTGATGACTTGAGTCAAGACGGTCTGTTAAATGACACTATTATGAACAATTCAACTTATTGAATCCCAGAAATTTGAAGATGAGGAGTCTATGCAACAATATATGACACAAGTCTACGATTGACAGACAGGTAGTTTGAATAATATGGCAGTTTCATTACATGTTCAGGGGGAGAAGAATAGTTGAATTATTACAAATTCAAGAAAGGAATCACTGGCAAGCAATCTATATATGAAAGTGGATCAAGACAAGCTAACGGTTATTGAGATATCTTAGCAGGATAAAGGAATATTCATATATCAAATCAAGCACATCAAGGAAATTCTCGAGAAAGTCAATATGGAAGGTTGCAAGCCTATCCTTACCCCCATGGTAATAGGTTACAAGAAGATTCATCAACGGATGTGGACCAAAGGTTGTATAGATCCATTATTGGTAGTCTCCTATATGTGGCAGTCTCCCTGCCAGATGTGATGCAGGCAGTTGGACAAGTAGCATGCCCAAGAAGCACCAAAATAATATTATATTATTGGCATCAAAATAATTCGTAAATATCTTAAGGGCACAGCGAAATATGGTCTCTAGTATCCCAAAGGAAATGATCTGGTCATACAAGCTTATACAGATGCAGATTGTGCGGGAAGTGTTGATGATTGTAAGAGTACTAATGGAGTAGTGTTCCACCTAGGAGCTTTCCTTGTCTCATGGTTAAGTAAAAAGAAGTATTCAATCTCATTATCCACAAAAAAAAAGAATACATCACAACAGTATCTTGTTGTACTTAAGTTCTCTAAATGAAGCAAACCTTACAAGATCTTCAAGTTAAGTTTGATGAGCCTATTCCCATCTTTGGAAATAACACCAATTCCATCAGTATCTCCAAAAATCCTATGATGCATTCTAAAACAAATCACATTCCAATCAAATATCATTCTGTTATAAAGAAGGTCACTGAAAACAATATCAAGCTTGAATTTGTTGGCACAAAGGAATAAATTGCTAACATCTTTACCAAACCATTACCTCGTGAAGAATTTGAGTATCTTCACCAAAAGCTTCGGATTTTCCCAAGTTCTCATTGGAATATTTCTCTTATCTAACTAAGTAGAAAGGTGGAGTGGAGGTGTATATAGGACCGCAGGATGACAGTTTGTCAAGGGGAGTTACCCTTTGCCATTGATGACAAAGGGGGAGAGAAGGAAGTAGGAATAGGTGTCATGATCATAGGTAGAGTACTTGTGTTCCCATCAATGCTAAAGGGGGATATTGTTGATCACTGGTTGTCATTAATTTCAACCCAAGTAGCACCAGGGGCTACCCCGATCTTGCATGGGAATTTTTACTTGAAAAATTACTCTATTCTGAGTCAAGGATTTCTAGATGAATTCTACTCGTTGATATGTTTTCATTGATATATGGCATGCCAAGTAATTCTTCAGGGTTTGAGAGAAATTTGTGTTTGAAGTTAGCAGCTAGTGGGCTAAAGCCCTATGGGGTTTTGGACTTTTTTTAAGATAGATATTTGTTATAGGGTGACACATAGTATCACTGGAGTGGAATTTTTTGAGCTAGGGTTACAGGCTTACAGAGTTTTTTCTCCATGGAAGGACATAAAGGAGGGAACTCCACTCCCTCCTACAAGCAAGCAATGGCTAGTAGATGTAAAAATCCAATAGAAGATGATAGAGGTCCTTCAGATGGAAGGCAAAGAAATAGGGAAGAGGAGTAGGATGGCTCTAAATCTAGGGAGAATAACAACATTAAAGAAAGTGAGGAAATGGATAAGGAATAGGGAACAAAAGACAAAGCACAAAAGGGACCATGCAAGCCCAAAACTACAATCACTCCTAGAGTATTTTTGAATTATCCTGCTCTGCAAGCACATAGGGACCACATGCAGACATATGCAATCATTTGTAAATTCATGGGCTTATGGCCCACTGAAAAAGCTTTACAAACATGGATTAAATACCACTGGAAACCAAAAGGAAGCATAGAACTACATCTTGGGTCAAAGGGATTCTTTACTATAGTCTTTGCAAATATTGAAGATAAGGAGAGAGTGTTCGAAGGAGGGCCCTACTTTTACGCAGTTGCGGGCCTGTATATGCAACCATGGGGTATGAATTTTGTCCCAGAATGAGAAACTTTTACCTCGGTACCAATTTGGGTTAGACTCTACTCTCTATCTTTGGATTATTGGCAACTGGAATCCTTATCTTCCATGGAAAATAAGCTAGGGCATTTTTTCAAAGCCTCTGAGGCCACCAAAAGGGGAAAATACACATTATTTGCAAGAATATGTGTGGAGATGGATCTTTCTGGAGCTCTACCGGATGACGTAATCTTGGAAGTATTTGATGAAGAATGGTTTCAGGCAGTGGATTATGAACACATCCCATTCAGATGTCACAAATGCCATGAGCATGTGCACCTATTCAGAGATTGCCATCTTAGTAAAACGAAAAACAAGAGTAAACCTAACACCATGAAAGATACTAAAAGCTTTCATAAGGTGGTCTGGAAAGGAAAAGGGATAAAAATGGAATCAAATCTACTTCAAACAGAAAAGAAACATGCCAGTCAAAACAGGTTTCAAGCCCTGAAAGAGGAAGATGTGATAATGAAAGTAGATCAGGTCAAGGGAGGCAGTCCGGTGGAGGAGGAGAATGAAGAAAATGATGAGCAAACAAAAAACAAAAATAAACAGAAAGAAGAAATGATGAGTGACACAGAACTAGAGATGGACCAGGAAATGACCCAGAGTGAGATCGAAATGGAGGACCACAAACTACAGGAGATTCTTGAGAAAGAGAATCTAGATCTAGAAGGATTCTTGAAACAATGAACCAAGGAGGGAGTGGATTCGTTACCTCTAGAGGGCTTCCACATAGTTCAACGGTTGTTCATATGGAAAACTTAGAACATAGAGCTGGAAAAGCAAAGGAAAAATGAAAGACAGGGTAGCAAAGGTGTGAAAGCTATGAAAACCACACTAGGATTAGCACCCAAAAACAACAGAAAGAAAAGAGGCAGGAAAAATCAGAACAAACTTTTGATGGAATTTGGAAAGCTAATGATAGACTTAGGTAAGATGAAAGACTTATCCAGTTACTCCTTTACAAATATTTAATAATGAAGTTCACTTCTTGGAATATTAGGGGTCTAGGAAGTAGAAGAAAACAAAAATTACTTAGTAATAGGATGAAACAAGTAGCACCAGGTGTGATCTTCATCCAGGAAACTAAATCCAGCTCAAGGAGTGGAACAAGAAGGAATATGGCAATATTTTTGAAGCAAAAAAAACTGTCGAGGGAAAAATGTAGGAACTCAACCAAACCCTTATCCCGGAGGGTTTTGATAAAGATAGAAGTGACCAGGCAACTAAATATCATCAGGAATGGGAGAACTTATGTAAATAAGAGGAGATTTTTTGGAGGCAAAAATCCAGAGTGCAATGGCTAAAAGAAGGAGAACATAACACTAGATTTTTCCACAGATCCACTATGGCAAACAGAGTTCACAATAGGATTTCTTCGATCAAGGACAAGGGGGGTAACCTACACAACTCTCATGAAGAAACAGAAGTAGTGCTAGTTCAGCACTTTCGTGGTATTGCACAGGAAACCTGTTCAGATAGAGAACAATCCATTAGGGTTATATCAGGACATATACCTAAGCTGGTTTCCGGTGAGGACAATTTCAACCTTAATAGACCAATGTCGGAAGAGGAGGTTAGTGAGGTACTAAAAGAAATTCAAAATGGGAAAGCACTAGGCCCAGATGGATTCAATGTATATTTCTTTAAAGCTTGTTGGAATACAGTAAAACAAGACATTCTGAACGTAGTGGAAGACTCCAGGAGGGACAAAACCATATTGAAGGCACTTAATACCACCTTTATCTCCCTGATCCCTAAACAAGATTTGGCTCAAATTCCTGATAGGTTTAGAAACATTGCCTTATGCAATGTTGTCTACAAAATTTTTTCCAAGGTTGTGGCCAATAGACTCAAACCTCTTCTTCCCACCCTGGTGTCAGTTGAACAATTTGGATATGTGGAAGGTAGAAAAATCCTCGACAACATCATTCAAGCTCATGAGGTGGTGCACTCATTGAAAATCAGTAGGAAAGCTGGAATGATCATGCAAATGGATATAGCCAAGGCTTATGATAAGATGAATTGGACCTATATCAGAAAATTTCTCACTTCTTTTGGGTTTGATCATAACTGGATTAGTTGGGTAATGGCCCTACTTACTTCTCCTAGTTTTTCAATTCTTCTTAATGGATCTCCCTCGGAGACTCTTACTCCTTCAAGAGGCCTCAGGTAGGGAGATCCACTCTCTTCTTTTCTCTTCATACTCATGATGGAAGGGCTGGTTCGAGCTATCAAACATGCTAAAGTAGTTGGTAAAGTCAAAGGTATCCAACCTTTTGAAGATGGTCAGGCCTTAACTCATCAACAATTTGTTGATGATACCATGCTGCAGGGTATCCCCACAGTCAAAGAAGCTCTAGCTTATAAGCAAATCCTAAAAGACTTTTCCATGGCTTCAGGTATGGAAGTTAATCTCTCCAAATCTAAGATTTTTTTCTTTAACACTCACATTGCTATTCAGAGAAATATTACCAGAATTTTGGGCTTTCAAAGGGAGTTCCTCCATTCAAAATATTTGGGAGTTCCTCTAATAGCCAAACCATTACACAAGAGCATCCCAGGAGCTAGTGATTAACAAATTGCAAGATAAAACCAGGAAATGGACTATTAGATCTTTAAATTTGGTTGGTAGGTTAGTGCTAACCAAGCCTGTCCTATAATCAATCCTAGTCTTCATGCTATCAGCTCTCCCAACACCAAAATAAGTCTTGCATCAACTTAGAACCATAGAAAGAGACTTTCTTTGGGGCAAGGGGGAAGAAAGAAAGAAATGGGCCTTGGTAGCATGGGAAAAAAATTTGCAAAGCTAAAAACTATGGTGGGCTGGGATTGGATGGTCGTAAGATTCTAAGCAAGGTTCTAGGAGCTAAATTATGGTGGCGATGGGTTAAAGTCCCAGAGGCTCAGTGGGAAATGATTTGGAAGGAAAAATATGCCAGTTATTGGCAAAACAATGATCTAATAAGAATGTCAGGACATAGAAATGGCACACACATTTGGAATAAGGCCTAGGATAACTAGGGCTTAGTCTAAGGAAACATATTCTGTGAAATCAGAGAGGGAAACCTAGCCCTATTCTGGGTGGATAGATAGCAACAAGAACCTATATTGTTAAAAGAAGATTTGAGGGATCTCAAGGAAGAGACAAATATCAAAGGGTTATCTAAAGTAAAAGACTTTCGGGATCAAACCAACATTATTGTAAAATGGAGAACCTGGAGGAACTTTGATTTTAGGGATAACAACCCCCTGAAGGCTAAAGCAAAGACTCTAAAAAAAATGTTAGAACAAAGGAAGATTTTGAAGTCAGAGGGGCAAGATCAGCTAAGATGGGGCAACAATAATGAGGGTGCCTTTAATCTCAAGGAAGCAAAACTCATTCTCCTTGAACTTAACTCACAAGCTCCAGATAAGATTTGGCAAGACCTATGGAGACACTAAGGCTGAATGAAAATTAAACTATTCATGTGGCTGGTTCAGCATAGGAAAATTCTGACTTGGGATAATATTAGGAAGAGGGGTATTCTGGGGCCTTCCATATGTCAGCTGTGTGAAGCTCAAGAGGAAACTATGGAGCACCTTCTCAACAATTGCATTTTCACCTCCAGTTTGTGGGATTATTTTGCCACCATTTTCTAACAGACTGATAGGGACAAAAGGAGTATCATCAATACCCTAAACAAATGGAGAAGAAACTTTTCAGATAATGAAGTTCTTGGCTCAGCATGGGCCATCTTTCAAAGCCTCATTATTTGGAAAGTCTGGAAAGAACTGAAAAACAGAATCTTCAAGAATGAAAAGAGGCCATCCCAATGCATTTTTGAGCTGATCTTAAAACAACTTAAGGAAACGGCTGGAAATATTGTGCGGAATCTCCCTAAGAACCCTCCTTCAGTAGCGAATTTGAGAATTCTCTGTGAGTTGGGTTTGCAGGGTCTTACTCCTCAGGGACTGGATAGGAAAGTAATCTCCCTGGAGTCTGAGCAAGATATCTGGCATCCTTCCCCTAAGGGATTTTTGAAATTCAACATTGATGGGGCTTCAAAAGGCAACTCGAGCACTACTGGTTATGGAGGTGTGTTAAGGGATGAGAATGGAAGTGTCCTTTTCATCTTCCACTATCATTTAGGAAAAGCCACCAATAACATGGCGGAATTGATGGCTATGGAGAAATGTTTAGATTTCCTGGAACAGGAAAACCGACAAAATGTGATAGTTGAACCTGATTTTGAGCTAATCATCAAATCGGTCAAGAGGATCAACTGGGGAAAAAAGCCAGAAAAATTCTCAAAGAACTGGAGGTTGATCTAGGGCTTTCAATGGAAACATGCATCACCTCTAGAACCTTCATACAGTTAGCTTTAAACATGTTTGAAGATTGGCCAATAAATTGGCAAATCTTCTAGCCAATCAAGGTGTGATCAACATAGAGAACATGATTGTATTGAACTGGCAAGAGCTACCTCAGAGTAGGTTAAAAATGATTTGTCATGACCAAGCAGATGAAAACAGGATCGTGTTTCGAAGTAGAGCTATGGAGACGGAGTCCACTTGATATAGCGAATCCAAGTGGTAGCCGATTGGATGGCTTTGGTTCTTCAAAGAATGGTAGTTTTGTGGGTGTTTCTTCTTTCCTCAGTTCTGGGAGAAAAGACACATCGAAACGTTGGAGCCTAGGCACTCTCGGTGGTTGCAATACCATGAGCTTTCCATCCAGGATCAACATACCGAGTTGGGGGAAGTTTTCCAGCAATTGCGGGCCTGGCAAGCGGAAAATGATATTTCTGATTTTGAAGTGATTCCATATAGAGGCCTACATGTGGCAGTGGGGTCGGCTAGAATACCATCCTCATCGCACGCTAATATTCAGTGATATTGGTTGATGCGATATTATCCTCTATCGTTGGATCAAATGAAGTGGATCGATGGCTGGGAATGATTGAGTAGGTTGGTGGTCGAGGTGGGTAAGTGTATCTCTTCTTAACATTGTGAATTAGTCCTCAGCCATTGGATTGGGTCAGCTGGCTCAACGGTGAAGATCATATAGATAGGTCTGATGGTTGGCGGGAAATGTTATTGCTCTTTATTTTTGGCGGGATGAAAATTTTTCAAGTCAGGTTGCTTATTTTCATGGTTCATTCAACAAATCCATGGGTTGGTAGGTCTCTCGAATATGACATCTGTTTAGATCGTTGCTTTATTTCTGATGCCGACTTCAACTTTGTTTAGCTTTTAAGAGTTTAGAGGCTGGGTTTTTAGGGGTAGGGACTTTTTCCTTGAGCCCGTTCTCTATTTGGTTTTTGGGTCTCTCCCTTGGTCCACAACTCCTAGTGGATTGATGTAAATTTTGTATAATATTAATGAAAAAGAAGGTCCTACTCTTACTTTAGCAAAAAAAACCCTATTGGGTTGTGGCATGGCACCCATAATTGGTTTTGGTCATTGAATAGTCAATAATTAATAATGTTTTTTTTGTTTTCTCTTAAAATCCCTACAATGTTCACTTTTCGAGGACCCTCTCAACTTAAGATATTCATATAAATAGTGATCCTAATATCCTCCTCTAGTAGGGATTTTGTGGCTTCAAATAGGTCATCATGGAATTTTTGTTATAATATTATTTCTACGAAGCTTCAGAAGTAGAAAATAAAACCCATTTGAGACAAAATCTTGATGAATATCGTGACTAAATTTTTGGTCTTGGTTCACTGAATGTTCAATGATATGATCTGAGGAATTTAGGGTTTGTACAGGCTCCTGAATTCCATGTCAAACATGTGACATTGGTAATATCGTCATAACTTTCTCTATGAGCATTGGATTCAAATTTAGTAAATAGGGATAGAGAGGGGATATAATTTGGTTTTTTGGGTATTGTTTTCAGGGTTGAAGGTCGAAACAGTGAGATGTGGCACTTCGTGCAAGTTCACTCTACTGAACTAGTCTATAATCAGGTCATCATGGGAGATTGGGCATAACTATTTCTTGAATAATCCAATCTTTATGAGAGATTTTTTGGCGTAAATCACAAGAAATTTCATTTGTCGACGCGTTTCGAACCATTCAGTGTGGTTCATCATCAGGACAATTTGAAGAATCAGATATAGCTTAGCATCTTAAATAGTTAGATCAAAACATCCAATGGCTATAATTCTTGACCAGATAACGGCTATATTGTCTAATGGCTAAATTTGGCTGGGAAACAGTTAGATGGACTAGATTAGGGGCAAAACCTATATTTAAATAAATAAATTAATTAAAATAAAAATAAAAGTAAAGGGACCTATTAATAAACTTATAGTTATAAATATATATTAAAATTAATTAACTAATATAAATTAATAGTTAAAAAAGTTATTGAATATATAAATATTAGAGTAATATAGTTAGTTATATTCTTGTTAAAATACGAGTTAAATGGACATATTATAAATCTAAAATTAATTAATTAATTAATTAATATTTTAATATTTAAAATTAGTTAATAACTTATTTAAGGGTTAAAATTAGCATCTTATCAGACCTATGGGATTGGAAATAGGACTCAGAGGGCTACCACAGGATGAAATTTCAGACCCTAGAGATCTGAAATTACATAGATACAACAGATTCAATATTGATCTCCTAGAAGGCAAGAAAAAGCATGCATTCAAGGATCACTATAGTAAGAACCCCACATCAATAGTCAAGGGTAAGTATCCTACAACAAGGTATGTATGACTAGTGTTTACATTTGAATTTTTAGTATCATCTCTAACATATGTTTTTGTGGGACAACGTAAGTATATACAGGGTCTTGAGTATATCTCTATGTCTCTATATGTCATAGTTAGTTTTGATAATACATTTCGGATGTCATATTCTTTATACTACACATTTGATGCTACACCAAGTCTGTTAAATCTATATGATGTTGTAATTTCATGTTACTTGTCTTGTCATAGTTGATAGAATGGTCTATGTTGTTGTACTTAGAACTTTGTCCATCAAAAGTCTAGGGTTTGTCATTAGTTTTTATTGTATATATCTTTAGGTCAGTTTTGGATATAGTATTGCATAGAGTCCAAGCATATATCAAGAGTGGGAGTCTTTGTCTACTTTTGCAACAAGTCAACAAAAAAAGTGACAAGCACACTTCAGGTACGCATCATAGTTTTAATTTGTATTTATTCATTATTATACACTTAGATGTGTTTTGTAGGAAAAGGTAAGTTTAAGGGTATTTTGTTTTGTTTCGGGATTGGTTTTGCTGAGAAATTTTGCATGCAAGTAGAAGAATATTCAAGTACAACATCAAGCAAGAATACAAGAATAGAAGTATCAAAT
Source organism: Pinus tabuliformis (assembly GCA_031772625.1). Lineage (NCBI taxonomy): Eukaryota > Viridiplantae > Streptophyta > Pinopsida > Pinales > Pinaceae > Pinus > Pinus tabuliformis. The sequence continues at coordinate 817,541,336 of CM062806.1, read as the reverse complement.
CAAAGGAAGCATTGCAGCGGGACATCCTTGAAGACATGACAACCATCTAGATGTTGTGAAGTATTGTTAAGGCCAAGAGTCATCATTGTAAAGTTGTAAAAGAGTCATTTATAAAAGGGTCGTCATTGTAAAAGAGTCATCATTGTAAAGATTATAAAAGAGTCATTTGTGAAAGAGTCATTCTGACTAGAGTCGAAGAGGCGGTGTTGGGAGGTAAAGGAGTCACTATTGGGATGATGTCGTGGTTGGGTTGCAAGTCATAGAGTGATTGGGTTTTTGGTAAATTACACGAAAATCATTATACATCTTATTGTATCATGGATTGTGGTCTCTGGTTTGGGAATCCACAATTGTGTCTTATTTCAGTCATTATATGGTGTCAAGGAGGTGTTAGGTAGGTGTATGACGTCGCCAACAGGTTGGGGGCTGTGAACACTTCCGGGTGGTAGGGTGGTGCTAGGGCAGATTATGGCTCGCTAGGGTGTTGGGGCATCCATTGAGTTGATTACTGAAGAAACAGGGGCATTGGGGCATCCTTCCATGGGAGCTAGAGAAGAATGACTTTTTAGAATGCTATAGAGTTATTTCTTTCATTTTAGTTGGGGCTAAAGATTAAAGAATTTATTAGAAAAACATTCGATGGTTTTTGACCCAGAGGGGATTTTCCACCTAAAATTCTTGTGCCTACTGTGTTCTTTTATTTATTGTTATTACTGCATAAACATTAATAATAATTGAAGATTAACTAATGCTTTGAAAATAGTTAAAAGTGTTAATTTCTAAGGAATATTGATTCACCACCCCCCCCCCAGTATTTTCAACACTTTTGATGCTAATAATATTATCCAATATCTTAGTAATTTCTTTAAATCTCAAATGTTTATCTTTTTTCTAATTTACCTTTTACAATTCTTTTCTCATCCTTCAATATTTGACATTGATATTCCTTTTCCATATGCTACTTCTTCAATCCTTCAACTTTTATTCCTTCTTCTACTTGTGTGCTTAATTTGATAATATCTCCCTTAAGCCCATTCTCTTTTTCTTCAAATAATTGTCGTAGCTCCTCACTTAGTTTGTTTGGTTTTTTAAGATCTAATTTTAGAGGGATGACCTCATCTTCAATTTCATTACAAAATTGTTTCCTTTCTTCATGTTGTTTTATTATAGCTGTAATATTCATTGATTCATCTCAACTTTCATATCCCTACAACTTATTCTTAAGACTGTCAATCCTTTTCAAGGAAAAAGTAATATTTTTTATAATTTTAAGTAATTCTTCTAACCTGTCTTCTTCTAGGTTGGTACCCCATCTGGTAATTCATGGTCACCCTCATCTTTTGATAGACAATGATTTCCTTTATATTCATATAATGTTGAAGAAATGGGATTTCTTGTGATGGCATTGGATACATTATTGTCACTAATTTCTTGAATTGACATTTTGTATTTAGTTTCCTTCTTCTTTCGCTTATATCCCATCATCCCTAATCCACCCTCAAGTGATTAAGCTTCTACTAGAGAGAATTTATTTTATATTGATTGTTAAGAAAAATACCGAGAGTGGGGTGAATCATTATTTTTAATTCATTTTAATCTTCAATTTCAAATTCTTAATTATTTAGAAAACTTGTGTGTGTATGCAACTTCAGCGAATCAAAATTGTGTATATCTAGACCATTAATTTTTCATGATTTCTAGTAGATTTTTAACTAGGCCATTGCATAATTAATTTATTAACCATTCATTATGTAGTAGAGATCAAATAAATCATAACCCATAATCAACACAAAAACACATAAGGACACTGATATTTTATGTGGAAACCGAATGTGGGAGAAAACCACTATTGTTGTCATCATTTTATTTTCTTCTTTTATTATAAAGAAAATTTACATCTTGGTCTTATACTAGCGTAGACTCTTTCTAGTACACAAGCTCCTACCTACAAGAGGCTCCAACCTCCGCTAATTCTCCAGCACCTATTGGAAAGGAGATACAACCCCTTGATCAAGTTTTCCAACACCTATCGGAAGGAATCTCCTACTCCCCAACAATTTTTACCAACTATCATAGGAAGGAAGCTTCGACTCCCTCATTGAAGGCTCCAACCCTCAACACCCTTCATGGAACACATTTCATAATGTTTCATATTGGATCCACCTATCTCAAATACATATCATGTAGGCCACCTTTCATCATATTTTCAAACTGGAACCATACCCAACAATATTCTCAATACCAATAACCATTATGAAACCAACCTCTATACTGAATCACTGCAATATTGAAGGAAAACACCAAAACATAATAATGATGTGCCAACCACTAAATCACTGAATTACTAAAATGATCAAGCCAATATCAATGCACCAATTACTTAATATCAAACCATTATGATCAAAACAATGTGCCAACCAATTATACCAATGACGCTAATATATCACACATAGAATGCCAATACTGAATTACTGAAGTAGACTTTTTAAACCAAGCCAAGGTACCACTGTCAATATAAAATCAAATATGAAAAAACCATTATCAATGTGCCAACCAATGATACTAATACCAATCATTGAATACTCAACCATTGAACATTAATATGTCAATACTAAATAGCAACTTAGTATCAATCTAGGTCAACAACCAACCAATCATATTGATCAAACAGAGAACATCAATAGTTGAATCACTAAATAGTAATTACACCTCTATCATATAGCATGTCAATATACCCATGAACAATCAATCATAGAAGAACCAAAATATGACCAACAACATAACAATAATTAAGAAATCTTTGATGAACAACAATAAGCAACAAAAGTTTGATTCATTTTCATGGTCAGAGCATCACTACAAACTCTAATAAATTCATAATATATATGCAATAACCTTTATATCTATATATCTATATATATATATATATATATATATATATATATATATATATATATATATATATATATATATATATATATATATAGATATATATATATATATACTAACTTCTTGTGCATACATGTACAAATCCTTGAATACCAAAATTGAACCACTGAATCATTAAACCAACCATTGAATCACTAAATATTAATTTTGAACCATTGTAACTTGATCACATCAGTTCATAACAAATACCTATTTGTAACTAATCATATATCAAACCAATGTGGTCAGACTAAGATAGAAATCATCAATTAATTTTTTATTAACAAACCAATAAGAAAAATTTGATAAATCGATCAACCAGCAGTAAATAATACATAATAAATCCACAGTCATGACCAACCAACATGAAAAATCTTAGTCAAACTCAACTCAAAATATATACATGACTATCATCAAGTAAACCTACATATATATGTGCTTCTCATGAATAAGACCAGCATATAATTTTCAAATAACCATAACTTATCAACCAAGCTATTATGTTTAAATTCGATCACATCTATCATCATCATTTTCATCAGTCAACACCAATGAAACTATCTACAACCTAGGTCAAGCAACAATATAAAGGTATATTATATCTTAATCAATACACAACTAATATAAATAATTTCCACGTACATACTTGAAATTCTAGAAGAAAACTTGCATATATATATTAAATTACTAAATCCATTAATCACTGCAAACACAACACACTTCCTACATACTTCACTATCAAATCTCTACAAACATATTCATATATCTATAACTTCAAATCTTGTATTGTTAGCTACTTAAACACAATAAAGTCAATCAAGCATATCCATTAGTTCTTAATACACTTTAATATCTTTCAAATTTGAACCTTCTCCTTGCTCCTTGATGCACACTCATTCCAGATCATATCACACATGAATAATCCATTCCATTGCACACATAGCTCTTTAATCTCCATATCCTTATATAAATTTTTCCTTTTCCAATACCATAGATAAAGCCCTTGGTAATTTTGTTGGTATTCATTTAACAGGATCAAATAGAGATTGATGGAACATTACTATGGGGGATTACCATGGAAAATACTCATGGATTTTTATGTGCATGCACAAATCGACAATTTCACTTTTAGGTTGTATATGTGATTTTTCTAAAGGAAAGTTATGTATGTACTCGAATTTTTTTAAATGAAAATAGCTTATATTTTTAAAACTTTAAAATTCTCAATCTATTACAAATCCAACCTATGACTAAGCTACCAATGCTCTTCCTCATCTTTTGCAACACATGTACAAGCATTCATATAATTTGTAATGGTTCAACAAATATATGTAGTCATCACCAATCCATAGACTAGCTAGGCATAAAAACAATGTCATATGGCAAGTTGATATCAGGGAAAACACATTTGACATTCAGTCATAGTTGACATGTAGGTTGTCATCAAGGAAAACAGATGAACCATAATGCCAAATATTTTCTCCCATAGATCTATCCCACCAATGATTTCCTACTCAAAACTTTCAACTGTTGAATAGCCATGTCTGCACTTAGGGACAAAACATATTAACGTCTTCATAGTGCTTAATAATGTGATCTTTCTTCCTCTTTCCTTGAGAAAAAACCTTTTTCGTAGTTGTTTTATCCCTCATTCAATGCTAAAATGGAATCCTTGTTAATAGGGTGCACTTCAACTCCTTCATTGAATGACCTCCCATCCTCTACGAGAATGTTCTAAGTGTATATTGGTGGCCACCTGCCTATTCCACTTGGACCCCCACCATTGTTTCTTTTCAATTTCCTTAATTGTAGCAAAAATTACTATTTTTGGCAGTTTTTTGAGTCGTAAACTTCTGGAGCCGTTTTGAGGGACTAAAAGATGTTTTTAGGAAAAATGGAGTGACTCAAAAGTCCTAAAGTATCTTGCTAGTTTTCTTTTGTCCTCCTCTTTGAGATCTTCAAAAAACATTATTATGATATCCCGACGGAGATCGTATGCCAAAGTTACGACCCTGGGAAGTTGATGTACCAATTTACCCAAATGAGGCCCACAATTTTGGCACTTCACCTCCTAGGGTTAGGTTTTTGGATGTTTAGGGTTTTCCAATTATTTATCAATAATAAATAGGCTTTTGAGTCTCATTGTAACATAGTTCAAAGGCATGTAGGCGCTACATCTCTTCTCATATATAACCTACCATCACCCGAGCTAGTTTATTTCCATTTCTGTTTGTAAGCATATTTCAATTATTTGATATTAATGAAATGAAGTGTTATTCTTGTTTCATCTCTATATTTATGATTATATATGTGATTTGTTGCATTCATGTTTAAGTTTAGATCATAGAACCACAAAATCCCTTAAGCAACTACTCATAGAGGGTAGGTTTGAGGAGATTTAGGGAGGGATAAGGGAAGTGGAGACCTTGGGAAAAATAAAGCCTTCACTAAGACCCTAGCCCTCTAATATATAGGTGTTTTCCATTGAAAAGTGTGGCCCAAATGCTAAGTCCCAGAGTTGATTATATTGCAATTTAAGTGTAGAATGCTTAAAGATCCTTAACATCCATGGGAACAAAGAGAAACCACGAAAATATATAACTTCAACTAGACATTCCACACCAAGTGATACCCCCACTAAAGAGAAAGAAATTTTAGATGATGACACATTTCCACCGAATGGAAGATGCTCTAGGTTTCGGGGACCTAAAATAAATGTAGGGTTAGACCTAGCCAAGGGAAGTTTTAGGGACTAATATTCACATATGGGCTAATTTTCCAGGTTTTTTCAAAAAAAAAAGATTCACCAATTTTTTTTATTTTTTTTTTCTAGAAATGATTCACGCAAAATTTATAGTGTAAAATTATTTTAACATAAAAATCTCCAAAACCTTATATGTACTATATAAATCATTATAGACATGAATTTTGTACAAAAATATGGCCATACATTTTATAATTTGCATATGAGGGACTAGTAATGTTATTAATAATACCAATCTCAATATTATAACTTCCATGTGATTTATGAATAACTAATTATATATCATTTATATATATTAAAAAATCTAAATAACATATTTCTCTAAAGGTAAAGGTAGATAATAGAATTTTGTACATCATCATTTTACCTAAAATCATTTTATATAAGATAATAGTATTAAATATTTTTAAAATATAATTTTATGAAAGGGAAATTTGATATCAAATATTTTTAAAATAATATTAATATATTTTTATTTAATTTATTTTTCATTTTTAATTAAAATGAATTTTAAAATTAATATACAAAATATAGTAATTTTTTTTTCAAAATATTAAAAGGTAGATTTGTTCAAAACATTGAGACATATTGGTTTTCGAAATTAAGTGTTGTGATATTTTAAAATAAAAATAAAAATTGTAGTATACACAATAACATATGGGTGTTTTTAAGAATGTGCATTTGTTTATGAGTTGCCAACTACAAAATCTAGGAACCCTATAGCCACCACTTTAGAGGAAAACTTAGTGCTAGTGAAGCAAGAAAAAGGAATGCACACATGTTTCTATTTGTGGTTATTCTTGATTGGGTCATTTCATATTTTAAAACTAAAATAAACATTATAGTGTACACAAGAACACATGGGTGTTTTTGTAAATGTGCATGTGTTCCATAATGTACTTCTATGAGAACCTTAGAACCACCACCTTGAATGCTAACAAGGTGGTAGAAAATCAATGTAGATGAACACACACATTTCTATTTATGCCTATTTTTAATTGGTTGCAACCCTTTTCTTGAGATGCAATCACATGATTTTTTAAATAATTGAGCAAGTAAGGAGATATTTTGAGGGGATATTAGAGTGTTGGACTCATCTTCAAGCCATTCAAGATAATAATTTCAATGGAAATTCATTTCTTTTTTTAATTTATTTAGAAAAAATTAATTGTTATTCCACCTAACTCACTTCGTGAGAGAAAGGGAAATATTTTCCCAATAACCTTCTCCATTTTTTTATTTCCATTCCATCTATTTGGTGGAGAGATTATAGATTTAGAGATTGTGGTAAGTTCTTATGGAAAAAATGGTAAATCATCTTTTCAATTTATGGTATTCCATTATTTTTTCATTCTCGCTATATTGACTCTTGGGAGCATAAAGGGTTGGGTTGTAATGAGAGAGTTGAGACTCAAATTTTAGTGGAGAAGGCCTCACAATAAACAAACAATACTTAATTTGATGGTAAGTGCCTTGATATTGAAATCATGTATTCGACATGCTCAAGTATCCAATTTTGCAATGGTGAGCTTTATATTTGACTTGAATATATATAAATAGTGATAGTTCCTTTGGGCTCATGGTAGATAACTTTACCAAGAGAGTGCGATAATATTTATATGTAGTATCAATATTTGACAATGAGGTTAGGGAGCTCAACTACTAAAAACTCGTAGCCATCATCTTCATTATCTTCCTATCGTCAAGCTGCTAAACGATTACTAAAAAATACATGTCACCTTGACATAAGCTAATTGGTGAAGGAAATTTTCATGTTCACCACATAGCAAGCACTACTAGGACTCTCTTCAATCCATTTTTTACTAACCAACACAACAAGTTCGCAAGGTTTCAAAATTTCATAAGCAAGAAAATACCTATTTATATTAATGGGGGTAAGGTAAAGAGAAGTACTAAAAATTGAGTCCATTCTACCATTTATTTACATAATTGACACTGAATCATATATTTCCATCATTTATTCACATAACACACACTAAAATATATATTGTTTCATTACAAAAGCTTCTATCTCTTGTTACTTTCTAAATAATTGATATTATATTTGACACAAAATAAAATCCATGTGAAAGAAATACTTATTACCCCATGAAAATATAAAAATAAATGAGTTGCATCAAATTTGTTATTTTGCCTCATGAATATATGTTATATTTTCCATGCTTGGTACTAGATATTGTAAGTAGTATTTTCCCTACTATTAACTAAGAGATTAACACTCTATATACCTTCCCTAGATATTTAAAAATAAAGGGTGAACAACTTATTATGTTCCATATATATATAAAGGATTTTAGACATTCATATATGGAAATGTAGCGAAAGAGGCTTGCCTACATTCACTGTTATGCAACCAACTCACAAAATAGAAGAAGAGATAGATCAACGTCTTCAAAATTAGCCTCTTAGAAGGGAAGCCTCCTTTCCATTACACAAATGAACAATTTTTGGATGATACAAATGATAAGACATCCTTTCTATATATAAGAGTCTAAGAGGTCACAATATAATCAGATCCTACATAACAATAATAGTGTAAGGGAACAATAATAACAATAAGGGGGCTACACTAACAATAACAATAAGGGTCCACACTAGTAGTATAGGGATATAATATGCCCCTCTCCTTCAAAAAAGTGTTTTACTCAATGCCTGGCTAGTTCTAGATGCTTTTGTATAAATTTATCATCCTCCCTTGTGGAATCTTCAACAGGCATGTTCTTCCACTTGATGAGATATTCTGAAATTGGTTGATTTCATAGATGTCATGTTCCTACTTCTGTGACTGCTTCAGGTTCCGATATTATCTTTCCTTCCTCATCATGTTCTGAAAATATTTTTTGAACTAGGAGCTTGTCACATGTAACATTATTTAAGCATGAAACATGGAAAATTGGGTGCACTTGGGAAGATGGAGGAAGGTCCAATTTGTATGTCATAGTACCAATATTTTGCAACACTTTTTAAGGAACATAGAACTTTGGTTCTAATTTATTATCCTTCTTAACTTTCTTGAGGGAGATTTGTTTGTATGGCTATAGCCGTAAAAATAGTGAGTCATCCACATCAAAACGTATTTCACTGCGATATTGATATCCCTATTTTTTCATTCGATTATGCACCAAAGTGAGGTTATCCTTTAAGATAGAGAGAATGTGTTGTTGATGCTCGATGTGATATTCCATGGCTTGAACGTTAGAATTTTCTCTTAAAGATGATGTGATGGATGGTATTCATAAAGTGTCATAAATGGGGTCATTTTTGCTGCAGTATAGAAGGAAGTGTTATACCACCATTCAACCAGAGGTAGCCACTTGACCCATTATGTTTGTTTATAAGATACAAAGCAACGAAGATATACTTCCAAACATGTTTTCACTATCTCTGTTTGTCCATCAAATTGAGGATGATAAGCTGAGCTATGAGCTAATTGAGTACCCAGACAAGAAAATAATTCCATCCAAAAATTTCCAGTGAAAATGGGATCTTCATTACTTACAATAATATTTGGGTTTCCGTGCATATTTTTAATTATTTTCATAAATGTAGTAACAATTGTATTGGCTTTAAATGGACGATATAATGCAAAAAAATGTGCATACTTGGTAAGCCTATCAACTACCACCATGATGACACTCTTTCCTTTGGACTTGGGTAAAATTGTGATGAAATCCATTGAAACCTCCTCAAAACGTTGACTTGGAATGTCTAAAGGTTGTAATAGACCCGGTGTCTTAATTGTCTTAACTTTATTTTGCTGGAAAACCAAACATTCTACCACAAACTTTTAAACATCAGATTTAAGATCTTCCCAAAAAACTTCCTTCTTGTCCATGTGGTAAGTTTTATAAATCCTGAGTGCCCTCCTAAGGGAGACATGTGTAATTCCAAAATAATAATTTGTTTGAGTTTGGAATTCTTACAAACATATAAATGATCTTTTTACCATAATGAATCATTTTTCCAACTAAATGTATCAGACATACTAGGATATTGCTGCAACTTTTGAATGAGACTCCACACTTCTTCATCATTCTTCCATTCATCCCTTGCTTCAGTTATTCAATTTGTTTGGATAATATAAATGGCACAAAGAAATCCTTCCACATCCTTGGCTATCTTACACTAAATAAAATTATGGGTACTACTTGAATCAATCAATATTATTACCTTTTTCTTCGTGATATGTCCTTTTATCTTGAGAGTTCTAGGAGTAATTCATGGCAATGCATTACAAGTTATGGTTGGATTCATTTCTTATTTTTGTGGGGTTATTTCCTAGTGTATATCCTCTTCTTTTGACATTTCTTGATTCTTTTCTTCCGCCTCTTCTCAATCAATGTAAAATAATTTCTTCTTAGCACACTTATGACCTTTAGTGTATTTTCTATCACAACTGTAACAAAGCCCTTTTGCTCTTTTATCCTCGAACTTTTTTGGTGTCAACCTTGTAGGTTGTGGAATTGTAGGAGAAGAAACACTTCCATCTTTATAGTTGTAAATGGTAGACTTCCTTGTTGCCATTATTTTGCTTTCCACTTTTCTAGCCACCCTGAATGCCATATCCAATGAATCAAGTTCCCAAATGTGAACCTCATGTTGGATGTTATCCTTTAAAGTCCCTATGAAGACATCAATCCTATGCTCCTCTAGAATATCATTTACCCTAATAGCCAATTTTTGGAATTCCTCAATGTGCTCTGCCATTAAACCCTTTTGTTTGAGATTTAGCAATTTTCTAAAGAAGTTGTTGCTCTTTCTATCCTCATAAAGTGCTATCATTTTCTCCATAAAAATTTACCAAGTGACAAGTGGTTTACGAGAAAAAAGCCATCAATACCATAAAAACTGATTCAATTCTAAATATAAATATGAAATGTGTACCTTTTGTGTGTGTTGCACATTATGGAGATCAACCTATTGATCCATTTGTAGTATCCATGTTACCAAATCCTTTCCATCAAAATTCCTCATATCGCTATTTGGAATATGGTGGGTCTTCAATCTAAATTTAGAGTCTATGAAATCATAATTAACATTCCTTTTTTCTCATCGTGAGTTTCATATAATACCTTTTCATCATTAGGAATAATTTATTGTAACAACCTTGTCAAGCCTTCCTTCAAACCTTCCATGTCTTCTTTTAAACCATTCTTCAAATCTTCCATGTTGCCTTTCATTTATTGTTCTATGCCACCTTTCAAACCTTCCATGTATGGTTTTAAACCATTCTTCACATCATGCATCTTAGCTTCCATTTCATTTTTGCTTACTATTTGCATGAGTGAAATTCGTTGCACTTGGTCTCGTAATTTTGATATATCATGTTGCAATTCTTCCTCTTCTTCATGCGTCATAGTAGATATTTCTAGTTGCTTACTAGGTGTTTCCATTTTCTTGCTTTGAGTCATTTTCAAATGAAACAATGATATTTATGATTCACTGTGCCCCTCGAATCACTTCAAACTTATTTTTCAAACAAAACTTATGCAAATTTTTAAAAATACACACCTTTTTCTTGTTTTGGAGGAGCTCGACGTTGAATCTATTGTATCTCTATAATTTGGATCTCTGATGTCTACAATTAGTTTTTATAGTAGGCCTCTGATTCTTCTTTCCAATTCTACAGGTAAACCCAAATTTGGATTATTCAAGATAAAGCTATGTCCAATATCCCACGATGGCCTGATTATAGACTAGTTCAATAGATAAAAGTTGTACGGAGTGTCACGTTTCACTGTTTTGACATTCGGTCCTGAAAATGATAAACAAGATACTATAGTCTGTTCTCTTTCGTCCAATGACTACTAAATTCAAATCTGATGCTCGTAGAGGACAGTATGACAATTTCCCCAAGGTCGCCTATTTGAGACAAAATTATGGATCATGCATAAACACTAACTTCATTGGATCATATGTCTGAAAATATAGCGAACCAAGATATGAAACTTTTACCCAAAGTTCAACAAGATTTCAGCTCCTCATGATAAACATTTCGACTTCTAAACCTTTGTAGCAAAACCTTATAGTGAAAATTCCACGATGACATATTTGCAATAGCAAAAACCTAGAATCCAAAGCTATAATACCGAATGTTATACAACCAGCTCACAAAATAGAAGAAGAGATAGATCAATGAATTCAAAATTAGCCTCTTTGAGGGAGAAACCTCCTTTGCATTACAAAAATGAACAATTCTTGGATGATACAAATGACAAGACCTCCTTTCTATATATAGGAGTCTAAGGGGTCATAATATAATAAAAGCCTACACAACAATAATATTGTAAGGGCACAAAAATAACAATATTGGGCTTCTATGTGGCACAATAATAACAATGTGCAAACTACATGGGCACAAAAATACGATAATGGGGTTCCAATAATAATAATAAGGGCCTACACTAGTGGTATAGGGACTTAACATTTACCCTTAAAGGTTGATGTAGATCTTGATTGAAGTAGCTACTTGGAATCTCAGTTCATCTCCAATATACCTTGTCCTAGCTATTCACACTTGCAACTCTCACACAACACAAATAATAAACCTGGATGTCCTACCAATCATAGAATATGTACTATGTATAATGTTAAAATCTACAAGTAAATCCAAATAAAACCAAATGAACATAAGAATTGAGTGAAATTTATTAGACTTCACATTGATGAAGATCAAATGCTTCTAGTGGTATATCTTGCTTGAAAATGTCCCCTTATGGAACATTGATCTTCACCTCTCCTTGGACAATAGCCTAAAGTTAGCCTCACTTTAACATGCAAAGAGGCTCTCCATAAGAATTCCACCAACATTTACTTGCAATATGTATCTATGCCACATCTCCCCTAGAATAGTATTCCTTATATATGTTTCTCATGGATATAGGAGGATGTATCTGGACACATAGGGCGAAGATAATATAAGGCAAGTCTCCAACTATTAGATCCTTTCCAAGTAATCTTGAATCCTCATTCAAATTGATCATCCTAGAAGCCGCATTTCTAGAAGCTTGACCCCTTCATTTCTCACTTAATGAGGACATAAAGTGATGATGATTACTGTAGCACAAAATGTCATCCCCTTTAGTATACTAGGGAAGTAGCTCAAATGCAGTATCTATGAATACAAGAAAATATCCACGTAACCCTTCTAGAAAAATCATTTTTTTTCCTCTTCAATGCCCCTCATACACTAGCAAGGAGATTTGTAATGTCCTAGATGGTCTATCAAAGAGAGTTGCAATTCTCTAACACCTTTGAAAAAGAGAGTTGCAATTCTCTAACACCTTAGAAAAAGATAATTGAAATATCTATGATTGAAAAAGTGAATGGATAAGGATGGAAAAGGTAAAAATGATCAAAATTAGAATATAGGGATAAAAGGACCATATCAAACATGGTAAAAAAAGTGTCTAAATACATATAATCACTTTTAATATGCATCTATAAAGGAAATGTTCTCTATGGAGAAAAGAGAAAAAAAGTAAGGGATAGGTAAATGTTGAGTTATACAGTGAGTCCCTAGGCAATCACAAAGTCCAAGAATACAATTGTCATGAGTTGTAATTCTTACCTTGATGACATGTTGTCATGAACCCCTTATGATTTTCTAGTGAGATCTAGTTATAGATTTATAAGATCAAGTAGTTCAAATTGATGTAATATAAATTCATATCATGATATCAATACGAAGTAATACAAATAAGAGAGACAAATGGAATAATTTCAATGGACCAACTTCTACTTTACACATGACTCTTTATTAACGTCATTTCCTTTATTTAAAAAGGGCATAATTTCGCATTTGAAGTTTGTCTTCCAATGCCATTTTTTTAAAGATTATTTTTTCAATAGCTTTCCATCTAAATAGTTATTTTCAACTTTTGAAATTGTATTATTTTCATATTTTAATATGGAAATTACAAGTGAAATTCTACTTATTATTACCAACTACTTCTCATGGAAACCCCATATGGATGATGTACTAGGAAGTAAGGGATTGTACCAAATTACCTTGGAAAAAGAAAATTCCTCCAATAATGTCAATAACAACAAAAAATGGAATAATAAGGATGAAAAAGCATGTGGATGGAGTAATAAGAATGAAGAAGCATGCAGATTAATCAAAATTTCCATTTATCCGAATTTTCAATTTAATATTCAAGGAATCAATGATCCAAATGTCATCTAGGATAACTTGAAAAAGATATTTAATGAACCTAATGTGATTAGATCTCATATTATTAAAAATCAAGTCATGAATTTAAATACTAATGATTTGTTTTGCATTTAATTTTATTTATCTAAGTTCAAAAAACTTATATATTTACTTTATGTTAGTATGGAAATTTTGGAAGGTGTACCAAAAACTTCCACTTTCACTACCAGTTAAAAATATCCCTAACAACCAAAAAATACAAGTAAACTTTATAGTCTTCTGTTAGCAACTTCAAATCTACAGAAATAGTTAGATAAAAACCCTGCAAAAAAGTGATTACATACCTTGAAATGCAAGATAAAAACCACATATATACCCAATGAAATTCCTAAATTTTTACAAATAAGAAATTATTACACCTGGTGGAGTAAGGCTAGTGATAATTTGGGCTCTAAAATCCTCCTCCATGAGAGGGTTCTTTGTATTCCCTTCACTGCTGCAAATTTGTTTCTCTCTCCTCCATTGCAAGTGGGAAAGAATAGAATGATATCAGAACTCAAGAGAGGGAGTTCAAAAATTTTGATATTATCATGACAATGAAGAAATGGTCATGTGTGGAGAGTGAGAACAAACCTCTCCTTTTATAATAAAATGCTAGGAAAGATCTACATCTAGTCAAACAATAAAATATTATCAAACCAAATCAAGATCTAACTGTTATGAGTATTTTATTATATTTGAGAGAGGAAAACATTATGAAATGGTAAAAAAACTTTATCTAGTGAAATAACTTAAAGTTACTTAAGAGAAATGGCTAAAATAATTAATAAATAAAAATGATTTTTTAATTACTTTAATGAAATATGGTCAAAGTGAGTTAGAAATAATTACTTAATAATTATTTCATGAGAGGAATGTGTGATTATTAAGGAATAATAAATAAATAATGATTTATTTAATTATTCCTGGGTAATGTGGTTAGAAATAATTAATAAATAGTGATTTAATAATCATTTCAATGGTATGATACATAAATAGTTATTTATTTAATTATTCCTATGGATTTTTGGGTTATTTTCATAAATAATTTAGAAAAAGTGGTTCTCTAAATTATTCCCTAAGGTAAAAGTAGGTTTTGATGTGTAAAACCCATACTACATAGAATATTTTGATCATCCTAGTGGAAAATGGCTAGGCGATCACTTTTAGGTGATAACAAATTGTCCCCCAATATATGAGTATTAGGAAATAATTGTATGGCCGAAATACATTGTAGGTTCACTTTTATAAGACATATAAGGAGAGCCATAGAGATATAGAGAGGGTGTTATAGTAGCAAAGTGAAGAACTAAAACCGAAGGAGGCAATTCCTACTAATTAAATATTACTCTCATTTATGGTGTGTCCTTTACCTCAATGAGGTGGGGGAAGCATACCCATACCCATCAAGATAACTCAGTATAAAGAATAAGCGTGCAACCAATAATGTGGGTCTGAGTAACATAATATATGATATATGATGTGCTAGTGTCAATGGACTAGAAAATAATACAATGATACGAATGGTCCCATTTACATATGTGTGAAGAATAAAAGGTTAGCACTGATACAATTAACACTGTTGAACTTAGTACGTAGGAATGAATTCCTCCAAGTTGATATAAGGGGATATCACAACCAAAGAATCCATGTTGAACAAGAAAGTAATCTAAAGAAATAAAAGAAGCATTTGAAGGATGTGTTATGTTGTGGGCTCTGCAATCAATAAAAACCAAGGCAGTCAAATCTACATAAGTGCATCTGAGGTTGGATCATGAGTAGCTAGATTTTGGGCATGTGAGGGGCTACTTGAAGGGCCACCACCTCATGAGAGTTAAAACATCTCACACACACTAAGGGAATTTTGGGACAACCTATTGAAGTTCTTAACCATCGAGTGTACAATTCTCGATCGTGTGATAATGAGCTATAGTTGTGCAAGCGAGAAACAACCAAGTCAATGGGAAACAATGATTTACTTTGCTTCATCTGAGGCACCTCATAATGTAGAGGTTGTATCCAAGGTACACCACAGTCCCTCTAGGTCATTCTTGTTAGGTCCCTATAATACCATTATACCCCCCTTATTGTTATTATTAGTGTATCACCCTTATTGTTATTGTTAGTGTAGCCCCTATTGCTATTTTTGTGCACCATAGAAGCCCATTATTGTTATTGTTGTTTCCTTACATTATTATTGTTATGGAGGCTCTGATTATATTGTGACCCCCTAGAATATTATATATACCAAGGAGGTCTTGTCATTTATATCATCCAAAATTTGTTAATATATGTGATGTAAAGGAAGTTTCCCCCTTGAAGAGGCTAATTTTCAAGTTGTTGATCTATATTTTATTTTATTTTTTGATTTGGTTACATAAAATTTGGTATGAAATCTTTGAATTGTAGGGTTTCACAACTTCAAACAGGTCATATTGGCATTTTCACTATAAGTTTTTTCTACAAATCTTCATAAACTTAAAGTTTGACCATGTGGAGCCAAAATCTTGGTGAACTTCATGTAGAAATATTAGATCTTGTTTCACTATATTTTCTGAGATATGGTCCGAAGAAGTTAGGGCTTATGCATGCTCTATAATTTAGTCTCAAACAGTTTCTTATATATCAATTTTAGGGTTGAAGGTTGAAAATTTGACATGTGGCATCCCATACAAGTTTGCTCTACTGAACCAATCCATAATCAAAGCATCATGGGATATTTGGCATAACTTTAAATTGAAGAAACCAATCTTAGTATAACTTGTGGAGTTGAAAAGAACACTGAAAGTGCTACCACAAGACTAAATTTCAGACCTTGGGAGGCTGAAATTTTGATCCAGGTGGATATTGATGGCCACCTGCAAAGTCCACCTGGACCCCCACCATTGTTTCTCTCAGCATTTTCAGTTTCCTTAATTGTAGCACAACTTACTATTTTTAGCAGTTTTTCGGGTCCTGAACTTCTGGAGCCGTTTTGAGGCCCTAAGTGACGTTTTTTGGGAAATCCGGGGGCAACATGGGTCCATGGACCGATGTTGCTCTTCCCAAAGTGGTATTTCTCAGATAGATCTTTCTAATGAGATATTGTACGCGTCAAACGGAGATCGTATGCCAAAGTTACGACCCCGGGAAGTTGATGTACCAATTTACCCAAACGGGGCCCACAGTTTGGCGTTTCATCTCCTAGGGTTAGGTTTTGGAATGTTAAGGGTTTTCCATTGTTTCTCAACAATAAATAGGCCTTCGAGCCTCATTGTAACATAGTTCAGAGGCATGTAGCCACCACATCTCTTCTCAGAGATAAGCTACCATCGCCCTAGCTGGTTTATTTCCATTTCTGGTTGTAAGCATATTTCGGTATTTTCCATTAATGAAATGAAGTATTATTTCCACTGAATCTTTGTGTATATGGTTATCTCTATAATTTTTTGCGTTCCTGTTTAAATCCGGATCAATGGTATCAGTGCGGTCTGCTTTTTCTCTGTTTTTCTTTGCATGTCCCCAACAAGGTCGGGATATAAGGAGTTAGGGCTTGAACTAGTTGAACCTTTGCAAGACCAGCCTCGCAAATCTCGATGGCCTCCCATGGCAGATGAGAAGAAAGACGAGGGGGAAGGAGATCCCATCAAAATATTGCTCGAAGAAGCCCTCGAGCGACAACAGAATGCGATGATGGACAGCTTTGCCCAGATCCTTCAGCGACTACCCAGAAGCGACGCATCGGCTTCCAGCAGCTACTCTGGAAACGTCATGCCCTTTAAGGTACAAGCTAATTTTGAAATCCCCATATTCGAGGGTCAAATAGACGCAGATGCCGTAGATAAATGGTTAAATCTGCTAGAGGGTTATTTTTCTGTTCATGAATTTTCGAGTCGGGAAAAGATTGTTTGCGCTCTTCTCAAAGTAGCGCCCCACGTCAAGGACTAGTGGGAAACCTACTGTGAGCAGAAGGATGAAAGTACTGGCTCACTATTTTTAGCCTCACCCACCTGGAATTCATTCCGGGATGCCATCAAGGAGCAGTACTACCTTGTCAGAAGCTATGAGGATGAATACATAAAGTGGACCACACTGCAGCAGGGAAGGGACCAAGACGTGCCGGAGTTCACCAATCTTTTCCATACCCTTCACACAAAGTTGGGTATCAAGGATTCAGAGCAACATTTGATACTCAGATACCGTGGCTGCCTGCACAAGTACATCCAGGATGAAATACAATTCCTGAACATCTCCTCGCTCAGCACAGCATACCGATATGCCGTCAAGGTCGAGCAGAAGTTTAAACAAAAGAAGCGAGACTTTGCATCTGCGAATCCAAAGCAGGGGAGAGGTGCCCCTAAACCACAGAACAAAGGACAAAGCCAAGGCGGGACAGCCCAAGACAACCCGCCAAAGCTACAAGCAAAGAAAAGTGTCGCGAAGCCGAAAAAGGACACTGGAAAATGGTGTGAGTCCCATAAGAGCTCCACTCACAACACAAGTGAGTGTCAGGCCAAGCAGTCACTAGTGGCTGAGCTAAAGGTTTCAGAATCAGATGCATGTTCCGACTCTGAGTCAGAACCCGATAAGGGGAATGAAAAAGGGAAGCAGATCATTGATGCGGATCCCAATGCCACTGTTGCTACCACCAAGATCCAGAAAAATGAACTCGAAGATCCAGAGGAGGAGGAGTGTCTCTTCCACTCCCAGATGTGGGTAAAGGGCTCCCTGATACAATTCATTGTTGATAGCGGGAGTTAAAAGAACCTCATTTCGGCAGAGGTCGTGAAGCGGTTGGGCTTACCGACCACAGCACATCCACAACCATACACCATTAGGTGGCTTCACCAAGGACGAGATATTCGCGTGAGCCAATAGTGTCGCCTTCCATACAACATCAAACCATTCACGGATGAGGTATTGTGTGACATTTCTCCCCTTGAAGTTTGTGATGTATTATTAGGACAACCATACTTGTGGAAGCGACATGCTGTGTATGAATCAAGGCCCCGTGTTGTTATTATTAAATTGGGAAATAAGCTGTACAGGATACCAGAGGTAGCACCACCTACCGCCATCTCTTTGATTACTACAAAACAATGCAGTAAGATCATTTCCAAAACCAGGAAATTTGTTTTCCTGATGATACGCCCTCAAGGAAAGAAGAAGATGGTGGTCGTGGCCTCCAGACGGGGTCCCTCTGCACGAAAACTACAGATGGACAAGGTTGTGGAGGAGTACGAGGACATCTTCACCTCCCCTACAGGGGTTACCCTGCACTATCAGGTCAAGCACTCCATCGATCTAACCCCAGGTGCACCGCTACCCAATGGACCAATTTATCGGTGCTCCATTCTGGAGAAAAATGAAATCAAGGGGCAGATTCAGGAGCTCCTGCAGAAAGGTCACATCCGTCCAAGTTCATCACCTTGTGGGAGCCCGATCGTGTTGGTACAGAAGAAGGATGGGACGTGGAGACTCTGTATTGACTATCGAGCATTGAACAAGATCATTGTCTGTAATAGGTTCCCGATCCCGTGGATTGATGACCTCCTGGACCAACTAAAGGGGGTGAAATATTTCAGAAAGATTGATCTAAAGTCAGGATGTTAGGCCCCTATACTACTAGTGTAACCCCTTATTGTTATTAGTATAACCCACTTATTATATTGATGTACCCATGTAGTGCCCATATTGTTACTATTGTGCCACATAGAAGCCCACTATTGTTATTATTGTGCCCTTATATCATTATTGTTATGTCGGCTCTGATTATGTTATAACCCCTTAGACTCCTATATATAGAAAGGAGGTATTTTCATTTGTATCATCCAAGAATTGTTCATTTATGTAATGTAAAGGAGGTTGCCCCCTCGAAGAGGTTGAATTCTAAGGCGTGGATCTATCTTTTCTATCTTTTTGTGAGCTGGTTTCATAACATGCACCGCTACCCAATGGACCAATTTATCGGCGCTCCATTCTGGAGAACAATGAAATCAAGGGGCAGATTCAGGAGCTCCTGCAGAAAGGTCACATCCGTCCGAGTTCATCACCTTGTGGGAGCCCGATCGTGTTGGTACAGAAGAAGGATGGGACGTGGAGACTCTGTATTGACTATCGAGCGTTGAACAAGATCACTGTCCGTAATAGGTTCCCGATCCCGTGGATTGATGACCTCCTGGACCAACTAAAGGGGGCGAAATATTTCAGAAAGATTGATCTAAAGTCAGGATATCACCAGGTACCAATTGAACCCTCTGATGTGTGGAAGACCACCTTCAAATCCAAGGAGGGCCTTTTCAAATGGTTGGTTATGCCTTTCAGATTGACAAATGCTCATGCAACCTTCATGAGGCTAATGGATGACATATTGTGGCTATTCACCAACTCCTTTGTAGTAGTATACTTGGATGACATTCTGATCTTCAGCCAGAGTTGGGAAGAGCACCTCCACCACATCTGACAGGTTCTCCAAACACTGCGACAACACAAGCTATGTGCCAATTTGGAGAAATGCACTTTTGGCATGACCCAAGTCCAGTATCTGGGATACATCATTGATGAACAAGGGGTGCATGTCGATCCAGCCAAGATCCAAGTCATTCGGGATTGGCCATCTCCAACCACTCTAACAGAGCTCTGCAGCTTTCTAGGTCTTGCCAACTTCTACCGCAGGTTCGTGTTGGGGTTTTCTCATATTACTTGGCCGTTGAGTCAAGTCACCAAGGGAGGGGCGAAAGCAAAATTATTTTGGTCTGAATCTCAATAGAAGGCATTCATGGAGTTGAAGGATCGCCTCTGCACAGCACTCGTGCTTGTGTTACCATATTTATAACAACCATTTGAGGTTAAGACAGACGCCTTTGACTATGCTATTGGGGCAGTCCTTACTCAACATGGACATCCAGTGGCATATCACAGTGAAACACTTTCAGACACAGTCCGAAAGTACCCCACTTATGATAAAGAGATGTATTCCATTGTACAGGCCTGCCGACAATGGAAGCATTTACATTTTGGGGAAGGAAACGGTCATCCACACAGACCACCGACCCCTACAGTTCATACAAACCCAAGGGAAATTGCAGAATGATCTCCATCAGAAGTGGTCTACATACCTGCAACAGTTCCACTTGAATATCAAGTATAAGAAGGGCAGCACCAATAATGTTGCAGATTGCCTCAGTCGACCACCGATCATGATGTTAACCACCGTGCTCAACTCTTGTGGGCACGAGACTTCTGATTGGCCACTTCTCTACAAAAGTGACCCAGAATTCGGCCACACATACCAAACACTCTTGGAGGATCGGCATGTTCCAGATTTTCACCTCCAGGATGCCCGGTTATGCCACCTGGGTCACCTTTGTGTTCCTTCAAGCAAGCGTTCCAAGATGATTTGGGAAGCACACTACAGTCAGGATGTTGGGCATTTCGGGGTCGAGAAAATAGTGGCAGTGCTACAAAATTATTTCTTTTGGCCAAATCTTCGACAAGATGTTGGGAAGTACATCAGATCATGTACTGCTTGTGCCATTGCCAAACTGACCATTAAGAAGCACGACCTCTATACCCCGTTTCCTACCCCTAGTCGACCTTGGGAATCCATCTCCATGGATTACATGTCAGGCCTTCCTTCCACTAAGCATGGAAATGACTGTGTTTTTGTGGTCGTCGACAGGTTCTCGAAGATGGCCATTATGGCGGCCTGCAAGAAGAATATCATAGCAGAAGCCACTGCTAAACTCTTCTTTGAACGAGTGTGGGTGCACTTTGGGATCCCAAAGTCTATCATCTCAAATCGGCACAGTCGGTTTCTTAGCACATTTTGGTCCAGTCTCTGGTCAATGCTGGACACCAAACTCATGAAGTCCACAGCCTTCCATCCTCAAACTGATGGCCAGACAGAGGTTGTCAATAGGATGATTGTGCACATTCTACGCATGTATAACTCAAAGCATCCACGCACATGGGACGAGAGCCTCCCCTATGTTCAGCACAGCTACAACCAAGCTCTTCACAGCTCCACTGGCCATAGCCCTTTTTAGGTGGGGTTGGGATTCCAGCCACTATGCCCCGTTGATGTGGCCATGCCACTTGCAGCTACTCACATAAATTCAGCTCATGTCCAGTCCAAAATAGATAAGGCCACCAGCTTCATTGAGCGCATCCAACATATTCGCCAGCAGGTCCACGACATTCTTGAGAAATCAAATGACAAGTACAAGCAGCGACATGATCAACATCGGGTGCCACACAAGTTTCAGGTGGGCGACAAAGTCTGGTTGCATTTGCAAAAGGAACGCCTTACTGGAGCCTATCGAAAATTGAGACCACTCCAATATGGTCCTTACACCATTACTAAGGCTATGGGAGACAATGCATTTGATCTCAACATTCCCCCATTCCTTGGCCTGCACCCAGTGTTCAATGTGGTCTGCCTTCGGCCATACTTTCCACCATTGCTAGACACATCCGACATTACAGAACAGCTCAAACCCACAGAATTAAATCCAGATTGCATGGAACAAGCTGCAACTAATTAGATCATGGACACAAAGATCAAGGAAACTCACCAACAGAATATCCAACTGTATCGAGTTGTCAAAGAAGGCCAACTCCTTTAGCAGGGAAAGTGGCTCACCAGGGAACAAGTTCAACAAAAGTTTCCTCATCTCATGGAGGAACTCAACGCAATGGGGACCATTGCTTCCTAAGGGGGGAGGAATGATCCTTGTGGATATTGGTGGCCACCTGCCAAGTCCACCTGGACCCCCACCATTTTTTCTCTCAGCATTTTTAGTTTCCTTAATTGTAGCACAACTTACTATTTTTAGCAGTTTTTCAGGTCCTGAACTTCTAGAGTCGTTTTGAGGCCCTAAACGAAGTTTTTTGGGAAATATGGGGGCACCATGGGTCCATGGACCGATGTTTCCCTTCCCAAAGTGGTAGTGCTTGGATAGATCTTTCTAACGAGCTATTGTACGCGTCAAATAGAGATCGTATGCCAAATTTACGACCCCGGGAAGTTGATGTACCAATTTACCCAAACGGGGCCCACAGTTTGGCGTTTCATCTCCTAGGGTTAGGTTTTGGAATGTTAAGGGTTTTCCATTGTTTCTCAATAATAAATAGGCCTTCGAGCCTCATTGTAACATAGTTCAGAGGCATGTAGCCACCACATCTCTTCTTAGAGATAAGCTACCATCGCCCTAGCTGGTTTATTTCCATTTCTGGTTGTAACCATATTTCAGTATTTTCCATTAATGAAATGAAGTATTATTTCCGTTGAATCTTTGTGTATATGGTTATCTCTGTAATTTGTTGCGTTCCTGTTTAAATTCGGATCAAATTTTAGAGATACAGCAATTTTAATATAAATCTCCAAAAATAAAGAAGAAAAAGGTGTGTATTTGTTTTAAAATTTACATAATTTTTCTTAGTATGAAGTAATTCAAATGGCATAGTAAAGCATAGATATCAATATTTGGTTCTAATATGCTTCCAAACAAAAAATTGGATACTCCCAGTAAGCAACGAGAAATAGCCCAATTTAAATAGTATTTCCAAAACTTGATGAATAAGGAAAAATCATATTGGAGTCTAAAGTAGTCATGGAAAAAATAACCCAACATCTATGGAATCATTCAATTTTAGTGTATCTCATTAAGTGGAATAACTTACCCACTAAATATTCAACATGGGAGGATGAGAATTTTATACAAAAGCATCTATAACTATTCAAGCGTTGAGGACAACACTTTTTTGAAGAAAAAGGGCATGTTAGGTCCCTATAATACTAGTGCAGCCCTCATATTTTTATTTTAGTTTAGCCCCCTTATTGTTATTTTTAGCGTATCCCCTTATTGGTATTGTTTTTTTAGCCCCCTATTGTTATTTTTGTGCCCATGTAGACCCCATATTGTTATTTTTAAGCCCCATAGAATCCCACTATGGTTATTGTTGTGCCCTTATATTATTATTTTTGTGTAGCCTATGATTAAATTGTGAGCCCTTAGACTCCTATACATACCAATCAGGTATTGTCATTTGTATCATCCAATAATTGTCCATTTATGTGATGTAAAGGTTCCCCGTCAAGAAGGCTAATTTTCAAGTTGTTGATCTATATTTTCTTTTGTTTTGTGATCTAGTTGCATAACAATTATCCTAAAATAAATATGTTGAAGTCGAAAGTAGAGGGTCTAGTGCCAGATTTGAGGAAATGAGGAGTTGTCAACTAAGATATGAGGAACATAGTAATGTGACTAAAATAGACTAACAACAAATAGGATGATATGGGATGGGTCTAATTATGACTTCCCTTGTCAGAGCATAATATGAAAGTTTGACTTAACAACAACTGATATAACTCCGAAGGGGATGGTCAATTACTCAAACGAAGGCTTTTCAAAGATAGATCAGGATAGTTGGAGGAAAAATATGAGGAAGATGGGATGAATGTGACACATGCAATGAATAATATATTATAACATAAATCATTAGGATTCTAAACAAACTCCATTAGACATAAGGGTGTCTCATCTCGAATGCTCTAAACCAAGGCGACTCTAGGATATTTCCACAAGAGAGAGGCCCAAAGGGGACCATGAAAATATGAGTAAATAATGGTTACTTATGACGAAACTTGACACATAATTTGAAAAGTGCAAAGACAAAGTGGTGTCAGAGTATAAGTGACTCATATGAAGAGATTTGGTTTTAATAAGTAACAAAGTGAAAACTCATGGGAAAATGACTTCATGGTGAAGTCTCAAATTACAAAAAAAGAAGAGAGACCCATGATAGAGATTAGTGAGGGATTTCTAATGGTGTAGATGGTTCATGAAACTAAGCTACAGTGAACCAATAATGGCCAAGGGAAAATTTAGGGCTTTCTTATAAAAGGGATTTTTGCCCACAATTCAAATTCATTTGTGTCCTATTATTTCTAAATTTGGAGAGGAGGAGAGAGCCCTAAAACTAGGTGAGTTTGTAGTGGAAAAATTAGTCAATGAGTTTTCGGTCTATGACTTTCAAGTTGGTGGCCATACCATACTCATTTATTTTTATGGAATTGATTTCTAGTTTAGGTTTTTTATGGCTTAAGTGAACCTTGACTCATCTTCAGGACCATAACATATTTTTTTGGCCATGTCCTGCATTAGTTAATGCAGGAAATGAGCCAAAACCATCATTCAACGTAGCGTTTGGTGGGAAAACTATGTTGGGTACTAGTAAAGGAAAAAGGGTTGTGGGGAGCTTTAAGGTGACGATAAAGATAGAAATAAGGTGTGAATACTATGATACTGACCAAGATTATAGTTTTGTGTAGATATGTAACAATAAAAAATGATATGGCAAGAACATTATTTCGAGAAACTTCACTCTTAGGTTTAGGAGAACCAAGAAGTTAAAGGGATGATGGAATGCTATGGGTTGCTTAAGTTCATATAGAACCCATACTGATGGCCAATGAGGCATTATTCGCACAAATAGTCATTTATTGGAAGTTGGTTTAGGAGGAATTTGTGATACAGGGGCATGAGATTGAGATCAATGTTGAGGACATTTAATTTTAATGGGGTTTCTGCCCTTGGGGGTGGTATATGAGATACATATAGTATTTCCTCATGAAGGCCTTTGGATGAGTTTATGGACTGCCATTGTGTTCCAGGTTCTCGAATAGCATCCAGATATAGGATTTAGAGATATTGGAGACATGTGCTACAGGAGCAACAACGATTCACGTGGCGGGTAGCCATGTTTCCCACAAGATCTCTAGAAGGAAGATGATGTTAGTGGAGAGTGTGCCTGCAGGGACCTACTATGGGTGGGCCTAGATTTTTTTGACATTGTTTAAGCACCATTTGAGTTCATGTAGGAGGGCGATGATAGGGAACTATTCTTGGGTGAAAGAATGAAGATGGGTTACACTTTTGTGCCAAATGCGACAATGAAATTTCATTTTTTTCCTCTTTTATTGAATTGCAACCCTCGAAATTCATAGAAGCATTGTGAATTTTGATTTAGAGTAAAAATACAATATGTAGATAATTATTTTATTTTTCCGATGATGTTTTTTGAAAAAAAAATTGAGTGTCATATAATCTCTCAATTTTCCATTAAATGAAATATATGCCCTTGCAATTTTTTTCAAAACTTAAAAGGTATGTGTGTCTTCATGTGGCATAACTTAGTATAAAATGTGTAATTTAATATATATATATATATATATATATATATATATATAGAGAGAGAGAGAGAGAGAGAGAGAGAGAGAGAGAGAGATATGAGCATAATATACATGGAGAGTACTAAGTTTTTCATATAAAAAATTATTTTTTATGCAAAATTATATTTTTTTATTATTTTTCGAAGTTGGAAAAGTAATATTTCAATTGCATTTCAGAGACACATATGTTCAAGTAAGATATTTTTAAACTTTTAAATAAATTGAAAAACCAAGTGTAGTTTTCTGAAAAGGACTCGTAAACAAATATAGTTGTATTTTTTTTTAAATTTCGTTGTGTATATTTTTATGTTATTGATTTTTATTTAGCCGCTTTCAAATGGTCCAAAACAAATTGAAGCATTATCCTTAAAAGAAATTAGATAAAAAAATATCATATGAATTTGAAAATTTCAAACTCATATGCCTTTCGACAGAGGATTCATTGTTGAATCAAACATGTTCAACTCCGCCAATTAAGGACAAATTCTACTTGGAGTCCACTAGGGTACAAAATGGTGTTGCAGAGAAATATGCAAAAGAGGAGTTAAAACTCTATTTTTTAGGCCCTCAACAACTCGATCAAGCACTAAAAATGTTCGATAAAGTGTTTGAAATTCAAATTTAAAATAACTCGATGGAGGGTTTAAGAAACTCTTGAACAAGCCATTAATTTGGTTAAATAAAGGCTCGATTGAGCTATCATAATTATCTAAAACAAGGGGAGAAAAGAAATGAAGTCTCTCAATACTTGTCTTTAAGAAAATAATAAAGTTCATTTATTCCACAAAAATAATTTTTATAAATATTTAAATATTTTCCAAACTCCAATTTTCCTTGATTATAAATCGAAATGTTATTTTATTTTACCAAGCAAAAAAAATTCTAACAATATATAGATAACTTTCTAGAAAAGATCTTAATTTTGGTTTTTTCAATTTTGAAATTCTTAAAAATGATAATTGTTCATTGTTTTGATTTTAAATATAAAATATTTTTATACTTAGTCATTTTATAATTTCTTTATGTAGATTTTTTCAATAAAAATAAATCAAATGAAAAAAAAAAACACTAAAATTTATAATATTATTATTTTAATAATAATTTCAAATGCACATTTAAGTCTAGATTAATCAAATTCAAATTTGTCAAATAATGTTTTAAAATCTATGATTTCCTTGTGCTTTTATTATTTTAAGAATATATATTGCAAACCTAAGTCAGAAATAAAATTTATATATATACTAGGCACTTGTGTAGACTGAGGATAGATTTGAGTGCAATCACATTTTACACATTAAGAGAGATTTATAACCACAGAGACCATTGCATCCATTACAATCATATTAATTATAGCTTAGAACTATTACAACTACATTAATTATTACTACACTCATTTTTCCTTAACAAGTGGATATTACCACTTCATATATATATATATATATATATATATATATATATATATATATAACAAAGGGAATCATGTTTATTAACTCTTCAATGAATTTTATAAAATATACATTTCCAACAAAAAATTATAATATTTATTAAAATCAAGAGAGATAGTCTTTCAGATTAATCACATCGCAAGGATTGGGTCAACGTTTCAAACCAACTAATGTGGTTCATCCTCAGGACAAGGTGAGAAATCGATCAATCTGAGACTGCATAGTGTTAGCCGTTCATAGCTAGCTATTAGTGAAATAAAATTATTTAGTTAGAAATTAGCTGTTATGTAAAAATACATTACTTATTATTGAACGAGTCGCAAATCTATTAATTAAATAATAAAATAATAATATAAGCAGGGGCTGACCTAGTCAATCAATATAATAGATGATTATAATAATATTAGGTAAAAGTTTATTTTTTTTTCGTAGAAATATAATATAGTTACCAAATTAAATAACTCAAATCTCATAAATTCATATAATAATGTCATATGACTATTATAAATTTATCTAATAACAATAGTTTGAAAATAATTAATTTTAGAATTTTATATAATAATATGTTACTAAACAATTAACATATTTTCTAAGTTAAAAAACTAAAATCTAATAATGTCTTATAACTATTATAAGTTTATATGATAGTAGTTTGAGAATAATTAATTATAGAATCTTATATAATAATATAATACTAATATTATGAATCTATATAAAATTTAAATGAAATTAATAATCAATTTTATTATTATAATATTATGACTAGAACAAAAAATATATTTATTTATTTATATGAATAATAGGTTACAAATTTGTATTACTTTAGATAACTATATGTTGAAAATTAACAAACATTCAAAAAGGACTATAAGGGGGGATAACCATTAAATAAAATGAGGAAGATAACAAAAGCCAAGAAGGATAAGGAGGAGGAGAGGGAGGCAAAGTTAAGAGGCGAGAGCTGGAATCTAACTTTTACTTAGCTTCCAGCCATCATCCCTATTCAGGTTATTCGTATGCCTCTCAATCTCAATCATTTCCCTAAGTTTCCTGTGGTGGAAATGACCAATTTTAGTAATGACTTTATATTATTCAATCCAAACATGGTGCTTAGATTTCTCAGTGTGTTCTGCAAGGGATGACGTACAGGAGTGATTGTGTCTGAGGTCAGCGCATGTTCACTGGTCCTTTGCTTAATAGATCTCCCAGTTTCTCCAATGTAGGGGATACCACATGAGCAGGGAACAAGGTAGACCCCTTTTGAGCTCATTGGGTCCATAGGATCCTTAACTAATTTAAGAGAATTTTTAATGGCATTGAGAGGCTTGAAGGATGAAGAAACATTAGCTTTCCTATAAATATGGGCAATCCTATCAGTGGTCGCTTGGATATATGGGATATGAACCTTAGAGATAGGATCAGAGAGGGTAGGTTTAACCCTCAGTTCCTTGCTAGATCTGTGAAAATACTTGAGGCTATGGGATCTACTGTACCTGTTATTTTAAAAAACCTCAAGAAGATGAGATTTCTCCTGATCAAGATGCTCATCATCGAAGATTCTTAAGGCACAAGTAGCGAGAGTGTTGAGAACCCTAAATTTTTTAGCAGGGAAGTGGTGAGAATTGACATGGAGGTACTGTTTTGTGTGGGTCTTCTTCCAAAAAATTGGTGACAGATGGACCCATCGTCTCTCCTAGAAAGCAGGATGTCAAGAAAGGGAAGGCGACCATTCTCCTCCACTTCCATGGTGAACGTGATGGAGTCTGATTAGGAATTAAGGTGCTTAAGAAACAAATCTAGTTTCTCTCGACCATGAGGCCAGATGATACAAGTGTCATCAACGAACCTCTTCCATTTTTTAGGATAGTATTTGGCCGAAGCAAGGGTCCTAGTTTCAAAATATTCCATGAACAAGTTTGCGACAATGGGGGAGAGGGGGGAGCCCATCGCAACACCACAAGTTTGTTCATAGAATTCACCCTGAAAGCTAAAAAAAGTGGAGGTGAGGCAAAGGCCAACTAATTTGGCCGTGTCTTTATCGGTAATATGATTAATAATATCAATGGCTTCTTGGATGGGGATTTTGGTGTATAGAGAGATGACATCAAAGCTCACTAGTAAATCGCCAGGATCCAGCTTGATATCTTTCCACTCTTGAATGAAAGAGGCAGAGTCTTTTACAAAGGAGTTCATGCAGCCGACGAGAGGTTTGAGCTTTTGGGAAAGGAATTTGGCAAGAGCGTAAGTAGGTCCGCTTATGGTATTAACAATAGGTCTCAAGGGAGCACCAGACTTATGGACCTTTGGGAGGCAATAAATCCTACGGGTAAGGGGGTTTCTCTTAATGAGCTTTCGAGCCAGGGGATTGAGAGAAGGATCTACTTTGATGGTAAAAGCAACCTCTTTAGAAATTGAATTAAGGGGATTTTTCTGGAGTTTGACGTAACTCCCGCTATTAGAAAGATGATCTACCATTTTGTGGACATAATCTGATTTTTCAAGAATGACAACAACTCCACCCTTTTCCACCTTAGGGACAACAATTTCAGGGTCATCCCTAAGGGTTTTTAGAGCAAGAAACTCAGTCTTGCTAAGGTTTTTCTATAGAGGTTTAGCCTTACTAAGAACAACGGCGCACTCTTGTCTGATAATCTCCTTAATATTTTCAGAAAGGTCCTTGATCCCATATTCAATGCTACAAATGATGTCATGGGTAGGAATCTTATTCGGGGCAAGGGCAGAATTGAGACCTTTGTTGAGAAGACTAAAGATAAAGAGATCGAAATTCTTGCTTGACAGATTAATAAAATTCTTGAAACCCCTATTATTATTATTATCATCATCATCATCATCGTCATCATCATCATCTCATCATCATCATCATCATCATCATCATCATCATCATCATCATCATCATCATCATCATCATCATAGCTAGTGTTATTATAACTATTATTATTGTAGTTATTATTACATCTATTATTATTATATTCATAAATATTATTATTACTATTATTATAGTTATTACTATGATAAGAGTTATTAATATCGTTATAGTGATTAAAGTAATTAGTATTATTATTAAACCTAAAATGTTGACTGTTATTATGAACGGGGTTCTCAGAACTATTCTTGTTTTTACTCGAGACATTAGAGTAGATATTATATTTATTTATGTTATGTCTATTAAAATGAAAGGGCCAGTAGGAATACAACATGATTAAGGATGGGACAGTGGAGGAGCAATCCACTAAGTTCGAATTGGCGAAGGAGGAGAGAGGTAGACCAATAACCAGTGCCAGGGGCGAGTTGGACGAAGGGGGGAAAGAGGATTCTGTGGTGGAAGAAGTCACTGAATAGCATGTATCCATGGGGAGAGGGGGAGGGACGTCGCCAAGAGAGGACCTAGACCTCTCAACGTAGTCAGAGGACTGGACAGTGATTAAGGAAGGTGGAGGTATGAGTGAAGACAATGGGTTAGCATTGAGGGAGGGGACGGAATGGGAGAGGTTAGACCGAGGGGACAATGAACTCACAGGGTTCATCAATGATGCTAAGGAGGGTGGTATTGCTGATGGAGATGAGAGAGAAATTTCAACAGCTGTCGGAGAGGACCGAGCAGGTGCCGAAACCAAGTTCGTGACTAGATCCCTAGGAGATTTGGAGTGACATATGTCGACAACCATCGGAGAGGACCTAGGTGCCAAAACCAAGTCCAAAAATGAATCTGCGGGAGATCTAAAGCAATAAAAGATTTTAACCTATTATTCATATAAATAAATAATTATATTATTTATTCTAGTCATAGTATTATAATAATAAAATTGATTATTAATTTCATTTAAATTTTTATATATATTCATAATATTAGTATTATATTATTATATAAGATTTTATAAGTAATTATTCTCAAACTACTATCATATAAACTTATAATAGTTACAAGACATTATTGGATTTTAGTTATTTAACTTAGCAAATATATTAGTTCTTTAGTAACATATTATTATATAAAATTCTAAAATTAATTATTTTCAAACTATTATTATTAGACAAATTTATAATAGTCACATGACATTATTATATGAATTTATAAGATTTGAGTTAATTAATTTGGTAAATACATTATATTTCTACCAACAAAAAAAAAACTTTTACCTAATATTATTATAATCACCTATTATATTGATTGACTAGGGCAGCCCCTGCTTATATTATTATTTTATTATTTAATTAATAATTTTGCGACTCGCTCGATAATAAGTAATTTGTTTTTACATAACGGCTAGTTTCTAACTAAATAATTTTATTTCACTAACGACTAGCTATGAAAAGCTAACACTGTGTAGTGATGCATCCCTACTATTTGTTTTCTCAGATCGATCAATTTCTCACCTTGTCCTAAGGATGAACCACATTAGTTGGTTCGAAACGTCGACCCAATCCTTGCGATGTTATTAATCTGAAAGACTATCTCTCTTAATTATGGATCACAAAAGTCTTTGATCTAACATTATTAAAATCAAATTGATAAATTTTCTTATGTTTAATCAATTTATTATTTAAATTATAACATTGAAAATTTAAATCATATTAAAAACTAATTTTTAAGTTACCAAATTATAAATATAAGAATGTTACAATTTCAAGTGCAAGTGTGATAGAACCCTTCTTCAAATCTATACACAAAAATCCTAGAAATGTAACGAGAAATTAATCCACGCCATTGTTAATTACTTATTCAAATGTAATTAGTAATTTTTTTAATTATCAAATACTTGCAATATTAAATTTTACATATCATCTCCTAGCTGTTATAGTGGCAACTGGTGGGATTCGACCCCATGTAACGCGAGTACGATACCACCGCCGTTGCTGATTCAGCTAGATATAAAATAAATAAACAAATAATAAAAAAAAAAAAAATTGCATATCATTATCGATATGTAAATAAATTTCAAAATTTCAAAATTTAAGGCTTTATCGGGCTCCTAACCTGGGGTTACACAGGAGCTCGATCAAGAGTTAGTTTTAATGCTTCATAAAGTTATTATTTCAGTGCTCGAGGAGCTCGACCGAGCACTTAAAATTTCTCAATCAAACATCCTTTTTTCACCAAAATGCACCCTTGTTTTGCCAAAAAGTGTAACCGAGCTCCATGATTCCACCCTCTTTTCAAATAGTATTATGCTCATTATTTGATTCATTTAGGGCCTCAAAACGGCTCCAGAAGTTTACGACCCAGAAATCTGCCAAAAAATAGTAAATTTTGCTACAAATAAGGAAACTGGAAAACTGAAACAAACAATGGTATGGGTTCAACTGGAAGAGGCAGGTGGCCACCAATATCCTCCTGGATCATTCCTCACCCCTTAGGAAGCAATGGTCCCCATTGTGTTGAGTTCCTCTATGAGATGAGGAAACTATTGCTGAACTTGGTCCCTAGTGATTCACTTGCCCTGATGAAGGAGTTGGCCTGCTTTGACAACTCGATATAGTTCGATCCTCTGTTTTCGAGTGTTCTTGATATGTGTTTCCATGATCTGATCAGTTTTGTCTTGTTCCATGCAAAATGGATTTAACTCTATAGGTGTGAGTTGTTCAGGAATGTCTGATGTGTCTAGAAATGGTGGGAAGTATGGTCGAAGGCAGTCCACATTAAACACTGGGTGCAGGCCAAGGAACGGGGGAATGCTTAGCTCAAATGCATTGTCACCCATAGCCTAGGTAATGGTGTAAGGACCATATTGGAGTGGTCTGAGTTTCTGATAAGCTCTAGTAAGGCATTCCTTTTGCAAATGCAACCAGAATTTGTCACCCACCTAAAACTTGTGTGGCACATGATGTTGATCATGTCACTGCTTATACTTGGCATTTGATTTCTCTGTAATTTCATGGACCTAATAACAGATATTTTAGATGTCCTCAATGATTTTTTTTTTTATGAAACTAGCTCAAAAAAAGATAGAAAAGATAGATGAACGCCTTAGAAATAAGCCTCTTCGAGGGAGAAATCTCCTTTACATTACACAAATGAACAATTATTAGATGATACAAATGATGATATCTCCTTTCTATATATAGGAGTCTAAGGGGTCATAATATAATCAGAACCAACATAAAAATAATAATGTAAGGGCACAATAATAACAATAGTGGGCTTCTATGGTGCACAATAATAATCAGAGCCAACATAAAAATAATAATGTAAGGGCACAATAATAACAATAGTGGGCTTCTATGGTGCACAATAATAACAATATGGGGACTACATGGCCACAACAATATAATAACGGGGTTGTACTAATAAAATAAGGGGTCACACTAATAGTATAGGGACCTAACATTCCCCTCTCCTTCAAAAAGTGTTGACCTCAATGCTTGAGTAGTTCTTGATGCTTATCTATAAAATTCTTGTCCTCCGGTGTGGAATTTTTAGTGGGTAAGTTCTTCCACTTGATGAGATACTATGAAATTGATTGATTTTGTAAATATCAGGTTCTTGTTTCTATGACTGCTCCAGGTTCCAATATGATTTTTCCTTCCTCTTCAAGTTCTAACAATATTGTTTTAATTGGGATCTTCTGCAACTTTTGAATGAGTGGCCACAATTCTTCATCATTCTTCTATTCATCCCTTGCTTCGTTTATCCCATCTAGTTGGATAATAGAAATAGCACAAAACAATGCTTCCACATCCTCACCCTTTCTTGAGAGTGCATCTACAACAAAATTTTGTTTCCCTTTTCTGTAGATGATATCAAAGTCATAACCCAACATATTTATGACCCATTTTTTCTATTCTTCTAAAGATAATATTTGTTCTAAAAATTATTTAAGACTATCATGATCCATTTTTACCTTGAAGTGTCTTCCCATTGGGTAAGGTCACCATTTCTTAAGTGAATGTAATATTGCCAAAATTTCCTTCTCATAAATAGCTTGCTTGAGATGTAGCTGTAAAAATACCCAATCACCTACATCAAAACTTTTTTCACTGTGATGTTGATCTACCTGTTGTTTCATTCGATTCTTCACCAAAGTGGCATTATCCTTTAAAAGTTGGAGGACTCATTGTTGAAGCTCGATGTGATATTTCACTTCTTGAACCTTTTTCTTCTTGATATGTCCTTCTATCTTGAGAGTTTGAGGAGTGGTAATTTCTTCCAATTCTTTAAAATATATGTTCGGATTCATTTCTTGATGCTTGATGTGATCTTTCACTTCTTGAAGATTTTTCTTCTTGATATGTCCTATCTTGATATTTTGAGGAGTGGTAATTCTGGCAAAATGCATTACAAGATATGGTTGCATTCATTTCTTCTTTCTTAATGTGATCTTTCACTTCTTGAAACTTTTTCTTCTTGATATGTCTTTCTATCCTGAGAGTTTGAGTGGTAATTCTTGCCAATGCTTTACAAAATATGGTCGGATTCATTTCTTCCTTCTCTAGGGTTCGTTCCTGGTGTATATCTTCTTCTTTTAACATTTCTTGATCCTTGTCTTCCTCTTCTTCATAATCTATGTAAGATAATTTCTTCTCATCACACTTATGACCCTTAATGTATTTGTTATCACAATTGTAACAAAGCCCTTTTTCTCTTTTTTATTCCAATTGTTGTGGTGTAACCCTTGTAGGTTGTGGAAGGCTAGGAGAAACAACACTTCCAACTTTATAGTTGTGAGGGGTAGACTTCCTTGTTGCCATAATTTTTCTTTCCATTTTGTAACAAAGCCCTTTTTCTCTTTTTTCTTCCAATTATTGTGGTGTTTCTCTAAAGAAGGTGTTGCTCTTTGTATCCTCATAATGTGCTATCATTTACTCCATGAAAATTGACCACGTAACAAGTTGTTTATGAGAAAAAAGCCCTTTATACCATAAAAATTGATCCAATTTTAAACATGAAGATGTAATACATACATCTTGTAATAGTGGTACACCATGTATATCAAAATATTGCTCCATCTGTAGTATCCAATTTACTGGATCCTTTCCATCAAACTTCCTCATATCGCTTTTTCTTGATTTTACGAGCTTGATCTTGAAATAATTGTAACTCTGTACTTTCAGATCTTTAAGTTCTAAAATTGTCTCCTACAGTAGCCCTCTGAGTCCTCTTTCTAACCCCAGAAATCTGATCAGAATTTGATTCTCCAAGCAAGAGTTATGCCCAATCTCCTAAGGTGACCTAATTATATAATGTTTTGGTAGATCAAACTTGTACGACGTGCCATGTTTCACTGTTTTGACCTTTGGATCTAAAATCTATGCAAAGAAAACTACCATGTGTCCTCCTTCTGTAAATTCTAATGAAATTTCAATTTGTTGCTCAGAGAGAAAGTTATGACGATTTTCCCAAGGTCACCTGTTTGGAATGTAATTCAGGAGTCTGTAAAAACCCTAACTTCCTCAGATCATATATCCGAAAATATAGTGGGGGAGGATCTTAAATTTAGACCCAAGGTTTAGAACATTTTTTTCTCAAATGGGTTTTTGTTTTAGCTTTTGAAACTTTGTAGCAAAAATGTTACAGCAAAAATTCCACGATGACCGGTTTTATATGAAATTCTATAGCTTACAAAAACTATAACTTCCTCAGATCATATCTCTGAAAATATAGCAACACAATCTCTACAATTTGGATCTAAGGTTCAGCGAGGTTTCATGTCAAATGGGTTTTATGTTTAGCATATGAAACTTCACAAAAATAAATTTATAGCAAAAATGACATGATGACCTGTTTGGAGCAGTGAAAACCCTAGAATCCAAAGATCTGATACCAAATGTTATGAAACCAACTCACAAAAAGATAGAAAATATAGATGAATGCCTTAGAAATAAGCCTCTTCGAAGGGGAAACCTTCTTTACATTACACAAATGAACAATTCTTAGCTGATAAAAATGGCAACATCTCCTTTTTTTATATATAGGAGTCTAAGGGGTCATAATATAATCAAAGCTAGCATAACAATAATAATGTAAGGGCATAGTAATAACAATAATGGGCTTCCATGGGGCACAATAATAACAATATGGGGACTACATGGGCACAAAAATATAAAAAGGGGGTTGTACTAATAACAATAAGTGGTTACACTAGTAGTATAGGGACCTAACAAGTTTCCTTACTAGTTTTGGACTGGACATGAGCCAAATCTGCCTAAGTAGCTGCAAATGGCACGACCACATCAATGGGACATAGTGGCTGGAACCCCAAGCCCACCTGAAAAGGGCTATGGCCAATCAAGTTGTGGAGAGCCCGGTTATAGTTGTGTTGAACATAAGGGAGGCTCTCATCACATGTTTGTAGATGCTTTGAGTTGTAGATGCACAGAAGGTGTACGATCATCCTCTTGACAACCTCTGTCTAGCCACTAGTTTTGGATAGAAAGATGTGGACTTAGTGAGCTTGGTGTCTAGCATCGACCAGAGACTGGACCAAAAAGTACTGAGGAACCTGCTGTCCCGGTCTAATATGATAGACTGTGGGATCCCAAAGTGTACCCACACTCGTTTAAAGAAGAGTTTAGTAGTGTCTTTTGCTGTGATATTCTTCTTGCAGGCTGCCATAATGGTCATCTTCGATAATTTGTTGAAGACCATAAAAACACAGTCATTTCCATGCTTAGTAGAAGAATGGCCTGACATGTAATCCATGGAGATGGATTCGCAAGGTCGACTAGGGGTAGGAAACAAAGTATAGATGCCTTGCTTCTTGATGGTCGGTTTTAGGGGATCAATTTTTAGGTGATAAGATTTAAATATCGACAAGTTGATCATAAGAACAACTAATGCATACATATTATTTTTTCCAATATTGGTCTTAGATATTGTTAATAAAATTTTCCCTACCATTGGCCAAGATCTTAATACTCTACATATCTTCCTTAGGTCTTTATAGATAAAGGGTGAACCATTCAATATATTCCCTAGATCTAGATTCTTTTAGACATCGGTAGATTGAAATGCCAGGAAAGAGACTTGCATACCTTTACCCTTGAAGGGTGATGTAGATCTCTATTAATGTAATTAATTGGAAGCTCACTCCAACTCGAAGAGACATTGTCCTAGCTTCTTCATAGGTTCCAAAATTAGTATCTTTTGACACTTGACTAATACCTTTTCATATATCATCTTTCCCATTTCCAATATATTTGTATCTCATTTCCACCCATATCATTATACTTTTTCTCAGGTATGAAAATTCTACAACTATGCCATTATTATGTATATTATCATTCATTTTCAATGTTCACCTTACTAATCAAACCTTGCAGGACTTAATTATAATAATTTCTAGTTTTTACAACTCTCATGTTTATCACTCAACAACTCATTAGTCATTTATGTAGCAACTCAATGGTTTTCCATGGTGGTAGCTCGTAGTTTACCATTGTGGCAAATGACTATCTCCCTATTACTAAAACTCATTCCTAGTGATGCCAAAACTCCCATTCAGTGACATAATTGTTTAGTTTACCAATATGACATGTGCTACCACTCCCAAATTAGGCAATAGTGATGCAACTTGGCTACCACTAATGATTAAACTTGCTAAATTGTATTG
Source organism: Pinus tabuliformis (assembly GCA_031772625.1). Lineage (NCBI taxonomy): Eukaryota > Viridiplantae > Streptophyta > Pinopsida > Pinales > Pinaceae > Pinus > Pinus tabuliformis. The sequence continues at coordinate 817,503,202 of CM062806.1, read as the reverse complement.
TTACTCCAGTGGTTAATGGATACACTAGTTACAACCATGGAATTCATTCACTATATAGTTACTTTTCCTTAGAAAACTTTTGTCAGTTTTCATAATGATGAATTTATGGTTGAATATCTTGATTCACATGGCTAGTAAGTGATCTCTCTTCTAAAATTAAGATGTATCTTTCATGTATAAGAATCACTACTCCTTGTGAGCAGGGGAGGACGAATTATTGCTAAAGAAAAATTTATTATTCTATTTTCTATTAATACAAATATCACCATGTTCATTAATTTATGGTGTGTTTGTTTATTTAACTCACTTGTTTCCTTAGCTCTACTAGCTTGTTTATGGAGGTGGTCCACCCTCCTTAGCCTAGTACTAATAGCATTAGTAATTAGAAATTTAGTAGTTAAATTTTTTTATGTTATTTTCCTTTATATTTCTATTAGATTAGTTTCTATTGTTTTCATTCTTAATCCAATTATGGTACATTCCCCATGCTTTCATATGGACTCAAATATTATTCTTATGAATAGACTATTTGCCAATCAATATTGTATTCAAATTGTGTAAATAGGGATTTTGGTTGTTGTTGCAACTAGCCCGTGGCTTACCAATTACTATATTTTCAGCATTAAAATAAAATAGAAATTGAGAATAATTGGTTTTATGTTTGCTTTGTATTCCATATATATTTATTTAATGGTTTCATTATAGGCACATGCATCACATGTTTTTGTAGTACATACCAAGGAGACTTATATTTTTGCATAGGTCACTCTAGTAGCTAGTGTATTAAATCTCTGCAAGTGTGTCTAATTCATGCATGTGTGTTTACTTTTACAAGTTTGATTTCTTTGATATTATCAAAAAGTTTGGTGTGTTTGTTAGATTTGTGACTTGTGAAAGAATATTTAATCTTGCATATGACAATATTTAAATACTACAACTATTAGGCATATATAGCACTATATTTTCATATATTGTGCATGAAAGTTTGCAAGTCATTAGCAACCTTAGATTAACAATTGAAATGAAAATCTAGTCAATTACTTACTAAATAACTAGGAAGTAATTTAAAATCCCATCATTTTTTGCGCCGTTACTAGGGAACTATAAAAAATAGTAACTTCTATATTAGAATTTGCAGTTTCAAATTTCCTACAATACTTGTTTATTTTTCTATTGTTTAAATGTTTTGTTGTAACTAACATAGGATTACATTTAAACTTTCCTTATATGCCCAAAGCTAGAGAAGCATTAGGAAGATTTGTTAGTACTACCAAAACCCCCCCTACAAATAACATTGTAAGACAATCAAAAGAGAGAAAGGGACAACCATACTATTTGACACTAATAGCAAGCTATCTTGCTAAGAAAAAGCCTGAAACTTCAAATTAAGGTTATTTTCATAAATATGATTGAACAGACACTCTGTCCTTCAAACGTCCAATTGTTTATCCTATTGGAAAGGGATTCCTAGAGACGAAACAACAATTTCTTGAAACTCAACTCAACAATTAAGAGTATATAAAGGGTTTACCCAACCCTTTTGAAGAATAGTGCAACTTTGAAGACCTCAAAGATGTGAAGGAAGAATTAAAAGAAATCCCTTGGAAATAAATGGAAAACAAGAATGTCAAAAAGGGTTTTGACTCCTTTGAATTTTTCATTCCAGAGGCAGACTTAGATGAAGAAATGTAGAATCTTGCCCACTCAGCACTACCAAACTTATATGGTCATTCAAAGGAAGATCCCAATACTTTCCTTTTAAAATTTGATGTTCTCTACCAAAGTTATTCTTATACATCTGATGCATAGAATCCAAAATTATTTCCTTCCACACTCAAGGATACAACATTGCATTAGTTCATGGGCCTTGGTAAGAATAACATCATCTCATCAGAGCAAATTAAATAATGTTTCTTGACAAAATATCAGGATTACTGAAAATTTAAAGAAAGAAAAGAGGAAGTGTTCAGAATGACTTAATAGGAATATTAGAGTCTTGAGGACTATGTTGAAAGGTTTAAATACAATTTTCACAAAGCAAGGTCGTAATACATATCCCTAGAGAGATGTAGAGTTTCTCTATTAAGAGGAGGTTGAGATGATTATTTGTATCCCCTCAACTTGATGATGGAGGAGACATATCTCAACAAAATTATGGGCATTGAAGAGTTATGTCAAAGATATTCTTGAAGATAATCTCAATTAGGACAGGTACCAAGAGAATTATTAGCAAGATATAACAAATTTGCTACAAATCGACTCACCATAACTGAATTAGGCCATTTTCTATAAAATATTAATACGGAAATCATTATCTCTTTACCTTAACAGTTAGATGCATAAAGAGCTAAGGAGAAGAAGGAGAACATAGATGCATCCATGGCTATCTTTTTCTCAAAATGAAAATGAAGGAATCCACTCAAAGAACTCCCTTCAAATCAACTGGAAATTTGTGTTATATGAAGGAAGGACCATGACATAGAAAGCTACCCATCTCTTCCTAAATTGAAGGTGGTATATGAATAAACAAAAGAATAATAATAGTTTTACTTTTTTTCTCCAAATAAACCATGGAAACTCATAACTTCAAGTATGGTCCAAGACAAATCTCCATTTTATAATCATTCTTATTGTACTAAGCCCACTATGCAGTATACCTCTCAACCATGGAATATTCCAAGACAACAATGGATGGAACCTCCTCCCTTAAACCGTTCATGGAAGCTAGGGTGGAGAAATCCCACCTATGGGGCACCTCAACTACTTTCCATGCAACCTCTTATTCAACTCCTTTCTCCCCCAATTATGAAAATTCCAACACCTAATCCAAACTCTTTGAGAACACGGCCACCTGCACAACCAATCCCTAACCCTAATAATGGGAAGATAACATAGCCTACACGAGATGCAGTTTCCTACCCCACTCTCCCTTAGATTATAATTAAGTTCAACTATGATCTCAGATGTCTTTTACAAGAACCCAACCTCAAGTTGTGTTGACAGGGTGGAATGTACTTCCAATGGTAAGGGATATGCCTGGTGTGAAGTCCCAATTATACCTTACACCATTTGGGATAGGAATCACATCTAGTATGTGGACCTAGCTATCAACATGCTTTCTTGAAAATGTTTTTATTTAGAATGAGCGAGAGTAAGGAAACCCTAATAAGACTTTCGAAAGACTATAATTTGAAACATATTTATGAAATAATTTAAGAGGAATATACAAATAATTTAACAACAACTAAATAAATAGGCATGAATCTTAAAGAAATATTTTTAGCAAACTTCAATTAAAATGCATGAATAAAGGGAATGTATCCGTTATCAATTGTGAATAAGTTCTCAATTAGTAAAAATCATGATATAATAAATCAACAAACATTATCAAGTAAGATATAAATATGAATTTAATGAAATAGTTCATCAATTCTAAACACATGAATAAAAATCACATACCATTAGATCACCACAAGAAAAGTCTTCTGATGCTCAACAACACATGACTAAAATTTCTTTCCATGGCCCAAAATCTCTTTTCAAAATTAAGCTTAAATATTCTATGCACCATTACACAAATCATTCATGAGATCTAATAATGGAAATTCTAAAATGTTACTTGAAATCCCCAAATGAATGTACAAGGTTTCCTCTACCAAGGTCCTCAAAAGAGTCCAAAACTAAAAGTCCTCTCCATCTATCCATATGGGTATATATATATATATAAAATGGGGTGACCCTTCACCTCCCATGACTTTTCAACATCCATTCCTCTTCATTTTCCATATTCTAATTTATGTTATAACTTTATTATATTTGCATATTACATTACAACCAAAATAATAATAAATATATTGTCTTTATGGAACTAATTTCATAATGGATAAGGAAGAAGATTCAACTTGAATCTTTTGAGTTAAGTGGGATAGTAGCATATCGAATCTAATTTCACATTCGAGACCATTTTGAAACATGGCTTTCATGTATGTTTCTACTTGGTTGAAAATCAAAGAAAGCAGGGTGTGTAGTTTTTCTAGTTCCACTACATGTATTGTAATCACTTCTTTTGTGGGCTTCATATCCTTCTATGAAATGGCCTATCTCCTGGCATCTGTTATTTCTTAGATCTTTTGCTCGATTTCCTACTCTAGTCTTGCTACTCCTGATGTGCCAATGGATGCTAGTTTCTGAGACTCAAAAACAGGTTCTTATGTGATATGATGTTGTCAATACATGCTCAATGTCCTAGCCACATCTTTTCCCAAATTCTCATGTGATTGCATAGACATCCTGACTTATGTTTTGTCCCATTATTTTCCCATTCTATACTTTCTTAACAATTTCTCTTGTGCACCTAGGTACTTTGCGCTCCATTCTCTAAGTAGTACTTGTCTAATTGTGAGAGGCATAGAAGGTGAAACATCCATATGAGGTAGTATGGTTTCTACTTCCTTTTGAGCTAACTCCATTAACCTAAATTCTTATGTTTTTTTTTCTACCAATTATTTTTCAATTGTATTTTACTTAAGTTTATTAGCTTCTTGTTCCTCCTATTTTTCTCTTTGTTTCTTTTCTTTTTTTCCTCCTGCTTTCTCCTTGTTTCTTATTCTTGTTTTGACTTTGGTTCTTCCTCTTTCTTTCTCATTTTATAGTCTTCTCTTTTACTTGCTTATTCTTGTTCCTCTTTTCTCATTTTATCCTCTTCTTCTTGCTTCTTTACTTCTCACTCGACTTTTTTCTTTCTCAATATTTCATTCTTTACAGCTTCCTTTTCCCTTACTCTTTCCACAATAACATTCTTTTCTAGGTTGTGCATGTTTTGTTGAGGTTCTTTGTCTAAATATCTAAGGACACTTGTATGTTAAGAAGTACCAAACCCTTTTCTTGCTTAGATGGACTTGGTGGATTTGTAAAAGTTATTCACATTGTCTTCTTCATCATCAATGACGGGGTGTATGTCCATCCATATTTTATTAGTTTACAATGCCTTGAGGAAATACCCCTAGAGTCGTATTTGTGGAAAATAATTGTTCTAAACATAAAACATTCTAATTCCTTACCCTTAATTTCCTCCTCTTTGAAACTTCGAACATAGTAAGCTCCTACATGGGGAGGAAATGTGGGCCATGAAGGTTTCTTTACTTTAACAAATGTGACATTAAGCCTTGTTGTAGTCTAGTAAGCTACCTCCTGCAATATTATCTTAACTATAACAAATAAACGTAGCTGATGGGGGGTATTATAAGCTCTAAATACCCTTATATATGTTCAGTATATTAGAGTGAACCAATTGGTAATATCTTATAATGTTGCTCTAGCATTCTTTGACATGCATGGGGATTTTGTATAAAAGAGTGTATGATATATAGGAGAAATGAAGTTCTCAATAATTTGATGATACACCCCATATAGCTCATATCCCATAGATTACTACAGTAGATATGGATATGTGGTATGTCCGGAGAAAAGGTCCATTTCCACCCTCATGATGAAATCTAACACTTAGAACATATGTAATCTAATAGGTATTATTCAATATAAAGCTCAGGCTTCTCTCCCTTAGATATCTTTTTAACTCTCTTTACATTGACCTTGATGGAGGTTGCTCGAATTTATAACCAATTAAATACACTCCATTCTCAGGAACATGTGTACATCATCAGTAACCAATTTTATTCAAATAATTATGCATATTTCCTTCCATACAACCTAAAACACATTGCTTCCATCATTTGATATGCTTTTATCAATAACTTGCTTTTATAAATCCCATTTCCCAGTATCTAAAGTTACCTAAGTACTACCTCCAAGTTTTAAGGATCTACGTACGATCCATGGGAAAATTAAAAAACCATTTGGAAGAAAGGGTCACCTGGGAGTTTTACATCTCGTAGTATTCATCAATTTGTGGATATGAGTATGCTACTATCTCTACACCAAGGTTATCTCTAATATTCATATATTTTATATATATGCACTTGATTATCCACTTAATATTTAGGGTATTTTTTAAGGATTTAATATTTTTCCTATATATAATATTGTAGGTGATTATTCTAGTTTTAAAATTGATACGTATAGAATGTAGGCGAATATTCAATAAAAAAGCATGTAATTTAATAGCAAAATTGGTAAATTATCGGTGAATATCATATGTTTAATCATATATATGTAAAAAGTAGACAAATTTTTAAGCAAATTGGTGAATATGTTTTTTCATAAAATGTCCAAAAAATAGCCCATTTGAAAATTTTCACCCCTAAAATTTTCCCTATCAATAATTTTGGCACATGGTAGAATGGGAGGATGTGCTGCTACCTTTTGGAACCATGAGTTTTTAACATTATGGCACACTTCGCTATCATATTCACCATTATTCCTTCTGGAAAAATGCTTGATAGATACTTGACTAATTCATTGACATTGATTTATGAACATACCAAGCTATGTATGCATAAATGGGTAATAATATTATACGACTTTCCACCGCGATTTATACACTTCTTTTTACAATCTCTTTGCTTGGTATTTTCATTATGGGGAAACCATGTATTTGGTTGATAAGGAGAGGTTGAAGCACTATAGATCCAAGGTACTTGAAATCTCAAATATATTCATGTTCAAAACATGAAGTTAGGTAAATAAACTCAATTTAACATGTTTTGAAATTTATATCAAGAGGATGTGACATGCGTAGGTTACAGAGGAATGTTATGAAAAAGGGAAGATTATGCCATAGGGTATAACATATTAGATGTAGTCAAGAAATATTGCAACAGGAGAATTTTGCTATTCCATGGAGTTTGGTTAAGGTCCAAGGTTGCAATAAATGAGGAGTAGTAATGGAAGAAGAAAGCATAGTAGATAAACCTAGCTTGGGTGTCTTGTTTCACAAAGAAGGCACATTTAACTAATAGAGGGGGTTATGGCACTATGAAAAGGAGAGGAAAACTTTTCCATAGCATGAGGTTAGATGGGGAAGAGAATTATAGGACAATGATACATGTAGTCCTACACTATGGTAGGGCTAGATGTTTTCAAGAAAAAAATATAACTAGGTATGGAACATAAGGTAGATAGAGGGAGGAGTTGAAGGAGGAGAAGAAAGGGGGAAACTAAGGCAGAGAGGGAGTATATAAAGGACTGAGGTTAGGTGGAAGATGAGAGGTTATAATATGATAATATAGGGGAAGGAAAAACAAAAAAGACATAAACAAACAAAGAGTGACATAGTGACTTACCAGAAACCCGACGTGATGATTTGTCTCCCAATGGTAGTAGTATCTCCAGAAGTAGGTTGAGAAGAACTCTAATTCCTTAAATTGAGAGGTTGAAAACTCATGGTGACAAAAATCAAGGTAATAATGGCATGTTTGGCTTGGCCTTATATTGAAATTCCACACGTGCAAAGGCATGGTGATCATTAAATTCACTGTCTCGAGGATTCTTGTGAAAAAATTTAAGGCGATGCGATGAGGTTTAAGGAGTCGTGTTATGAATAAGTAAGGTTCTATGTCAACATTCCATTTGAAAATTGATGCACTAGGAAAAAATCTTTACATTGATAATGGATAGTTCTACGATGTACTAACGTTAAGTCCATCACATTATGTTAGAAACAATCTTGCATAATGCTAATGAAGAACACTACAATGCACTGAAGTTAACTACGACACAAAAGCGCATAAAATCATACAAAAATATCAGTTGCAAAATTTATCAAGTGGAAGAAAAATTAGGGAAAAGCATATATAAGTATCATTTGAAGGATCAAAGTAGGGGACTCCATATTTTAGAATATGTCAAAAATTTGTTGTTGTAATAGCTACAACATGTATGTATTGAAAATATTCATAAAGAAGATAAACATAAAGAAGTGGAACTAGAATTTACCCCAAAAAATTCACACCTTGAACCTTTACTTGACCAAGAACCTCAAAACCCACCTTATCTTGAGAGATTGAACTGAGAGAAGCCCACTATTTAGCCTAAAACGATTTTCTTGGGAAAACTCGAAAATGTATTTGTAAAAATATTTTAATTTCAAGCCATCAAGGATGTACCAATATATTCTAAAGAGGTTTTTTGGTAATCTAATTGATCTTAAATTACTTCATAAATTTTCAAACAAGGTTCATGAACTTATTGTTAGTGGGAGAAACCTTCCTTAGGTAAGGGTTGACAACCTTAACAAATCGAAGGCAGAATATCAACAAGAAGCACTCATTCAAGCAAGAAAACTACGAAAACTACTAAAGTTAGGTTTAGGGAGAATACCCATAGGTCCTACGCTCAATTTCAATCCCATAGGGTCCAAAACCTTTGCTTCCTGTAATGCATTCAGACCTGCAACATAAACTAGAGAAGCATATACACAGAAAATATTTGAAATAATGTGCATATTAAACCTGTTAGATCATCAAGTATCGATATATAAAGCATGATATGTTAGACATGAATCATAAAAACATGATATCATGACATTTCATGAACAAGATAGAGCTTCTTTATTGACAGTAGCAAATAGGAGTGGAAGAATACAACCTGATCTAAACATGGCACCAATGAACCTTCCTCTGGATCCATCCAGTCGAAGCCTCAAAGATCACCTCAATATGTGCAAAAGGATTCCATATAATGTAAGATGAACATATCTACAAGGAAAAAAGAGTTACCTATGTTTGAGAGTGCAGGAGGCATAGGGAAAATCAGACTTGATCTGGGGACAAAAGCATTATAATGTCGATATCTTATCTCCTTTTTGTTTTAGGCCTTCCCATGATGTGTATAAATACCATCAGAAATTAGTTGAGTCATTCAGGTGATGGGATCTTGTAGGTGGGATTTCCATGAAATCCATAAACCCCACCGGAGAAATAAGAAATGATTTATTTTTCTCATATTTTAAATTATGTATGTTGGTTTGGTATTATGGTACCCATGTATACATGCACTTTTATAAGGGAAGAGTAATGTATGGAATTTAAAAAAATGTTTTTTAATAAATGACAAAGTCTGAATGGGAAAGGGCTACCCAAGGCCATATAAGAACACCATAGCTACAGGAGTGATGAATAATGCTATAATAAATTCCCCCTAATATATGAGTTCATAAGGGGTACATGATGGGAAAAATGTATTAAGTACAAAGAGAGATCATTCGAGAACTTGAGATGAGATCACCATATTTTAGCCAGCTAAATACCTGTAGAATGAATAAAAAAGAAGACTCATGTCTATGGTGGGCATACCCATGATCAGAGATAATAAAGCGTGTTTTCTGATCAAGTACAAATTCGATCCATCATGTATATGGAATTTTAAAAAGAATACTGGAGAATACATAGTCTAATAATAGTTGCAAAGGAGCACAACATAGCTATGTCTCAATATCACATATATAAGAATTGATCAATGATGCTCGAAGAATTCTTGATCACTAATATTGCATAACTAATCCTCATAATAGTACCACATCATATAGGTGGAATAGTGGTACTGCATAAAACTCGGGTGTCAACATATAGAATGTTGCTAAAATGAATTGCAACATATAAGGGTGATTAGCTGGACCAACATAAAACCAAAAGGACTAATAAGCGAACTAGGATGTTGACACAACCCAAGATATTCACTGACCGTAGATGGTATAGAAATAAGATGAAGTCGACCATGTGAGAAATATTTTTATTAATGGTCATTGATGTATACCATTAACAAATGCAAGACGACTCACCAATAGTGATGATGAGAGTCAAAGTACCTCAATACAATGTAACGAGTGAGAATAAATCTGTCGAAGTCAAACACTTGAGAGAATCTATCAATTAGGAGACATTGATGTATTCCCACTATTAACAGTGAAGGAGTCTGCCACTGATGATTGCAAACCCTAAGGTACTGAAAAAAGGACTCTAGATCTAATATTCCCAAAGAAATGAGTTAGAGTCAATGGGAAAAGTGATAATGGAAGGAAGGAATTAAGGCATCCCACATCAACGAACACGACTTTAACCCACGGGCCAATAATTTGAAAGAACTCTAATGAAAGGATATAAATTAACCATTTCGAAGTATGTTTTTGGTGTACACAAGATGTGGCTAGTTCACGATAGAAACCCTTTGAACTAACCAATAATGAAAGATGACACGAAGGAAGAATCCACCAATAAGGTCAAATGGAAACCAAGGTACTGCACGAATCTCAATGTGTGATAATGTAAGCTAACATTGAACACAAGGGAAACCACTCAGTCAAAGACCCATGATACTGATCAATGTTGAGCACAAGGTCACCTATCAATGATGTGAATAAGGACAAGGTGAGACTCTAGTTCTACTGTCAGAGAAATTTGTCAGAGTCGATAATAGCAGACCTTCTAGCAAGAATTCAATGGATATCGTCTCAAATTTCATGCATAAAGGACCACATAACTGATGTGATACTGAAGATAATTATAATAGACCACGTATGGCAACTGAAAATGAGCCAAGAGACACCCCAAAATGGTTGACATAGGTTAACTTCCCTCGAACAAAAGCACGACTCATATATGACTATATGGCAACATAAAATAACTTTGTATAAGTTTGTGATGCAAGAGGCATTAACAAACTCTCGATATGATTGAAAGAGATAACCAACCAGAGGAGGAATGACTCAATAACAAGGTTATGGCTCTCCTAAAGTTAAACTAAGTCCCATCCCAAAGGGAGGAAAAACTTGTTTTGAGTGCTTTATTCAAGGGTGACATAATTGATTCTTGCTTCCATCAAGTATGGAAGTACATGGCCCATTCCCACTCTTTTTAGAATATATATAAATTTTGTCTTTTTCATATTCAAAGCCTGAAAAGGAATAAAAGAATGCCTATAGTACGGTCGAAAGAATGAGTATCTGAAAATAGATGCACTATTTCCTGGGGCTGGAACATTCCTATGCTCAATGCAAGGTAACGAAACTAGTCGTCAACATTGAAAGGGATGTTCTTTCCATGATAAAAGGTGTCAAGTCATAGTGGAAAATGTATGCATGGTTTTAAACTTGCATAAATGTCATGGTCAAAAGTGGCTTATACATGAGTCCAAATGAAGCTAGATTAAGGCCAAAAGGATACAAGTAGTCAATATGAAATGCAGTGATACAACTTAGCACATGGAAGACTCTAGGATATAAAGCCATAAAAATAACAAAAAAAAAGAGAAATGAGGCTCCATTGCAAAATCATGGCGAGACTAAAGAGGACTCCCAAGCCTAACCACTTCTTGTAGCATGGGAAACATATGCTAACGAGGATCTAACTAAGAATCCCATATAAAGAATGGCTCTACCATTATGTTATGGTTTTATAATACAACAAGTGAAATTGGTTGAAAACCATAACATAATGGGGTTGACCCTATGGCAAAATATTGCAGTATGAGGTTAAAGTAGATAATGCAATGGAAAGTGATATATCCTAGCCTATATTCCAGTAATGAAAATGATACTTGCCAGGATAGGTTTGTGATCATGGAGTGGAAGTGTTGAAAAAAATCTCAAAGTCTTCACTTACCCTGAAAAAAACAACCTTCCCCAACATTTCAAGCCAAAAATTAAAAGTTCATCAAATAATACAAATTAAAAATACAAACTTTTAAAAAGTGGGGTTTTAAAATTTCATTATAAAAAAGACATTTCTACTCACCACAATTCATTTTTACTTGCAAGCGTTGTGTTTGAGAACCTGGGAGAAAGATTTAGGCATCCACAATCGATGATTTCCTCAACCCATTTGTCAACCAATAGGTTCCAAGTAATTCTAAACTCTATTTGTCATTGTTTCACGTAGTTTGAATCAATTCCCGTCATTTTTCACTCTAGGTATTTCACTTTAAAATTTTACTTCTGCATGCACATGGGTTGAGATTTTGAAATCTACATGTAGAAATCCATACACATGAGTTCACAAAATGGAATTCACATGTACACATTACTGTCTTTTAAAGAAGGCGTGTATACGTAGGCAGATTTGAAAAAATCAAAATCTTATGGATGAAAATTTCTCAAATTGCAAGATGTCGATCATTTGGAAGGAAAGAGAGCATCGTTAAGTTGATAATGAGTTTTTATGAGATCCCTAGTCATTAAATTCTTTGATAATTTATGGATTACTCAAAGTTTATATGTTGTCAAACATGAAAACCCAAATTTAGTTGCTAGAAATGCTTGTCCAATATTGGGAACCAGAACAAGAGGTCATTATGAAAGATCAAATGCCCTTGGATATAACTATAGAGGATATTTGCTTCATTACAGGGCCTTCCTAAAAATCGGATGCAGTTGATCTAAAAGATAGGGCACGAGGAGGCCTAAATGTTTCTAATTACATAGACCTCTACTGTATCGAAGGAACAGATAAAGTTAGATCTTAAATTCCAATCAAGAATGTGAGAATATTTCTAATCAAAATCATTATCTTTGTCATTGTCAGACTAGCATGATTGGCAACTCTACATCATGCCTCTTGATCAATCATTTTCTTCATAGTAGAGTACCTTCAACCCAAAGTATTTGAATTGTGCATAGGCCTCATGAATTGCATGAAAAATAAACTAAATTCAGTCAGACGAGGAAAGACAAATAATTTTGGCTATGGTAGCATACTTTTATCATTCTTCTTTGAGAGAGTTCTAGCACTCCTACCTAGGGTGTATGCCACCATCAACAGTCCTATAGATCTGAGGATGGCCAAATGGCTAGATCTGATCGGGAAACTAGGCGGGGATGAGGTCACCCGAGCAACATTTGATGATGAGTTCTTCCTTTGGTGGGAAAAATAGATGATAGCTATAGACGAATATCCTTATGCAAGCATAGACTACTGAGAGAACCCAGATCTAGCCCTTCCTGAGGCACTACATGGGGTGAGATTGGTAAAAAAAAAAAAAAATATGTTATTTAATTTTTTTATTTTGAATATGATATCTAAGAAGTTAAAAAATATTTTTTTGTGAAACAAAAATGTTACGAAATTAGTTGATAATGATGTAGATGTTGGACCAGTAAGACCTAAGCCTCTACCTAGACACAAGGGTTGTGGGAGAGACAAAAAGAGAGCAACAGATGAGACCAAGAGAGTCTTACATATAGTGCAGAGGAACTTGGATGGTCTAACTTGCCAGGTTCCATTGGAAGCTATAGAGGACCTCCCTGATGGTCCTCAGAGGAGAGTGGTAGGAGTACCATGAGAGTGGGTACAACTCTTTCAATGGGTGGAAAATTCCATCGTCCACTTCCATCATGCACATCTAGGGTAGGTTGTAGAAATTCCCATTGTAGATCACCTAATAATGCGATATACTAAAGAAAAATACTTTATCTACTTCTACAAAAAATTATGTGGAAGCTTAATCGAATTGAGAAAGATCAATTGAACACATATAACTAATAAGAAGAAATCAATCACACATAACAGAGAAGAAATAACCAGGGGAAAGGCTCAGCCTAAAACCCCAAATCTATATTATCATACAAGTGGAAATATAGTCTAGATTACAAAAAGAATCAGCTCACAAGTTATCATGCTCTCTCTACAATCCCTCTACTGCTCATAGATAGTCAAAGGCCTCTCTCAAACCTTCTCCTCTGCCCTCCAAGCCTCCTATTTCTTTGCACAATTTTTCTTGGGGTCCAGTGAAGCCACATGTGTGAATTGGCCTCTTCACACACTCACTAACCTCTAATCTAACTGCACAATCCTGAAGGAGATAAATCCTTCTCCATGGATGAGCTTCCTTTATAGGAGAAATCCATCCAACTGATAGTACATTGTCCCTCCTCTGATATCAACTGAGTCTCTATCTCAACTGACATAAATGAGTTATTCATGAGATAATATTTAGTTATCTGAATTGCAGCAATTATATGCAAGCATGAATTAACTAACTGAACTCGCATTAATTTAAACAAACTGTTTAAATCAATCTATCTGGACTTGACTGAGTTAACTGAGCTAACTAATTACAAATCAATATTACAACTCATCCTTATCTCTTTAACTGATGGATAAATTCCTCAATCAATGGAGAAAATGTTGCATGTCCTGACATAGACTTCATGTTTGATTTTTCACAACTAATTAACTCATGGTGAATTAATTAATTATTTTACAAACAAATGTGAAGATCAAATTCGAAATGTACTTCACTATTTCAGTTTAGGGACTGACAAAAATAGGAATCCATCCTAAACTACTAAAAATAGCAATGCTATTTTTAGCACTTCCATTTTTCATTCCTTGTTGCTCAATCCAACACTGGTACCCAAACTGCTATTTATAGTAGTGCTATTTTTAGCATTTCTTTTTGCGATTTTCAACACTCCCTTTTAATAAGAAAGGCATTCAACTCAAACCCAATCCTATACCTTTGGAATGTTATTCATGCAACACTTCTCCCAAGTGTGGTTGCTCCAACAACTCTAGAAACAAAAAGACTCCCCACTGACCTCTCTATTGGGCTAGAAACATACTCTGATGCTGAAGATCTACCCGCTGCTAACAAGTGCTCCCTCTCTGAACTCTGAGCTGCTGCAACACTCCATGCATCTTGCACCATTGCACACCTCTCTATGCCATCCTGCACTGGTGCAACACTCCTGTGCCTCTCACATTGTTGTAGCCTGCTAGCTCTACATTGTCTTGGGACTCCTACACTGTAGCTCTCTCTACCGCTCCATCCACATCTACCTCTACCCACTCAACCAGTCCTATTACTCCTCGTCAGGGCTCCCGTAGCAAATTCGAATCAAATAGGTTGGGTACCTCAAGAATCCTTCCCCTATTCTAGCCTTCTTGGCACCATCACTCCACATCGCCCCACTTCCTACCTAGAGGTATGGATGCATGTGATCCCTCTACCCACTTGGCTTGAAATTTCCCCCTAGTGGAGGTATCTACATGAGTAGATGTATCTACTCGATCTCCTCTCAGCTTCTCTAGTTGTGGCTGCTCCACAACCTTCGAAAGTAGCTTCACCTATTGTGGCTCGTCCACAATCATCTAAGACTTCTTCTGGAATTGCATATTGAGAGGTAATGTACTCTCCCTCTCAACCACCAATTCTCCATCAGTTGCCGTACTCCCAAAGGCTTTGCATGCAACTTGAACCTTAAGAGCATATAGGTTCTTAGCCCATGAACCGATCTGCTTCACCTGTCTAGTGATGATGTGTCTAAGGAAAACCTTTCCCTTACTAAAGACTACATCATAGCCTCTATCTTCTAGCATCGCGATCGACACCAAATTTCACTTTAGTCCTGATACATACTTGACATCGGTCAAGGTAATGCAAGCTCCATGCTCCCTCTAAAAAATAATCATGCTTACACCTGAGACTCTATACTTTTCATCATTACTCATCACTATGAGTATCTAGAGATCTTTCTCCTCCAAAGTACTAAATAAACTCTTGTCACTGGTCATGTGGAAAAAATCTCCACTATCAAGAAACCAACCACTTCCCACCATGGATGAAACCATGCATGCGAATAGTGTGAAATCCAACTCAAACCGTGAGGCCAGTGCCTCACCTTCTGATCCTTCCACGGATCACTTCTTGGATTTCCTTAGTGGACAATTTGTAGCAAAATGGCCCACCTCATGACAATGAAAGCATCGCGCTTTCGATTTGTTAAACTTCTTCCCACCATGAGAAGAACTGGATTCGGAATGAGAATCCTTCTCCTTCCCCTTCTTCGCCTCACTCACTAAGGCATAGTTTTCTTCATCCTCCTTGGATGAAGAACCATCTCTGGTGCTTCTTCTTATCTCCTCCTGCATCAGATCCGACCAAATTTGTTCCCAATCTGGCAGTTTCTCTCTTCCATTAACCGAGTCCTGGTAGCTATGCCAGCTCTTAGGAAGACCGAGGAGTGCAAGACTCACCATGCATGATTTTTTGTGATCCCTACACTTCCAAGCTAATCCCTACATGTGGTGAGCTTGTTCAGATACGTAGAGATCGTGTCACCCTCTTCACACTTGATCTTTCGAAGCTTGCCTTGCAGTGTGAACTTCCTCTGATTGCTGCTATTCTAATATAGATCTTTCAATGTTTTCCGCATCGAAAACGACGTCTCCTTCCCATGGAGACTCGAGACTATGTGGTCTCAAACTTCCTCCAGAAGGATTCTCCTTTCTCTAGCCACACATTTCTTCCATTCCACCAATTGAGTAACATCAAATAGCTTGGGGACTTCTTGATCAATGAATTCCTTTAGATTGTTATCCTCTAATAATGCTTCCATGTGATCCTTCTAGGCTATATAATTCGAGCTACCATCAAGGGCACACTCGAGTCTTAAACCACTAAACTCCATAGGTGAAATAGAGATGTGATAAGAACTCGATTTCTATATTTAGGAATCACAAACTTCAAACTTATCCCTTCTTGTATACTATTCTTCCTTGATCACCTTTGCTCTGATACCATGTAGAAATTCCCACTGTAGATCACTTGATAATGCAATATACTAAAGAAAATTAATTGATGTACTTCTACAAACAATTATGCAAAAGCTTAATCGAGTTGAGCAAGATCAATTGAACACATATAACTGATAAGAAGAAATCAATCACACATAACACAAAAGAAACAACCAAGGGAAAGCCTCAGCCTAAAACCCAAAATTTGTATTATCATACAAGTGGAAATATAGTCTGGATTACAAAAAGAATCAGCTCACAAATTATCCTACTCTCTTTGTAATCCCTCTGCTACTCATATACAGTCAAAGGCCTCTCTCAAACCTTCTCCTCTACCCTCGAAGGCTACTATTTCTTTGCGTAAATTTTCTTGGGGTATAGTGAAGCCACATGTTTGAATTGGCCTCTTCACACACTCACTAACCTCTTATCTAATTGCGCAATCCTAAAGGAGATAAATCCTTCTCCATGGGAGAGATTCCTTTATAGGAAAAATCCATCCAACTGATAGTACATTGTCCCTCCTCTAATCTCAACTGGGTCTCTATCTGAACTGACATGCATGAGTTATTCATGAGAGAATATTTAGTTATCTGAAGTGCAACAATTATATGCAAGCATGTATTAACTAACTGAACTCACATTAATTTAAACAAACTGTTTAAATCAATCTAACTGGATTTGACTCAGTTAACTGAACCAACTAATTACAGCTCAATATTACAACTCATCCTTATCTCTTTAACTGATGGATAAATTCCTCAATCAATGGAGAAATTGTTGCATGTCCTCACATAGACTTCATGTTTGATTTTTCACAACTAATTAACTCATGGTCAATTAATTAATTATTTTACAAATAGCTACTAAGATCAAATTCGAATTTTACTTCACTATTTTATTTTAGGGACTGACTAAAATAGGAATCCATCCTGAATTGCTAAAAGTAACAATGTTATTTTTAACATTCCATTTTTCATTCCTTGTTGCTCAATCTAGCTTTGGTACCCAAAATGCCATTTATAGCAGTGCTATTTTTAGCATTTCTTATTGCTATTTTCAACATAGGGCCCATAGACTTAGTTTTTAGATGATTGATATTTTATGGACATGATTGGGCTTAAGACCTAATTTTTGTAGAACATTTGTCCACATTTTGTAATATTTTGAACATATTAATCATATTTATATACAGACAGTTTCTCGATGGTTTGATCATATAAACAAATGATTTCATGATATTTTAATTTTATTGTGATGAATGATTAATTTTCCAATATAATCCTTGATTATCTATAGAATAAGCAAATGAATTTTCTGATCGTGGAATATGAATGAAATTAATAAAAATAAATAATCTTTTTAATAATCTCACTTTCAGAAATTGGCGATGTAATAAAGGATATCTCACACAATATAACTTATTTAGTTGAGACACCACCAACTGTGAATCCAAAAAAACTACTAATGATTCAATACCAAAAGATATTGCTTTAGATAGAAAACTAATGACAACATTATATTCGGCCATATTATTGGATGCAGGACTGATACATGTACCTCTTGCAATTAACAAATTAGAAAATGGATAGTAAATTACTCAAGCAGCGGAAGCTAAGTTCTAAGTATGTCTACTAGCACCATTAGTGACTCCTAGATACATCAAATCACCCATTGACACCTGCCAAAGCAGACCAAAATACCACCATCACCATGAAACCCATAGACATAAATAAACAACTATGTACAATATTTACAAAACAAAGAAAATTCGAGGAAATAGCCTAAGCATAATACTTCATAATATAGAGCCAATTTCTAAGCTCCAACCTCACATTTACTTCAAATTCAACCAACTCATAGGCACATTGTGTTAAGACCTTTAAAATGATGAATGAACCATACCACATAGGTTTTAACTTAACTTCCACCAAGGTGTCTTTATCTTGGTCATAGACCAAGACATGGTCACCTTCATAGAATGCCCTATGATGCACATTCTTATCATATTAGGTTTTTACTTTGTTTTTATGAACCTCATTTATTGTGGATGCATCACGACGCTACTCATCAAGATGTTCTATTTTAATAAGGTGCTATTCGAGACTAGATATGTCTAGAAGAAGTTGACTTCTAATTGAAGGTATGACATCTCACATTTTACAGGGAAGATTGATTACAAACCATAAACTAACTGAAAAGGAGTGAAACCTGCGATGGTCTTAACCAAAATGCAGTATGCCCAAAGTGCATGATATAGCATGATGTTCCAATTAGATTTATATTTATTGATCATCCTTTGCAGGATAATCTAAAGGATTATTCGCGGCTTCAACCTAACCATTGGCTTTAGGATAATACAAAGATGAATGCTCCTACTGAAATTCCAACTTTAAAGCCAACTCAAGCATCATCTTATTCTCGAAGTGACTACCATGGTCATTGACAATCTCCTTTAGAACACCAAAACGGGAAATTACTTGGTTGAAAATGAAAAGAGTTTCTATCTCACCATCATTGGAAAAGGTAGGCATAACTACGGCCCACTTTGTAAAGTAGTCTACTGCTATGATAATGTACTTGTGACCGTTCGCCAAAGCTGAGTTACAAGTCATAAAATCATTACCCCACTCTGTGAACAGACCAATGGTGATGATGGGGAAAGTGGAGTTGGATGGGTGTGCATTTTCTGAGTATATATTTGACAAGGATGGCAATTTTTGTCTACTTCCATGCAATATTTAAAAATTGAGGGCTATAAATAACCTGCACACAAGATTTTTTAGGTTGTGGCAAGCCCAGATAGATGACCTCCATAATCTCCACTGTGGCAGTCATTTAAAATGGACTCATATTCTTCTAAGGTTGAACAACATCTAATGATTGAGACAATCCCGTGATGACACAAATCATCACCAATAATAACATAATTTTTGGCCACGTTATGCAATTTTCTACGTTCAACCTTCAAAAATACTAGAGGAAACATCAAAATTTGGAGATATACTATGAATTCTCCATACCAAGGATCTTGTGAAGAAATGAGGAAGAGATGTTCATCAGGAAATGACTCTTCATAAACAACATCTTCTTCATAAGGCAACTCTTAGATTAATTCTACAAATACTAAATATTTTTTAGATTTGACGGACATGAGTTTAAGATCGAATTCTTGTAAGATCACAATCCATTTGTTATATTTTCCCCCAATCATACACCTACTAAGGAAAAATTGAAATGGGTTGACATGGGCCAAAACAAAACTATTTCTAAGTAGAATATAATGACGAAGTCACTAGATAGCGTGAACTGCTACCAAAGCTAATTTCGCTATATGAGAATATCGAAGTTTAATACCAACTAAGCCTCAACTCAAATAGTAAACTGCATTCTCTCTAAGGGCATGGTCCTCCCAAACCATAACCATCCCAATGGTTGATTCTATCGCAACGAGAAATAAAAGGAAATCCCTGCTATAATCAGGTGCACTCAACAGAGGAGCAAAGGTTAATGCATTTTTCAAATCATCAAAGGAGCGTTGATAGAAATCATCCCAAACAAATGGAACTCCTTTCTTCAGAAATTTCATAAATCCTTTTATAATCTCCATGTAATTTATGATAAATCTCCTTAATAAATTGGCTTTACCTTGGAGACTCTCAATTTGACGAACTATTGATGGGGGAGGCAACTGAAGTATTGCCTTAGCCTTGAAGGGATCAACACAAATCCCTTCATTGGATGCTCTGAACCCCTAAAACTAACCGTATGTGAGAACAAAATGCATTTATTAGGATTCAACTAGATTTTAGAGTAACAAAATCATTCAAAACTGATGATCAATTCTCTTTTTAGAACGAGTAGCGAGATCATCCAAATATGCTTCTATAATGTGCTTAATGTCATGGAAAGCATAAGACATTGCCCGATGAAATGTGGCTCCAATATTTTTAAGGCCAAAATAAATCCTTTTGTATGAAAATGTACCCCAAGGGAAAATGAATGTTGTCTTGTGTTGATCTTCAAGACGGATAGTTATTTGATTATACCCTAAAAGGAAAACACCTCATATCAAGCACACTCGTCAATGATATGATTGATAAACCAAGTGGGGAAAGTGTATTTAGACAAAACTTATTCAAATCCCTAAATTCAATGCGTACACGGATTATTCCTTACCTTTTATCAACAGGGACTAGATTCAAGACCCATTCAGTTAACAGAACAAGGTATATGATTCAACTCGATGATCAATTCTCTTTTGAGAACGAGTAGCGAGATCATCCAAATATGCTTCAGTAATGTGATTGATGACATGGAAAGCATAAGACATGGCCCGATGAAATGTGGCTCCAACATTTTTAAAGCCAAAAGAAATCCTTTTGTATGAAAATGTACCCCAAGGGAAAATGAATGTTGTCTTGTCTTGATCTTCAAGATGGATAGTTATTTGATTATACCCTAAAAAGACATCCATGAAGGAAAATACCTCATTTCAAGCACACTCGTCAACGATATGATCAATAAATAGAGTTGGGAAATTGTCTTTAGGACAAAAGTTATTCAAATCCATAAAGTCAATGCATACACATATCATTCCTTGCCTTTTATCAATAGGGACTAGATTCGAGACCCATTCAATTAACAGAACAGGGTATACAAAACTCGCCTTTAGTAGTTTTTCAACCTCAACTTTAATAGTTGTTGCTTTCCTATGGTTTGCTAGTTGAAGCTTCCATCATACAAGCTTAGAATTTTCATAAGTCTTGATCTCATGCTGAACTGTTGATGGATCAATTCCAGGTATTTCCTCATAAGGCCAAGAAAAAACATCTCAAAATTCTTTGAAAGGGTTGATGTAAATCTTGATTTCTTCAGAGGAACATACAGCTCCGATGAAGACATTTTCAATAATATTGGGATTCCTGCAGATGTTCACTGGAATATTTTCTGAAATATTGGACATATTACCTTCGGCGAAAATATGTGTTGGGGCCAAAGGATTTAAGATTTTATGAAAACTTCTAGTTGAAAAATAACTAGAAAAATTTGACTCGAGTCGATGCAAGTCGGGGAGAAAATTTGACCGATGATGCAAGTCATCCCACGGTCTTTCTACAACATTCATTTCTTCTAGGATTACCTCTTCAGATGGTAAGACTATATCAAGGCAATCTATATTTGAAGTAGAATCAAAAGTCCAGAACAGAGCCACATCTCCATCCACATATTCTAATGAGAGAGGGATGGGATCAAAATATGCAGAGGTAACTACATATTGGTACTCAATTTCTACTACAGATATAGGGTATTTCATTCCACCTACTTGCCCTTCCTATAATGTGGCGATGGATGGTGGTAAGGGAAATTATCTGAAAAATAATGGGTTCTAAAACAACCTCTTCGAGGAGTGACTTTGGAAGATGAAATAACATTAATATGAACAATAGGATAATGAAGATCAAAAGTACCCATCAATGAGGAATACACTCCAACTCCAAAATTCTCCACAGGCTTCTTGGTATTCTTCACCAAGGGGATGATAAAATCAGAAGATGCGTTGACATCATTAGGATAATAAGCCATTTGATCAATTGTAATAAGTATTCCTTCATGGGGGAAGCATAGGATGTGAAACAATGATGAAGCAATAGCATACATTGCATAAACCCAATTCAGACCCAATAATAGATTATAATCCAAATTGGAATCAACTATTTCTATCTCAACATTGACAATCTTGCCCCCAACAAAGACAGGAAAGATTGGAAGAATTCCATGAGGCCTATGAGAATGACCATCGAATGCAGTAATGAGAGTAGGGGAAGGAACAAATTCCTGATATCTAATAGCCTTCCAACATGGCATTGACATGGAACATGTGGAAGCCCCTTCATCAACTGCACTTCAAAAGATATTCATTTTCCAATATGTAGATTTAATTTGGAAATCCATGTGATGAGGGATTCTCTTCTAATCATTTGACATATAAAATGTTATAACAAGAGAGTTTTTTGGATCCACTTCTCTGATCACAATAAGAAATGCACTCCTTTGCACAAGACATCATTGGAGTACATATAACGCTAACATCGCAAAAGGGCTTTGAGGCAAATATTCAAAAATAGAGTATTTCTGGGCAACCCTAGCATTGGGATTAATAGTCGAACATTTTGTAGAGCCTTTCAGCATCTGCGGTATATTCTCAACTATGGGCCTCTCAATATGGAATGGCTCTGGAATAATGAAAGAGATATTAGCCTTATAAGGTTTTGGCTGACCATAATCATGTGATCTTGTAGTAACATCAATATGGGACCTTACCATATAGACATTCGATGTAGATTCCCCTTTCTGGTTGCATCATGTGTGGGTTCCAGTACCAACATTAGCGTCAGCAAACATTTATTTCCCTTTGGTAAAAGGATTAGCCAACATATCCTGGGAACTCAAAGAACCCCGTTGAGCTAACAAGTGTTGAGCATCCTGAATCTTAAGGAAAATATGGGCAAGATAATTCCCACTACATAACTTTCATGGGAACTTTGCTTTCTTTTTCGATTCCTTCTTTCTATCTCCAGTAGTACTCAAACTATTTTCATTTCCTTCCCTTGCCTTATCTTTCTTCTTACCATGTCCCTTCTTCCCATCAGATTGTTGGTCTCCTTTAGGGTTCGAATATTGGACAACATTAATTGTTCATGGTTGGGAAGGCATAGGCACTGATGATGATGACTGCGCTGGAGAAGAAGATTGTAAAGACAACTGCTACAATTGATTTAGCAGGTTAGTCATGCTACTAACAATCGATCCTACAATTATGTCGACATGAGGTCATGGCTTTGGTTTGGCTATATCAATATTTGATCGAGAAGCATAAGGAAAAATCTTATTGATGATATATAAGTTCTAATTGTTGGGCTCTAAATATGTCCTATTCTTCATTAAATACTTCGACAAGTGACACATCCTTAGAAATTTCTGGTTGTAAATACTTTAAAAACCATTCAAGAAGGAACTCATTAGGGAGATAGGCCTTAATGAACCTCTTCCTTGTGTGCCACTCTTGGATGTGGCTAGAAATGTGAGTTTCTTTGTCTTGTTGGAAACTAGCCAAAATCTCAGTTTCGTCATCATATCGAACATGCAACTGGAAATAGTTTAAAAACATAGTAGCTAGCTCACCAAACATAGCAAATTGATCTGAAATGTTGGGAAAAATTGTTAATTCTATGCAATCACCCTCATCAGTATTAAAAATGTGTTGAGGATCATCTCAGATTAAAAAAAAAATAAATTGAAGGATTATGTGTCAAATGTTATGTGTCTTTTTATGAGCAGTTCATGAGGTTAATTAGTTGTTTAAAAACACATATGAAGCAAGAAAATTGTAGAGAAATAAAACACAGCAAACTCATAACACGAAGTTGATAAAGGAGTTCACCCCTCCTAGCTACATCTCCTTGGACCTACTTCAATGGCTAGGCCCTCTTTGGATTAATGGTCAATTCTATGATTACATGCATTTGAAATGCTCCAATGGCTTCACAACATGCTCCATTGGATTTAGAAGACCCAAAAACCCCAAAAATGACCTTCCAAACTCTGCAATTGGACTTCATCTTATCTAGGATTGACCTCCTCTCCTGGTGGTCCTAGGCTTCCTTAAAATTCAACTTAGAAAAATCACATACAAAAGTACCTTTCTACCTCTACAACCTATTCCATTATGTTCAAAGCATCCAAATCATCTAGGAATGACTCTTTCTGAGCCAAAATTGGTTGAAAACTACCAAAGTTATGGCTTCTTAAGTTTTTCTTAGGAAATCTCCACTAAATCTAGGAACACTCTAGTTAACTCTACCAAATTTGGAGTTAGCTCCGGATTTTTCGGCTCCACCAAAATCTCTACCAAACTAATCCTAAATTAATTAAATGATAAACACGTATTAATTAGCACTAATCCTTCTTAGCGCATTAATATGGCAGTTAGCATAAAATGGTAGTGGTTAAGGTTTGCAGTGTTGGTTACATGCGGTGGTCAAGGTTAAATTTAGTGGTTAATTCTACCTCCCAATCCACCGACAATTAACAAACTAGTCACATGGAGTTTAACCATTAGTGGTTAATGCGAGTGGTTAATTCCAAACCTCAACGCATTTAACGTTAAATAGAAATTGTGCCCTTTACATGTTAAGACATAAGGTTGTGGTATGGCAGCAGGACATGGCACTTGTTCAGGCGAGGTCACGGGTTTGACTCCCTAGCCTACCATATAAGCTTTTAACCAACCTTTTAGAGGGCACGTGGTGGCCTACAGTCTTGCCATGTGTCACCCTCTCATTGGTCCACCAAAATTTCTTTGACCAAATATGTGTCGCCACTTGTCATGATCTGATTGGTCAACTAGTGGGAATATTTTAGGAATATTCCATGGAATATTATTTTTGCTGACTGGGTTGTACAGATCCCTATTCAACATCCCAATTAGCCTATACCAAAATTCCCATGTTTGACGAAACGATCATAACACGATATATTTCTCATACGAACTCTGTTTTGAGTGAAACAAGTTGCGTTGGGATTGTATCGTCGAGACATATGATGTTGTTCTGGTTTTGATATATTCCAAGAACTTTGATTTTTTAGCAATTTTTTGTGCCTAATCCAAATTATGGTCACTCCTTCCCAGTGATAGGATTTTGGACCCACAAAAGCTGGTTATCTGATGAGAGTTGTATACTCTTCTCCCTCACAAGTTCTATCAATTGAATCTACTTGGAAAAATATCCATGACAACCACTTGGGTTCACTGAAATGCCTTGCCTTGCAGGTGGCTTGGGACTTCAACCAATGTTCTCCTTTTGCTACTAACACAATCCAACACTTGTTGGTTGTTTTGTGATTAAACACCTTGTTGTACCAAAGTGATCCCTTGGTGCTTGGAAAGCTAACTAATGGCCTTCCCACTTAGAATCATGTTCCTCCTTTTCAACACATGCATTCGATACAAGCTTCTCCTTGAAAACCACTTTTCCAAATTAAGTCCATCTGAGTGAACTATAATAATGAGTTCCAATATTAGTAATAACAAGAAAAGGGATGACCATTCTTTTACCTCCATAGTTCCAAATTCCACATCTGGAAGAATGCATTCACCATCTCTTTCACTTCTTTGCCATCAACACATCAAATTACATTGTAGACCATTTGATATTTGACAAGGGCTACAAATTGTTTTGGCATTTTTGTCCACTTTCACTTCTTGATTCCATGATCCTCCAATATTAACATGATGCTCATGTCATGATTTCAGAATGACGGCTAATCATGAGCCTCTTGCTCAAGCTTGGGCCGTCCAAAATCTTGTGACATCTTGTCACAAGAAACGCCATTAACCTTGAAAAACACTCATGCAAGAATATAACCTGACGACCTCTTCCTTTTTCTTCTTCAAAGAAACAAATGTCACATCATGTGAACATTGCCATGTACTCTTACATCTTCGTGTATAAACAATCTTGGTGTTTAGTCGATGTTTTTTTTCTTTTAAGCTGTGGTTCACGGTCACTGAGTGGCCGCTACATCCATGGGAAAGTATCGGGGTAGATCCACCCGAAGGGATCTGCCCGTCGGCCAATCTTAACAGGCCTAACCCCGAGGGCGTCGAGGAAATTTGACCCCGTGACCTCCCAAACTGGGAAAGTGATTTAGCAATGGGAACTTGACCATTTGAGCTATCCCTTGGGGCTATGTTTAGTCGATGTTTTATCAAACACATGTTGGCAAAACATGCTTCTTCAAACAACTGACTTTGAAGTCAAGAAAAAACATGTACAACAAGTTGACGATTTACAACAAGAATTCCACATTCTCATAAAACAATTCGTCACATCTCTCATTCATCCTTTGAGACAAAATCAACTCTTCCAAGTCGATATAACATACTTGTAACAATACATCAACCACGCAAGCTGACACTCATTCATGTGCAAATGATCAACATTCTCAAGTTGACAACATACATGTTAACAAAACAATCAACCAACACAAGTCAATTACTCATGAATGTTCAAGCACAATGGAACTATTAAAAAATACATTGTTCTCACACACAAAATCTCATTCATGTATAACCTTTCTCAACTCTCTCACAAGTACAAGAATCCCATTGGTATGTACAAGTACTTAAAGAGATGAAATGACCAAATTTTCTGCAATAAAGTGAGTCAAAATACTCCACTTTCGAACATCTTCCTAGCATAAACATGCAAGTTCAAGAATGCAACATGCATGCAAATTTGTAGTTGAAAATTTCCATATTTGTTGCATCTAAGTGAGTCAACATAACTCTACTTTTCCAGCATCTTGCTTCATGCAATATGCAACATCCTTTCAGGAGAAAAGAAATATATCCAAATAACAAGGAAATGCATCAATAAGGTAAGATTCTCATCAATTATCAAAAGAAATGCAAGGCCTTAATTGGTTAAGAAATATAACCATCTATTTCCAAACCATTTCAATGGTGCTTCTTTCAGCTGCACTTCATCATGTGTATCATCCTAACTCACATCAATTATGGAATGCTCTTTCCCATTCTTTCCAAAATCTCTCTCCACCTTCCTCAAATGTCATGGATGGCTTGTTGGATGCAAAGTCCAACACATGTCTACAAGATGACCCTACTTATGGCAATGAGTGAAGAATTAATTGCATCTTCTTTTCAACATGGTTTCCATTATCCAATGAACCTTTGTCTTTCTATCTCTTTTGTCTTGAAAGTTTTCTCTGTATGTCTATCCTCTTCCAACACCTCGAAATAGTATGGTTATTCAAACCACAAAAGGAACGTGTAATTTTTCTCCAAATCTTATGTGAAGATTTACCATGTTTATCGTAATCAAAAGAAACTTTATTAAAGGCAGAATTATACCTTGCACATTCACCTTTGTCACCTTCTTGAGGAGGTGAGTTTGATGAGGTAGTGGCTCTCTTCGGAATACCCACAATGGTTTCAATGACCTTATAGATTTCAACATCCTCTTGTTTTCCATTTCCACTAGTTGCATGCTTATGAACATCTTCTTGCAAAGTGGGTATAAAACGTTTGCACTCCTCATGAACACAAACTTCACAAGCTTGAGGTAATGAACATGCAATGAAATTCCTTCTTGGAACACCTTCATGTCCCTCGTTGGCTTTGGAGAATTCTCCATCATGTTTTCCATAACCAAGACCCAAATACCTAGGCCTTTCCTCAACAACAATTGGCTCAACTATACCTTGTGCATGTTTTCCTAACCCTTTACCTTCATAGCCCATCTTCATCAATAATGTGGACCCTATTCCTCTAGCGTATCTTTCAAAAGCATCAAAACATTCATTTTGAGAGGAAATTGAAGATAAACTTGAATTGCATACCACATTTTCATGCACATACTTGGCTAGGGTTTCCTTGTCATCACGGAGTTGAATCTCCATCTCATGCATATTTTCAAGAAGCTCGTGATTCTCCTCCTTCTTGGCCATCAGCTCCTGTTGAAGTATAGTGTTCTCCTTCCTATCTTCATACTACTCTTGCACCATATCTCTCATGATGATAATATCTTGCAACATCTCTCCACCAAAGAGTCTTTTTAAGGAATATGGGTTAGAAACATCACTTGTTGATGCTAACATCACATAAACTTGCACATAGTTAAATTCTCCTTCCACAAATACAAAACCAATAGCTAATTTTCTAGCCAACCTTGGGAAATCATCTCAGGGTTAAAAGGAGCTAACAGTGCTCTGATACCAACCTAATCTGAAATGTTGGGTAAACTTGTTTATGCTATGCAAGCCCCCTCATCAGTATTAAAAATGTGTCTAGGATCTTCTCATATTAGCCAAAATTTGAAGGATAATGCGTCGAGTGTTATGTGTCTTTTTATGAGCAGTTCATGAGGTTAATTAGTTGTTTAAAAACACATATGAAACAAGTAAATTGTAGAGAAATAAAATACAACAAACTCATAACACAAAGCTAATAAAGGAGTTCAACCCTCTTGGGCTACAACTCCTTGGACCTACTTCAATGGCTAGGCCCTCATTGGATTAATGGTCAAATATCTTACTACATGCACCTGCATTGATTCAATGTGTTTGCAACATGCTCCATTAGATTTAGAAGACCCAAAAGCCCCAAAACTAACCTTCTAAGCTCTACAATTGGACTTCAACTGATCTAGGCTTGACCTCCTCTCCTGGTGGCTCTAGGCTTCCTTAAACTTAAACGTAGCAAAATAATGTACAAAAGTGCCTTTCTACCTCTGCAACCTGTTCCACTTTTTTCAGAGTATCCAAATCATCTAGGAATGACTCTTTTTGAGCCAAAATTAGTCAAAACTACCAAATTTATATCTTCTTCAGTTTTTCCTAAGAAATCTCCACTAAATATGGAAAAAATCCAGTTAACTCCGCCAAATTTGGAGTTAGATCTGGATTTTTTGGCTCCACCAAAAACTCTGCCAAACTAATCCAAAATTAATTAATTGATAAACAAGAATTAATTATCACTAACCTCGCTTAGCGCATTATTCTGGCAATTAGCATAAAATGCTAGTGTTAAGGTTTATAGTGTTAGTCACATGTGGTGGTGAAGGTTAACTCTAGTGGTTAATGCTACCTCCCAATCTGTCAGTGGTTAAAAAACTAGTCACATGGAGGTTAACCATTAGTGGTTAATGCTAATGGTTAACTCCAAACCTGAACACATTTAACTTTAAATAGAAATTGTGCCCTTTACATGTTAAGACATAAGGTTGTGGTATGGCAGTAAGACATGGCACTTGTTTAGGCAAGGTCACGGGTTTGACTCCCTGGCCTGCCATATAAAATTTTAACCGACCTTTGAGATGGAACATGTCAGCCTTCGGGCTTGCCATGTCTCACCGTCTCATTGGTCCACCAAAAATTTCCTTAAGGTAGCAAAAGAATTGAATTGCATCTTATATCCAACACCAGAGTGTCAAGTGATGGTTGTAAATGGGGTCATTTTTGTTATTGATGTTCGATGTGATGTTCCACTGCTTGAACCTTAGAATTTTCTCTTAAATATGATGTGATGGATGGTGACTGATACCCATAAAGTGCCATAAATGGGGTCATTTTCGTTGTTGTATGGAAGGAAATGTTATACAACCATTTAGCCAGAGGCAACCATTTGACCCATTGTGTTTGTTTATTCATTGTAAGGCAGCAAAAGAATTGAATTACTTCTTATATCCAGCACCAGAGTGTCAAGTAATGGTTGCAAATGGAGGAACAATAAATTTCTCGTAAAGTGCCATAATATCAAGCTATCCATGGGATAATATGTATTGACTAGCCCAATTCTTTCCATTCCAATGGGAGGTGATGATGTTGTACTAGGAGTCCAATGGCTACAATCCTTGGGTACAATAGCTTTTAATTTTCAAGAACTTTTCATGAAATTTTTTGTGGAAGGAAAGGAAGTTGAATTACGGGGTATTGCAGGGAAACCGGGAAAGATAATCATCTCTAACGGTATGACAAAGCTTCTAAAAAAGGAACAAAGAGGTGTAATTGGACAATTATGTTCGCTAGATGTTTCCACATTGGAATCATCTGTTTCTCCAGATCTCCAAAAAGTCTTGGACAATCATTCCAAGGTATTTGAGACTCCCAAAGGTCTCCCACCTATTTGTGATCATGAATCTGCTATTCATCTGATTCCAGGAAGTGTTCCTCCAAACATCAAGCCGTACAAATATCCCTATGCCCAAAAGAGTGAAATTGAATGTATGGCTGCAGAAATGCTAGAGGCTGGTATAATTCAACCGAGTCAAAGTTCTTTCTCTACTCCAATAGTATTGGTGCACAAGAAGGATGGATCATGGTGCATGTGTTCGGACTATAGGGAGCTCAACAAGCTCACTATTAAAGATAAGTTTCCCATTCCTGTCACTGATGAATTAATGGATGAATTGCATGGATCAATTTACTTCACCAAGTTGGATCTTCGTTCACGATATCATCAAATCAGAATGAAGACTGAAGACATTCCGAAAATAGCATTTAGAACTCATGAGGGTCATCATGAATTTTTGGTCATGCATTTTGGCCTTACCAATGCACCTTCAACATTTTAGGGTTTGATGAATTCAATTTTTAAACCATTCCTTAGAAAATTTGTGTTAGTATTTTTTGATGATATACTAATCTACAGCAAGTCTTGGAAGGATCATGTTGAACATGTTGACAAGGTGCTACAACTATTGGAGGAGAAACAATTATATTCAAAAAGATCCAAATGTTTCTTTGGAGTACAAGAGGTGGAATATCTGGGTCATATTGTATCTCATGAAGGAGTTAAGGTAGACCCTGGAAAATTAAAGCCATTAAGGAATGGAAAATTCCCACATCCATAAAGCATCTGTGAGGATTTCTTGGTTTGACAGGGTATTATTGCAAGTTTTTTAAGAATTATGGGAGAATAGGAACACCTCTAACAATATTATTGAAGAAAGATGTATTTTCATGGACTCCAGAAGCAACAAAGGCATTCGAACATCTTAAAGAGGCAATGTGCCAAGCACCGGTATTAGCTACACCGGACTTCACAAAAACCTTTATTGTGGAATGTGATGCTTCATGAAATGGAATTGGTGTTGTTTTAATTCAAGATGAAAGACCCATTGCTTTTGAAAGTTGTCCAATCAAGGGAAAGTTTTTACACAAAGCTATTTATGAGAAGGAAATGTTGGCAATACTCCATGCACTTAAGAGATGGTGACCCTACTAATGGGAAGACACTTCAAAGTAAAAACGGATCATGATAGCCTTAAATACTTTTTAGAACAAAGATTATCCTCTGAAGAGAAACAAAAGTGGGTCAAAAAGATGTTGGGTTATGACTTTGAAATCATATACAAAAAAGGGAAGCAAAATGTGCTGGCAGATGCACTCTCAAGAAAGGATGAGGATGTGGAAGCATTGTTGTGCGCCATTTCTATTATCCAACGAGATTGGATAAACTAAGCAAGGGAGGAATGGAAGAATGACGAAGAAGTGTGGGCACTTATTCGAAAGTTACAACAAGATTCCAGTATGTCCGATACATTTAGATGGCAAAATGATTCATTATGGTACAAAGATTGCTTATACCTCTGTAAGAATTCCGAGCTAAAACAAAAGATTATTATGGAATTGCACACTTCTCCCTTAGGAGGGCATTCAGGATTTCTAATTACTTACCACAGGGTTAAGAAGGAATTTTTTTGGGATGGCCTTAAATTAGATATTCAAAAGTTTGTGGCGGAATGTTTGGTTTGCCAACAAAATAAAGTTGAAACAATTAAGACACCGGATCTATTACAACCTTTATCCATTCCAAGCCAACATTGGGAGGAGGTTTCAATGGATTCTATCATAGGTTTACCCAAGTCTGAGGGAAAGAGTGTCATCATGGTGGTAGTTGACAGACTTACCAAGTATGCACACTTTTGTGCATTATCACATCCATTTAAAGCCAGTACAGTTTCTACTGCATTTATGGAAACAATTTAAAAGCTACATGGAAACCCAAAGATTATTGTAAGTGACAGCGATCCCATTTTCACTGGAAATTTTTGGACATAATTATTTTCTTGTCTTAGTACTCAGTTAGCTCATAGCTCATCTTATCATCCTCAATCTGATGGGTAAACTGAGATAGTAAACATATGTTTGGAAGGATATCTTCGTTGCTTTGTATCTGATAAACAGGCACAATGGGTCAAATGGTTTCCTCTGGCTAAATGGTGGTATAACACTTCCTTCCATACAGCAACAAAAATGACCCCATTTATGGCACTTTATGGGTATCAGCCACCACCCATCACATCATATTTAAGAGAAAATTCTATGGTTCAAGCAGTGGAACATCACATCAAAAATCAACAATAAGTCCTCCAACTCTTAAAGGATAACCTCTTATTATCACAGAATAGAATGAAACAATAGGCATATCAACATCGTAGCGAAAGAAGCTTTGATGTAGGTGATTGGGTATTCCTATGGCTACAACCATATAAGCAAATGTCCCTCAAGCAAGCTAAGAAGGATAATTAATTTATCACCAGAGTATTATGGTCCATACAATGTGTTGCAAAAGATTGGTACTATGGCATACAAATTGGAGCTTCCTACAGCTTCTCGATTGCACCCAGTTTTCCATGTTTCATGTTTAAAGAAGGTTATAGGCGACAAGCTCCCAGTTCAAACAATATTGCCAGAACTTGACGAGGAAGGAAAAATTATATTGGAACTGGAAGCAGTCACAGAAACAAGAACTCAACAGCTACGAAATCGATCAATTTCATAGTATCTTATCAAGTGGAAGAACTTATCCGCTGAAGATTCCACATGGGAGGATGAGAATTTTATACAGAAGCATCCAAAACTTCTCAAGCATTGAGGACAACACTTTTTTGAAGGAGAGGGGCATGTTGGGTCCCTATAATACTAGTGATTACCCCATTAATATTGTAGTTGTACCCCTTATTAATATTGTTGTGCCCCTGTTATCCCCATTGCTATTACTATGCCCCATAGAATCCCTCTATTGTTATTTTTGTGGCTTTATATTATTATTGTTAGGTCGGCTGGGTTATATTGTGACTCCCTATACTCCTATATATAGGAAGGTGGTTTTGTCATTTGAATCATCCAAGAATTGTTCATTTATGTAATGTAAAGGAGGTTTCCCCCTCAAAGAGGCTGAATTCTAAGGCGTTGATCTATCTTTTCTATCTTTTTCTTGAGCTAGTCTCATAACAGTCCACCAAAACTGCCTTAACCAATTACATGCCGCCACTTGTCATGATCTGGTTTGTCCACTTGTGGTAATATTCTAGGAATATTCTAAGGTATATTCCATGGAATATTCCTTTTTCTGACTGGGCTATACGGTTTCCAAGTTAGCATCTCAGTGAACCTGTACCAAAATTCACCTATTTGACTAAATGATTAGAAAGTGATATCTTTCGCATATGAGCTCTGTTTTGAGTGAAACGAGTTGCGTTGGGATTGTATCATCAAGAAAAATGTTTTCATTCAATTTTTGAGTGATTTTGGGAACTTTTAATTTTGAGTAAATTTTTGCCCCTAATCTAGATTTTGATCACAAAGGTACCCCCTCTTAGCTCAATATACCATTTTATAGTGTTTCCAGTTAGGGTGGGTTAAAATAATCTCAACCTAATCAAATCATCGACCAAGGAGTTTAATGAACACAATAATTTGAACGTGGTTATATGATATATCGGATATTGCCCATACTTCCCTTCAAATTTAGGAATATCACATAGCAGTTTGGTGGGAACCGGAGGCCAAGCAAGATTGTATTGAATTGGATCATTCATCAACTTCGAAAGATTTGTAAAGTTTAAGGTTGCTAGGAATGGTAAGCATGGAGGATCCAGAGAATTTCACCCACCAGGGGTATAATTTTTGATATTATGAAAAGAGTATCCTGGATTTGAAGAGGAACCAGGTTTCGATGTATTTCTTATAGAAGGAGTTGAACCATAAGGAAATCCTTGTGGCCTGGAAGTATTCAGAGGGTATCCACCACCTACGACAGGGTTACCATACATAGGATAGTTTCCACCTGGTGGGACATTGAAAGAAGGGGATAACCCTTAGTAAGGATTCCATGCACCAGCTAATGAAGGAAAGACTTGTGAGGTTCTGATAGAATGGAAGGGAATACTCCCCTGCTGAAAAAGTAAATGAGATGAATTTCCAGCCCCTAACCCATTAATGAAAGGATTTGGCTATCCTTGAGCTCCTTGGAAAGGATTAACATTCTCAACTTGTCCCAAATTCAACAATGGATTGGAAGGAGGGATATGACCACTTCCAAAACAAAAACCATGAAAGGATGTTGAACCACTTGGCATAGAAGTCATAGATGTGGAAACAATAGATGGAAAGGTTGAGGGAACTAAGGGAATCCCACTATGTGGCATCCCAAAATGATAGGTATGAGTGAAAGAAGTGAAAGGTTAGGTACCCCCACTCTAAATTGGAATGGAGGTAGAGCCTATTATCACTCCAGGAAACTCTCCCAGGTTGCAGCTCGGAGATGCCTGGTAACATATAATCTTCAATATTGTTCTCTGAACTATTGGAATGGATGAAGGTTTGGATCAAGCCAGATAATCGTTTCAACTCTTTTTTCACTCCATACATGCATGAACACCCTCAACTTTACAAGGCTTTAAACCACTAATGCTCAATATCTTGTAGATTCAATGGATAGATGGAGAATACTGACTATACTAGCAGATGCATATATAAACACATATGAATGGCTAGCTACAAGCAGTAAAAGAAGCTTGCAAATATAATTTATCAATGCAAAGATAAGACGACAGTTATCTGGCATTAGACACAGAAGAAAACATAAATAACCTATTCAATTTCAAATCCCAATTTATCAATGCAGAGATAAGATGAAAGTTATCTGGCATGAGACAGAGAAGAAATCTTGAATAGACTATCCAAGTGCAAGCTTAGAACAAAAGAGAAATGGATATTGAACATGTAACAACAAAAAAATCTTGTACTACTGGAATGAAGATGAGACGCTGCAAGGAATAGAGTATCCTCAGTCTCCAGAAGTTGAACCCCTCATACATTTAACTTTCAGCCATTTATAGGCCTTTCACAATGCTCTTGAGCTCTCAAAGGCTCAAAGTGTCTTAATCTATCCTCTCTATCCCTTTAACTATTTTATACCCTGACTAGACAAGCATGGGCTCGAAGGTTTCTTCTTTTGACAGCAGGGTAACGAATTTCTAGTAACTTGCTACACTGTCTAGGAGCTCTCTCATGCCAGAGACGCCCCATGACCATTCTGTTTGTTTGGATGAGCTGCGTTGTCTACTCCATGATCGCTTCTATTTGTTTGGATGAGTTACACTATCACCTTTCCCTTTCCTACCTTCTGTCTCACAGTCTTTGTCTCTTGTCCTATGTTAGGTGATCGAATGGGTCTGTGTGCCTTTTGAAATTGTTTCAACTGATAACCATGACTATTTTCTGTTAAACACATAAAAACGTTGCAACACTATAAAATCCTGCCCATTTCTGTTTTTTTTCGTACTTCAAAAGTCCTCAAATATGGTCTATTCATCTATCGGGTCTGCCCTTAGGGTTTCTATCGCATGTCGCTGATGGCCTATCCCTATGTATTTTCTTTGTATTCTGAAATATGTAAAAAACACTAAAAATACATGAAAAATGGCTTTGTCGGACCTGAAAATATTATAAATTTTCATTCTCGAATGGTTTTGGGTCTGGGCCTTATCGCACTAAAGATGCTCCTTGGTTCCCTTTGTATTTTGTTAAATAACGAAATACGCAAAAATGTATTAAAAAATGCCTTTTTGCAGACTTGAAATACTATGCAATAATCCTTATAATGACGTCGGGTTTGGTTCATCAGGTCACACATATACCTATGCAAAGGCCCTACCCCTTGGTTATATCTGATAGAGAAGCCTCAATGTAACATGGGCTGTCGATCTGCACGCTTGATCGATGGTCCATGTTGAATCATCGATCATTGTCGCAAGTTCCATACTGTCTACGCCGATACCTTCCAATTTCCTCCATCGATTACGACCCGCTGATCTGATCATTAGAGATTGTTGATCGAGATGTCTTCCGCCCAACCTTAAGCCATCTGTGTTGGCTGATTGTGCTTTTGCGCTTAGATCTGGGCCATTGATCAGCCATATCTAACAGCTATTGTGCATTTCACTGTGTATGCCTCTAGTACTTGGTTTTTTCACTATTTTTGAGTGTTTTGGCCTCACGATAGTGTTTTTCCACCCTTCCAAGGGCTCTTGGCATGTGATTGTTTCTATATTTGGATGATTTTAAGCAAATTTTGAAGACTTCAGGAGTGTTAAAGAGCATATTTGGATCCATTTTTGGGCCGTTTGCCATCGATGCTAACACTGGCTCTTTCTGGGGATGAAAGCCTCCCTGTGAGGTTTCAAGAACAATAGAACAATGCCTTTCCAGTAAAAACAAGATAAAATATTCCTCCTAGTGTTCCAATGGGAATGGAGTCTATTTTGCAACAAAATAAAACTGGAAAAAACATGTTTACAATACCAAGGCTTTAAAGCCTTAAATGAAATAAAGTTTGAAGAATAGCCCATTGACTGCGCTACCAAAAACACCTTCCCCCAATAAAATTTGCAAAATGAAATGTTGCTCATCTGAACTTGAGCGATGACAAACGGACATGTCTCTAAGGAGTCAAACTCACCATGATTACCTTTCTTTTCCTTAAGTGGATCCCATTTGAGAACCTAGTCACCAAACTCAAAATTGCCCCTTTTTGCCTTTCTATCAAAGGTTTCTTTTTCTTGGCCAATGTGCATTTCAAAAAATTCATCAAAGACTTGTAAATGCCTATTAATTTCATCATCCTTTTCAAAAACTTTCTAGTATTTGACATTGTCAGGCAGCGATGGTCTATATTTCACCTCATATCCGTATGCTCCCAGCCTTGGATGCTTTGCTTGGAATGTTTTGTTGACCTGAAAAGTTAATATGAAAGATAAATGAATGCATTCCTGTGTGGGGGACACAAGGACTACACCTACCCCTACAACTTCCTTAGAGTAAGCCCCATCAAAGAACATGTCCCAAATTTATGGGCCTTCTTCCTCTGTGATCTGGAAAACTAGTTTCTTAAGCTGCGTGGAGGCCAATTGATATTCTTCAATCTGAAGAAAATAAGCTCCAAAATCAATGTCAACAACATAAATGGGATGATTAGTGGGATTACTTTCATCACTGATGATATAAGCCAACTGAGCCTCTCTGTACAATCTCCTATTTTCACCTCCAAAAATTGGTAGAGTAGCATAGGAGAGATCATTTTTCAATGTTCCACCCAATCTCTCGATCTAGGCTCTAGAAATAAACATGCCAAACTTGAGGGGTACATCTGTTACCACAATATCAATCATCATACTTTTCATGGGCAACTCAAACAAGGTGATGGATAGATCCTTGATTAATCCCAAACATTTCACTTTTCTAGAGTCAAAAGAAAATAGGTCATGATAAGGCTTGGTAATGTCAAGACCCAATTTATCCATGACAACCTTGGGCATTAGATTACAGCTTGCTCCAGTGTCCAAAAGGAAATTGTGAAGGGTTTTGGCATGAATAGTCAGAGAGACATAGAATGATGGGGAATTGTCTTCATCATTTTCAATCATTGGGCTGAGAATCACAGTTGGTTTTTCATCTTTCATATTTACATAATCGGTGGAGGCTTGGATGGCTTTAGGCTCAAGGGCCTCCAGGATGGATCTTTTGAAGGATTCATTCTTCATTAGTTCAATCAGAGGCATAAGTATTCTTAGCTTCTGAATTTCTGATTGAAAACTAAAAGGAGAAGGAGACTTGTCAATGCCTCTTACCTTGTGAGCTAGAGCTTTGATGATGATAGGATCAACTGCTGGTTGCTTCTACTTATTAGCTTGTTGTACTGTAGGGAAAATAGCTCTTTGAATAGGGGTTTCCTTGGCATTATTCATTTTCAACCTCAGATCATATCTTTGTTGATCTTCAATTTGTAGAAAAGCTTCACCATCACACCCTTAGTTGATCTAGTCATTAAATAATGACTTTTCATAGGAAGCTAAGGTCAAAAAGGGGCACTCCATTTGTCTTCCATACAATGGATCTCATCATCTTCATCAAAGTGCTCCTCTTCCATGACTATGTTCTAGAAAGGGGTTTTCACCCTTTGGTATTCATGGGTATCTTTGATTCTTTGCAAAATCTATAACTACTCATTGGTTCTTCTATGTGAATTTGGATTTGGAGGAGTAAAGGTGTTGGGGACTCTTCCTTTCCCAGAGTGATACTCAACTTTTAATTTGGAGATTTTAGAGGCTAATGACTCTATCATCTCAGTCATTTTATCGATCTTGGGATCTGAAGATGATGAAGACTCGCCCCTCTATCTTCTTCTATCAATATTTCCCTTGAGCTTCTCTGCAGCTATGATTTTTTATTCTACTTCCAAGATTGCATCTTGTATATCAACAAAAGTAGCAGATCGCCTCTCCCTCAACAGTAGACAGAAATCAGAATCAAAGGCATTGGCATAATGATTCTAGCAGAGGTAGTGGTGGGTTTTACTTCAGCTGGTATCTTGTTATACATGTGGTTAAACCTCTTATTAAAATCAGACAGAAACTCACCATTTTCCCTCTTTAAGTTCCCAAACTTAGTGTGGTCTTAGAGGAGATCCTTCTTATCCTCCGAATGCTTTAGGAATGCATCATCTAAAGCCTCAATATCTACTATAGATCTTGGGGTCAATTCTCTGAACCATTTTCTAGCCTCTCCATCTAGGCTTTGGACAAAGACTCTCATCCAAACATCATCTTCACTAATGTCTAGGTTATCAGGATAGTTATAGAATGACTCAAGATGTTCCTCTGCTATAACACCTTCAGTGACAATGAACTTAGGCCTATACTTATGATATTCTCTAGTAGGCATGGCATTCAATGCAGTGGGCAGTACTAGATGTCCATACCTAGCAGCTATGATTCTTTCCATTTTGGTAGGTGTTGGGCAATGTATCCCCCACGTAATGGTTTTGGGGCTTAAAGCCCACATTTTGGGTACTGGTATTGTAAAAGTTCTGCGAAGTGCATGCAGTGTGAATTGTAATGGGTCAAGTCAAAGGGTTGTCCACCCGAAAATAATGTAAAATAATAGAAAGTGAGTCGGCCTACCCATGGTCCACGGACCATGGGAATGTATAAATAGAGTGAGGCTCTAAGGGTAGAAGGTAGCTTTTGATTAAAATCTGAAGTGTATGGGTTTGTAAAAGCAAGATTGCTCTGAGTCTGTAAGTCCGAGTTGTGGTTGGTAGTAGTTAGAGTAGGCTCTAAATCTGTGTGCACAAAGGCCTAGT
The DNA here is from genome assembly GCA_031772625.1 of Pinus tabuliformis. Taxonomy (NCBI): domain Eukaryota; kingdom Viridiplantae; phylum Streptophyta; class Pinopsida; order Pinales; family Pinaceae; genus Pinus; species Pinus tabuliformis. The sequence continues at coordinate 817,463,722 of CM062806.1, read as the reverse complement.
AGAGTCCGAAGCTGTGTGTGCAGACCCCTGTAGCTGAGTGCGCAGGGTTAAATTGGATTTTGCTAAACAGAAGATTAATAAAGATAAGTGTTTCTGAATTATTGTGCATCTGGTCACAGATCTATATGTTTATTATTATGTTATGGTTTTATGCATCTCTTTAAGATTTATGGTTACACGCTGGTTATAACTATTGAATGCTTGATTAAAGACCTTAAGAATTAGATAATATTTATAATAACCACAATAATAATAAGAAATCTAGGAAGTTCTTGGTTGTAGAGCTATGCGAAGGCCAGACAACTGTGTAGAGTAGTGCATGTGCGCAGATTGGTTCATGACCCCTCCAAACCTCATCAAGAGATCCCTAGGGTGTAGAAACCTGGTTCCAGCACCCTCCCATACTACCTTGGCTGAGACTTTGGTATGGGATCCACGGATTGTTACCGAAAGGGCTAGTAGTGCGGGATTTTTTTGGCTAAAACACTTTTGATTCTAGGTCAGGCCTCAATAAGCCAACAAATGGTTCCATTGCTGAGACACGAGATTTGCCTAAGGGATGTTTGATGTCGGAACACTGGAACCCTACAAAGAAAGCGATTGAAGATTGGTTGGATCAGAAGATTCACGAGTTCATGGTACAAGAAAATAGAACTACGCAGATATCTGAGAAGAGGTGGCTAGATCGCTACATATACATGGAAATCCACGAGATCTTCTTTGCGACCTTCTCGTCAAAACGGTATGATTGAATCGCGAGGCTAGACGACAATCAAGGAAGGTGTAAACTCGATCAGCTGTTAGTGTGGACTCCAGATTTGGTTAGCAGGCTAGAGGCATCTGAAGATAAAATCACGCGGGCAGTAGATCATTGGTTGGATAGGATAATAGGAGGGTTTATTACTGAGTTTATAATAGACACAACAATGAGCTACAACAAAGATGACCGGAATTTTCTCAAGGGACCGCGAGGTAGGTACTTCAAATCCCTGAATACCTGGATTAAGATGTTGTTATGTGAAAGACAAGTGATGCGAATCCATTAATGAGCAGAACGACATGGAGCGGGAGGGCCTATAAGGGTATTGAAGGGTTAGGAAACAGTCCTTTAATTTCACTGGGGCTTCTCCAAGGAGTGTGGTCAGTTTGATAAGGCAATGCATTCCATAGCTATCATCTCCAGTAACACCACTACTCATGTAACCTCCTTCACCCCCATCTTCGCCCACACCACCTCCACCAAACCAACAATTTAGCATGGCGAGCATGATCAAGATGCCTATATTCAGAGGAGTAGGGAGTGAATATCCTGATCAATTTTGGTTCATAGTATGAGCAATGTGGGTAGCGCACGGAGTTATGGATGATAACATTAAGAAGGCCACATTTGTAAGTGCATTGTAGGATCGTATGCTGGCTTGGTATATCAAGCACTCAAATGATCATTTGAATGCTAGAATAACAAAAATCCGAATTGCATTAAACAAAGAATTTAGCTGACCGAAATCAGAGACACAGTCGATCCTCAGATTCAAGGAGTTCGTGATGCTTCAAGGTGAAACCCCCAGCGATCTAAATCAGAGACTGAAAATCATGATCTGTGAGGCTAACATGACACTAACAAAGGCGCAACATTGTGCGTGTTTTGTGGCATCTTTGACACCACATCTAAGGATGGCGCTATCATAGTAGAAGCTTTCAAACCAGGTAGAAGCACTGGAAATAGCGATGAGTTTGCATGAAACCCTGATACAGGATCCTGGATTGGGAGTCCAATAGATACACGCGCAACTACAAAACCTATGCTTGGAGATGCAAAGTTTGAAACAGGATAGGGTGCCCTGGCCAGAAGCACGAGAAGAAGTGTGGTGCATAAAATGTAAATTTTAGGGCCATGATAAGGATCATTGTATGGTATTTGTGAACTATTTGAGAGTGGGGGTGTTAGTATCATTGTCTTCACACTACCATCAGTGATAAAAATCTTCTCTTTTGTATTTATAGTAGGAGTCCCATTTTGATGAGTTTGCATTCCATTAGCTCATGGATTCATTGATGGTAGGGTTCACTTCAACTTTTTCCCTCATGATCTATACTTGTTGATCCTCTTTCATAGAGTTCAGTCATGGTTCATATTTACTCTGCAGTTCATTTCTAATCTTAGAGTTTGGTCTCATTAGGTTTTAGGGTCCCACCACATCTAATGATGTTGCCAAACACCTACCACTGCAAAAATCAAGTCATCATGAGCACCAATTCACTTGCAAAAGCAAAAGAGAAATAAACACTAAAACCCTAAATTCATCTCCCACTAAGCTAGGGTTGGCTATGAGATCAGAGATATCTAAGCAAAGGAGGCATAAGGGATATCAGAAATTATGAGGCCATTTCATATCATCAAACATCAGGTCTCCAACATTTGTCAAGAAATCATTACAAGGAACAAGCCATTCACCACACATAAGGGTCGGTTTTTCTTCAAAATGTGTTTGTGAGCAATAAAATATGAATTTGACAAAAGTGAGAGAGGTTTTTGTTCATCATTGACCCAAGATGAAAATTTTCTTTCATTTCTTACACAGGTTTCATGGTTTGGGAGAAATGTTGAAAACATAATTTTCCTCAGGAGGGTTGATGCAGCTTTGGATTGACCTTGGTAAAATAAATTTTTCTCCTAGATGGAATGACCAAATGACTTTCTTGATGATTCAACTGATAAGTGTACACAAGGAGGTTTCCAATGAGCTATCATGAGCTCAATTTGGAGTTGAAGAATACCTTCAAAAGTTGACTACAACAACACTATGCATTTTGGCAGCCTCATTCTACACATTTTGAACAGTCATAGGATATTGAGCGTTTGACATGGAAAATGAACTCCAAATTGAAAAATTAAAGATGTTCTAGAAATTATACTTGACAGGCTTTCCAACGAGCTATTCCCCACCCAATTTGGACACTGAGAAGGCAATCAAAGGCTGTCTTGAAGTGGCACTGCGCTTTTGGAGACCAGCGTTGTGCTTTTGGCAGATTTTCCAAGTGCAAATTAACACGGGCACTGCGCTTTTGGCCTGGCGTTGTGCTTCTGAGTGGTGGCGATGTGCTTAGGACAGAAAGCACAAAAAACCTTCCAAACTTCAAATTTTTGCAAATTACCTCCACAACCACCTTGCACAAGTAAGTATCATTGCTCTACTTGATGATTGGTTTGCACATATGAAGTTTTAGATCATTTTTCACTTCCTACTATAAAACCCTAATTTTCACTATAAAACCCTAAACATTTGGTTTTTCCCATCACTCAAACTCATAACTAAACCCTTCATTTATTATTCCCATCACTTTTATCATATCCTACCACTCATCTATCACTCCCTACACCTTCCCCTCCCTCTCTTTCTTTACCCATAGCTTCCTAAATTCATCCATACCCATCCCTACTAAACCCTAATCCTCTTCCATTAAAACCCTAATCACTTGGTCCATTTCGCTATCTAGCTTCATAACTAAACCCTTTCATTCATCATTCCCTCCATACTCTTCTACTTTTCATCACCTATCTTTCATTTCCATAACCCTCCCTTCACTCTCATAGCATATGCTCTATTTATATCTATATACATTCATTTCTAAACCCTATAGCATACCCATCATCCCATTTACATTGTCCCATCTATACTGTCAACATTTGTGCAACTAAATAGCTAGTTCAATGGATAGAGGAAGTGATTTTGATTAAGATGAGGATACAACAAGTGATAGTTCAGTGGAGAGACATAGGTAGTAGAGAAATCCTCATAAGGGAGGAAAAATCATATGAGAAGAGCCCAATAATTTAAGAGAATTACAAGCCTATCCACTAGTAGTTTCATGTTTTAGGCACCTTGGTTGTCGTGAATTTTGTGAACTAGTGGAGGGGTCCAGTTTCATCATGAGCTCGCTAAACTTTTTGTGGCTCACTTGCATAACTATGAAGTGGAACTGGTTGGAGTAACTTTTACAATATCACCATATATTATTTCAGAGGGCCAATAGAAATAACCAAAGGATGAGGCACATGGCCTATCACCACAAGACACGAAACAAAATTTGCAACATGAGAATGAAGACGAGGAAAGCTAGGCTAAGGAGAGCCTTGGAAGGCAAAAAAGAAGCGAGATAGATTGACAATGTGCGCTGAAGCCTCCCTAGCCCATCAAAGTATCTGATGATGGTTTTCCATGCCAAATTTGGGAAAATTTTGGAAAGTTTTTGCATTTTTGGAATTCTGTAATTTTTAACACAGAAATTTTGCCTAGAAGCACAGTGCCACCAGCGCTGCACCTTTTCCTGGAGCATCAGATGGAGAAAAGGCTTTCATATTTGGATTAATCATGATGAGAACATACTTTGTGGAAATTTTCATAAGTTTTGGAGCAAATCTGGGTCACCAAAAGGTCCAAAAACTACCAAAAAATGACCTTTCTGCCTCTTTTTGGACACATAGAAGAAGTCTTGGTAGATTCGAGTTGTGAGGGGGAAACTGACTTCCACATTCAAAAATTCTCGCTTTTCTAGAAATTAGACTTGAATACCTTTCCAATGAGCTATCCTAGTCTCAATTTGAATGTCGGGAAGGCCTACACAAGTGACCGGAAAGTGGCGCTGCACTTTTCACCAATTTGCTCCGAAAATCAAAATTTTACCTGTTTTAACTATGGATTTGTCTTCTCTCTCCTCATGGATGTTTTCACTCATGTAATTAATGGTATGGCATGTAAATGTGATGGTAAATAGTGTTATAAGGTAGATTGATTAGTTAGAGGTGGTTTTGAGGCTAATGAATCAGTTTTCCTACTTATAGAGGCAAGTTGTTTGACTGCCTATATTCTAGTTCTTAGTTTGGAAATGGTTGAAACTGCCCCTCTTCTCATGGATTCGACCCCTGATGGTCAGGATGAGTAGTTTCGATGTCTATATTATGTATTTTCTTTGTCATTAGCAAGGGTTGGATTCACTTGGATGCTCTAAACAATATTTTACATCATTGTAAGTCGTTTGGCAAGGAAATTAATAGGAGTTACAATTGTTTTTATGGGATACATGTGGTATGGTGTTTTTGCATAGTTTCTTCTTTTGTTATCAGTTTTTCACATGCTTTATGTATTCCACAATCTATTTCACTACTTCTAACTTAATGATATCAAGATAAATAGGTAGAATTCATTGTTTATAGTGCTCTGCCTTGGGAAACCATTCAGTATTCTATGTTTTCTGCTGTTTGAGAAGGATACATGATCTTTACATGCCCTCCTCAACTCCTCACCAGTCTTGGACATGTCACCTCACTCAATTTAAAGTGCTAAAGCCTATACCTACCTTGCCCCATAGAACACCCTGCATTCTGACCTAATTTCCAAGACCTAAATTGCTCAGCTCCATCTGATCCAACAAAATCAATCAAAACCTTTTGAGCTACTATACCTAGCCTAAAATATTTACCTAATCCAATCATCTTGACTGAGATTCATAAGGAGAGAGCCCTCTCCTGGCCTAGTAGGGCTAGCTACCAAGTTAAGCTTGGTTTGTGGTTACCCTAGAATTGCCTCCATTCAGCCTAAGGTGAATCTAGGCTCTAACAAGGGGGACCAATGCCATTGTGACCAAAGGCACAGGCAAGGCCAAGTGTGGCACCTGTGCTCTGGTGTGTGGTCTGTCAAGTGGGAGGAAAGCACACAAAAGACAATTATCATCTATTATATAAGTTTACACAGACCCCCTAGTAGCTATTTTGCAATTTTTGTAGATCAGTAAGCCACGATTAGCAAAACTATTGAAGTTATGAATTGTTAATGGATAGGACACCTGCCTACAAGATGCAGATGAAGACGCAAGGCGTTGACTCTGCCACTGGGATGGTGCATGATGTAGGTTTTAACCCTGTACAGAAATTACCTGCATACGAATTCTTAAACAAAGAAAATAAACAATGCGAGAGCATAACCCATAAAACACATATGCACAGAGATTTTTCCCTAGATCCCAAAACCGGGACTACCAGCTTGATTTTTCATTATGTTCCTTTCAATGTTACAATACATATTTATACATGTCGAAGCATCTAATACCATGGACCGAAAAACCATCGCGTCCAATACCATGTGCGAAAATCATGCACAAAACCATAGGTAGGTTCGCCCAACCTAATATAGGGTCCAAAAAAAGATTTCCCAGGGCGCTGCCCCGAACCCCGTAGAGGGGGGTTACCTGCCCCCCTCAAACCCCCCAGACAGGGGGGGCTGCCGCCCCCCCGCTGCGCAATCGGCGCAACGAAGGGGGGCTAGTCGTGGAAAGAATATAACACAACCCAACAATCTCCCACTTGTTGTTTTCTTTCCACAAGGGGCCAAAGGAGAGCTTAGTCATTTTTCCAGCCCTGAAACACCCATTGTTTCTCTACACCAAGAGAACTTCTCAGAGCTCACATATTTTGTCAATGCATCTGCAGTATTCTTCAAAGTGTCCACCTTTACTAGCAACACCTTTTTGTCTTCTATCATATCCCTCACAAAGTGATACTGAACATCAATGTGCTTTGTCTTTGAATGATAAGCAGGGTTCTTTGCCAAGAAAATTGCACTTTGGCTGTCACAGTCTATTCTTATAGCTCCCTGTACTAACCCCATACTTGAACACAATCTCTGCAACCAAACTGCTTCCTTGCTTGCATGAGTGGCTGCCATGTATTCTGCCTCTGTAGTTGATAGTGCCACTACAGATTGTTTCTTACTCATCCAAATGACTACACCTCCAAATAGGTTAAACACATACCCACTTGTAGATCTTCTCTGATCAAGATCTCCAGCCCAGTCTGCATCAACAAAACCATGAATATCCAACACTCTGTCCAATCCTGGTCTTCCTTGGTAGCACAAACCATAATCACTAGTGCCACGCAAATACCTGAAAACCCGCTTCACTTCTGTCTAGTGCTCCTTCCCAGGTTTTGACATAAACCTGCTCAATACTCCCACTGCATGTGCAATGTCTGGTCTAGTACAGACCATTGCATACATCAGGCTACCGACTGCACTTGCATATGGAACACGGGACATGTCCTCTTCCTCTTCTTGTGTCTTGGGACACTATTCAGCAGATAACCTCACACCTACAGGAATAAGAACCTTCACCGGTTTACTATCCTCCATATTAAACCTCTGCAATTTTGTCTCGACATACTTCCTCTGGTTTAACCAGAGCTTCCTTTTTGCCCGATCTCTTTTAATTTCCATGCCCAAAATATAGTTTGCAGCACCAAGATATTTCATGTCAAATTTGGAGGACAATTGGGTCTTCAAATCCTAGATAATTTCTTTGTCATTTCCAACCAACAACATATCATCCACATACAAGACCAGATAAATAACACAGCCACCAATTAATTTAAAATACACACAATGATCTGCTTTGCTTCTGGTGAAGCCAAGTCCCCGTATAAATGTATCAAATTTCTGATACCACATCCTTGGTGACTGTTTTAACCCATACAGAGACTTCTTTAACTTGCATACCAGTTATTTCTTACCCTTCACCGCAAAGCCTTCAGGTTGCCTCATGTAGATTTCCTCTTCCAAATCCCCATGAAGAAATGTTGTCTTCACATCCATCTGTTCTACCTCAAAATCAAAAGCAGCAACAACAGATAAAAGTAATCTAATAGAAGCTACCTTGGCAACAGGAGAAAAAATATCACCAAAATCAATTCCCGGCACCTGGGAATAACCTTTTTCTACCAACCGAGCTTTGTATTTCTCCACCTTTCCTTCTGCATTAGTATTCTTCTTGAACACCCATTCGCTGCCAATGGGTTTCCTTCCAGCCGGCAACTCTACCAGATCCCAAGCCTCATTTTTGTGCAAAGATGCCATTTCATCAACCATGGCCTCTTTCCAGAGTTTTCCATCCTCTGAATCCACTGCTTCCTTCACAGTTCTGGGATCATCATCAGTAACAGACAAAGAAAAATTTGAACTGAAAGCAGATGGACTATACTTTTCTGGCTGCCTTCTTTCTCAACCTGATCTTCTCACAGCCGGAGTTTGTGGCTCTTCATCTTCTGATTCCTCCTCTGCTGTAGAGTCTGATTCTTCCTCCTTTGGCTCAAACTCTATCTTCTCAGGTTCCTTTGGTTGGACTTCATATTGAATAACATCTTTTACCTCTCTGAACACCACATCTCAGCTGTACACAACCTTCCGTGTGACTGGGTTCCAAAGCTTATAACCCTTTAAACCATCCTTATACCCAATAAAGCTGCACTTTTCAAATTTACTATCCAACTTGGTTCGTTTCTCCTTTGGAACATGTACATATGCATCACATCCAAATACCCTCAGATGTGAAAGAGAGGGTTTCTTACCAGTCCATACTTCTTGTGGAGTCTTATCCTCCAACGCTGATGAGGGTGATCTGTTGATCAGGTAACGTGTAGTATCCACCGCCTCTGCCCAGAATTCCTGTCCTAACCTGGCACCACTGAGCATGCTTCTTTCCCTTTCCATCAACGTCATGTTCATTCTTTCTGCGACTCCATTTTGCTGAGGTGTATATGGAGTAGTCTTGCCGTGCTATACCACACTTCTTACAAAATTCTTCAAATTCCTTGCTGCAAAATTCTCCACCATTATCTGTCCTCAGCACCTTTATCTTCTTCTCTGTCTGATTTTCCACCAGAGCCTTAAATTCTTTAAACCTGTCAAAGACTTCATATTTCTTCTTAAGGAAATATATCCATGTATTCCTTGAGAAGTCATCTATGAATGATACATAGTACACAGACTTACCCAGTGATGGAACCTTCACAGGTCCAAACACATCACTATGCACAAGCTCTAATATCTGTTTCGTCCTCTTACCACCAGAGGGGAAACTCACTCGATTCTGCTTCCCATACACAAAATTCTCACAGAAATCAAAATCCAGAGAGCTATCATTCATACCTTCTACCATACCTTTACTATGAAGTATTCGAAGGCCCTTCTCTCCAATATGTCCAAGCCTTTGATGCCACAACATGGTCTTCTCTCCAGAGACCACTAGATTTTCTACTCCATTTTCAAGAACCATATAACTATTGCACCCATCAACAACAGTGCTACCTTGCAGTTTGTACAGAGTTCTAGTCCGAACTCCCCACATCAATATCAGTGCTCTTCGAACCATCTTGCAGGTATCTTTCTCAAACACCGTCTTTACACCTGCATCATCCAACTTGCTTACAGAAATCAGATTTCTGGCCAATGCAGGAATATGTAGAACACCCGGAAGTGTTCTAACCCTTCCACCTTGCAACTTCAACTTTACTTTTCCCCGACCAATGATTCTAGCCTTCCTATCATCTCCTAAGAAGACATCACCACCATCGTATTTCTCATACTCGCAGAACCACTCTCTATGGGGAGTGAAGTGAAAGGATGCACCTGAGTCAATCAACCATGACTCATGATCTACATGTGTACTTGAAGAAGCCAAGTACACATCCCCACCTTCATCTGAGGTGGTTTTTGCCTCTGCAGAAGGAGCATCATCAGATCCCTTTCCTTTATCAAGAGCTTTAGATTTACAATCCCTTCTGAAGTGCCCTTCCTTTCCGCATTTCCAACACACCACCTTTGTAGGTTTTCCTGGAGATTTAGATCTCCCTCTAGATTTAGATCTCCCACTCGATGACTTATTTTTGTTTCTGTTTTGGCACCGTCCTCGTACAGACAAGGCATCACCATTCTGGTTGTCCATATTCTTCCGTCTCATCTCCTCCGTCAGTAAGGCTGAGACTATTTCATCAAACTGCAAAGCAGTTGCATTGCTACCTATTGCAATAACCAGACTATCCCACGAATATGGTAGAGAACACAATAGACTGATGCACTTATCTTCATCTGAAATTTTAATATCAAAAGATAATAATTGACTTACCACAGTATTAAACGCATTCAGATGCTCTGTCACCGAGTCTCCATCTTTCATCCTCAGGTTATACAACGTTTTTCGCAGGAACAGTTTATTCACCAGAGACTTAGATTGGTACAAAGTCCCTAACTTGACCCACAAAGCCTTTGCCGTAGCTTCCCCTGATACATTCAGCAATACTGAATCTGAGACACACAATCGTATTGTGCTCTTTGCCTTCCGATCCAATTTCTTCCATTCTTCATTGGTCACTCCCGATGGTTTAGTACCCGGATCTACTGCGATCCACTGATCTTTATCGACCAACAGATCCTCCATCTTGAGTTTCCACAACTCAAAACTCTGACCATTGAACTTCTCAATCTCGATCTTTCCACTGCTCGCAATCTTCTTTCACCACCAGAATCGATCTCGCAGATCTCCCACTGAACAGGGTCTACCACAGGCCCGAGCGAAACCCCTCAGCAACAAAGGCGTCCCCTTGAAGCCAAAACAGCTCTGATACCAAATGTAGGTTTTAACCCTATACAGAAATTACCTGCATACGAATTCTTAAACAAAGAAAATAAACAATGCGAGAGAATAACCCATAAAACACATATGCACAAAGATTTTTCCCTGGATCCCAAAACCGGGACTACCAGCTTGATTTTTCATTATGTTCCTTTCAATGTTACAATACATATTTATACATGTCGAAGCATCCAATACCATGGACCGAAAAACCATCACGTCCAATACCATGTGCGAAAAATCATGCACAAAACCATAGGTTGGTTCGCCCAACCTAATATAGGGTCCAAAAAAAAAATTCGTGGAAAGAATATAACACAACCCAACACATGATGGATTTCAAGGGCGCGAATGAGGACAAGGGGAAATGGGGCCAGGAAGGGGTTGTGGACAAATAATCTGTTATAAGTGTAGAGGACCAAGGCACTACGCTCTCGAATGTACCAACCCAACTAGAATATCGTGTTCGTACTATGAGTAGTTCAATCATGGAATGATAGATTCTCTGGTGTTTATAGCACAGATACGTGAGAAAAGGGTAGCATAACCTATGCCGACGCAGAAAATCCAAATGATGAGGTCTGAGCTGCACGAAGAATACCCCAATGTGAACATGATGCTCAGAAGTGGCGCAACGAGAGGGGAAGATAAGGGGAAACAACCCAAAGAAAATACATGGGTTCAGAAAGCCCCTACAAAGCAACCTAAGTTCAAATTGGAATGTGCAAAGGAGATGTTTATGGAAGCTAAGAAGAGCTTCGTGGAGGTCTCTACTTCAGGTAGTAAGGATCAACCTGAGCCAGAAATGGATCCCTCTATGCTAGCTACCCTTTAAGAGACATGCGTAAAGCTGCTACGCAACAATAAGGTAGTTGAGGGATTAAAAGAGCTGATAACTAGGTGTGCAGGGTCAGGTGAACTACGCATGCTCCACAAATTAGGAAAGCATGCTTTACACACCGGGTAGGAAATGTGATTGACAGCGTAGATTGGCAACTTTGAGATGGATCAGGTCATCCTGGACTTGGGTTCAGATGCGAATGTGCTACCTAAACAGACATGGGAACGCATGGGCAGGCCCACATTATAGTGATCTCCTATTAAATTAGGGATGGCAAACCAATAAAAGAACTTTCCCCTGGGGAGATTGCAAGGAGTAACAGTGGATATTGAAGGCACGAGCACACAAACTTATTTTGAGGTAATAGAAGTTACGGATGACAGCAACCCTTACCCAAAATTGCTAGGAATAGACTAGGCCACGGATATGAATGGAGTCATCAACTTAAAGAAGCAAACAATTATATTTGAGAAAAAGTCCCTATGTGTAGTTATTCTGCTAGATCCAGCTAAAGGAGCATGCTACATTGAACTCGTGTGCAATGAAGGAAGTGATGATGACTTGGATTGTATCTACAAAATAATTGTACGAGATCAAGATTGGGTGAATTCAACTATGGAGGGGAGAATACGGTGGGAGTTTGCAGATTCTTGCCCCTCAGATTCAAATGAAGAAGACGAACATTGGAATAATCGGTTGAACGAAGCAACAATGCTAAACTGTAACATGATGACTAGGTCGCTGCATTGTGTAATAGCCCAGGCTTGAGATCCACTGACATATGATGGATTGAAAATGGTGGATGAATTCTTGGACAAGTTTGAAAGTGTAGTACCAGAGTAGTAGTGGTTTGAATCATTAAAATGGGTGCTGTGAGAAACACCTACGCATTGGTGGGGAACACATCAAAGCACTTTTGAAAACTGGCGCAGTTGCAGGAGGATCATGCAACTACGGTTTGGGGAACCAGAACTACGACTGACAGATAAATAAAATGGATGTGATGACCCATGCGCACACCTCATAAAATGGACCAAGGCCTATGGAGAGGAACCTTAGCCTGAATGGGTACACTTATTCTACCATACCTTGGTTGTCATACCTAGGAACTGGTATACCAAGCCAGAACTCCAACATGGTATGGGCGAGTGGGGTATCTTGCACGAAGGATCTTTGTTAACATTTACATTTGAAGACCCATGGGCCGATACTATTGATGACGCAATACAAGTTTTGAAGGCGCTATCTTCAAAATACCAAAGGAACTACATGAAGTAGTTCAACTAGGATGGGCAGCCCAATTTTGTCATGCACTCGAATGTTATAATGTATAGGTAAAGGAGGATGATGATGACCCCCAAAACATTAATATTCTGAAAACAGAAGGAACTCATGAAGTTTGCAAACCATCAATTGAGGATCCCGACATCACGATGCTGCTGAAAACAAAGTGATTAAATACTGGCATCGAGGCAGAGCCGAAGTACGTGATGCTTGGGGACTATTGGGACGATGCCACAGTGGAGAAGGTAGTTGATTTGCTCCGTGAATATCAAGATTTGTTCCGAACCAAAATCACGGACTTAAAGGGGATCATTGATGACTTAGGGATGATGAAGATTACTTTGAAACTAGATGTGAAGCCAGTTAAGCAGCATCCTTACCGGTTGAATTCGAAATATAAAGAAAAGGTCCACAAAGAGTTGGACAAAATACTTGCAGCAGGAATAATTGAACCAGTGGAAGAATATGAATGGGTAAGTCCTATGGTCGTACAGGAGAAAAAACAGAAGGGCGAAATTTGGATCTGTGTGGACCTCAGGAAGCTCAACGATGCATGTGTTCACGATCCATTCCCGACGCCATTTACAGATGAAGTAATGGAAAATGTTGGTGGACAGGAAGCCTACTCATTCATGGACGGTTTCTCAGGGTACCACCAGATTATGATCATGCTGGAGGGTAGGAGTAAAACAACTTTTGCAACCGAATGGGGCTGTTTTTAGCACATTTTTATGCCCTTTGGACTGAAGAACACGCTAGCGATATTCTCGAGTGTCGTCATAGTCACCTTCAAGGAATTCATACACAAGTTTTTGGAGGTATATTTCGATGATTGGACTGTATTTGGGTTAGTTAAAAACCATATAGTGAGCTTATGGTTGATGCTAGATACTTGCCGCCGACACCAGATTGCCTTGAATCTCAAGAAATGCACCTTCTTCATCCCCTTTGGACATTTGCTAGGCCATGTGGTCTGCAAACAATGATTGATGGTGGTCGGCAAAGATTGTTGTTATTCTCAATTTGGAAGCGCTGCGAAGTGTTAAACAATTGCCCTTGACATTGGGACACACTGGTTACTATCAAAAGTTCATTAAGAGCTACGCACAAATCAGAGAACCAATGGAACAGTTGTTGAAAAAGGACGCTACTTATTGTTGGAATGAGGAATGTAAGAAAATTCTAGAGGTTCTCAAGGAAAAGATGGCATCTACTCCCATTCTGGTCTTTCCAAAATGGGACATCGAATTTCATGTGCATGTTGATGCGTCGTGTATTGTGCTGGGTGTTGTACTTATGCATGAATGTGCAGAAAGCATCAATCACTGATCGCGTTCGCAAGCTAGCGGCTGTCTAAAGCTGAAAAGAACTATTCTACTACTGAGTGCGAAGGATTGGTGATGGTATACGCACTCTAGAAATACTACCACTATCTACTGGGTGGGAACTTTAAGATGTATACTGATCATTCTGCACTGAAATACTTAGTGAATAAGCCTATGTTGGGGGGGCACATATGCAGATGGCTGCTCCTATTTCAAGAGTATGACTTTGAGGTCATCGTAAAACCGGGATGCTTAAATGCAGGACCAGATCACCTGTCCAGAATTGAGACCAGCGAGGAGCCAACAAATTTGGAGGAAGGACTACCTGACGCACAACTCTATGTAGTGCAGGTCGCGGACAACCACTTCGAAGATATAATCCATTTCTTAACCATAGGGACTACACCAAAGGGATATTCAATCTAGTAGAAGAAAGAATTGGTGATACGAGCAACGGATTTCTCTATCATCACTGGGCACCTCTATTAAATGGGAAATGACAGGAGATTACGAAGATATGTACTAGAATTTGAATGAGGACAGATCCTCGTAGAAGCACATGGGGGGTTGCAGGAGGACACTATGTGGGATGGACGAACACACAAAATATTCTTCACACCGAACTATGGTGGCCAACCCTACATCAAGACTCGAAAGCATACTGTCATGCCTACGACGTATGTCAATGGACTGGGAAGCCATCAAGAAGGGATGATATGCCACTCAATCCATAGATGATGCTGCAACCATTCAAAAAATGGGCAATAGACTTTGTATGGCGGATCAAGCCTCAGGGGAAAACAGGTGCACCACTACATCATCACCGTGATTGAGTCCCTGACGTGATGGGAAGAAGCACAGCTAGTTAAGGATTATACAGTGGCCACGATTGTGAAATTTTTGTTCGAAAATGTGCCCACTTGGTTTTGATGTCTGAAAATTCTCATGAGTGACCGTGGAATGCATTTCCTAAATGAAACTATCAGTGCTCTCACCGAAGAGTTCCAGGTGTATCATCAACAGAGCACGCCATATCATCCGCAAGCCAATGGGACAGTATAAGCCTTTAACAAAATTATAGAGCATGCGTTGACTAAAGTGTGTAACCCATAACAAAATAATTGGGACTTGCATATACCTGTTGTATTATGGGCTTACTGAACCACATGCAAGAAATTGACGGGTCAGGCACCATTCAAGTTAGTCTATGACATGGAAGAAGTTACGCCAATGGAATAAATTGTACCCAGTCTACGGATTGCAGTGATGACAATCATGGTGAATCATGAAGCTCTGGAAGATAGGCTCGTGCAACTAGAAGAACTTGATGAAGAATGATCCAACTTGTCAAGAGGTCACAGACAGAGGCACGGTCCAACTTGTCAAACTAAATGGGGAGCCCTTCCCAGGAAAAGTAAATGACAGTTGCCTGAAACTCTACGTGGGGGGGGTGGCTACCTGACTAACTGAGTGAAGCACAGTCTCACCGCTCCTGACAGCTGGAAGAGAGTGCGGGGCAATAAAACAGTTTGTTAGGGAGTTGTGAAACAATAGGGGCACACGCAGGATTGGTATGTTAAAAGGGTCGTGGTTATGCAAAAGCGGTTGTGCTACTGCATGGATAAACACGGAGGTGACTGTTGTTGTCACTGTTCATGACAAGATGTCTAAGTTACAGCAAAAAGGAGCGGGTGACGGGCAATTAAGATATGAAGTACGAGCCAAATTCAGAACGATCTACTGTAGATCTAGCATTAATGAGCCAAAAGAGGAGGGAACGACTGAATCGGAATTTCAATAGGCCTATAAATCACAATGGGGCATCCACCAAAAAAAATGTGGTATCTAGAGAATTAAGCTATTGGGCCTTCCAATAGGTATGGAACCATTGAACTTCAACGATAGGGGAGTAAGCCCGGGGTTTTCAATATGGACAAAGTCAATGCAGGACCTTCTGGATATTGCAATGCTGACAGTCGCAAACACCGCTCCAAGCTCAAAACCAATAGTAGGGGATGTACCAAAAATTCTAAGATGAGTAGTAGGACTTATCTGAATGCTGCTACATAAACCAATGTCTGGTATGCGATCCATGAAAGATAAGGGAAATATGGTGAATATTGAGACAAATGACGGAATTCTAGTTAATAATTCATCTCTGACGCATCTTGAAGATTGGGACCTTGCAGACAGCAACATCTCTCTTGAAAAAATGAAATACAGGCTTCAAAAGACAGTGCTTATACTGGACTAGAGATTGGAAACTTGCTACTTTGGCACCTCAGCTAGAGCTAAAATCCTATGAGGGGTCACTTAGTGTTAACCGAGCAGAGTAGAATGAGCATCATCGGTTGAGAAAATTAGTAGAGGCAATGGAGCACGAGCTTGAAAGAGTTTTGTAGGAGGCAGGGAAGGAGCAACAAAACGTAGTGCATCACTCGCAAGGATGGTGGACCACGACATCTTGGCAGCGGGTCTCACCACACTGGCAATTGACTCAGGATGAGTCACGATAATTGTGTTGGGGGTCTGTTGGGTAGTTGATCCCGCGTAATGGTTTTGGGGCTTAAAGCCCACAATTTTGGGTATTGATATTGTAAAAGTTCTGCGAAGTGCATGGAGCACGAACTGTAATGGGTCAAGTCAAAGGGTTTTCCATCCAAAATAATCTAAAATAATAGAAAGTGAGTCGGCCTTCCCATGGTCCGCAGACCATGGGAATGTTAATTAGAGAGAGGCTCTAAGGGTAGAAGGCAGCTTTTGATTAAGATCTAAAGTGTATGGGTTTGTAAAAGCAAGATTGCTCTCAGTCTGTAAGTCTGAGTCATGGTTGGTAGTAGTTAGAGTAGGCTCTGTAGCTATATGCACAGAGACCTGGTAGAGTCCGTAGCTGTGTGCGTGGACCTCTGCAGTTGAGTGTGTAGGGTGGAATTGGATTGTACTGAATAGAATATTAATAAAGATAAGTGTTTCTGAATTATTGTTCATTTGGTCACAGATCTATATGTTTATTCTTATGTTATGGTTTTATGCATATCTTTAAGATTTATGGTTGCACGCACTAGTTATAACTGTTGAATGCTTGATTAAAGACCTTAAGAAGTAGATCAGATCTATAATAACCACAATAATAATAAGGAATCTAGGAAATGCCTCGTCGTAGAGCTACGCAAAGGCCTGAAAGCCGCGCAGAGTAGCGCAAGTGCGCAAATTGGTTCGTGACCCCTCCAGACCTCATCAGGACATCCCTAGGGTGCGGAAACTTGGTTCCAGCACCCTCCCGTACTACCTTGGGTGAGACTTCAGTCCACGCTCCGCAGATTGTTTCTGAAAGGGTAGGTAGTGTGGGATTTGTTTGGCTAAAACACTTCAAAACCTGGGTCAGGCCCCAATAAGCCAACAATAGGTGCTTGTGGGCCTGCCATAGCTGTGGTGGCTATAAGGGTACTGGAAGTCTGAATGACAGAGGGCTAAGGAGTGATTGATAGGAATAAAGGAGTATTATGGAGAGCAGGTGAGGTTTCCTTTAGGCTTACAACAAAAGGAGAACCTAAAGAATAAGGAGCTTTATGAATCTCTAAGAGTTTTTCTTCACTGCTAGTATTAGATTCTATACTCTCAACATATATTTGTTCTATTGTAGGATTTTCTTAAAGAGGTATAGAATATTTTTTTAATTTACCCGAACCTGATGCTCCATGTTGTAATACCTTTCTTTCTTTGATGATTTTTTCAAGATCAGATACTAGGTCAGCTTGTGGCTTCTGAGGATTTCTCTGAGTATGCCTCACAAACTGAGCTAGAACTATGAAGCGGAGTCGCCAACAGGGTTCGGCCTCCAGTAGAGTCGCCAGATAGATGATTAAAACCAAAAAAGGTTCCTAGACTTTTTCTATCATCAAAGCTAGATATGTGTAATCTCCCAAGGAAGCTGAGCATCAGTCTCCTCTCCCTGGCAATGACACCAGTTATGTTATCACTCCAGGAAACTCTCCTAGGTTGCAACTCGGAGATGCCTGGTAACATATAATCTTCAGTATTGTTCTCTAAACTATTGGAATGGATGAAGGTTTGGATCAAGCCAGATAATTGTTTCAACTTTGTTTTCACTCCAGACATGCATGAACACCCTTAGCTTTAGAATGCTTTAGACCATTAATGCTCAATAGTTTGTATATTTAATGGATAGATGGAGACTACTAACTGTACCGGAAGACGCATATATAAACACATATTAAAACACATATGAATGGCTAGCTATAGGCAATAAAAGAAGCTTGCAAATCTAATTTATCAACACAGAGATTGGATGACAATTATCTGGCATTAGACATGGAAGAAAACATGACTAACCTATTCAATTGCAAATCCAATTTATCAATGTAGAGATAAGATGACAGTTACGTGGAATTAGACATAGAATAAATCTTGAATAGACTATCCAAGTGCAAGCTTAGAATAGATGAGAAATGGATATTGAACATGTAACAGAAAAATAAGCTTGTATTACTGGAATGAAGATGAGACACCACAAGGAATAGAGTATCCTCAGTCTCCAGAAGTTGAACCCTTTATACATTTAATATTCAACCATTTATAGGCCTTTTACAATGCTCATGAGCTCTCAAAGGCTCGAAATGTCTTAATCTATCCTCTCTGTCCATTTAACTATTTGATGCTCTGACTAGGAAAGCGTGGGCTTAGAGGTTTCTTTTTCTGATAGCAGGGTAACTGATTTCTAGTAACTTGCTATGCTGTCTGGGAGCTCTCTCATGCTAGATATGCCCCATGACTATTATGTTTGTTTCGATGAGTTTCGTTTTCTACTCCATGATCACTTATGTTTGCTTGGAAGAGCTACGCTGACACCTTTCACTTTCTAGCCTTCTGTCTCAGGGCCTCTGCCTCCCGGCCTCTGTTAGGTGATGGAATGGGTCCACGTTCCTTTTGAAATTGTTTCAACTGATAACCATGATTGTTTTCTGTTAAACACAGAAAAATGCTACAGCACTGTAAAATCCCACCCATTTTTGTTTCTTTCAGACTTCAAAGGCCCTCAAATATGATCTATTCATCTATCGGGTCTATCCTTAGTGTTTCTATCACATGCCGCTGATGGCTTGTCCCTGTGTATTTTCTTTGTATTCTGAATTACGTAAAAAACACTAAAAATACATGAAAAATGGCTTTGGCAGACCTAAAAATATTATAAATTTTCATTCTTGAACCCTTTTGGGTCCAAGCCTTATCGCATTAGCGCCGCTCCTTAGTTTCCTTTGTATTTCATTAAATAACGAAATACGCAAAAATGTATTAAAAAAGGCCTTTCTGCGGACTTGAAATAATATGCAATAATACTTATAATGCCACCGAGTCTGATTCATCGGGTTGCACATATACCTGTGCATAGGCCCCACCCCTTGGTTATCTCTGACAGCAAAACCATGATGTAACATGGGCCGTCAATTTGCACACTTAATCGATGGTCCACATCTAATCAGTGATGGTTGTCGCAAGTTCCATACTGTCTGCACCGATACCCGCTGGTTTCCTCCACCGATTGCGACCCGCCAATCTGATCATCGGAGATCGCTGATCGGGGTGTCTTCTGCACAACCTTAAGCCCTCTGTGTTAGCCAATTGCGATTTTTCGCTTAGATCTGGGTCATTGATTGGCTAGATCTAACGGTTGCTGTGCATTGCACTATGTATGCCTCAGATACTTGGTTTTTTCACTGTTTTTGAGTGTTTTGGCCTCTCGATAGTGTTTTTCCACCCTTCCAAGGGATCTTGGCGTGTGATTGTTTTGATCTTTGGATGATTTTAAGCAAATTTTGAAGACTTCAGGAGTGTTAAACAACATATTTGGATCCATTTTTGGCCCATTTGCCATCAAGGCTAACCAAGCCAACAACTATTTTATTAGGTGTAACAATAGAGATATAAATAGTACCCCCTTCGTCAACTGAAAGATGGGTTTGCACATCAAAAGTATCTGCAAACATGGTTACACCACTAACATTGGCCATCTAGAAAAAGGAAGGAGAGCGAATAGGACTTGTCATCCTATGACTCGAGGTACCCACGTACGATACAACATATGGAAGATGAGAAGGAAGGGGTGTTTAAGGAGTCATGAGGGACTTAGGAACGTATTTAATATTAATCTCATCTTCCAATTGGAAGAGAACCCTATCAAGAACTAGAATTTTTACATCCAAATTACAAACAACACTAGTTTTACCCTGTGAAATAAGAGCCCCTAAAGCTAGATTAATCTTCAATGTGTCAGTTTTTATTGGTTGAAAATCACCAGCAGAACTACTCCTATGCCTTCTAGATGAAGGCCTAGAACTTGCAGGTGAAAGCCCATGAAGCCTCCTAGACCGACGAACCTATTAATCAACCACTTTTAAATGGTAAGAGAACATCTTAAAGACTCAAAAAATAAAAACTTATGGCAATCTAGGAGAAAGGAAATCTCACTAAAAAAATCCCTAAATATACAACTAAACAAGTGGCCTCTAGGTATTTCCGCTCCGAGTGATTAGGACTGGACACCAAAACATAAGAAAGAAAAGATAAGGACCTTCTAAATATAGTTTGGGATAGTTACGGCCCAATACTACCAACAAAGGTACCATAAATAGTTACATTAACCTCCAGATTATAGCCTTTGCCAGTGCAAGTACCCAATCTTTGCAAGGCCACCCTCTAGAAGTACTAAGAAAGTGATACAATGTCTATCTCATGTACCATGGATATTCCCCCCCACCCCCCACATTCACCTATGTGGTCCCCAGGATAGGCAACTAAGTTTTACAAGTTCATAATCAGAAGCCGGGCAGAACAGTCATGGGCGTGGGATCCAACAAATAGGAGAGGGGGTATCTCTCTTTCCATGTCTTCACTCATCCTCATGCTTAACTCATGTGTTAAAAGAGATTTCCCAAATAGCTTAACAAGACTAAATGTTGTACTCTTTAATCAACTTATACGTTTCAGTTTAGAGTGGACTTGGAGAGTTTATTATCCACACACCTATTCTAAATCCCTAAATGTCCCAGACTAGTTGATGTATCTATGACAAAAATAAAAGTCTAGTTCATTTTAATTAAGCACTTATTTTAAGTGGTTGTTTTTTAAGTTAGGGGTAGTAGAAGTGAAACTTATGATGTTCTAAAACAAAACAAATCAATAGAAAACTAGGCTACATGTGATATGCAACTTATTTTTCTTCAAATGAAAATTTATTTCTACAAGGTTCTATGAGAAATCTATGAAAGCAACAAACTCTTTTTCTCTTTTTTAGCACATTGTAATAGCCCTGGTGAAAATTCCATGTAATAAATGTTAAAAACAATAACCATGGATGAATAGGACACTTATGCCAAGCTGAATGATGGACAAGACATCCTAGGGGTTGTTCATTTGGTTGTTTATGGATAAGGAAATTGGTAAAGGCATTAAAAGACATTTTGGCACAATTATTTATGAAAATAATGGAAATTAGGAGAAAAACGAGGTGAAAGCTCATAGGTTGCATGTGAGGAGAAAAAATAAAGAAAATAATGGAAAACAAAGAAACTAGAGGCATCATTCATAAAAAGGCTTTTGAGGATCAGTTGGTAACCTTTTGTCAACTCAGTGTTGGAGCTCTCTCATTCTCTCTCTCCCTCTAATACTCTTGGATACTTAGATTTTTGTTGGAGCATTGTTGGAGGGTGTGGC
This sequence comes from Pinus tabuliformis, assembly GCA_031772625.1. Taxonomy (NCBI): domain Eukaryota; kingdom Viridiplantae; phylum Streptophyta; class Pinopsida; order Pinales; family Pinaceae; genus Pinus; species Pinus tabuliformis. The sequence continues at coordinate 817,442,080 of CM062806.1, read as the reverse complement.
ACACTTGGATTCTTGGAGAAAGAAGGAAAAGAAAGAGTAGGAAAGCATAAGAAGGAATCGACATGCATGGAATATGCATGTGGATTGTTGGTCATGATCTGTCATTGGCATGGAGGATTGCCTAGATTGCTAATGGATTGCCTAGCCTTGCCATTTCTTGAATAGCCATGGTGATTGTGGATTTATTTTCATTGTTTTGTTTTGGTTGGTTCTCATGTTTCCTTAGATTGGGTTGAGTTATTAGTTCCTAGAACCTTGGTTGTACAAACGCTCTGGAGCCCTATAACAACTTGGGTTGAGTTGCTAGTCTTGGAGCCTTGGTTGGATAAATTCTTTGGATCCATTGGTGGGTTAAGTTACTAGTCATAGAGCCTTGGTTGGAAAAATCCTTGGGAGCCCGACGATGGCTCTAGGTTTAGTTACTAGTCCTGGAGCCTTGGTTGGAACAAATGCTCTAGAGCCCTATATGGCTAGGATGGAGACCGATTTGGTGATGATTTTTGTGATGTCTAACTTTGAGGTCGAATCACACATTTAGGCTTGGAATATGGCATGAGGGAATGGCTGAAGAGAGATTTGGCTCAACCATTCTATGACCAGGTGGAACGTGGTAGTCCCATCTCCAGTTGGTTCATCACATTCATTAATGAGAGATTCATTCCCTTGATTTTCATGTGTAAAGCTACTGATGTATTTATGGATTTAATGGCTGATATGTTTATTGTATTTTTTTTTGTATTCTATTGGGTATATGCACATTTTATGACAACAGCTATGTATGGCTCTCAACATGTCTTTACTTGTATGTGAATGGATAATGTGCCTATGACCTAATTTATGATAATGGAGAAAATGGCATGAGCGAACAATGGCTCATAGCGATTCTCAGATAATTATGAGATCCATACACTTAATTCTATTATTTACACATGTAGATTACATGTCGATGATATGTTTGATGAAATGCCTATCATGGCTAGTAGGGATCCAGTCAAAGTCTTGAACAAGTATTTGCTTTAGTACTTTCATTTACATGTTACTTTAATGCTTTTAAGAGATGGATCAGTTATAGGTAGTGTCTTGGGCTCTTAGCCTGAGAAGTTGGCTTAAATATCAGGGTTGCTAGCCCAGCGCTGACAATTTTGGTCCACAGTCACTGGAAGGCAAGACTGTGAGAGCAACTTTACGTTGCTAGTCACTCCCTTTCTCAAAGCATGAGAGCAAATATTGCCCAAGAGACCTAAAACAACAGTGGGACCCAGGGACATGCTATCTGAGTAGATAACCTATCCTCTAAGGGTTCTCTTGATGATGTTGGATGTATGTATGGTGTGTTTCCATCAGTTCCACTTCCTTAATGTGACTTGGGAGGTCAAATCATATCATAGTGGCCTCTCATCGCATGTTTACCCTGGCTGGCTGGTTGCTTGGGTAGATGTGGGAGGATGGTGTTACAGAGTGGTATCAGAGCATGGTTTACCACTCAGACAGAATGGGCTATGTGTTTGTCATGCATGCATGTCAATTGCATGTGTGTCTCTTACACTAATATACTTGTTGCAATGGCTTGATGTTGGATCAGGGTTGTAGTATGGTTACCATGGAGAATTTATTATTGATTTCATGAAATGTATTTGAAATGAGTATGTGACTGACTATGTATGGATTACATGTCAATTTCAAGGAACCTACTTACATCCTTGTATGTTAGGTTACATTTTCAATATTTTGATTATATGCATTAGTCGTTTAGGTTGATTACAACAACTGGTTGAGTGTATTCGACTACATGTGGTTATGTGTATTTGTAGTTGGTTTGGCATTGCTTATGCATACTTTTGGTTGCATTCGGAAATGTGTACAATGGAATAATGGTTTTTGTATTGAATTATATCATAGCATGCATTGTTGATATGGCCTTGCATTGATGACTAGACCCTAGTTAGAGTAATGTTTATGAGTTGATACATTTTATGCGTATTTCTATATGTTGTTATGGTTACGTTATACATGTATCACATTGATTTGGTAATCTTGTAGACAAGGTATCCTCCCCAAGTCATGCTAAGGTACATGATTTATTGTGATTGGTTTATCTGACATACTATGCCTTGCAAGAAAAAATATAAAATGGCTAGCAATATGGTTGACTACAGAGACTCTCCCTACGAATCCAAAGAGAAATATTGTTTTGGGAACTCTTATGATTTGGCAGTGACACTGAGAAGTTTGAACAAAGATATAAGGATTTTTAAGGCGGATAATGACAGAATCATGTAGTCATACTTCAGAGCTTGTTGTATTTGTAGAGACAAGGACCACTCCAGATCATTCATGAGCAAGAGGACAAAAGTAATGGAGCGTATGGAAGTAGGTATCGTATTAGACATAGGTAAGATCAATTTGACACCATTTGAGATGGAAAATTGTTGGACACTTCGGAGAGGAGAAGGGATAGACATAGGTATGATTCTAGTTCAGATTCAGACAGGCACTATGATCGTCATCAATATCATCCTTACAGGAGGAGTGATAAGGGGTATTTTCCAGATGAATTTAAGAAAGAAAATCCTCCTATGTTTGATGGGGAAATAAAGAAACCATAGGATGCAGAGGCATGGTTTCTTGGCGTGAGGAATTTCTTTAGCTTTCATGAATACTCAAACAACATGACACCTAGAGTAACTACCTTCAGTCTCAAAGGTAAAGCAGACATTTGGTGGGAAGATGTGAAGAATTTCAGGTGTATTCATGACGATGATTTGTCTTGGAGTGAATTTGAGCGGCTATTTAAGAAGAATTGCTTTTCAAAAAAGTACTTTGATGATAGGGAAAAATAATTTTATGAACTAAAGATGGGTTCCATGATAGATGATGAGTACACTAGTAAGTTCTTGGAACTGTTGAGATGTGTGCCTTACCTTAAGGAGGAGAAGGCTAAGACTCAGAGATTCATTAGTGGATTACAGGTTGCATTCAAAGATATAATTGAATTTTATGAGCCTAAATCATTGGAGGAGGCCATTCGAAAGCTAAAGCATTGCTATTAACAATCAAATCACAGAACTGAGACTAAGCTGGACTCAAGACATAATGTAAAGAACAAAGGAAAATGGGATAAAAAGCAAGAAAGACCATAGAGTACAGATAACTAGGAGAATGTTTCACCACCTAAGAAGTTCAATGCATCAGATAGAGGAAAAGTACATCGACCTTAAAGCAGAGTAAGGAGCCCATGCATTGTTGGACTTGTGGCAAAGATCACCTTAGGAGAGATTGTCTGCAACATCAAATGGTAGACCTCATATATATAGTGCATAGGAGGCACAGACTGTTGGATATGTAGGCTAGAGTATTCCTCATATCTATGTAACCGTGGACTATAGGCAAGCAGCGCATTAGGAATCTATCATTGAGATGGATGGTAAGCTCTGTGATCAAGTTATTTATATTTTGATTGACCCTGGATCTAATTATAGCTATGTTAGTCCTAACTTGGTGGGTAAGTGTGGTTTGCATAAGGAGTTGCATGCATAGTCTTGGTTGGTGCAGTTGGATACGCATACAAAGAAGGGAGTTCATCATTGGGTAAGAGCTTGTGCATTTGATTTTAATGGTATGCCTACCATAACACATTTCAATATATTATCGTTGGGCCCATACAATACGTTATTGGGCATGAATTTGTTGTATTTACATAAAACCAAGGTTGACTGCTATGAAAAAGCTATTGAGTGTGTTGCTGACAGTGGAGAACCAAGAGACTTGCAAAGCAAGAAGAAATCCACATTATTTAGGATGGTGACAACTATTCAAGAAAATCGTAGTGACACGAAAGGGTGCAAGCTATTTGTAGTACATATTTCTAATGATAAGGGTAAGGAGGTTGGGGATGTAGATGTGTTGAATAAGTACCCAGTTTTATAGTATTTTAGGGATTTATTTCTTGAGGACATTATAGTGTTTCCACGTCACAGGGAGGTATACTTTTCTATTGAGTTAGTGCCAGGGGAATCTCCAGCATCGAAAGCACCTTATAGGATGAGCACACTTGAGATGGTTGAGTTAAACTTGCAGCTGAAGGAGATGTTGGACAAGGGATACATTAGGCCAAGTGTATCACCTTGGGGTGCACTGGTCTTGTTTGTGAGGAACAAAGATGGTACCCTTAGATTATGCATTGATTACAGGTAGTTGAACAAAGTGACTATTAGGGACAGGTACCCTTTTCTGAGGATTGATGATGTGCTGGATCAGTTGAAGGGAGCAACAATGTTCTTGCAGATTGACTTGAGATCTAGATACCGTCAAGTACGCATCAAAGAGGACGACATATGAAAGACAACATTCAGGACCAGGTATGGGCATTATGAGTTTTTTGTGGTTCCATTTGGCTTAACTAATGCTCTAGCTACGTTCATGTGTTTGACGAATACTGTGTTGAGTCCATATTTGGATAAGTTTGTTATTGTGCTCATTGATGATATACTGGTATATTCTAAGAAAGAGGAAGAGCATGTCGAGCACTTAGGAGTAATGTTGAGGTTGTTGAGAGAGCATTAGTTGTTATCACCAAAAATTGATCATCTAGCCATAATTTACTAGATGGGTTGAAGTACACCATGTAACGCCAATTTTACCATAGTAAAATTGCTTTCACTACAAGAAATTACATAATAAACCACATTTAAAGTTATTTCTTGTTAAACCCATGAAGAATAATTAAATAAATCATTATTTATTTAATTATCTTCTAGGAATAATTAATTAAACCATTGTTTAACTAATATTCCTTGTCATATTTGACCCAGTTATGAGAAATAAATAGATAAATCATTAATTATCTTTTTTTTCTCTAGGAATAATTAATTAATCACTAATTAGTTATTATTCCTTGTCAAGTTTGACTAAATTGCCTAGGAATAGTTAAATCAATCATTATGTGTTTATTATTCCTTAACCATATTTCTTGAGATGATAAATAAATCATTTATTTATTTATTATTTTTGAATAAAAGTATTTAACCAATTTAAATACTTTTTTCCCTCCAACCAAATATAATAAAACATTTCAAATGGTTAATCCTAGAATTTGGTTAATAATATTTTATTATTTCTCATTATTCGAGAATAACCTAATATTTTGTTATAAATAGAAGGGTTTTACATTCATTCTTCACTTTTGATCATTTTCATTGTTGCACTCATTGTTGTAACCTGATTATTATCATTTTCGCACACCATTTTCTTTTTCATTTGAGTTCGCATTGAGCTCAAACATTTTATTTGTTAGGTTTTACACATTGTAGAGGAGAGAGAGACTCTACAAAAGTTGAAGACATTGAGGATAGCCAAGAGTCCATCCCACAGAGGGGGACTCATAACATTATTTTTTCCCTTCATAGGTGTCATCTAATACAATATATTCGTTACATATCTCGTTTCCATTGGATTATTGGAGTTACTTGAGCTTATTTTCTTATTCCATTTTGTTGTTTAACTATTTCTATTGCATAGATCAGGGCTTTGGCATGTTTCGTTTCTATCATTTGTTGTAGATCCATATTGTTTTACAACCATTTTTACAATTGAGGTTGTTTTTCATCGATAGTCTAAAGTGATTTCTTTTCATACACTCTTGATAAGAAAAAACAGCAACAGATGGTTACTCCACTAGGGATTTTCTGGTTGTCGCCAAGAAATGGCGACTCCACTACGTTTTTAATTTTCATTCAGAAACATAGGTGACCTTCAATTTTCAACTTTGGGTTTTTGTTTTTTTATCTCTTAATGTTGTTTACTAACATTCTAACGCTAGGTCATTTAAATTTCTAACTTCTGCAAGTTTTTTGGTTATTTCTACAGGTCACAGGAACCAACCATGTCAGAGACGACAAATTTTTTTGAGACTTTCCACCCAAGAACTGAGGAGCATAAATCACACTTTTCTTCCCCAAACCTATGATTTGGAGGTCCAGAACGCACTTTATGACGCAAAAAGTACGATATCCCTAGAATTAGGTCAGTACCTATGATTTTATGGTTTTCCAAGAATTTTTCTGATCTTTTTCTAGGTTTTGGCGAGAGAAATATGTTGGATTGGTTGACCACTGGCTTAGCCTGCTGAGGCATTGATATACTCTCTTTTGCTCGGAAAAGTGGAATTTAGCCCCTCAGGTCTTCTAGTACGCTTCCACCTTTATAGGAGGAGTTTAGCTGAGTAAGAAGTCTAAGTTTTTGCAGAGCTTTCTGTTAGCGCTTGGAATTCACCTAGGCTGAGATAGACAAACTCTCAAGGCTACATCAAACCATTTCACCTCGTAGCTAGCCCTACGAGGTATGAGAAGGCTCTCTCGGGTCAGATTTGATAGATCTTTCAATAGGATAAGCTGACCAATTATGAATAAAGATATTAGGCTAGTAAACTGATGAGGGGGTTTGATTTGATGATTTTTAGGGGTTTTGGTGGCAATTGGTGGAAGTGCAATTCAGGGTGCGGGGATTGAGCACAGTTTTCACAGGGGGATCTAAGGGGCAAGGTAGGAATGAGTGTTGATGCCTTAATTTGAGATGGATGATCAAAGATGATAGACGAGAAGCTAAAGAGGGCAAACACACAATTCAAATCCTCTCTAGACAGTAGAAAACATTAAAATTGAACAAACTAAAAAGCTGAGCATGTCAAAACATGAGTTCAAACTTTACCACTTCATCTGTCCAATTTAGAAGCATAAGAGAGATGTGAAACACATAAACAAACTTACAAGAACATGTAGAGAACACACCATCAACAATCAGATCCACAAGAATCCTCAAAGATGTCTGTAAAACCCTGGCTTTCCTTGCCTTCAATTGCAGAAATAGATGCACAATATACAATAAAGCTTCCTTACACAAGAGTCCAACCATGAAAATGAGAAGGAGAGAGCATAATATAGACCATCTAGACCATATAACTCCTTTCCCCACCTCTAGGGGTCGAGGTCAGCTTCCTAGGGGCAGTTTGAACTAATTCTAAATTAAGCACTAGATAATAGGCAGTCCAACAACTTGCCTCTATTACTTAGCTAACTGATTCATGCATTAATTTTTCACTTTTTACATCATGGAAGCTTCTAGAAGGGTAAAGAAAGATAAAATCTACCAAAGTGCCATGAAAATATTACATTTATCCATCATCTACAAGTAATAATAGTCAACCATAGTCAAAACAGTGTTTTTTGACCGAAAATGTGAATTCTGGCAAATCTGGAAGTTCTGGTCGCGCCCCTGGAAGTTCTGGTCGCGCCCCTTTACAGCTGTTTTTGAGTGGGTTCCACTGATCCAAATCAGGTGAAAAATGGCTCATTGGAAAGCTTGGCCTGTCTACTTTCCATCCCAAGTTTAATTTCTGAATTTGGTGTTGATTTGACCCCTCAAAAACCATTTATCCCAAGGTCACTTTCTGCAACTCAAAAAGTGGGCAGAAAGTCATTTTTTAGGTGTATTTTGAGCTTTTGGAGGCTCAAAACTCAAAATCAGGCTTCTCCCAAGTATTGGTAATTTTTATTTTTGAATGCCCTTTCCAAAAATGCCAAGTTTGCAAAATTCCGAGCAGCCCTTCAAACTGGTCTCACCCGGGGTGAGACCAGTTCTTGGGAAAAACCTGTAAATTGCACAAAAAATTCACAAATGACAAAATTTTCTCCAAATTTCTTGAAATTTGGGCTGAGAGTCCCCAATCAAGTACCATGCTCAGTCAAATAGGCTTTGGCCAAGGTTTGAAGTGGATCGGGCGTTTTCCTTCGTTTTTGTGCTTTGGCCAACCGTCCTTGGAGCACCTTCGTTCTCGCCGGTATTGTTGACATTTCTCTCAAACCATGACACCTGTGTAAAAAGTGAAAGAGGTTTTTCTTCCTTGGCATGTTTTGGACAAAAACCTCTCGAAGTTTTGCAAAATTCATCTTTGATTGCTCAGAAACAGCTTTTGAGTGTGACTTGTCCCGATGTGTGAAGCAAGGAATTTTGTCGAAATGGAGCGAGATGAAGGGGGTAGGGGGTTTCTAAATTCTTGGGGAAATTTGTGGGAGTGAGGAGGGATGTTAGGAAGCAGGGGAAAGTGGAATCTCAGTGATTGAGTGAGGGGAAGGGGTCGAAAAGGGAAAAACACAGGCCAAACCTAGAAAATTGCCAGGTTGTAGCTAGAAACTAGGGTTTGTGCAAAAATGAGGATTTTGGGGGATGTGAGCGTTGGGAAGTGTTTGATAAGGTACATTAAGGATAGGGGAAGGTGTATGAACATCAGGAAACAAGTTTTGCCGGTGATTTGACCATCCAAGAGAAATTGCCTTCAAAACCCTAGGAGAGGGAAATGACCTTGCCTGGGCGCAACATGAAGCATGAACAAGGTGTAAAATGACTCATTAGACAGTGACATGATAATGAAAACCCTATGAATGATGATAAACTCAGCTGAATAGTGACATGGACTGCCATTTGGGCAAACCCTAGACCTAATGCCTAGTGACCAAATTTTGCTTGAAGACTCACTGAAATGACAAAATTTGACCTTGACACTTCAAAATCACTTTGTAAGAGCACACTTGATCACTGTAGGAAGGCTGGAAAGACTGACACTAACATTGGCTCCAATGGGGATGGTAGCTCCTTGGAGGTGCCAAGAACCTTAGATCTCTGGAAGAGCAGACCAGTGCCTTACAATTATTGGGCAATGGAGTCAAAAACTCAAGCTAAAATGCATGACTGAAAACCGACACAAACTAACTTAACCACAAGACTAAAAATTGACTCATAAAGGACTCATGACTCAACTAAAAACTGACTTGATACTTGAACACACTCGACCAACTGAAAATGATGCTCAAAGGGGAGCTTATTCATCACAACCTACTCTAACAGTTTCATTCATCACCTGATCAAGTGAAATGAAACAACCAATGCAACCAAGTAAGTATTCCGTTTGCTGTTTGAATCCTCCACAAGTGTTCTCTTATGAACAACAAGAGAGAACTACTGAAAGGCAACTCTGATGGCAACTTAGAAATAGATCCGTTGAATGATATGAACTCTCTATCCGCCTCCAAAAACACTGCATAAGGATCTTGAGATTCAAGCACATTGGAACTTAGCTCATACAATGGAGTACTTCTCTTTTCCTCATAGCATGCATGCAAACTTTGATCTGAGCCTTGTGACGAGACCCCTGCTGAAAATGACGAAGAAACTGGCTGCCAGATCAAATTCATATCAGCACATGTTTCAAGCTCACATGTGGTCAATGGAGAAAGACTTTGACTGCAAACCTCATCCAAAACATCAGCAATTGGATCATGAAAAACTTGAAAAGACTGCTGTAATGTATCCATTGAAAATGCATGACATCCTTCTAGCTGTTCATCTTGTTCTTGAGAGATTTTATGAGAATTCTGCCTTATAAACTGAAATGCTTCAAAACAAAAGGGTATAGAATCTTCCTGTATCATCAAATCATCTATTTCGGCTGCCATACCTTCATCTGTAATCTGCCCTTCAAGTTCATTTGATGGCTGCAAATCTGATGTTACAGGCTGCTCAAGAATTTTGTCATCTGTCTCATCCTCAACATTAAATGATTTACTATGCAATCTACCCTTCAAAAACTGAATTGATTCAAAACAAAAGGGTAGGGAACCTTCTTGTATCATTTGATCAAATATGTCAACTTCCATGCCTTCATCTGCAACTTGAAAACCAATGGCATTTGGGGGCTGCAAATCTGAATATGAGAAGTCTTGAACAAGGTTTTTATTGCCTTCAAGAGGATCCAAATCAAGACTAGTCAACAACGGATTTGTGATTGCATGGAAGTTGTCTCTGATGAACTGACACGAATCAAAACAAAAAGGCAAAGATCCTTCACTTACTTCAAAATTTGCTGCACTTTCGTCATCACTGTCATAGCTGATATATGATGGCTGATCGTTGTATTCGAGCTGCTGAAAATGAACTTCTTCCTCCCACAAACGAGCTGCTGATTTGTCTGCAAGATTAGCTTCTGTTTGGAGAACATAATCATCATCATACTCATCAAACCGAGGCAAATCATCATAAAACATATACATCATATCAACAGCTCTCTCTTCTTCACAATGATCTATAAAACAATCACTACGACAATTAGGGTAAGAAACAAAATGTTTTGGATCAGCAACTTGTTCTTCTTCAATCAGCGCGTCATGAACATCATAATCATTCCTTGAGCTGATGTTGTCCATCATTTTTTCCACTGCACTTACCAAAATGTGAAGCTTCACCTCTAGAGATTCGGCCGGATCTATGTTTTTCATCTCTTCTTCCTTCATCCTTGCCCTTCGGATCAACAGATGAGCCTCTACACTTACTGCATTGTTTTGCATCTCGTGAAGTGTTGCAATATCCCTTTCTCTCAACTGAAACTCCATCTCTGGATCAAAGGCACCCGGATAGTGCAAGAGAGCAGATCTAGGAGTAGGTCTTATATCAACTGGGATTGAATAATAAACTTGGTTAAATCTGGCTGAAAATTGTTGTACAGTCTCCCCTGGCAATCTTTTCAGATGGTTATACTCTTCTACAATCAAGAAAAGGTTTTGCCCGATCATCCACCTATCGAGAAAAACTTTGACGAACTGCTCGAAATCTGAGATACTTGCATCAGGCAGGGTTTTGAACCAACTCTTAACTTCAGCTTGCAAAGAAAGAGCAAAAAGCCTCATACTAACATCTTCATCATCAACTTCAAAAAGGTCAAGAAATAACTCAAAATTCTGCACATGTTGCTCAGCGTTGACATTCTTACATTCACCATCAAACCTTGGCAAGTATAGATCATAGTTTTTGGGGAAAGCATGGAGAACATAAGGTAAAACAAGAGGTTTATACCGATCTGGAATTTTACAAGGTATAGGGGTATGTACAACAGATATAAAATCGATCTTGGTCTCTTGGGGCTCATCAATTTGAAGATGATCATTACAAAATTCGAAAAAAGGATCTTGATCAAGCTCAAAGGCATGCAAATCTTTGGTATTCACAATCTTCAAAGGGAAAGAGTCAACTATAGGCCTGGGATCTCTTCTCAAATACAATATGCTTTGCAAAGCTTTCGTTACATTCTTGGGAAAAGAGAAGAAATAATTTACGACAAAGAACAAAATATCTTGGATGAAATTCCAACTTGAGTACCTGATCTTGCCATATTCTCCTTTCATGTTTCTGCTGGTCGGGATCATCCTCCAGTGGAGTCTTTGGATCTGATCTCGAAAATATTTTAGAGTCGCCAAGTGAATGATTTCAGCCTTGCCAGTGTCTAATCGTTGTTCACCATCAACAATCAGATCTGAACTTGATATATGTACTGGGGTAAAATGCAAATGAAGCGCTATGTTCACAAATCCCACGGAGATAGACTGAAGCAACATTTATCTACTAACGCTGATGTAAAACAAGAGAGTTTTCGAAGGCTTCTGGCGTAACTTCAGGCTCCATCTAAGACTTATGAAATAACACATCAATGAGCAAAAGATCAGTTTGTTCTCCCCAGTATGGTCGCCAATATGTTAGCGCTTGGAATTCACCTAGGCTGAGATAGACAAACTCCCAAGGCTACATCAAACCATTTCACCTCGTAGCTAGCCCTACGAGGTATGAGAAGGCTCTCTCGGGTCAGATTTGATAGATCTTTCAATAGGATAAGCTGACCAATTATGAATAAAGATATTAGGCTAGTAAACTAATGAGGGGGTTTGATTTGATGATTTTTTTAGGGGTTTTGGTGGCAATTGGTGGAAGTGCAATTCAAGGTGCGGGGATTGAGCACAGTTTTCACAGGGGGATCTAAGGGGCAAGGTAGGAATGAGTGCTAATGCCTTAATTTGAGATGGATGATCAGAGATGATAGAGGAGAAGCTAAAGAGGGCAAACACACAATTCGAATCCTCTCTAGACAGTAGAAAACATTAAAATTGAACAAACTAAAAAGCTGAGCATGTCAAAACATGAGTTCAAACTTTACCACTTCATCTGTCCAATTTAGAAGCATAAGAGAGATGTGAAACACATAAACAAACTTACAAGAACATGTAGAGAACACACCATCAAAAATCAGATCCACAAGAATCCTCAAAGATGTCTGTAAAACCCTGGCTTTCCTTGCCTTCAATTGCAGAAATAGATGCACAATATACAATAAAGCTTCCTTACACAAGAGTCCAACCATGAAAATGAGAAGGAGAGAGCATAATATAGACCATCTAGACCATATAACTCTTTTCCCCACCTCTAGGGGTCGAGGTCAGCTTCCTAGGGGCAGTTTGAACTAATTCTAAATTAAGCACTAGATAACAGGCAGTCCAACAACTTGCCTCTATTACTTAGCTAACTGATTCATGCATTAATTTTTCACTTTTTACATCATGGAAGCTTCTAGAAGGGTAAAGAAAGATAAAATCTACCAAAGTGCCATGAAAATATTATATTTATCCATCATCTACAAGTAATAATAGTCAACCATAGTCAAAACAGTGTTTTTTGACCGAAAATGTGAATTCTGGCAAATCTGGAAGTTCTGGTCGTGCCCCTTTACAGCTGTTTTTGAGTGGGTTCCACTGATCCAAATCAGGTGAAAAATGGCTCATTGGAAATATTGACCTGTCTACTTTCCATCCCAAGTGGAATTTCTGAATTTGGTGTTGATTTGACCCCTCAAAAACCATTTCTCCCAAGGTCACTTTCTGCAACTCAAAAAGTGGGCAGAAAGTCATTTTTAGGTGTATTTTGAGCTTTTGGAGGCTCAAAACTCAAAATCAGGCTTCTCCCAAGTATTGGTAATTTTTCTTTTTGAATGTCCTTTCCAAAAATGCCAAGTTTGCAAAATTCCGAGCAGCCCTTCAAACTGGTCTCACCCGGGGTGAGACCAGTTCTTGGGAAAAACCTGTAAATTGCACAAAAAATTCACAAATGACAAAATTTTCTCCAAATTTCTTGAAATTTGGGCTGAGAGTCCCCAATCAAGTACGATGCTCAGTCAAAGAGGCTTTGGCCAAATTTTGAAGTGGATCGGGCGTTTTCCTTCGTTTTTGTGCTTTGGCCAACCGTCCTTGGAGCACCTTCGTTCTCGCCGGTATTGTTGACATTTCTCTCAAACCATGACACCTGTGTAAAAAGTGAAAGAGTTTTTTCTTCCTTGGCATGTTGTGGACAAAAACCTCTCGCAGTTTTGCAAAATTCATCTTTGATTGCTCAGAAACAGCTTTTGAGTGCGACTTGTCCCGATGTGTGAAGCAAGGAATTTTGTCGAAATGGAGCGAGATGAAGGGGGTAGGGGGTTTCTAAATTCTTGGGGAAATTTGTGGGAGTGAGGAGGGATGTTAGGAAGCAGGGGAAAGTGGAATCTCAGTGATTGAGTGAGGGGAAGGGGTCGAAAAGGGAAAAACATAGGCCAAACCTAGAAAATTGCCAAGTTGTAGCTAGAAACTAGGGTTTGTGCAAAAATGAGGATTTTGGGGGATCTAAGTGTTGGGAAGTGTTTGATAAGGTACATTAAGGATAGGGGAAGGTGTATGAACATCAGGAAACAAGTTTTGCCGGTGATTTGACCATCCAAGAGAAATTTCCTTCAAAACCCTAGGAGAGGGAAATGACCTTGCCTGGGTGCAACATGAAGCATGAACAAGGTGTAAAATGACTCATTAGACACTGACATGATAATGAAAACCCTATGAATGATGATAAACTCAGCTGAATAGTGACATGGACTGCCATTTGGGCAAACCCTAGACCTAATGCCTAGTGACCAAATTTTGCTTGAAGACTCACTGAAATGACAAAATTTGACCTTGACACTTCAAAATCACTTTGTAAGAGCACATTTGATCACTGTAGGAAGGCTAGAAAGACTGACACTAACACTTTCAACCATATTTTCTAGATCCGTACCTTCCTTTTTTAGATCTTCAGAGATAGGTTGTTTCCATCCAAAGTTCCCTTTTGAACCTTTTTTGGTCATTTACCTTAGGGTGCCACTGTTTGACATAGGTTTCACACCCATCTCCCTATAATTTGCAGCGATTTTCCTCACTGGTTTATTATTGTTGTTGCAACACTTTCAAGCAAAATAGTGTCATTTGATCCTAGTCACATCGATGCTTAGATCTCTTGGACTTTTTTGTGTGTTTTCAGTTGGTTTCTACAACCAACCAATATAGTGTTTGCAAACCCAATTTGGGTGGGGTTTTAGATAGTTGATTTCTTTTTCATTTTCTGCTTTTAATTTCAGTTTATTTTAGTAGTCTTTTTCTTTTTTCAAATGCGATCTAGGATTGATTAATAAACACACTTGCACACACAAGCACACCTTAAGCGAAGGGAATTTGGTTTACACCACCAAGATAAGACTTAAATTAATTATTTTATCTCCCCAAATATAGACAACAACATTATTCTTATCTCCCTTTACCATTTCCATGTCACTTATGTCCTGTAACCATTGCACCACCAAGGTGTTTGTCGCGAAGACTCTTAGGCCTTCATCCCTAGTTTCCACTTGGTAGTATTACTCCTCCCCAAACGGTTTGATTTATTCATCCTCCAAGACCCCATACTGACCTTTTCTTCTGGTTCATCTCATTCCTCATATGATTTTGAGCCTCCTTCACCGCATACCATCATCATGTCAGGACCCGTTGCAGGTGTAGGAAACCAACATGGTGTTGGCTCTAGTTCTACCCCAGTAGTCATATCTAGCGAAACCATTACAAGAACCATTCTGGAAGATCTGTTTCTACCTCTCATGGTTGGGTTAAGTATCCCATATTTTATCCAGTTTATTAATGACCCTATACACCAATGACGATGCTGGTTAGCCAGCTATGATGACCAAGCTTCCCTCCGTCATTCCCAAGTTTGAGGGTAACTCTAGAAAGGACCCACCAATCATGTCTAGCCCTTCCATATGTGGTGTTCTTATAATTCCATCACCAATGACTCCATTCATCTTTGTTTGTTCCAACGCATGCTCAATGGAGATGCTTTAAAGTGGTACATTGATCCGAATTGGATCCTTGAAAATTATTAGAGTTATATGACTATTTCAAATCATGACAGACTTCAAAATATTGTAAACAACAAGATATTAGAAATAACCTCTGTATAATGGTAATTTGCATCCAGCACGGAGCAACAAGGACCTTCGGTCAAAGCGCGCTGGCCGTTGGTCCATGGGGACTGTGCATGGTGCAAAAATGGCAGTTGGGAGGCTCAAACCCAGAAACAAAGGTTGTTTCTGATGTGAAATTAGTGCAAACAAAACCCCTTGAGAAAGAAAAGCCCTAAAGCACTCAGTTACAAGGGAAGCCAGAAAACCGTGGGAAAAGCACTAAAATCGAAGGCGGGTCCCCCACTCCAAAATTGGCAAAAAATCGGAGGCATTTTTGGTGGTAAGCAGGTTTGTTAGAGGACCAAGCGATGCCATACATTGAATGACACATGTCTAGCAGATGAGAGAGAAAACTGCTCTCATCGCGGGGTAACGATCAAGCAAGTCAACCACGCGATAAAAGCGATGACTATAGGATCTAGAGGCCCCAGATCAAACAGCGGAGATTGCACCTGATGGGAGACTAGATTTGGAGGGAGAAATAAGCTATGGTGCATAAAGGTTTGAAGTCCAATTTGACCGCTGAGCTAGCGGATGAATCATTTCACAAAATAACCAAAATAATGACCATTCAAGGAAGAGCTGGTGCTCAGTTTGTGAGAGGACAAGTGGCCACGTCCCTGTGAAACGTTATATAGTGGCGATGACGTAGAGGTAGGGAATTCCAAGTGGACAGAAGCTAGTGATATGAAGAGATGGAAGAGGAAGCGAACAGTCAAGGAACGGATTGACTTTAAGTCACAAAGAGATAGTGAGATAGAGGGAGACAAAATAGAGAGTGAAGCAAGAAGCAGAGAACATATAAGTCAAGCTAACCTATAGAGCTAAGGTAGCATCGAGCAGAAAGAACCAGGCTTGAGAGGTTCAGGCAATCCCTATGAGGATATCTATCGGGAACTAAGTATCAAATTGGACTCATCTCATTAAGACCAATTGAGGTTGAGACTTGGTAAGGGGGAGTCTATGTACTCTAGTGGCTTCGGGAATCCAAGTACCACCCTACTAAGCATTCGTTGTTACAGGAGACTCAAATTGAGCTCCCTCATTGTAAAAATCTACTTAAAGACACAATAAAAAAAAAGCCACCACTGAAAGCTGGATCGGAGATGTAGCCCAGGAGGATTGGGTGAACTCCTTATTAAATTGTTGTGTTTCTGTTTTTCTTAATGTGATCTCATACTGTTTTCCAGTGTCTGTGTTTTTTCAATCTTATCAATCCGTTGCCTAAGATAACATAGAAACACACCAACACATGAGTTTGTAATACCTTCATTAATTTTCTGAGGTCACCTAGGAGTGATTTCAGAACAAGTGGTATCAAAGCTCTAGGTTGTTAACGTTAGACAAGCTTGTGTTGGATTTAATTGCTGAATGCTAACTAGATCAAACCTCAAATTAGGAGAAGGAGAGTTGGTTGAAACTAATCCTGAAATTGGAAGAGTCTATCCTCAGAAGACAATGTTGGAGGAAGGTTCTGTGGGGCCAGACCCTCAATTTATCGATAGTTTCCTAGCCATAAGGTCCATGGTAGAGGAAATGTATAAGGACTTTAGAAAATATAAAGATGAAGATGCATCAAGCTCCAAACAAGATAAAGGAGAAGAAGAATATTTCCTCCATGACCACTCAAAAGGCAAAGGGAAAGAAGAAAGATTTCTCACACCTCCTAATAGCCCTGAAAATAAAAAGAATACATCTTTGATTAAACTAGATGTTAGATTTGATTTACCAATATATGATGGAGAGTTGAATGCAGAGAAGCTAGACAATTGGATTAGACAAATTGATGTTTATTGCAGAGTGCAGAGTATTGGTTCAGACAAGAGTAAGATTCAGCTAGCCAGCCTAAGCCTTGGAGGCACTACCTTGGTTTGGTGGGAAGGTAGAACCCAAGCTGACATGAAGAGACATGGTAAGACTATTTCTGTCTAGAGTGAATTTGTTTCTACAATCAAAAAGCAATTCTATCCATTGGCCTACATGTAGCAAGCCATGATGAGTTGGCAAACTCTTCATCAGTTGAAAGTGCAAAGTGTACAAGGTTACACCCAAGAATTTAGGAAGAGAGCATTGATTCTAGAAATCTCATTAGACTCACCTGAGACTCTGTTGAAGTACATTGGTGGTCTATACAGTTACATGAGGCACACTATCCTCATGTTTAATCCCACTAGTATAGATGAGGTATTTGTTCAAGCTATGCATCTAGAAGCTAGAGGAAAGAATGGAAACCCAGAAGTTAGGGGATCATCCCAACCCATTGCAAGAAAGAATAAGGAGAAAAGAAAACATAAATGGAAAGAAAGGAAGGCCAACACTGCATAGAAGAGAAAGACTTCATGCACTCACTGTAAGAAGGATGGGCATAATGATGAGCATTGTTGGATTCTACATCCCAAGCTGAGACCTAAGAAGTTTGAGGGCAAGAAAAAGAAGGCTGATGCAGCTATTCAAAAAGATTTGGAGTTGGACTCAGGAGATGAAACAACCACTGCAGCCACATGTATAAAAGGTAAGAGTTTTGAAGCATCTACTAGTAATTCTACACAATATACTATTGATGAAGAAAATGAGAGAAAAATACATGAGATTTTTCATATTTGATTTATTTCCAAACATCAAAAGATTGATACTTTGTTTGATAGTGACTCACAAGTGAATTTAATTTCTGAAGCAATTGTAAAGAAGATGGGATTACTGACTACACCTCACAAGAAACCATACCCATTAGGATGGTTAAGTGATAAAGCACAACTACAAGTGACAAGACAATGAAAACTTAAGTTTTCTTTTCGATCAGCATTTGTAGATGAGATTGAGTTAGACATAATTCCTTTGGATATATGTGGAATTTTTTTTAGGAAGTCCTTACTTGTATGATAGAAAAGATATCTTCTATAGAGCTGAGAACAAGTATCTACTCATTAAGGATGGAATCGAATATTTTGTAAGAGCTCACAAGCTCAAGAATAACTATACTCTCATAAACTCAGGGCAGATGAAATGAATGATAAATTCATGCAAACAATTTTTACTGATGGTTGTAAAGGAAAATAAACCTGATAAAACCGATGTATTTGAGGGTTGTGATGCTAAATAGCAAACTAATTTAGAAAAATTTGTTTCAAAGTATGATATATTATTTCAAGAACCTAAAGGTTTGCCACCCAAAAAGGAAATAGTGCATGAAATTAATTTGCAGCAAGATGCTCCATTGCCTAACATTGGAATGTACAGGTTGTCCGCTTTAGAGAATGCAGAAATCAAGAAGCATGTACAAGAGTTGCTCGAGAAGGAGTTCATCAGACCTAGCACATCACTATGTGGGTCACCAATTGTTTTGGTGAGAAAGAAATATGGCTCATGGAGAATATGCATTGATTACCGAGCACTGAATAAGATAACAATAAAAAATCGTTATCCCATTCCTCACATAGATGATCTATTAGATCAATTGAAGGAAGTTGTTTATTTTTCCAAGTTAGACTTGCATAGTGGATATCATCAGGTCAGATTGGCAGAACAAGATGCATGGAAGACTAATTTCAAGACAAAGCAAGGATTGTATGAGTGGCTGGTTATGCCTTTTGGCTTAACTAATGCTCCTACTACTTTCATGAGAATAATGAATGATGTACTTAGACCTTTTCTTGATCATTTTGTTATTGTGTATCTAGATGACATTCTGATATTTATCAAAACATGGGAAGAACATTTAAATCATGTTACGTAGATACTAGATGTTTTGAAAAGAGAAAAACTTTATTTTAAACTCTCAAAATGTGAATTTTTCAAAACATCTTTGAATTATTTGGGACATATAGTAGGGGGTGGTGAATTGAAGATAGATCCCTCTAAGGTGGCAGTATTTTTAAACTGGCCTAAACCCAAATCTGCTACAGAAGTTAGAAGCTTCTTAGGAGCAGCACAATATTGGAGAAAGTTCATTTCTAACTTTTCCTTAATTGCAGCTCCCTTACATGCTTTAACAGGATTGAACAAAGTGTTTCATTGGGGAGGCAAACAACAGAAAGCCTTCGACACCTTGAAAGAAAAGATTAGTACAACACCAATACTAGCACTGCCAAATCTTCAAAGACCGTTTGAGATCCAAACATATGCCAGTGACTATGCCATGGGTGCAGTGTTAACACAGCATGGTAAACCCATATGTTATCATTCTGAGACATTTAATTTTGCAGTAGTTAACTATCCCACATATGATAAAGAATTGTATGCATTAGTACAAAGTGTGAAAAAGTGGAAACATTACTTAATGGGAAAAGAAACAATTATACATACTGATCATCAACCACTTCAATATCTACACTCCCAAACTAAGTTGAAGCAACCAAGACACTATAGATGGATGGGTTTTTTACAAAAGTTTCATTTAGTCATCAAATATTAAAAGGGCATACACAATAAAGTTGCATATATGTTATCTAGACACATTATAAATGAATCTACTATACTTAAGCATAATTCTATGTTACATGAGAGCTACATTGAACAATATGATCAAGATATATACTTTAAAGATGTATATGCAACTTTAAGTCAAGGAAAATGAGTATAAGAATTGTATTATCATATTAAGGACCGACTCCTATATCATTGTGGGGAGTTACGCATTCCACAGACTGAAAGAGTAAAGATAATTCGAGAAGCACACACTTCTCTAATATCAGGTCACTTTGGGGTAAGTAAAATAGTTGCACATCTACAAATATTTTGTTATTGGTCAAAAATGAATGAGATAGTTTCTAGTTATGTACGAGGGTGTACTATGTTTGCTAAAAGCAAGTATAGCAATATAAAACTAGGCATGTACACTCCATTACCAGCTCCTTCTCATCATTGGAAAAGTGTTTCTATGGACTTTGTTGGAGGAGTGCCTAAATCTAGGAAAGGTCATGATTATCTGTATGTTGTTGTGGATAGGTTTAGAAAAATTTGTATTTTGATACCTTGTAATAAACATATTATAGCTTAACAAACTGCAAAACTGTTCTTTCAGCATGTATGGGTTCATTTTGGATTACCCACTTCCATTGTATCTGATCGATACACCCGATTTGTGGGAAAGTTTTGGTCAAGTCTGTGGGAACTAATGGACACCAAACTGAAGAAAATCACAGCTTTCCATCCGCAAACCGATGGCCAGACAGAAGTAGTCAACAAGACAGTGATCTAGTTGCTCAAGGGATATTGCAGAAAACATTCTAAGCTTTGGGATGAACATTTGTATTATGTGCAGCATGCTTACAACCAAGCCAAACATTCTTCTACACAGAGATCTCCTTTTGAGACCTGTTTTGGTTTCACACCAAGGTCTCCCTTGGATTTTGTCTTTGATAAGGACACAGCAACTGAGGGATACAACGATGTGGACAGGGAAACTAGGTTCATTGAAAAAATCAAAGAGATCCACCAGGCCGTACAGGAACAACTAGAAAAGAGCCAGGCCAAATACAAGGCAAGGCATGACAAGCATCGGATGGGGCATAGTTTCTAGGTTGTGATCAAGTCTGGTTGTATATCAGCAAGGACAGAATGCAAGGTGAAGGTAAAAATCTAAGGCCTATTAGGTATGGACCTTTCAAAATACTTGAGAAAATTGGTGAGAATGATTTTTGCCTTGATCTACCAGCTTACATGCGCATCTACTCAGTCGTAAATGCAGATAGCATGATATTGTTTGAACCTTCATGAATTGAGGATCCTAAAGAGAAGATTCAGTTGCCTTCTATTGATGACCTGCTACCTGAATATCTTAATGAATTATAGGAAAACACAGTTCTGGATAGGAAGGTGAGAACGACACACAGGGGATATGTTGAATACCTCAGAGTTGGGATCATGGGTTCAAAGCTAAGTAGTGTAAAGTGGATAGAGATTGGACATGTGAGAAAGTTGTATCCTCACTTAGTCAATGCTTGAAAACTAACTTTTGGTGGTCCAAAAGCTTTTTCAATGGGAAGGCCATGATCTGAATTGCATCCTTGAAAATTATCAAAGTTCTATAACTATTTTAAATCATGACAGACTTCAAAATCTTGTAAACAATGATCTATCAGAAATAACCTCTGTGTAATGGTAATTTGCAGCCAACACAGAGCAACGAGGACCTTTGGTCAAAGCACGTTGACCGTTGGCCCATGGGGACTGTGCATGGCACAAAAATGGCAGTTGGGAGGCTCCAACCTAGAAACGGAGGTTGTTACTAATGCGCAACTAGCGCTTTGCAGGGAAATCCCCTCAAGAATGAAAATACCCGAAGCACTCAGTTACAAGGGAAGCCAAAAAACTGTGGGAAAAGCGCTATTCCAAAACTGGCAGAATATCGGAGGCATTTTGGGCGGTAAGTGGGTTTGTCAGAGGACCAAGCGATGCCATACATTGAATGACGTGTTTCTGGCGGATGAGAAATAAAACCGCTCTCATCGCGGGGTAACGGTCGAGAAAGTCAACCATGCAATAAAAGCGATGACCGTAGGATCTAGAGGCCCCAGATCTAATGGCAGAGATTGCAGCCGATGGGTGACTGGATGTGGAGGGAGAAATAAGCTATGGCACATAAAGGTTTGAATTCTGATTTGACCACTGAGCTGGTGAATGAATCATTTCACAAAATAACCAAAATAACAACCATCTGAGGAAGAGCTGGCACTCAGTTCATGAGGGGACAAGTGGCCACCTCCCTATAAAATGTTACACAATGGCGATGACACAGAGGCAGGGAATTACAAGTGGACAGAGGCAAGCAATCTGAAGAGACATAAATGTGAAAAATCAAGGGACAGATTGGCTTTAAGACCTAAAGAGATAGTGAGACAGAGGGAGATAGAATAAAGAGTGAAGCAAGAAGTAGAGGACAGAGAAGTCGGGCTAACCTGTAGAGCTAAGGCAGCATCGAGCAGATAGAACCAGGCTTGAGAGGTTTAGGCAATCCCTATGAGGATATCTGTTGGGAACTGAGTACCAAATTGGACTCATCCCATTAAGACCAGTTGAGGTCGAGACTTGGTAAGGGGGAGTCTGTGTACTCTAGTGGCTTAAGGAATCCAAGTACCACCCTACTAAGCATTCGTTGTTACAAGAGACTCAAATTGAGCTCCTCATTGTAAAACTCTTCTTAAAGACACAATAAAAAAAGGCCACCACTGAAATGTGGACCGGAGATGTAGCCTAGGAGGATTGGGTGAACTCCTTATTAAATTGTTGTGTTTCTATTTTGCTTACTGTGATCTCATACTGTTTTCCAGTGTCTGTGTATTTTGCAATTTTATCGATCCGTTGCATAAGATAACATAGACACACACCAGCACATGAGTCTGTAATACCTTCATTAATTTTCTGAGGTCACCTAGGGGTGATTTCAGATCATACATTGACCAACCCTCCACTTCACATTCCACTTTCTTGACGTTTGCTAAAGCATTCCTTTCATATTTTCAGTTACCTCTCTAATACGAAACTAGTACAGAATGGAATGGTGTAGAAGGAGGAGCATGTGTTGTGCTCTACCCTTCGAAGGTCGAGTCTACCTTGATTGCTTTCTCAGGACTCTTTTAGCTCCTATTTCCAAATATGTCACCTCTCACTTTCCTCAGATATAGGAAGAGGCTATCCAGACCACTCTTAGAAATGAATTGATTTATGCTCAATCCAATTATGTTTATACCATTATACCAGACCTCCTTCATCTTGGTGGTGCCAATGCACCACGGGAATATCACACTATCAATGGCATTTTTTGATCTATTTCATATCCTTTGTCATATACTCAGTTAAGTTATGGCCAGCAGCAAGGGGGCACCAGTTCCTCCAACATTTATCCCCCTCCTACCAGTAATGTCTATTAAGGACAAAGCATATATTATGCATTCACCCAACCACATCATTAGATTTTAGGGCTAGCTAGTGCTCAACCTTTCTACCAAACCATTACCCCTTCACCATATTACACATACGCATTGTCGAGCACCCCAACCCCTTAGGCATTAGCGCTACAGCCTCCCATGCACCTTAGCCCTAGCAGCCACCACCCCCTTAGGGTCAAGTGTATGAACAACAGAGTGCAACCAAACCCAAAAATTTGAATAAAATTAATAAGGGGAAGGATAACAAGGGTAACCAAGGTAACGAGGTTAATCAACCTAATCAACCCCAAGGGAACTAACCTAACACCAAAAAATAGCAATAGGGCAACCATCCCAAGCAGAACAAGGTTGTTCATACGAACAAGCTTTGTGCATTTTGTGGTGTACATGGCCATTATACTCATGAGTGTCCCCTCTTACCTCAAATGAGCCAAATGTGGGAAGCCCAATAAGCTTTTAGAGATCAACTGCCCATGCGACAAACGCCTCAGAATCCTGTGCCATATCAACGATCATGCTTATGAATCCCTTCCCTCAATATGGATTTTTGTTGCTCAACCAAAGAAAGGTCAAGTAGCCCACCCTCCCCAACCTTCTGGTCATGGTGACTACCATATTCTCATGATGAATTCTGAAGGGATCAATACCTCAAATGTCAACTTGAAAACTTGGTCATGTCAATATGACAAGCCATTGACTTTGTCTACAACCGAGCCCAAAGCAAAAGAATCTACTGAGTTTCTTATGACACCGAATGTTCCCTTACGGATCCCTTAGCACAAGCTCGATTCCATTCCCAAGATCCCCAAATGACCATTTCTTCGTAATGTGGCTTCTAACTGAGTTTCCTACACGTATACTATAGTAGATGACTTGGCACAATCACCTACCGCCATGTCAATTGTGGAGGTCCTCCAGTCATACCCATATCAGAAGAAAGCTCTACTAACTATTTTGGGTTTAGTAGACCCTTCAGATGATCATTTGATTGTCTTTCATGTTGATTGTTAGAACATCCTCCCTTACCCCCATCTATTTCTTTCCAGATACTAGTCCAAGTTCGTAATGCCATCATCTCTCGATGCATTATTAATGAAGGGGCATCCACCTGCGTGATGTCCACTATTGTTTGAAAGCAACTCAAGTCACCTGAATTGGCCCCATCCACCATCACTTTGCGTGCATAGGGTGGTCACCCCTCCCAGCCTCTCGGCATGTATCACAATTGTCCAGTGACTCTTACGAGCGAGACTGTCAAAGTACACATTGAGGTTATTGATGCGCCTCTATATTACAACATTCTCTTGGGTCATAGTTACACATACACCATGTCATTCATCACATATTTTTTCTTCCACAAGATGTTCTTCCCCTACGAAAGGAAGAATGTCACTATCGATTAGTTGACATATTACGAGCCATCATCCTTAACCTCCCCTAAGCCCATTATCTCATCGATGTCCAACAAGCAGTCTGCCACCACTCTTACCAGTGTTTCACCAGAAGTCTAAAAAGATTCCACCTTGTTGGGTTCTTTCCCTGGTCCTCCCCCTCTCATCTTTGAGCCCAACTCATTGAGTTTCTGCATGTTATAAGCCTCACGGGCTGCTCTAAAGCACTCTAGTACCTCTGCTCAACAACCAACTCCTCTGCACCTTGTTTTTGCGACTTTAGTCGAGCCATCAAGATCTACCCCTCAAGGACCTCCTCTTTTTGTGGGTGCCTCTCCTTTGTTCCCATGAGGAAATTTTCCTCCATGTCTTAACCATCCACAAATTGTTTCGCCAGGATATTATCCTGTAGGACAAATACATTTCTTATTTCCTCCTCCTTGAATATTTTATGTCACTATCATGGCTTTGTTGAGTCTCCCTAATATGACTTTGGGGATCCCAGTCTGGTGCATTGATCCTCCAGTGAGCACTCATCCTGGTCAGCTCAGACCATATTATGATTTGACCCTAGTTCAACTGATTCCTACAACCTCTATCATTGCTCCAGTGTCACCAAAACCTTAAAAGGGACCCACTCCTATTGCAAAATCATCTAGATAGGGGGGCAAAGCCAGGAAGAAGGAACCTAAGGACAAAGCTCCCCAAGCACCTCAAGCTCCCAAGCCTCCAAATTTGACACCTCCATGTGCTTTGTGTGATTTGTTGGGCATGCCACCAATAATTATCCTGAGCTTCCTCATCTCAAACCTTTGGTTCATGAAACATTTCCTAATCCTAATATCCCTAAGGTCCAAGTTACCTTACCAGATTTAGCCAAAAGACTTAACACATTGCGCACAAATCGCCTGTGTGCCTTGTGTAATCATTATGGTCATTATTCCCATTACTTCCTACGTCTCTGTTACAGGGAAAAGTGTCTACACAGAACTGCTTATCCCACTAAGGTGTGGTAGCTACCTTAGAAACAAACAAAGTAAAGCTACTTTCATTTTTCCTTTATGAAATATAGATAGAGAAGAACAAACAAGACCAACCTCTGTCTTGTGCTAATCTCCTAGTTCAATTCCTCTCTCTCTTGAGAGTCTTTCACTACTTGCTCCCTTGTACGCCCAGCTTCACAAAGTACCTGTAGGATCACAGTAGCATAGCGCTATACAAGAACATGGATCTATAATCATAAACAATCTAGGATCAGATGCAAATTGACCATACAAATGCATAAAACATAAATGACACAAGAGTATGGAGGAAAACTTGAATAGCTTTTATTGATAAACAAGAAAGAGCCAAGGGAGTTACAACCAGCTGTTTTGGCCCAGCATCATCCTCTCAGCAAGTAAGCCCCTCTTCACCTCATACAAAGCTTATATTACCCAACACTCTGATGTTGTCTCAAGAA
The DNA here is from genome assembly GCA_031772625.1 of Pinus tabuliformis. Taxonomy (NCBI): domain Eukaryota; kingdom Viridiplantae; phylum Streptophyta; class Pinopsida; order Pinales; family Pinaceae; genus Pinus; species Pinus tabuliformis. Next base: position 817,416,169 of record CM062806.1, on the reverse strand, counting down.
ACCAACAGCAATTCCTTACAATATGCAAAATTCCAGCCTCTGGATCTTTGGGATGAGGGATCCATATATAGATATCTGAAAGGGAGATGAGTCAGCTTGTGATTTGATTAGTGTCTTCCCTCTGATATTTCTTGCTTCCACTTGGATATTGATGATCTCTTACTCATCCTTGGTTGAATTCATAGAGGCAAGTGTCACAGGAGAAGTTTCTAGAAGATTCCATGCCTCTCCACCTCACGGAATGACACTGCCATTTGTCACTTCTCGCCCATCGCACCCCATAGAAGGGATTTTTGAAATGCAACACACCCACAAAGTGTATTTAGGAGAGATGCAACGCACTTTGCCTATGGAGCAGCTGAAATGATCCTGTTTTGACCAATTTTGAGCAGTTTTTCATGGAGAACTTCTGGGAGAAGCTGTAATCAGTTGACCTTGTTCCTTTAGGGGTTAGAACAACACTTTTAGGGACTTAGGAGTCCTTGGTTTATGGACATTTCATGCTTGGGGTTGTAGTTCCCAAAAATGTCTATAACAGTTGCCCCCTAAAGCATGAGGTCGTTAATCTTTTGATGTCGATTGAAATGATTTATTATGAGGATTCGAAGTTCTTTCAAGCTGAGAGGAGACCTGTAATAAGATACAATACAATACATTATCTTCATAATATTTTCATGATCTAGCTGAGGCGGGCATCCCCATGCGCAGCTTTATAAATTCATTTTCATGTACATAGGACAGACAATCGTCTGAGTATAGACTGATGATTCTGGTAGAGTCATCATCCCTTTGACTGGATGATTGTCTGTGCAGCAACAATGTACATTTGATGTCTTTATTTCCCTGAATATATATCGCAGCCCGGATGGATGAAACTAGATCCGGTGTCTTCAATCTCGTTTGATCTTCACTTGAAGTACAAGTCTATCCATGTGAGAGATGTTCTGGAGTCGAACATGGAAAGACATCGCCTGGTTACCAGCCAATGATGTAATTTGTTAACAAGCGCGAGAGGAATCACCGATAATGATAATGACACTCAAGGTACTGCAGTACAATTCATGTGGTTGAATAAAGGACTTGGCGTCGAACACCACGCAAAATCTTTTGGTCGAAGGCCATCAATGTAAACCTATCACCGGAAGTGAGAAACTTGCCATTGAGGCATGCAAGCTTCAAAGTACTGAACGAGGTGTTCCTAGATCGACTTCTTGGATAATGAGCTAATGTCGACAAGAAGCGATCCATCACAGGAGGGCCTTAATGAATCCCACATCAATGACATGGAACGGAGCAAATGATTTTAATGGAGGTGAAAACAATCTGATGACATAAGGTTCAGGGTGGCGGTCATGAAAGAATGGAGTGTAAATGTATTATAGCGGGTGAGACACAGGTGAATTCTCTGAATGACTTCTCTTGAACATATCGGCAACACTGACGTGATGGATTGGTAGCATTAACCCCAAATGTGGATGGTGTGATGGGACCATGGTGATGTGACCGGTGAATGAAACAACCCAACCTGACTTGGATGCGGAGTGAAAGTGTCATGTTCAAGAGCGACTTGCTACCAACAAAGTTTCTTCAAGTTTTCTTCCCAATTTTCCCCAGTCATTACTGACCAATACCTCTTTATTTTTGTCAAGCTTGAGGAGGATAACATATTCTTGTTCTATAATTTTCCCTTCGGGCAAACCCATCGTTATGTTTTAACGAGCCTAGCGATAGTGAAACTCGTTCTTGTCTGCTATGGACAAGTTTGTCGTTATTAAGTTTTAACGAGTTTAACGACAAAGATAACTCAGTCCTTTTCAATTTTAGAGAGTCTGAAAAGGGACGTAAAGGAAACTCCAAAATTCCTTTTTTGTCATCTAATCCCTTAAGCCCGAAAAAGTATAAAACAATACAGAAGGGATGAATTTTCGATACTTTTAACGAGCCAAACAAAACAAGCGATCGATCTTTTTGTGTAATAATCCCTCAAGTCCAAAAAGATTAAAATCTAAAGGAGGGATAGCACTTCCGGTCCCTTTAAAGAGCTGGAGAGGCCAATGGCTCGACAATCTTTTCATATTTTACGAGTCAATTGAAAAGAGCTTAAAGGAGACTCATCTTTTGAGGAACGAGTGATAAAATTAGGTAGCAACTGATTCAAGGTAAGGTTTGGAATTTTCCAATCACGGCAGTGTTACAAGGATGGCTAGTGGGATCACTCTTCGCAGCTGTTCCTCAAAAGGGGTAAACAATCAAATGGAGGTGAATGATCAACCAATACAGAGCGGAGGTGATGATGAGAACACGACCAAGGCTTTAAAGGTTGAAGTACTACATTCACGATGGTCATTTACCGGGAAAATAGTTCATTTTTTAATGAGCTTAAACGCGGGGAGAAACATTTTCTCATGACTTATGTTTATTTTTTAACGAGCTTGAACTATGTGCTAAAACTGCTCGATTAATCCAGTCGTATAATAAGAACATCTCATATATGAAAACGGTAATTTTTAGAGTTTTGCCCCACATCCTTTCTTTATGCAAGTTAGGAAACGACCAATCCTACGAGTTTAAAGGGTTAGAGGACCTACAAATTTAAAAAATAAATAGTCGCTCTTTGCTTGCATGCCAAAAGGTTTGCATGCCCCCAGGTATAAAACAGAGTTTCAAGGTCACCTTTCAAATCTCCAACAAAACATTTGTTTTATCAGGAAAGGTCTACCTCTTTCAAGTTACCAAATATTGTTCTATTCACAGCGCAAACAAAACACTTCTTCGGTGATGTCTACCGAAATAGACAAAGGTGAGACAATCCACTCACATAACTTTGACGAGGGAACCTTATTCCAGTCTAACCCCCTTTTCCAATCATGGACGGGAGTACAGACTAGTCATATATCTCTCACGGAAACCTACCCTATACCCGAAGTTTTCCTGCCGAACCAGACCAGGGTGCATGCCCCCTGGGTTTCAATCATGTTTTCCGAATCACTCGCGCTCATCAGTTGGATGGACTGGAGATTGATGAGACATTTCTTGTGTGAAAAGACCATTTAGGGATGGTATATGACTATTTTCCATGTGTGAACCGGGAAATGAAAGTTGGTCTACGAGCTTGACCACTCTTCCTTCGTGCGGAAAACACATTACTCTAAAGAGTGATGAGACAATTGCTCCCATGCAATAAATATAGTCTCGTCCAAGGAGTAGATTATAATCCAGGGGTCCTTGGACTACCATTATGTTCATTTGAACAATTTTCCCTCTCAATGTTATGGGCACATTGGGAAGGATCCCTAATGGTCGATCGGTTCCTTTGTCAAAGCCTGTTAGATTTCTCATCTCAGGCAAAAGCGATGGCGAACCAAGCGCTTTCCAAGCAGTCGAGGAAAGGATACTCACAGAAGCCCCTTCATCTATGATGGTACCGGCCATAACCATTATATATATTTGAGCAATGATTCAGAATGGTATACTAGCTGGTAAACAGGGTCTGCCTAGTTGATTCCAGTCGAAGGAGACAACTAGGTTGCTTGGAGGTGGGACTGAATAGACGGTCGGGTACGATTCCAACGAACTTCCTTCCTGGGGTAAAGGAATGGGTGAATTGTCCCCATTTCATCGGAGTCTGTGCTTACGAAAAGAATTTGGACGATGTCATCCTTATTCTCTTCTGTGACTGTATCATTTGAAGATGGAACCACTGAAGGCAAGACCGGGTCAACTGCCACCTCGACCTTTTGACTTTCATCTGGTATGGGTTCAGATGGTTTGTCTTCAATGGTAGATGCTTCGGCCGACCACCTGAGCGAGTCAGCCGGCTTTTCAACTAGTGAAGGACTCGACAAGAGTTTTTTATATCCAGGAGGAAGTCGTAACGGTGAAACCAGACGATCGTCCAAAAATCTTTTAGCCTCATCTAAGAAGGGACAATGGTGGACGGTGTGATTGCCTTCACACAGTTTACAAGGAAATCTATATTTTCCTTTTTGTCCTGGGGCTTCACTTTCACTAGTCAACGGTGTGTTTTCAACATGATCATCAGAGGTTGACAACACCGGGTTGTGCAAACGAGGAGACCAGTCCCTTAAGATCCGAGGGATGCAAGGACAACCTCTACGATAGTGGTCTCCTTTGCAAATGACACATGGTGATTTAGGCCTGGTCAGTGCAGTGTGTGGATTTTCGCTAGACGATGCTTGGTTGCCCCCTTTCACTTTTGGCTCCTTCTTCTTCTTCTCTTTCTTCTTCTTTTCCTTTTTCTTCTCAGGTACTTGATTTTTGGCTTTACCAACCCCATCAAGCGAAGAAGGAGGAGAGGAAGAATTGGAGGAAGTAGAAGGTTGGTGGGTAACTCTAGATTCGTCTAGTTGCTGACTCGATTGTTCAGGAATTGTGGTGTTCTGAACGACAGAGGTTGAGAAGAGCCATACAGGCAAGCCAATTGTCAATCCTGGAAGCGACAATATGGCCATATGGGGTGCACCAACATCTCCCCAAGAGGATAAGGGACTAGGATTTCCTCCAAGGGGAATTCCTTGGTTGGTGGGTTCCATTTTCCCAACCTAAGATCAACGTAGGAAAAGGTGATGATTATTCCATTTAAAATAAATTTTAGACTCTTTGACACAACTTGTTTTTTCAATTTTTAAGAGTCAAGAAAAAAAAAATATGACTCTAGTTGCCTTTGATTTTTAATGAGCCTAAAGTGACAATTGCTCAGATGGACCTTTTTCGTTAAGGAGTCTGAAAAGGAATGAAAGGGACTACTCTGGAAATCTAGGTAGAGGGATTACCAAACCAATCACAAAACTATAGAATACCTTTTACGGTATGGTAGTCAATCTTCCCGAATGTTGTGTTCAGTGCATTGCGATCGATAGGGTAGTAGACACGGCTTCCTATGGATAAAGGATTAATCCTATTGTGGTCTCCCAAAATATACTCGACGGTACGTGGGAGCACAAGTCTGTACTGGCACTTATCGTCTCAAAGCGAAGGAATCACCCAACCATCAGTGAGAAAAACAGTTACTAGGCTTTACGATGCTAGAATACGTCTCTAGCCTAGACTTCTAGATGTTGTGTGTTAGGTTCCAAAGCGTTGTTAGATTCATTGAATTTATTTTATATTTGATCTTGTTTATGAAATTTTCCTTTCAGGTTCACCGCGAGATGTAGATGTATAATTCCTAAAATGCAATCTAAGACGATAAACAGTCGTTTATCTTCTTTGTGCAATGAAAATCCTAGCTACTAAGGAAAGATAGATAGTATTCTTTCACAAAGAGCAAAGAGCACACACTAAATGCACAATCCTAAATCAAACCAATCAAACAGTCTAAATGCAAATGCACATGCATGTATTTTTTTTCGGCTTTCTTAGTATGTGAATGGTAAAAATAAAGCTAATGCACAAATCTAAATTACTTTTCAAACGACAATTACTAGCAAGTTTCTTTTCGAAATCAGAAATGGAGACAATCACAACATTTTACGATTTGGAAATGAATACTTGTTTTTGACACTAGAAAAACTACAAATTCAAACCAAATACAATAGTAACAGGATAATCGACTATCAATAGCAACCAAACTCTTTCCTATGACTGAAAATGACACTTGCGACACTTTCAAATCAAAGGACGACAGTACGATTACGTTACCTTTTGCAAAGGAGAACTGAAAATGACTCAACAAATACACAAAAACATTTACAGTTCTTTTGCACAGAGGAGGCAGAATAACAGCAAGGAAAACGGGTTTCAAATAGAGATATACTGATTACAGGCAGCGAAACTCATGAATAGCACTAGAAAGAATGAATCACAGAAACCAAAACTGAACAATGCCTAGTCTTATCAGCGCACCTGTAACACAGGGAATTTGAAATGCAACGCACCTACTACACTCGGGAAGTGTGCTGAATTTCAGATTCACAGAACAGTACCTGCGTTGGGCCAGAGACGAGACTTTTCTTGGGTTACGGGTCACAGTTTGCAGTTCAGTTCATGGGTTTTGGCCGAGCAAATGGTAATCAGTAATGCAACAATCAGGGGTAGATCTAAGGAGGTTCTAAGAGCTACCACAAGGGGCAATCAGAGAGTTTGTAAATCAGTTGTTTTATTTATAAACAAATCCCGGAGATTGACTGAAGCGGAATTTATCTACATTGAATTTGCATATAAAATGCAGTTCGAAAGCTACCTGGCTCGAATTCAGGCACCGTCTGTAAGTTTATAAAATAGACAACAAGGAAGATAAACAAACAAACTAATTCTTCCCCAGCGGAGTCGCCATTTTGTTACAGGGAAAAGTGTCTACACAGAACTGCTTATCCCACTAAGGTGTGGTAGCTACCTTAGAAACAAACAAAGTAAAGCTACTTTCGTTTTTCCTTTATGAAATATAGATGAGAGAAGAACAAAGAAGGCCAACCTCTGTCTTGCACTAATCTCCTAGTTCAATTCCTCTCTCTCTTGATAGTCTTTCGCTACTTGCTCCCTTGTACACACAGCTTCATAGAGTACCTGTAGGATCACAATAGCATAGCACTATACAAGAACATGGATCTATAATCATAAACAATTTAACATCAGATGTAAATTGACCATACAAATGCATAAAACATAAATGACACAAGAGTATGGAGGAAAACTTGAATAGCTTTTATTGATAAACAAGAAAGAGCCAAGGGAGTTACAACCAACTGTTCTGACCCAGCATCATCCTCTCAGCAAGTAAGACCCTCTTCACCTCATACAAAGCTTATATTACCCAACACTCTAATTTTGTCTCAAGAAACCAACAACAATTCCTTACAATATGCAAAATTCCAGCCTCTGGATCTCTAGGATGAGGGATCCATATATAGATATCTGAAAGGGAGATGAATCAGCTTGTGATTTTATTAGTGTCTTCCCTCTGATAGTTCTTGCTTCCACTTGGAGATTGATGATCTCTTACTCATCCTTGGTCGAATTCATAGAGGCAAGTGTCACAGGAGAAGTTTCTAGAAGATTCCATGCCTCTCCACCTCGCGGAATGACACTACCATTTGTCACTTCTCACCCATCGCACCCCATAAAAGAGATTTTTGAAATGCAACGCACCCACACAGTGTATTTAGGTGAGATGCAACACACTTTGCCTATGGAGCAGCTGAAATGATCCTATTTTGACCAGTTTTGAGCAGTTTTTCATGGAGAACTTCTGGGAGAAGCTGTAATCAGTTGACCTTGTTCCTTTAGGGGTTAGAACAACACTTTTAGGGACTTAGGAGCCCTTGGTTTATGGACATTTCATGCTTGGGGTTGTAGTGCCCAAAAATGTCTATAACAGTCTCGAAAAATTTCGTGATTTCCTCCAAGTGCTTCGTGACTTCGAGGCCACTTGTAGTGGATCATCTACTCGTCTACCTATGGAATATGGTACCACTAGTACACTTGAATAGGGATACTTTAATCCCACCATCGTGATCCCTCCCCTAGATGTCAAGATGATAGACACCATGACCCATATCCTTTACCTATTGTCATCCTCAAGTTCTTCGCAGGAAAACCTTTCTAAGTTTTCTACACACACTTCTATCGAACCTCCTTCATCAGAAACTCAAGTCTCAACATCGGTAGATTTTTCATATACTAGCTCATTTTCTACCATTTCAAATGATGTGTATGGGAACCTTCTTTCTCAAGATGATGCACCAGGCACCATTGCCGCTTTATGTAGTCAATCTTCCTCCTATCCACCCATCTTCCATTCTAATGAGGACATCATGGAAGCTATGTCTACCCCTGATTACCCTTGGGATGATATGCACCATTGTGCATACTTCCTACCGCAGCAGTCTCATGACCAATACATTGTGGAATCAAAAGGATTCATCCATAGTGAATTTGATTGGTTTAGACATCCCATCCCTACCCCAGATTCTTTTGAAGAAGGAAATATGGAAAAAATATCCCTTGCTATCAAAATCAAAATTTCTAATAAACCGGGGATTGAAGAAAACATTACCTTAGGGGCACAGTGCACCTCGGAAGAAATTAAGGCTTACACCAAGATATCCAAATAATTCCATGATGTTTTCATTTGGTGTTACTCAAAGATGCTTGGACTTGATCTTGCCATTGTTGAACACCATATTGACACATGGCATGATGCCACTCCTGTCCGTCAGAAGTTGAGACCCATTCACCCATAGCATATCCCACTGATTTTCGTGTCTTTATTTCTATCATGCATTTAGGTAGGATTTCATCATCTCATTTGTTGTCTTTTTCACCTTTCAAATGGATCCATCATCCACACTGTATATCGACTATGACGATGGTCCAAGTCGCTTCTCCAAGAATCTAAACTCAGAAGCATGGGCCATTTTCACCCACTTGCATACATTAGTCCATTCTAATGGCATGTGCATTGGGTCTACTACCAATAACCAAGATGAATATGATACAGTGACAGGTTTTTTAGTCATTCCCTTGCTCATCACATCCTTCATCCTCATGTTCATTTAGATTCCTTCTTGCTTTTCATGCAAGTGAATGGTGTGTATTGTGTGCATAACCAAGTCCTATTTAGAAAATATCTACGAGTTAAGTTGTTGGTACATGATTTTGAAAACATTACTTTCAGTCATGTTCCCAGAGCCCAAAATAACTATGTATATACCATTGCAAACAATATTCTAGATTGGAATTTATCACATTTATACCATATAATGAAACCATAAACAAAACACACGGCGAACCACAATCATCATATAAAAGATGCATAACCACATTATGTATCGACATATAAAAATAAATGTGTTTGGATTCCACCACTCTAAATAAATCTAGTACGCTCATAGGATACTAGGTGCCACATAGGCCCCTACATCTCCTTATCATCCTTCAAAGGATCTCGTGCCAAGTTGGGTCGACATGATTGAATCCCTTTTTCAAGAACTCGAAACACAATGATGCTCCACATTCTCCTCATGTTAGGGGGCATCTCTCCCACCTTTGCATACCAGATCAGTCCCCTCCATCACATATGCTTACGTGCAATATCCCATGATTGGGGGCATGATGGTTCCCCCCTAGCCATCTTCTCAATTGCTTAACATAAGTCTCGGCCTAGATCCCACCGAAACAAGGTATGGTCGATTATCCTCCCATTACTTGGATAGTTTGTCCTACCAACCTCTTCGGTGAGCCATATTCACATTGCGTATTGTAGAAGTTTGATATCATATCTTCAAATATTCTACTCTATGTCCACATAGTCCCCATGTTTGACTTAGTGGGTGAGGATGATTCTAGACCTCCTCTAGTATTTCATTCTTGTTTTCCTCTTCCCTTAATTCTTCACTAGGAACCATTGTTCTATGAAGCATTGAGGCCATCTTTAGACAAGTAAGTCCACTTGCCTAAACTTTATAGATCCTAATTCCAATGGTCAGTTTGTTTGCTACGATCTCCACAAGATTTAGTGCCTTTTCCTCCTCTCCAAATTCACCACAACTCACTTAGAAAATGAATTCCAATTGGAGGGAAAACGTCCTTTTATAGCAAAACCCATAGTTTTTCCGTTGCCCATTGAAACCAAATTGTAGCTCTGCTTGACAAATCGTTAGCACCATTGGAAATATCACATTGAGTACTATAATTGGTATGTCTTAGTTTGTAATGATGTGACACTTCACCTAGAAGGAATTTTTCCAATAAGGGTCAATTCCTTGCATCTTAAAATCGAATATCTTCATATGTGACGCTTGTACTTTGGGGATCACCTTCCCTTGGTGCTTGTTGTCTCACAAGTCTATTTTCGTCATGAGAAACCATTATTTTCTCATGTTTTCATGGTCCCCACGTGGCATATTCTTTGTGGCAACATCATTGAGTCACTTGTGTATCCATGGAGTCTATTGCACATCCCATTATATCATGTTACAATATTTCATCCATCTTTTCATACCATTCATCCCGTGTTTCCCATTTTGGCCTTCAGTCATATAGTCCACAATCTCCTCCGAAGTCGAGTCAGTCGTTGCCAAGTCAACCATGCACTTTATGCTCTAACAAGGGAAGTCGTTTGTTTTTCCCTTAGTCCAATTCTCCCCATTTTCCCCAGTGTTAGTCCATTGGTCACATTACTATTTTCCCTCGTGCCTTAGTTGAGAATCCTCATTACCTCACCTATGGCAGCCCCTATTATGTCGACATCTGCACATCTACTCCGAAAGAATGGCCTAGAGGTGGTGTATCTTGGTTCTAGATTCCACTCTTTTTCAATGCCTTGGACCAAGAAAAGGGAATCCTCATTTCCCTTTGACTTGATTGTGTCGTACTTGTGATTCATACACTTGATGGTCCTGTGATGCAACAGATTATGCCAGTTATTCCTGAGTGTGCATGAGATGTTTCAGACCTCATGAGGGGGTGGCCCTTCAGGTAGCCTCCCACATGACCAGATGGCCTCCTCTTATCCTACAGCCTTAGATGGAGTTCCCCATAATTGATGGGTTTGGTTCTTGCTGCTTGCATAACATGCATATCTCCTTCAAATGATCCATTCAGTTTTGCATAGCCCTTTTCCTGTTCAACTGGGCTTCTTTGGTTGTTATACCCTCCCTCCCACCCATTTTTGAAGGGTCGTTATATCTCATGTACTCAATTGTTATTATATTCAGTCTTGGCTCATATTTCTCTAGGCCAACTATGTATATGGGACACATTGTATTATTTTATGGCTCATTTATGCCAGCATGTCATGTATCATTCAACATGTACTTTATTACTTAGTTTCATTTTTCTAGGTACATTATTATATTTTTACTGAGTTATCTCGATGAGTATAGGTATGCCTCCCCCACCTCACTAAGATCAGGTACCACAACATAAAAGGAGACTTATCTAAGTTAGTTGATCTCACACCCTCTATCACTATCCTCTTCCAATTCAGCTCCATTGGTCTCTCTCTCTCTCTCTCTCTCACTCCCCTTCGATGTCTAGTGATTGTATCCTTACAACATACTTGGGTCATATGTTTTTCTCCTAACACTCGTACGTTGGGGGGAAATCTGTTATGACCAAAAATTGAGCATCTAGCCATAATTTACTAGATGGCTCGAAGTACACCCTGTAAGGCCAATTTTACCATAGTAAAATAAAATTGATTTCACTACAAGAAATTACTTAAGAAACCACATTTGTTAAGTTATTTCTAGTTAAACCCATGAAGAATAATTAAATAAATAATTATTTATTTAATTATCTTCCAGGAATAATTAATTAAACCATTGTTTGACTAATATTCCTTGTCGTATTTAACCCAGTTATGAAAAATAAATAGATAAATCATTAATTATCTTATTTTTCTCTAGGAATAATTAATTAATCACTAATTAGTTATTATTCCTTGCCAAGTTTGACTAAATCCCCTAGGAATACTTAAATAAATTATTATTTGCTTATTATTCCTTAACCATATTTCTTGAGATCATAAATAAATAATTTATTTATTTATTATTTCTAAATAAAAGTATTTAACCAATTTAAATACTTTTGCCCTCCAACCAAATATAATAAAATATTTCAAATGGTTAATTCTACAATTTGGTTAATAATATTTTATTATTTCTCATTATTCGAGAATAACCTAATATTTTGTTATACATAGAAGAGTTTTACATTCATTCTTCACTTTTGATCATTTTCATTGTTGCACTCATAGTTGTAACCTTGATCATTATCATTGCTTCACACCATTTCCTTTTTCATTTGAATTCTCATTGAGCTTAAACATTTTATTTGTTGGGTTTTACACATTATAGAGGATAGAGAGACTCTACAAAAGCTTAAGGCATTGAAGATAGCCAAGAACCCATCCCATAGAGGGGGACTGGGAACATGATTTGTTCCCTTCGCAGGTGTCATCTAATAAAATATATTCTTTTTATATTTGGTTTCCATTGGATTATTGGAGTTACTTGTGCTTATTTTATTATTCCATTTTCTTGTTTAACTATTTATGTTTCATAGATTAGGGCTTTGAAAGGTTTTGTTTCTATCATTTTCTATAGATCCACACTGTTTTACAGCTATTTTTACTGATGAGGTTTTCTTTCATCCATAGTCTAAAGTGATTTCTTTTCATACACTCTCGATAAGATAAAACCCCAACATCAGTGGTATGCTAAGCTCAAAAAATTTAGTTTCTTTCAGACTAAATTACACTACTTGGGACTTGTTATCTCCAAGGAGGAATTGCAGTGGATCCAGAGAAGATAAGGGGCATCATGGAGTGGGTAGCTCCTAAGAGTTTGGATGAAGTCAGATCTTTCATGGGTTTGGCAGGCTACTATACGAGGTTCATCAACAACTTCTTGTAGATTGCTTATTCTATCACATTGTTGTAGAGGAAAGGTAAGAAGTTCAAATGGATTGAGGAATGTGAGGCTAGCTTTAAGTAGCTTAAGAAGTTAATGACATATGTGCTAGTAATACAAATTGCAGATATAAACAAATAGTTTGTAGTATGTATAGATGCTTGCAGGAGAGGGCTTGGTGGACTCCTTATGCATGATGGATAGGTGGTATGTTATGAGTCCCAGAAACTAAAAAATCACAAGAAGAACTATCCCATGCATGATATCGAGTTGGTAGCAATTATACATGCATTGAATATGTGGATACAATATCTTCTTGGAAGGTTGTTTGTGCTTATGAGTGATCACATTGAATTGAGGTATTTGTTCGACCAATTAAATTTGAATTTGAAGCAGGCTAGATGGTTAGCCACAATCAACAAGCTTCACTTTGAGATAAGATACATCAAAGGTAAGGAGAACTGAGTGTAAGATGCTCTTAGCATGTGGGTACAAGTGAACCACTTGGTAGCTATGAGATCTTATGGGACGAATTTGCAGGATAGGATCTTGCAGGTAGGACAACAAGATGTCAGATATATGAAGATTATGCATAGGTTGCAGCAAGGTGATACTACAGGTACATGTATAGGTCATGGTACAAGTATAGGTACAGGTGAAGGTATAGGTACATGTAGTAGTATAGGTATAGGTGGTAGTATAGGTACCTGCATAGGTACAAGTACATGTATAGGTACAGGTGTAGGTGCACATGACTAGGATTATTGTCTTATGGCAGATGTATTCGTCAAGTTTTGAGACATGATATATGTGTCAGATAGTAGTGAGCTCAAGAAGGTGATCTTGAGGGAGTTTTATGTGAAACCATATTCAGGTCACCCATGTTATTAAAAGAAACTCACGGCAGTGAAGAGATACTACTATTGGTTAAATCTGAAGAGGGATGTACTAGATGTTGTGGCTAGATGTTTCAATTGTCAGCGAGTGAAGGGAGAGTGAAAACATCCAGGTGGACTGCTACAACCGATCACTATCCCGAAGTGAAAATGGGAGGTCATTTCCATGGATTTCATCATAGGGTTGTCTAAGAAAGCAAAGCAACATGACATGATCATGGTCATTTTGGATAGGTTAACAAAGGTTGCACACTTCATTCTAGTGAAGTCTACATTCTTAGCTAGTGATATGGAATAGGTATTATCAGAGATGTGGTTAGACTACATGGTGTTCCAAAGAATATTGTGTCAGACATGGATGCGAAGTTCACTTCCAAGTTTTGGAATGATTTATTTGCAGGTTTGGGCACAAAGTTTGCCTCTATCAAAACTTATCACCTACATATAGATGGATAGACGGAGAGGCTCAATAGGATATTAGAGGACATGTTAAATATATATGTGATGCATCAATAATGTAAATGGGAAGAGTATCTCCCTTTGGTTGAGTTTTCATATAACAAAGGTTATCAAGAGTCATTGAGGATGAATCCTTTTGAGGAATTGTATGGGAAGAGTTGTAACACTTCCATCAGTTGGAGTGATCCAGTTAGCAGGATATTGATTGGACCAAATATGTTGACAGACATTGAAAAGGAGATGGAAGTGATCAAGAAGAATCTTAAGGAAACACATGATAGGTAGAAAATTTATGATGATAGGAATAGGTTGTAAAAGGAGTTATAGGTTGGGGAACAAGTGTACTTGCGCATAAAACCGAAGAAGAGCTCCTTGTGAATTGGATCACTTGCCAAGCTAGCACCACAATTTTGTGGACCCTTTAGTATCATCGAGAGGATTGGGTCAGTAGCCTATCGACTTGCACTACCTCCGATAGTTAAATTCCATGATGTTTTCCATGTCTCATTGCTTAAGAAGTATGTTAAAAATGTTGATCATGTGATTGACTAGTATGTATTGCAAGTGGAACCAAATGGAGAATTCCAGCTGAAGCCTTAGTGTATATTCCAGAAAAAGGTGCTCATGCTCCTAAATAGAGAAATAGAGAAAGTCAAAGTGAAATGGAAGCACTTTGGGCCTGATGAAGCTACATGGGAGATGGCGTATCAGATGCGCAATATGTATCCTTCCTTGTTTACCGGTTGAGGCAAAGCAGCTTGATATGGTGGTTTGGTGATTGCTTATGGTGGTTTGGTATTTTCTTTATGGTGGTTTAGTGTTTTTTTTATGATAGTTTGGTATATGCTTCATGGTGATTTAGTATTTTCTTTATGTTGGTTTAGAATATTCTTTATGGTGATCAATATATGCTCTATGATGGTTGATATATGATATATGATGTTTTCGATATATGTTATTGTTGGGTCCCTATAATACTAGTGATTACCCCATTACTATTGTAGTTATACCCCTTATTTATATTGTTGTGCCCCTATTACCCCCATGTTGTTATTTATGAGCCCCATGGAATCACTCTATTGTTATTTTTGTGGCTTTATATTATTATTGTTAGGTCGGCTGGATTATATTGTGACTCCTTAGACTCCTATATATAGAAAGGAGATTTTGTCATTTGTATCATCGAAGAATTGTTCATTTATGTAATGTAAAGGAGGTTTCCCCCTCGAAGAGGCTGAATTCTAAGGCGTTGATCTATCTTTTCTATCTTTTCTTGAGCTGGTTTCATAACATTAGGTATCAGAGCTTTGGATTCTAGGGTTTTGCTGCTCCAAACAGGTCATCGTGGCATTTTCTCTATAAATTTTTCTGTGATGTTTCAGAGGTCGCAAAAAAAACCCATTTGAGAAGAAATTACGCTGAACCTTGGGTGCAAATTTTAGAACTTTTTGCGCGATATTTGTGGAGATATGATCTAAGGAAGTTGGTCTTTTTGCAGACTCCTGAATTACATTCAAAACAGGTGACCTGGGGAAAATCGTCATAACTTTCTCTCTGGGGATCGGATTGAAATTTCGTAAGAAGGTACAGAAAGAGAACAGACTATAGTTTCTTGTATGCTTGTTTTAGATGCAAAGGTCGAAACAGGGACTCGTGGCACGTCGTACAAGTTCGCTCTACTGAACTAGTCTATAAGCAAGTCACTGTGGGAGATTTCATATAACTCTTCCTTTGAAATCCAATTTGGGTCAGACTTGTGGCATTGGAAAGAGGACACAGAGGGCTACTACAACTCACAAATTAAGAAGTAGATGATTGGAAAGTACAAAGATACATCAGAGGCAATATCGAGCTCCTACAAAGTGAAAAAAGGTGTGTAGATTTTCTTATATTTTTGCTTAAGCTTGGTTTGAAAATTTATTTTTAAGGAATTCAAAGGGCATAGTAGAGAATTATTATCAGTAACTGATGCCTCAAGGAAAGAAAATGCAAACACCTAGTAAGGAACCTGAAAGCTCTAGCATGAATCATGAAGAAGAGGAAGAAATGCAACATGATATATCAAAATTACAAGACCAAGTGCAACAACTGTCCCTTGCACAAAAAGGAACAGAAACTAAGATAGACAGTTTAAAGAAAGATGTAGAAGCTAAGATGGATGGTTTAAAGAAATGTGTAGAAGCTAAGATGGATTGTTTAAAGAAAGGCATAGAAGCTAAGATGATTGACGTGGAAGCTAAGATGGATGATTTGAAGATAGATTTGAAGACAGACATGGACGAATTGAAGATAAATATGAATAAGTTGCTACAAGAAATAGTCCCTAAGGGTGAAATGGTACTAAAGGAAACTCATGATGAGAACAAAAGAAATGTTAATCATGATTCCATAGACGCTAATGTTGGATTGAAGACTCACCATATTCCAAAAATCGATATGAGGAAGTTTGATGGCAAGGATCCCGCCACATGGATATTACAGATGGAGCAGTTCTTTGATCTCAATAATGTGCAAAACACACAAAAGGTACGTATGGAAACTGTATATTTGGAACCAAATCAGTTTGTATGGTATCAATGGCTTTGCTCTCGTAAATAATTTATCACTTGGGAAATTTTTACAGAAGAATGGATAGCACATTATGAAGATACAAAAAGCAACACTTTTTTTAGCCAATTGATAAGTCTCAAACAAAAGGGTTCAGTAATGGAGCACATTGAGGAGTTCCAAAAATTGAACATAAGGGTAAAAGATATTCCAGAGGAGCATAGGATTGATGTGTTCATAGGGTCTTTAAAGGATAATATCCAACATGATGTTCGCCTTGGGGAACCTGATTCATTAGAGAAGGCATTCAGGTTAGCAAGAAAAATGGAAAGCAAAATTATGGCAACCAGGAAGCATACCACTCACAACTATAAAGACGGAAGTGTTGTTGCCCCTAGTCTTCCACAACCTATAAGGTTGACACCACAACAATTGGAAGAAAAAAGAGCAAAAGGGCTTTGTTACAGTTGTGGTAGCAAATACACTAAAGGTTATAAGTGTGCTGAGAAAAAATTATTCTACATAGATTGTGAAGAGGAAGAAGAAAAGGAGCAAGAAAGGTCAAAAGAATAAGATATACTCCAGGAAGAAAGCCTAGATGAAGAAAAAATAAATTCGACCATATCTTGTAATGCATTGGTGGGAATTACCACTCCTCAAACCATCAAGATAGAAGGACAAATCAAGAAGAAAAAGGTAATAGTGTTGATTGATTCAGGAAGCACCCACAATTTTATTCATTATAGGGTAGCAAAAGAATTGAATTGCTTCCTATATCCAGCACCAGAGTGTCAAGTGATGATTGAAAATGGAGGAACAATAAATTTCTCTGGAAGGTGCCATAATATCAAGCTATCCATGGACGAATATGTATTGACTAGCCCAATGCTTGCCATTCCAATGGGAGGTGTTGATGTTGTACTAGGAGTCCAATGGCTACAATCCTTGGGTACAATAGCTTTTAATTTTCAAGAACTTTTCATCAAATTTTCTATGGAAGAAAGGAAGTTGAATTAAGGGGTATTGCAGGGAAACCAGGAAAGATAATCAGCTTTAATGGTATGACAAAGCTTCTAAAAAAGGAGCAAAGAGGTGTAATTGCACAATTATGTTCGCTAGATGTTTCCACATCGGAATCATCTATTTCTCCAGATCTCCAAAAAGTCCTGGACAATCATTCCAAGGTATTTGAGACTCCCAAAGGTCTCCCACCTATGCATGATCATGATTATGCTATCCATTTGATTCCAAGAAGTGTTCCTCGAAACATCAGGCCATACAGATATCCCTCTGTCCAAAAAAGTTAAATTGAACGTATGGTTGCAGAAATGCAAGAGGCTGGTATAACTCAACCAAGTCAAAGTTCTTTCTCTACTCCAGTAGTATTGGTGCACAAGAAGGATGGATCATGGCGCATGTGTCCGGATTATAGGGAGCTCAACAAGCTCACTATTAAAGATAAGTTCCCCATTCCTGTCATTGATGAATTACTGGATGAATTGCATGGATCAATTTACTTCACCAAGTTGGATCTTCGTTCGGGATATCATCAAATCAGAATGAAGATTGAAGACATTCCGAAAACGGCATTTAGAACTCATGAGGGTCATTATGAATTTTTGGTCATGCCTTTTGGCCTTACCAATGCACCTTCAACATTTCAAGGTTTGATGAATTCAATTTTCAAACCATTCCTTAGAAAATTTGTGTTAGTATTTTTTGATGATATACTAATCTACAACAAGTCTTGGAAGCATCATGTTGAACATGTTGACAAGGTGCTACAACTATTGGAGGAGAAACAAATATATGCAAAAAGATCCATATGTTTCTTTGGAGTCCAGGAGGTGGAATATTTGGGTGATATTATATCTCATGAAGGCGTTAAGGTAGACCCTAGCAAAATTAAAGCCATTAAGGAATGGAAAATCCACACATCCATAAAGCATCTTCGAGGATTTCTTGGGTTGACAGGGTATTATCGCAAATTTGTTAAGAATTATGGGAGAATAGTAGCACCTCTAACAACATTATTGAAGAAAGATGCATTTTCATGGATGGACTCCGGAAGCAACAAAGGCCTTTGAACATCTTAAAGAGGCAATGTGCCAAGCACCGGCCTTAGTTACACTAGACTTCACAAAAACCTTTATTGTGGAATGTGATGCTTCAGGAAATGGAATTGGTGTTGTTCTAATGCAAGATGAAAGACCCATTGCTTTTGAAAGTCGTGCAATCAAGGGAAAGTTTTTAAGCAAAGCTATTTATGAGAAGGAAATGTTGGCAATACTCCATGCACTTAAGAAATGGAGACCCTACCTAATGGGAAGACACTTCAAGGTAAAAATGGATCATGATAACCTTAAATACTTTTTAGAACAAAGATTATCCTCCGAAGAGCAACAAAAGTGGGTCACAAAGATGTTGGGTTATGACTTTGAAATCATCTACAAAAAAGGGAAGCAAAATGTGGTGGCAGATGCACTCTCAAGAAAGGATGAGGATGTGGAAGCATTGTTGTGCGCCATTTCTATTATCCAACCAGATTGGATAAACGAAGCAAGGGAGGAATGGAAGAATGATGAAGAAGTGTGGGCACTTATTCGAAAGCTACAACAAGATTCCAATACGTCTAATACATTTAGCTGGAAAAATGATTCGTTATGGTACAAAGATCGCTTATACCTCTGTAAGAATTCCCAGCTAAAACAAAAGATTCTTATGGAATTGCACACTTCTCCCTTAGGAGGGCACTCAGGATTTTTAAAAACTTACCACAGGGTTAAGAAGGAATTTTTTTGGGTTGGCCTTAAATCAGATATTCAAAAGTTTGTGGCAGAATGTTTGGTTTTCCAACAAAATAAAGTTGAAACAATTAAGACATCGGGTCTATTACAACATTTATCCATTCCAAGCCAACATTGGGAGGAGGTTTCAATGGATTTTATCACAGGTTTACCCAAGTCTAAGGGAAAGAGTGTAATCATGGTGGTAGTTGACAGACTTACCAAGTATGCACACTTTTGTGCATTATCACATCCATTTAAAGCTAGTACAGTTTCTACTGCATTTATGGAAACAATTCAAAAGCTACATGGAAAACCAAAGATTATTGTAAGTGACAGAGATCCCATTTTTACTGGAAATTTTTGGACATAATTATTTTCTTTTCTTGGTACTTAGTTAGCTCATAGCTCATATTATCATCCTCAATCTGATGGGAAAACTGAGATAGTAAACAAATGTTTGGAAGGATATCTTCGTTGCTTTGTATCTGATAAATAGACACAATGGGTCAAATGGTTGCCTCTGGCTTAATGGTGGTATAACACTTCCTTCCATACAACAACAAAAATGACCCCATTTATGGCACTTTATGGGTATCAACCACCATCCATCACATCATATTTAAGAGAAAATTCTAAGGTTCAGGCAGTGGAACATCACATCGAACATCAACAACAAGTCCTTCAACTCTTAAAGGATAACCTCGTGTTGGCACAAAATAGAATGAAACAATAGGCAGATCAACATCGCAGTGAAAGAAGTTTTGATGTAGGTGATTGGGTATTCCTACAGCTACAACCATACAATCAAATGTTGCTAAAGCAAGCTAAGAAGGATAATAAATTATCACCAAAGTATTATGGTCCGTACAAGGTGTTGCAAAAGATTGGTACTATGGCATACAAATTGGAGCTTCCTGCAGCTTCTTGATTGCACCCAATTTTCCATGTTTCGTGTTTAAAAAAGGTTATAGACGACAAGCTCTCAGTTCAAATAATATTGCCAGAACATGACGAGGAAGGAAAATTTATATTGGAACCGGAAGCAGTCACAGAAACAAGAACTCGACAGCTATGAAATCGATCAATTTCAGAGTATCTTATCAAGTGGAAGAACTTATCCACTGAAGATTCCACATGGGAGGATGAGAATTTTATGCAGAAGTATCTAGAACTACTCAAGCGTTGAGGACAACACTTTTTTGAAGGAGAGGGGCATGTTGGGTCCCTATAATACTAGTGATTACCCCATTACTATTGTAGTTATACCCCTTATTTATATTGTTATTCCCCTATTACCCCCATGTTGTTATTTATGTGCCCCATGGAATCCCTCTATTGTTATTTTTGTGGCTTTATATTATTATTGTTAGGACGGCTGGATTATATTGTGACTCGTTAGACTCCTATATATAGAAAGGAGGTTTTTTCATTTGTATCATCGAAGAATTGTTCATTTATGTAATGTAAAGGAGGTTTCCCCCTCGAAGAGGCTGAATTCTAAGGTGTTGATCTATCTTTTCTATCTTTTCTTGAGATAGTTTCATAACAGCTATATATGATTTTGGTGTATGTTTGAAGTATGCTTTGGTATATATTTTGGCATATGTGTTTGGTATATATAATTTTGATGATGTTTCTATATGTACACCTGAGTATGGATGTAAATACCATAACAAGTTGTTTTATAAATCTCCTTTATATGGTATGTTGCCATCTTGTCACGATGTTCTTACCTTGAGAATATATTTCATTATAAATATTTCATCGAACTGTGTTATAAGGCTCCATAAGAAGTGTGTCTAAGGTATAGGTGTGATTGAATAGCGAGGATGGTTTCCCCTAAGGGGGAGGGTTCTGTAACAACCTTGGTGAAAATTCCATGTAATAAATGTTAAAAATAATAACGATGAATGATTGGGACAATTATTCCAAGCTGAATGTTGGGAAACACATCCTAGAGGGTGTTCACTTGGTTGTTTATGGCTAAGGAAATTGGAAAAGGTAAAGGCTAAGGCATTAAAAGGAATTTTGGCACAATTATTTATGAAAATAATGGAAATTAGGAGAAATAGGAGGTGAAAGTCACAGGTTCCATGTGAGGAGAAAAATGAAGGAAAATAAATAAAATAGAGACCTCATTCATAAAAATGCTTTTGAGGATCAGTTGGTAACCTTTTTTCAGTTCAGTGTTGGATCTCTCTCATTTTCTCTCTATCTCTCTCTCTCATACTCTTGGATACTTAGAGTTTTCTCAGAGTATTCTTGGAGGGTGTGGCATACTTGGATTCTTGGAGAAATAAGGAAAAGGAAGACCAAGAAAGTGCAAGAAGGCATCAGCATCAACAACTACGTCAAATTTTCTTGTAGGTACCGAGTTGCATGTATATTTTCTTCACTAGTTTGGACATGCATGCAATATGCATATGGAATCTTGATCATGATTTTTCATTGGCATGGAGGATTGCCTAGATTAGCAGTGGATTGCCTAGCCTTTCCATTTCCTAGATAGCCATGGTGATTGTGGGTTTTTTTACATTGTTTTGTTTTGGTTGATTCTCATGTTTCCTTAGCTTGGGTTGAGTTATTAGTTCCTATAGCCTTAGTTGGAAAAATTCTCTGGAGCCATATAACAACTTGGGTTGAGTGACTAGCCCTGGAGTCCTTGTTGGGTTGAGTTACTAGTCTTGGAGCCTGTGTTGGACAAACACTCTAGAGCCTGACGACAGCTGTGGGTTGAGTTATAATCCTAGAACCTTGGTTGGACAAATGCGGTGGAGCTCGATGACAACTGTGGGTTGAGTTACTAGTCCTAGAGCCTTGGTTGGAACAAAAACTTTGGAGCCCTGGGTGGCTAGGATGGAGACAGATTTGGTGGCGTCTAACTGTGAGGTGGAATAATTGTTTGATGGGTTGAGGTGGATGGCCTCTGGAATCCTTGGATGAGTTTTGATTGATGTGTTCTATGAGATTCCACATTCATGCTTGGAATATGGCATGGGGGTGAATGGTTGAAGAGAGATTTGTCTCAACCATTCTACGTTAGGTGGAATGTGGTAGTCCCATCTTCATTTGGTTCATTTCATTCATTAATGAGAGATCCATTCCGTTGATTTTCATGTGTAAAGGTACTAATATATTTATGGATTTGATGGATGATATGTTTATTGTATTTATTTTCCTATTATGTTGCTTATATGCACAGTTTATGATAGCAACTATGTATGTCTTTCATCATGTTTTTACTTATATGTGAATGGATAATGTGCTTATGACCTAATAGATGATAATGTAGAAAATGGCATGAAGGAAAAATGGCTCATATCGATTCTCAGATAAGCATGAGATACTACACTTAATTTTGTTGTTTACACCTGTAGATTACATGTCCATGATATGTTTGACGAAATTCTTATCATGGCTAGCAGGGACCCATTCAAGGTCTTAAACAATTATTTTCTTTAATACATTCATTTCCATGTTACTTTACTGATTTGAAGAGATGGATCAGTTTTGGAAAGTGTTCTGGGTTATGAGCCTGAGAAAGTGGCTTAAATCCCAAGGTCATTGGCACACCAGTAACAATTTTGGTCCACAGTCACTGGCAGGCAGGCCTGTGAGAGAAACTTTAGGTTTTTAGTCATTCCCTTGCCTATAGCATGAGATTGACTATGGCCCAAGAGAACTAAAACAAAAACGAGACCTAGGGACGGGCTATTTGAGTGGCTAACTTGTCTTCTAAGGGTTATTTTGATGATGTTGGATGTTTGTATGGTGTTTTTCCATCGGTTCCACTTCCTTAATGTGAATTAGGAGGCCAAATCATATCATAGTGGCCTCTCGTCCCATGTTTAACCTGGATAACTAGTTTCTTAGGTAGATGTAAGAGGAGGGTGTTACACATGCTCACACATTCATAATTTATCTAAAGAGACTAAAATAAATGCCTAGAATGCAAATGCCTATTGCATACTAGAATTCCTAAGTGAGATTCTATGGAATATCATAAACAAACAAATGTGCTATCTAATATCCTAAGTCATAATTTTACCAATCAAGGAGAAACAAACATTCAAGAAAAATATCTCTCAATCCAAGAAAATTCCAACTTCAAACAAATATTCACATATTTTTTGGTAAACAGAAAACCAAGTCAAACAAAATAAAGGCAAAAAACAAAGTTTTTTAATTTTTCTTTTAAAGTGATTTGAATAAAATATTTAAGAAGAAAAAACAACTAATGACCTTAAGATCAAAATCAAGTGAAAAGACACCAAAGTTCACTAGCCAAAAACAATCACCAAAATGATAATACCAACAAAAAGGTAAAGAACACTTCAATGAATTGATCTAAAGGACACACAAAAGATTAAGCAAATAAAAGATCTCAGAAAACCAAAATCTTCCACTAAACCAAAGCTGCAAATATTACTCGAACCAACAAAAAGAAACAAAAAGAGGCAACTTCAAAAACGAAAATGAAGCAATGAAAACATTGGATCTTAAGTCAAGCTGAAAAACAACTCTTTGTTCTAGATGTATAGAACAGTTAGTAATTTTTCCAAAAGGTCTAAAATAGAATACTCAAAAGTAGAAAACTTCACCAAATACAAAAACCTAGGTTGACAAGTTATTTTTGCAAAAAGAGACCAAGAAACTGACACCAGCAAGAAAACAGATCATTCTAGACATCAAATGACTCTCAGAAAGTAGGAAATCCAGGCTACTTAGCAAAACTGGAGGAAAATTTTTGAAAAAACCAAATTTTCCAAGATATACGCGACTATGTATCAGGAAATTTGTGTTTATACGTGACTATGACTGAGGAAACATGCATGTATACGAGTTTCTTTGCAATAAACTGCATGTGTGTGCGAGTGTGTATAAAGAAAAACATGTATATGCAGAAAAATAGAGAAAATAAAAGGTACAGGCCTGATCCAAAAGATCAAAATGATTGCCCAGAATAAAAATGAATCAATAAGACTGGAAAATTCAAGAAGTAGGACAAAAGATCCTGGATCAAAAATAAAACAATCCTTCTAGGAAATACAACACTATATTCCCCAATGGAGTCGCCAATTCTATTAGAAGGAGAAACCTCCCTTAGGTAAGGGTTGAAGTTTGGTTTAGGGAGAATATCCAGAGGTCCTATGTTTGATGTTGATCATGTAGGGTCCATACTCTCTACTTCCTCCAATGCGTTCAGACCCGCAACATAAACTAGAGAAGCGTATACATAGAAATAGTTCAAAGAATGTACATATTAAACATGTGAGATCATCAAGTATAGATATATAAAGCATGATATGCTATCTTGAATCATAAAAACAAGATATCACAACATTTCATGAACAAGACAGAGCTTCTTTATTGATAGCAACAAATAGGAGTGGAAGAATATCTGACCATGGCACCAATGAACCTTCCTCTGCATTCGTCAAGCCGAAGCCTCAAATATCACCTCAATATATGAAAAAGTATGTCTTATAATTGAAGATGAACATATCTCCAAGGAAACAAGGGTTTCATATGACTGGGAGTGCAGGAGGCACAAGGAAAATCAAACTTGATCTGGGGAAAAAAGGACTATAATGTTGATATCCTATATCCTTCTATGTTTTAGGCCTTCCCATGAGGTGTATAAATACCATCAAAAATAAATTTATTTAGTTAGGCCACATGCTCATGTAGGTGGGCTTTCGGTGAAACCTGTAAACCCCAACCGTGAAATAGGAAAAAGAAAATTCATATTTTAAATTATCTACGTGATTTTGGTATTATGGTAGCCACATGTACATGTGATTTTATAAGGGCAGAGTCGTGTATGGAATATAAAATATTTTTTAATAAATGACTAAGTATGAATGGGAAATGACTGCTCAAGGCCATATAAGAGCATCATAACTACAGGAGTGTTGAATAATTCTATAACACTTATGAAGTGTATGTCCACCATATATGCTACAAATCCTATTATTGGATGAAACTAATCTAAATATGGATGAAAGTTAGATTTGGTCAAAGTGTTATTATACACATTTATTTTCATTAAAGCTACTTCCGAATGAATTGAAACCCAAATACTCAATTGAATTGAATTTTAATCTATGAATTTAAATCACAACTTATTATAATTGCAAAATTGAAGTTATATTCCTAAATTGCATAAAAGAAATCGTAACGCTATTTGTAGGAAAGAAGTCTTGATACTATTTGTAGAAAGGAAATGCGAATGCAAATTGTAGAAATAAAATAAATCAAATTAAATACATTCAAACAAAATATTGCAGTTTCAAGTGGTTACTAATGTGAGTAACTAAACTCTGAAAACCATATATTCATCATCCATGAAGTTTAACTAAGTTATGAAATGGAATTGTTAAATGAAATGCATTATGAAAAATTAATATTTTTGGTGTTCTTTATGAGCGCTCAATTATCATAAGAAAGCATAATTGGATTGATTGACAAGTTAATGTATTGACGTAAAGGAAAACTATAATAAATTGCAGTATGAATAAAACTATTCTAGTCTTACAACTCTTCAGGGGGCCTCTTGTTGAGCGTAAACTTGTCACTAAATTATGTAATTAGCTTTCTTAATCACACATAAATTTAAAATAGAGTAGTATATTAATGATAAGAATCTTCAACAAGCATTGTGAATAATTCACAACAATAATCGTTATCTTTTGGTTCCGCCTCATGGCTTTTTATACACTTCTTATTAAAATTGAACTAAGAGTCCTATGTTGAGAGGCACTTTAACTTATCTCACAACTAAGAAGTAATATTAAATTGAAATCCTATCTCCTTGTGATTTTTTATTGAAATAGAAAATCATCAGGGATTCTGATCAAACACATCAACTTCTGAATCATTTCCACACTCTCTTGATCTCGCCATGATCTTCTATCGAAATCTATATGATTGTTGATATTCCATAGCCAAAATTAATTTATGGTTTGAATTCTACATCTTTCCATCTGTGTTTTTACAAATCATGAAAATAGATCTACATTCATATGTGGAACAATTTCCATGTGCTGATACCTTTAATTCATCCTCTGGTGCATTGAAACTTGTCTAACCATGGAGATAGCTGCAAAATTCTTCATTAGTCGCGAAATGAGAAATATTCTATAGTTGTGGAAATGTTTCAATTATAGTTCACAAAGAAACAATAGATTCTAAAATGTGGATGATTAGTACCTTTCATATGCTTGAGTATGTCTATGATAACCTTGTTTACACTAAAATTGAGACAAAATGGTCATAGAAAGGGTAAAGGAGAGGAAAACGAAATGTCAAAGAGAGAATAATTTTTGACTTCAACATTCCCCCACACCAAAGGTTTTGTATGTCCTCATCCATCAAAAATTCAAAATTAATTCCTTCTTTCCTTCAGTGTATAATCTCAAAATCCTATGCAAGCACATACAAACTAGTGCTCTCCTTTCTCTTTTTGATACCAAATATTACTCTTGGTTTCTTCATTAATATTTTTCTTTGTAATCCCCTGATTCTGTTTCTAAGGAATCTATTATTTTCTTTGAGTTTCTTTTTCTTATTGTACCGATGGCATAGATGCAAAAGTATATTGTCATTTTGGGTCCTTAATATTTCATTTTATATCTTTGTTGCTTCTTGTTTCTGTTTGAGATATTTATTGAGAAATTATAACTCATATATATCTTTCTTTAGAACATCTTCAATTCTATATTCTTTTTCAGGTATATGATCAAAAAAAGAGGTTTCTTCATTGAATGCATCTTCCTGATTCTGAAAAGAGAAATTTACCTTTTGTTGCGCCTTTTGCTCTAAGGACTCCACATAATCTTAGATTTCTTGTTGTACTATATTAATATCAAGTGTCTTCCTTGTTGGACTCTTTTTCTAAAGTGGTGTCATGTAACTTTCTTCTTCAATATCAACCATTTCTGGGGAATTCAATTTGAGAGTTTATAAATTCTCTAGTTTCTTGTCAATTTTACTCCTAAGTTTTCAATGTTCTGGATGTTTTTCCTCTTTTGTTCCCATTTCTTATTTTTTGGCTTCTCATTTTCTTCAGGAAGTTTGGTACTTGAGCTAGCTTTCTTTCTTCTAACATTTTCTTTTACATTTTTTTGTTTACTTTTTTCCAAATACTAAGAAAGAGGAGTGTCATCTTCAAATAGGTCTTCTAATGCCTCTATTTCTTTATGAACCAAACCATCCTTTTCATTTACTTCTTTAGAGTTAGAGTTTCAGAGTGACATGCACCAACTTATTTTAACCTTTTTACTAGTTTCTTCTTCTTGAGCTTCTACAAATTATTATGAACTAGAAAATCTTGCCAATTATCTCCTTTGGCTTCTAAGTGTTTTTTATGAGGATTTTAATGATTCCATGATAATACATGGCATTATAGAGGCTTTTTTTATTCTCGTTGCAAACTGGAGGCCATCTTCCTAAGACTACAGAGCAAGAAATATGGAAAATGTATTTCATTCCCATCAATAAAATGCGTTAGAAATCGAGAATTATAAAAGAACATGGTTCCAAACCTTCCTTCATAGGTTAAAAATTTTGAAATAATTAACAGTAAATTCTGTCATTTTCCTTTCAATGTTGTGATTGGAATTCCATTTGTAAAGATAGAAATATACATATCTAGATCCTTGAGGAAGTTTACCCAATATTTCTCTTTGATTTTCCCATTATTAAACCAAATTTATTCATTTATGGGTAATTCTATAGCTTCTTCCATTATAGAATATGTCATTATAAGTTTGATGTCACCAATTTTTGTCTCTACCCCATCAAAATCTCAAGAAAAATATTTGGTCACTTTTGTCTCATGCCCATCAATTTTTTCAAAGAACTTGAGCAACCCACTTGCTATAACTATTCTCTAACTCGTGGATATGCCTAAAGGAACTTGACTCCATGAGGTTCTAATCAGAAAATGATACCCATGGTGGAGAGAAGTCTCAATCCTGACTATTTATTTCTTGACAAATGTGATGCAGGGTTGACAAGAGGAAACATAGGTAGACTCAATGGCGAGGGGTATGAAATGAAATGGGGTTCTTGCAAGATGTTTAACTTATAATGGGACTAAACCATTTCTTATGATTCCCATGATTTTTATATCCAATCTCATAGAATGGATATGACTCGTGTGATTTCTAATGGATTGGATTCGATTGGTGAAGTCATAATGATGAAACAGGGATATAATGGTTAGAATAGTGGGATATAATTTCAAGCAGTTCCTAAGGTCCTTTAATTTCCC
Organism: Pinus tabuliformis; assembly: GCA_031772625.1. Lineage (NCBI taxonomy): Eukaryota > Viridiplantae > Streptophyta > Pinopsida > Pinales > Pinaceae > Pinus > Pinus tabuliformis. Next base: position 817,387,827 of record CM062806.1, on the reverse strand, counting down.
AAGCCTTATAATGAAATCATCTAATGAATTAAAATCTAATCCCCTTATATGAAAATAATTTGACATCCTACATACCTCATTATAATATCCCTTCATTTTAGGCTCTCTAAATGTAGGCTATTTGATTGTTCTAGCTGTAGAATTTGGAATCAACTTTGAAAGTGAAGATTAGCTGTAGAATGACACTAATTTTGTTGTCATTTATTTTTTGAGATATTCTACTTGGTTAGAGGATAATTATTTATTTTATGTTTCCTTATTGAAGAAACCTGGTCTTAATAAGTGTTATTTTCCACCTATTGAAGAAACATGGTCTTAATAAGTGTTATTTTCCACCTACAGACTTATTAGAAAAAGAGGGATAAGAAGAAATGGGGAAAGATATGAGAATTATGAAAATCTAGACTGCCAAGAACTCTTGGTTTTCAGTTGAGATTTTATGTATAAGCATGCCAACATTGTTTCCTTTCAAGCTTATGTGTGTGTGTGTGTGATAATAAAAATTACAATGGAGTTGGAAAATGGGGAGAACTATCTCCCTTCTTAACCAACTTCAATTCATAATTTTCTTGCAAACATTTTAAAAATTCTTCCTTTGTTAGTGGTTTGTGATAAAATCTTAATCTATGACAATTAACAAGGAAAGTAAGTTTTTCATCATGAATAGTTTTGATCTTTACTTCCCCATTATCAAAAAAAATATCTATCTCATAAGGACCAAGCCAATGAGTTTGAAATTTCCCTTGAAACTCTTTGAATTCGGAATAGAAAAGAAGAGCCTAGTCACATGGATTGAACTTTTAGCTTTGATAAAATTTTCATACCATGTTAATCATTATTGTTGAACTATGTTGATTCTTTGGATAACATCTTATTGAATCTCATCTAGACCATTCAATTATGTTAGTCTTTTTTCTAGCTTTAGATAGATCAAGACCCAATTTAGCTATTGTCCTAAAGGTCTCCACTTGGAACTCAATTGGAAGAAACAATTTCTTCCCATAGACAAGCTCATAGGGAGTATGCCTAGTTGTATTTCTCTGAGTGGTTCAATATGCCCATAGTGCCTCTAGAACCTTTTATTCCCAATATCTTATTTACATATGCACAATTTTGGTTAGAATTGCTTCAAGTAATTTATTGGTGGAATCCACTTGTCCATTGGCTTGTAAATGATATAGAGTAGGCCTCTAATCCTTGATCTTATATTGCTCCGTGATCTTTTGCACCAACTTGGATGTAAATTGAGTAACTTGATCTGTTACAATTTCTCTTGGAACAACAAAGCAAGTAAAGGCGTCCTCACAAATAAATGTAACTACAAAATTTTTAGTTGAAAATAAAAGAGGTTTAGTTTCTACCCATTTTGTAACATAATATATATATATATATATATATATTCTGTTTATATGGAGGATTTACTAGTCCAACAAAATCTAGAGTCTATTTTTCAAAAGGCTCTACAAGTACCTGTGGTTATAGAGGCATTTCGTCTTATGGAGTAGGCTTCCCCATTCTTTTACGATTATCACATCCTTTGACATATTCCTTGGAATCTTTAAAAAGAGATGGCCAATAATATCCCAAAAGAAGAATCTTGTAATCAGTTCTTCTGTCATCAAAGTTTCCTCCACATTCCTCATCATGACAAGTTTTCAACATTTTTTGGTACTTCGTCTTCTCAAATACGCCTTCGAATGACCAAATCAGGTTCAATTTTTTTTATAATTATCTGTGTATCCAAGAATAAGGTGCACTGGTTTGACAAATTTTTTCTTTTCCCTGGCTGATAGTTGTGGAGGTAACTTTCTTGTAGCTAAATAATTAGCAATATATGCAAACCAAGGTTTTTTAGTAGATACTTCAAAAATATTTTTATCAGGAAAATTATCTCTTATAGGAACATCATCTTTATTATTCTGCATTCTAAAAATAAAATCAACAACCATGTTTTCTTTTCCTGGTTTATCAAGAATGGTAATGTTGAATTATTGCAATACTAACAACCATCCTGTAATTATGCCATTATTAATTGGTTTAATTGTTAGATATCTAATAGTAGAATAGTATGTATGAATGAAAATTTCATAACCAGTGATATAATGTCAAAGCTTATTAATGGCATGTACAACTACTAAAAACTCTTTTTCTGTTACAATGTAATTTAACTCTGCTGGAGTCAAATCTTTTCTTGTGTAATAATGATTCGAATGGAAAATGGCATCAACCCATGGTATTCATCCACCCATGGAATTTATCAATGGTATTGTAAGTGGCATCCACCCATGGTATTGTAAGTGACATCCACCCATGATATTCATTCACCCATGGAATTTAATCGTGGTATTGTAACAAAAAAATACTATAAGTAACAAGTCGCATTTTGTAAAAGGATAGTTTGTCCACCACAATGCAGCTTTTATAATTATTCTTTGTTTTTAATAAAAAAAAAAAACTTTGTGGTTTTGTTTATTGGAAATTCTCCTCTTTTTCGTCTGGAATTTCACTTTTTAAGATCTTGGGGGCCTCTCCCCCAAAATCCATTTCAATCTTTTAGACCTTGGGGGCCTCCCCCCAAGATCTGGATCAGTGGTATCAAAGCAGGTTATGATTCCATGGGAATGAGTGTTTGATGCATATTTCAATTTCAAATTTTGTAGCAATATTCAACAAGCTTCAGGCATGTGCTACGTCCTCCACAGAGCATTTTCTTGGGCCAAGCAAGAATAATTTTTCTTTCTCATTTTTTTGCAGGAATGTTTTTTGGTGGCTAGTTTGCAGATCATATCTGAAATTTTTGGTGAAAATTTTACAAAAGAAATAACATGTATGGATTCCTTGCGAAAAAGACACCCAAATTCAAAAAAAAAAAGAATCAGCTGAATCGGAGTCTGGATGAGGGTGATGTTGTTGATTTAAAATCAGCTATTCTTTCAAAACTTTTGTGATGAGCGGACAAGTTACAATGTGAATCTGAGATTCTAGAGTGCCCAGATAAGGATTTCCAACACATGAGAAGATGAAAAATGGTCCTTCTATTTCCAAAAATAGGTTATAATAAATATCTTAAGTTATATTGACCGAGTTATGTCCATTTTAATTCTGGAGCAACATTCAGAGTGGGTTCCCTTTGAAGAAGTTCCCTCCCACCCCGCTTTAGTAGGCACCTGCTTCACATTCATCAGTTTCATCATATTAACATTTGGCTTGGGTTCTATGGAGATGTACCCTCCCACCCTAGGCTATGTAGGCACCTACTACTTCATCAACAACCAACATCACAGTTATGGTTCAACCACACAAAATCCTTTTCATCGAAGTCCATTTGCTAGGTCACACACTGTTAGTATCACAGTTGGTCACAAGAATTACAAGGTATCTCTATCCTCAGATCTTCATTTATCATGGTTATGGGTCATCCACAAACCCACACTTCATTGAATTCCATTTGCTAGGCCACACACTGTTAGTATCACAATTGGTCACAATCATTACAAGGTATCTCTATCCTCGGATCTTCATTTATCATGGCTATGGGTCATCCACAAACCCACACTTCATTGAAGTCCATTTTCTAGGTCGTACCTTGTTAGTATCACAATTGGTCACAATCAATACAAGGTATCTCTATCCTTGGATCTTCATTCATCATGGTTATGGGTCATCCATAAACCCACACTTCATCCAAGTCCATTTTCTAGGCCGCACACTGTCACTATCACAATTGGTCATAAGAATTACAGGATATCTCTATCCTCGGATCTTCATTCATCATGGTTAACGGTTAACCACATAAAACCTTTCTCTTCAATGGCTCTTCATATTCAACAAAGGCTTTGTAGGAGGGAACTTCATGCAATGGGGACCATTGATTCTTAAGGAGGGAGGAATGATCTGAATGGAAAATGGCATCAACCCATTGTATTCATCCACCCATGGAATTTACCCATGATATGGTAAGTGGCATCCACCCATGGTATTTATCCACCGATGGTATTGTAAGTGACATCCACCCATGGTATTCATTCACCCGTGGTATTTTCCCATGGTATTGTGATATCCAGCCATGGTATTCATTCACTCGTGGAATTTACCAGTGGTATTGTAACCGAAAAATACTATAAGTAACAATTCGCTTTTTTTAAAAGGATAGTTTGTCCGCCACAATGTAGCTTTTACATTATTCTCCATTTTTAATAAAAAAATAAAATTGTGGTTTTGTTTATTGGGCATTCTCCTCTTTTTCCTCTGGAATTTCACTTTTTCAAATCTTGGGGGCCACCCCCCCAAAACCCATTTCAATCTTTTAGATCTTGTGGGGGCCTCCCCGCAAGACCTAGATCAATAAATAACATGAGTTAGATATTTTTGTCCTAGTACAACTCCCAAAGTTGTATATGAAGCATGAGTAGAAATGTGAAAAGGAAGAGACCAATTAGGTCCTCTTAAAATTGGTGATTCATTGATATTTTGCTTCAATGACTCAAATGTTTTTTCGTAGTTAGCATTCCAAACAAATTCACAACATTTTGTAAGAAGTTTGAAGAGTGGAGAGGCTATTTTTGTGAAATTTTCTATGAATCTTCTATAATAACCAATGAATCCAATAAAACTTCTAACATCTTTTTAACAAAGAGGAATTGAAATTTTAGAAATCATTTCTACTTTAGATATATCCACTTTAAATCCACTACACGAAATATGATGGCCTAAAAAATCCCTTTATTGAACATTGTAAAACACTTCTCAATGATTAATGAAAGGTTTTCTTCTTTACATCTAATAAGAACTTTTACCAATTTTTCAATAGCTTCTTCGAAAGTGTTTCCATAAATAGTTAATTTGTCCATATAAACTTTCACAAAATCATGAATTAGATCAAAAAATATACCTAAAACTTCTCTTTGAAATGTTGCAGGTGCATTACATAATCCAAAGGGAAGTACCCTATAGGCATATGCTCCCCATGCACATGTGAAAGTGATTTTATCATGATCTTCTGGTGCTAGTTGGATTTGGTTATATCCACTAAAACCTTCAATAAATGAAAAATATTTCTTCCTTGCCAAGGTACCTAATACTTGATCTATAAAAGGTAGTGGAAAATGATATTTCAAAGTAGTTTTTTACAATTCCTTGTAATCAATACACACTCTCAATTTCCAATTTTTCTTTGGAACAATTAATAAAGGTGACACCCATTGACTATACGATATTGGATAGATTAATTTCACATTAAGTAACTTTTGTAATTCCTCCTTAACAATTTATTTCAGATTAGGATTTATCCTTCTCTGAGCTTGTATAACTGGTTTGAAATTTTCTTGGATATAAATATGATGCATACAAGTTTTTGGGACCAATCCCTTTCATATCAGTATACTCCCATGCATAAGCAGAGGAATTTTGTTCGACCATCTTTATCAATTTCCACTTTTGAAATTCTTCTTAGTCATTATTAATATTTAATGTTCTTCCAGGAACTATTTCTATTTGAGAATTGTCGAATGTTTCCATTGAATGTAAAGCCATATAATGGGATGATAGATATTCGATATTGTAGTGTTCCTAAAAACTTTGATCTTGCTCATAGTATGAAGGAGAATCATTATTATTCATTAAATTTACCAATTAATATTCTTCATCTATTTTTGAAAGAGTAAATATTGGTTCAGTGTCATCAAAGTCTTCATTATCATCATCTATCCAAGTTTCACTTTCTATTTCAGTTTTTTTTTTTCAAGTGGATATAATGTGAATTTTTAGTGGAGTTTCCATCAGAAACATACATATCACCAAATCTACAACTTATGAATGCATCAATTATAGCTAACCAAGGTCTACCAAGGATCAATGGATGGCCTCCTAAATTATTCTTGGGAGTTAAAATCATGAAATCAACAAGATATTCCCAAGAATCTAAAGAAATAGACACATATTCCAATATACCATTTGGTTTGATAACCAATCTATCTAATAATTTCAACAATGTAGGAGTATATTGAATATTAGGAAGCTTTAATTGATCCATAGCTTGTTTACTCATGATATTGATGGCTACTCCTAAATCAATAAAAGTTTTTGGAATCTCGATATCATTGATGTAAATTTTTACAATAAGGGTACTTGGATCTAGATATTTTTGAACGACTGGTTTCCCCATCATAATATCAGCATTTTTTCCTACCAAATGGATTTTCTTGACCTCTTTTCTTTTTCTTCCTAGTTTTCTAATGCATAGCTCCTTAATAGTTTTTGAAAATATTGGTATTTACTCTATAGATTGAAGAAAAGGAATTTTGATGCAAATATTCTTAATTTCATATAGAATATCATAAATTGGTAAAACAATTTTCCTTTCTATTTCTTTATCAATTTTAATCCTTTTAGGAAAAAGTGGATCTTGTAGGGAAATAGAAGGTTTCTCTACTAGAGGGACTGTAGGAGCCTGTTTTATTTGCTCATCTTTCAATTGTATAGGGACATATTCCTTTGGAGGAGTTTTTTCTTGATCAAGGTTTTCATCTTTTTCATGAACTCCATCCTCTTTAGATTTTTGGATGGAAACTATTGGTCACTTCTTTTGCAAAACCCTACTAGATCTAAGTTGAACATCATTGAAACCTAATGGAGTTATCATACAAGCTTGAAAATTTTGGCCTTTAATATTATAGACAACTTTTGATTTTTATTATTTGGATTTGGGAGTGGTTGATGATGAGCCTCATCATTGAATAATTATATGGGCCTTAATTCACCTCCTAGCTTAGTCAAACCAACTTTTCTCATAAATTATTGCATGTTTTTTATTATATTTTGTTTATGAGGTGAGTTAGAGTTGGATATTATGCTCTGTGGTCTAATTTTAATTTAATACATGATTAAAGGAGACAATCAAGGAATTTTTGCAAATACCAAGGTCAAAACTCGAATGGGACAAGGGAGAGGGATTATAGGAGGTAAACCCTCCTCATTTACTACCCCTCCATTCGAATATTCCTTCATCATCTCGGAGTGAAAACAGCCAAATCATGAGGACTAGAAGGTAGCTGAGCCACCCTAATTGTAAGGAAGTAAATGGGGGCTTCAAATGTATAAGTAGAGATGCGTAGGACCTCACTAGGATTTAGATTTTCGATTGAAAAACTCGACTCTATTTTCGAGTTGCAAAACTTTTGACAGTGCTTTTGATGTAATTTTTTGTTTTGGTAATAAGATTGAGTTTTTTTTGAGCCAGCACTAAGTTAACTCCGAGGGCTGAATCTCTTGGGTTAGGGCCCAACCCTAGCAGCCAAGGCTCCTCTTGATTTTACATGTATGTTTAGTGTAGATTCAAAGCTTAATTGTTCATTTTCTTAGTAGATGCATTTCCATTACATGTAGTGTAGATTAGATTGGTTATGTGATTGTTTGCTTCCATTTGTGCCTTATTTCAAGTAGCAGGTTAGCAAGGAGAGAAATGATCACCACAATTTTGTTAGTAGGTCTCTCAGCCCCACTTCCCCCATCTGGGACCATGACTTGAGGAAGGGACCCTTAAGCAGCCCCAAAAACACAGATTTCTAGTTCTTTTATGAGCTTTGGAGTTTGTTGTCTTTAATTTAGTATTTGCTTAATGTTGCAAGGTATATTTCGTTGTCATATTTTCCATCTCCATTTCTGTAGTAGATCTCACTCATGCTTTCATTCCCTTCACCAACTTTCTTCATGCATAGTATAGGCAGTCGATTCATTAATTATGCTTTTCTAGTTTATGAAAATGTATCTTGTTGCATAGATTTTTGGAAGGCACACATGTTTTATGAAAAGAAGGTGCTTCATGAGGAGACTAAGACTTCATATCCAGCAGCCACCTTCCACTTCATCCACCTTAGCCATCCCTTGTTTTCACCATCACCCTCACTATTTTTTCATCTCGATTTAAGAGATCTATGGTTTGTATCTTTCGATTCAGTTACCGGAGAATCCACAGTATGAACATTTTTATGCCAACGTTTCAAATCCCAACTGGGATCCATCATCAGGGCTTATGAATGATGATAAAAGAAGAGCGGCTAAGAAGGAAATAAATAATAATGAGGAAATTAATTTTAGAATCAGCAGAATGTCGGCTGAATATTAAATATTAATTTATTTATTAATTAATTAATAATTCATTCAATTATTTTATTTATTTTTATTTTTATTTTATTTTTTTTGAGTTTTATATATTAATTTTTTATTTTTATTTTTATAGTTGAGTTAATAAATTAATTTAAAATTCAAAATCAAAATGGTAATACTAATAATAATTTTTTTTAATTTATGATAATACAAAAAAAATTATTTTATTTTATTTTATTTTATTTTTATTTTATTTATTTATTGAATTATTTAATTATGATTCAATAAGGGAAAAGCTTATTTATTCTTATAAAATAGTATTAAAGATTAGAGAAATAAGAATATTGAATCCATATTTAAAGTTATTTGATTTAAAATTATATCAATATTAATAATAATTAATAAATTAATATTAATAATAATTAATAAATTAATTAATTGTTATAAACTAATAAATATATTAAATTAATCAATAAAAGTTAATAGATATTAATAGGGTTAAAATATTAATAATACTTAATTAATAAAGTTAGTAAAAATTAATACTTATTTAATAAAGTTAGTAAATATTAATACTTAATTAATAAAGATTTAATAATGAATTAACACTGTTAACATTAATAATAATTAATATATTAATTAATTGTTATATTAATTAATATATTAAGCTAATTAATATAAAAGTAAATGTTAAAATTGTTACTAAATCAAAATTAATGATGATAAAAGATATTGGTAGAGTTAAAAATATTAATAATACCTAATTAATGATGTTAATATATTAAATTAGTAATCACTTAATAATTAATTGACATTAATTAATATTAATAATAAATAATATATTAATTAATTGCTATATAAATGAATTAATATATTAAACTAATTAATATTAATAAATGTTAATAAATCAATATTATTAATGATAATGGAAATTAATAGCGCTAATAAATATCTAATTAATTACTTAATTAAAATTCTCCCAAACACATTGAGCGAATCTAGCCATCTATCATCTTGGATATTAACTCCTGGGTGTATTAGACCCTCTAACACTCCATTCCACCCATCACACACCTTTCCTAAGCCTCCCATTACCTCCAAAACATCACATTTAGCTCTTGGTTGTATTTTGTAGGTTTCTTGTAATTCCTTCAGGATCATCCTGTAGGTTTTGTTGGCATTATGATGTATGTGTTGTACTTGATGGCAACCCACTTGTAGCAGAATAACTCACTTGTATATGGTAACTAGATGAATCTACAAAAGAGATATCAGATGTGACAGAATGCATAACAATAGTGTTTACAGATGTGATGAAATGCAGGGCAGCTTCAAGGAATCATTTAAGAAGGCAGCTCACTCAGATGAAAGATCACAATATAGCAGGTAAACAAAAAAGAATTATAGATCAGTCTTCATAGAATGAAGAAAGAAAGGTATATGCATGTTCACCATTGACCAAGCTGTGTATACATGTAGGTTCATTGTATACAAGTCACATATACATAGACACACACTTTCACAAAAGGAAAAGCAAGTATACCTTGGAAAACTAAGTTTTGGTCCGAAGTATTTGGTGCGTGGTATTTTGATCCATGGTATTGGTCGATGGTATTTGGTCTGAGGTATTGACCCTAGGTATTTGATCCAAGGTATTGGTCCTAAGTGGTTTTGGTCCATGGTATTGAGAAAGGCCTAGAACTATATAAGGAGGACAAGATCATTAGCCCAATGTAGACAAGCATTGAATATTTGATAAAGTGTGAGATCCAGTATGTAGGTTATGGGTTTATGATGCTCTGCTTCATCTGATCCAAGGAGGAACCTTAGAGGTTGATGGATTACAAGATCTAATTGTTAGTGTCGGTATCTTCATCCCTCCATCAGTGATCAAATTCTCTTGTTTCATTGCATGTTAGGTGTCTCATCCGATCAAATGCATTCCATTAGGGTCATGGATCATATAATGGTAGTGGCATATTATAAATTTTCCCTCATGATCTTTACCTGCTGGCCCATTTTCATCATTTAGGTCATTTGCAGTCATTTTTGCCTTTACATCTGTAAAAGTCATTTTTAGGGTTTTAGGTCTCATTAGGTCTAGGGCTTTGTCAATAAAGTCTTGCAAAATCTCAATAATGGTCAATAGGCACATGAGGAAGTCAAATAAAGTCTCAGCAACAAAAATTTTAATAATCACATGCTCAATGATTGATTTTTCCTCAAAACCCTGTTTTGAGGAAAAACAGAGTTTTTATATTTTATGTACAAAATTTCATGTAATTTCATTTTTCCTATATGTAATAATTTCAAGAGGCAGCCCTAGTCACCTTGCCAAGCTCCTGCACTCTAGTTCCTACAAAAGAAACAAAATTTCAAAGCATTTAGTCCATCAAAGGCAAAAAGTAAGACAAACTGCCCAAAACAGAGTTTGAAAAAGCAAGTGAAAGACAAACATTAGGAAAGTGGGGTTTCATAAGTGAAAAATCAAAATCATTTCTATATAAAGTGTTTTCATGTCAATGGAAGCTCATTTGTATGCCAAAGGAGAAGAGAGCAAGTGCAATTTGTGTTTTCGAAGTAAAGGAGCGATTTTGCATTCAAACAGTGAAAATTTGAAGGCACGACGCACCTAGGTTAAGGCGTGGCGCACACAGAGCACAATTTACATTGAAATTTCTAACTGGCACGACACACCAGAGAGGTGCGGTGCACCTGTGAGTGGGCGCAGTGCACCAGTCTTCAAGGCCTGAAATTCATCCAAATATTTCTCTAAAGCTTCAAAATCATAAATTCCTCATTTCAAAAGTAAGTCAACACCTCCATATGGTCAACTTATGAGTTTCCTTTAGTGTTTATGGTGTTTCGATAAGGAAAAAAATAAACCCTAGTTCCTTGCATAGTTAGTTGAAAAAAGTTGCCTAGGGTTTGCAAATTACTATTTTTGTTGTCTAAATCCCACCCCTACCATTTTCACTCCCTCACTACATTTCATTAACCTCTTTTATCCTTCCATTTTCCACTTACACTTACATATTCCCCCTATCCCTAAAAATAATAACCATAATCCCTACCTTCACTTATCCAAAACCCTAATTAATATCCCTAAACCCTAAATATCATTCCCCAAACCCTTCCATTTCCACTAACCCTATAAGCAGCATCCCCAACCCCTCATTCACAATCCCTTCACAGTCCTTATCATCAAATCCTTATTGTTTAGCAACAAATACCTATTGACACTATAAAATCTCTTCATACTCATCTAAGAAAATAAAGCATTTGGCAAACATGAAGTCAGATTCTTCCTATGACAGAAATAAGGAAACAATGAGTGACTCCTCCAAAGAAATTCATGCACCAAGGAGACCTCATAAGAGTGGAAAACATAACCGGGAGGAGCCTACTACACTTATTGACCTGCTGACTTGCCCTCTTGCTGTAACATTCTTCCAACATCAATCTTGTTACCAATTTTATGAGATGGTGGAAAGAGTCAAATACCACCATGAGCTTGCCAGAATTTTTGTCCTTCATCTTCACAATGGCCAGGTCAATTTGGCAAGTGTGACATTCATCTTGACAGCTAAGACTATAGCTCAAGCAACCGGTATTCTGAATGTAGGTGAACAGTGGAATAAGGGGTAGCTGGTGGATAGAGATCATTATGAGCCTTATATCAAGGCTAGTTTTCAGAGGCATATCAGTAGGGTCTTCCATTTCAGGTACCTACAAGACACATATGCTCCACTTATGAAACTCAAAATCAAATATTTCAGCTGTGAAGGCAGATTTTCTCACCTATACACCTATCATATCATATTGCTGATGCATTTTACTAGGGTGAGCATGATGAACCTCCGCTATTTCATTTGTCGGAATATTGAGAAAATGACCACATTGGTTCAAAGAAAGCCTCCTCATAAACATTATAACAGCATCTATCACTTTGCATTATTCAAGATTGTGGTTTTGCACCAGCTTAGTTTACTGAATGTTTCATGGGAAGATTTCATTTCACATGATCTCTTCACACATCCTCAAGTGCCCCCATCAGTTTTTCATGAGGTAGGAGAGCCTTCACATCAGCAAGAGGTGCATGAGACTCAAACCACTAGTGTGCCAATGTTTGTCACTTACCAAAAGGGCACAAGAAGATTATTTGCAGCAACAAAACAAGTACTATCTCCACCTCGGGTGGAAGGGGTCTCGTTTCCTTCAATAGAAAAGTAGGTATAGGACAAGGGTAAGCAACGATTACATGATGAGGGGCCTTAAGAAGGTCAAGTGGCAGATTTCATTCGCATTCAAGATGATGACATTGATTTGGGCTCAAAGCTCAAGGAGATCATTCAGGAGCAGCAAGATGACGTTCATGACTTGTCTCTCAACCTAGAAAGAGCCAAGTGGATAATCAAGTATCTGGAGCAGAGAAACAAATAGTTAGAGGATCAGCAAACCGTCATGGAGCTCCAAAACATAAGGGAAAACCAGCAAGCTACCAAGAGGAGGAAAGTCAAGTTGACACCACTTGAACACGAAAATGAAGTTGATCATGAGTCTTGGCTTGAAAAGGAAAATATGCATTTGGAGAAGCTACTAGAGAAGTCCAATAAAGATAAAAATATGTTGAGGCACATGGCCTATCATTATTTGGCAAGAAACAAAGTTTGCAAAGTGACAATCAGGACTTTGAAGGCCAAGTTGAGGAAAGCTTTGAAGAAGAAGAAAGGGAAAGACAAGCTCAAGATTTTGGTTGAGGCTTCCTTAGCCCAACCTAGCACTTGATGCAGGACACTTAGCCCAAATTTCAAGAAATTTGGGATACTTTTTTTCGATTTTGAATTTTTGAAGCAAAACACAGGTTTTATTCCTGGTGTGCTGTGCCATCTAGCGTGTTTTTGCTAGGGACCTCCTTTGGAGGAAAACTTAGAATTTTTGGATTCCGCATGAAAAAATATGAATCTCTACAAATGGCCAAGAAATTTTGTCAAGTTTTGAGCTTCCAAAAGGGTCAAAAATGCCCTTTCTGCCCCATTATGGCAACATAGGAAGCAGTGTTGGGACAACTCACTTTTGGAGGGGAAAATGGACACCAAATTCAGAAATTCCACCTGTTATGGCAAGTAGATAGACAAACCTTTCTAAAAATCCCACTTGGAGCAAAATTGGTTCACGAGAAGGCCTCAAAAATCAGCTGTAAAAATCCACTACGCACAGGGACAGAGGTGCGGCGCATAGGATGGAAAATTGACTTTTTTGCCAAAAAACTCTTTTTTTGCCTAGTTTTTTCTCAGTTTGACTTTTCTCTCTCATAGTCAAACTCATGATGTAATTTGATGTAACTTGATGGAATTTGATGTAAATATGCTAAAATTTCACTCATGGAGCTAGATACATCATGGAAAGGTAGTTTGAAACTGAATGAATCAGTTTCCTAGGTTTTAGAGGCAAGTTGTTCCACTGCCTACTTTTCAGTTCTTAGTTTAGATCTTGTTGAAATAGCTCCTAAACTCAGGAATTCAACCCCTAAAGCCTAGAATGAGTTTTTTTTGGCCTATATCTAGTAGTTTTTCAGTCATTTGTAAAGGTTGGACTCTAGTGAATGCTTTGAGCGTTATTGTACATTAATCTCTGCAGTTTGGCAAAGGAATAGACCAGGGTTTGCAGCATTTTGTGGGATTCTTGTCACAAGTTTGATTTGGTATTGTTTTTCCTTCTGTAATTTAGAGTTTACATGTGTTTATGTATGCCATCATCTCTCCCTTTTCAACTGAACTAAATGAATCAAGGATAAAGGTAGAATTCATTGATGTTGTAGTGCTCTACCTAGGGTTTGTTTAGTTTTCTATGTTTTCAAAAGTTTGAAGAGGATCCCTAAGACTTTCATGCCCTCTCCAACTCCTCACCAATCTTAAGACTCTCCATCTCATTCAATTTCAAAGTACTAAACCATTTTCCTACCTTGCCCCACAGAAACCTCTGCAAGACTGAGTCCAATCCCCGGAACCAAATCCACCTTTCACATTTGAGCCAGCAAAACATTATAAAATTCAATCGAACTCCTCTGAGCATATACCTAGCCTAAAATTAGTCTTTATATCAATCATCTCAAGCTTTATTAGCCATATTTTTATGAGATTGACCAGGAGAGAGCCCTCTCCCGACTTGATAGGGCTAGCTACCAGGTTAATCATGGTTTGATATTACCCTAGATCTTGCCTTTCTCAGCCTGAGGTAGATTTAGGCCCTAACATAGTGGTGACCATACTAGGGAAAACAATTTTGTTTTCTTGTTATTTTTGTTTGCTTTATGAACTACAAACGTAGCCTGAAGTTAGCCAAGTAGCCTTCAAACTACTCTTGCTTTGCAAGTGCATAAGTAGATGAACGCTGCTTCAGTCAATCTTCGGTTTCATTTATGAACTAAACATCTGACTTGCAAATTTGCCCAATACATGTATCAAGATAGATCTGATTGTTGATGGTGGACAATGATCAGACACCGAAAGGCTGAAATCATTCACCTGGAAACTCTAAATCAATTTCGAGATTAGATCCAAGGAATCCACTGGAGGATGAACCTGACTAGAAGAAACATGAAAGGACAATATGGAAATATCAAGTATTCAAGTTGGAATTTCATCCAAGACATTTTTTTCTTTGTTCTATATTATTTCTTCTCTTTTCCCGAGAATGTCAAGAAGGCTTTGCAAAGTATATTGTATTTGAGAAAATATTCTCGGCTTGCATTTGATTCCTTCCCTTTGAAGATTGTGAATACCAAAGATTTGCATGCCTTTGAGCTTGATCAAGACCCTTTTCCCAAATCTTGTGATGACTGTATTCAAACTGATGAGCCTCAAGATACCAAGACTAATTCTATACTTTCTGTACATGCCCCTATACCTTGTAAAATTCCAGTTCAATACAAGCCTTTGATTTTACCTCCTATATCCCATGCTTTCCCTAAAAATCATGACCTATATCTACCAAGATTTGATGGTGAACGCGAGAACATCACTACTGAGAGACATGTATTGAATTTTGAGTCTTTTCTTGACCTTTTTGAAGTTGATGAAGAAGATGTCACTATTAGGATTTTTGCTCTTTTTTTGCAAGGCAAAGTCAAGATTTGGTTGAAAACCCTGCCTAATGTGAACATCTCAGATTTCCAACAGTTCGTCAATGTTTTCCTCGATAGGTGGGTGGTAAGACAAAACCCTTTCTTGATTATAGAAGAGTATAACTAGCTGAAAAGATTGCTAGGGGAGATAGTACAACAATTTTCCACTAGATTTAACAAAGTTTATTATTCGATGCTAGTTAATATAAGACATCCTCTTGGATCCGCTCTCTTGCATTACCTGGGTGCCTTTGATACAGAAATGGAGTTTCAGCTGAGAGAAAGGAATCTCGCAACACTTGAAGAGATGCATAACAGTGCAGTAGATGTAGAGGGTCATTTTCTGATCCGAAGGGCAAATTTGAAGGAAGAAGAGATGAAAAGCATAGATCCAGATGAATCAACATCTCTAGAGGTAAAGCTTAACATTTTGGTAAGTGCAGTGGAAGAGATGATGGAAATGATCATCACAAGGAATGAGTATAATGTTCAAGCCCATGGCTTGCTGATTGAAGAAGAACAAGTTCTTGATCCAAAACTTCTTCTTTCTTATCCCAGTTGTCATAGATTTGATAATGATTGTTTTATAGATCATCTTGGAGAAGAGAGATCAGTTGATATGACATGTATGCTTGATGATGTGTTTTATACTAATGATTTGCCTCAGTTTGATCAGTATGATGATGATTATGTTCTCCAAATAGAAGCTAATCTTGCAGACAAATCAGCAACTAGTTTGTGGAAGGAGGAAGTTCACTTTCAACAGCTCAAATACATTGATCAACTGATGCATATTAGCTATGGAAATGATGAGGAAAGTGCAGAAAATTTTGAAGTAAGTGAAGGATATTTGCCTTTTTGTTTTGCTTCGTTTTAGTTCATCGAAGACAACATTCATGCAATCAGAAATCAACTGTCGACAAGTCTTGATCCAGACCGTCTTGAGGGTAATGAAAACCTTATTCAAGACTTTTCATATCCAGAGTTGCAGCCTCCAAATGCCATTGATTGTCAAGTTGCAAATGAAGACTTGGAAGCTGGACCATATGATCAAATGATGCAAGATGATTCTGTACCATTTTGATTTGAATCATTTTAGTTTTTGAAGGGAAAATTGCATAGTATATCTTCAAATGAGTAGCTTGTAGGAAGTCATGTAATCTCATCGGAACCAATAGAAAATGAGTTGCAACAGTATTTTTAAGTTTTCATGATCCAATAGCTGATGTTTTGGATGAGATCTATAGTCAAAGTCCTTCTCCATTAGCTACCTATGAGATTGAAACATGTACTGATACAAACTTGATCCGACAGCCAGTTTCTTTTTCATTTTCAACAGGAGTCTTGTCACAAATCTCAGATCAAAGTTTGCATTCATGGTACGAGGAGAAGAAAATTAATCCATTGGATGAGCTAAGTCCCAGTGTGCTTGAATTCTGAGATCCTTATGCAGTGTTTTTGGAGACAAATAGAGAATCCATAGTATTCAATGGATCTGTTCACAAGTTTTCATGGGAGTTCCTTTTTAGTAGTTCTCTCTTGTTGTTCATAAGCAAGCACTTATGGATAATTCAAACAGTAGCTGGAATACTTACTTGGTTGCATTGGTTGTTTTATTTCACTTTATCAGGTGATGAATGGAACAACTAGAGTACATTGTATTGAATAAGCTCCATTCTGAGCATATTTTCCAATTTGTAAGTTGTGTTTTTGTATTGAGTCAGTTTCAAGTCAGTTTGTGTCGTCAAGTCATCAGTTTTTAGTCATGTAATTTTAGCTTGAGTTTCTGACTCCATGCCCAATGGATAAGGAACTGGTCTACTCTTCCAGAGGTCTATAGTTCTGGGCATCTCCAAGGAGCTACCATCCCCATTAGAGCCAATGTTAGTGTCGGTATCTTCATCCCTCCATCAGTGATCAAATCCTCTTGTTGCATTGCATGTTGGGTGTCTCATCCGAACAGCTGCATTCCATTAGGGTCATGGATCATCTGATGGTAGTGGCATATTATAAATTTTCCCTCATGATCTTTACCTGTTGGCCCATTTTCATACATTTAGGTCATTTGCATTCATTTTTGCCTTTACATCTGTAAAAGACATTTTTAGGGTTTTAGGTGTCATTAGGTCTAGGGTTTTGTCAATAAAGTCTTGCAAAAGCTCAATAATGGTCAGCAGGCACATGAGGAAGTAAAATAAAGTCTCAACAACAAAAATTTTAATAATCACATGCTCAGTGATTGATTTTTCCTCAAAACCCTGTTTTGAGGAAAAACATAGTTTTTATATTTTATGTACAAAATTTCATGTAATTTCATTTTTCCTATATGTAATAATTTCAAGAGGAAGCCCTGGTCACCTTGCCAAACTCCTGCACTCCAATTCCTACAAAATAAACAAAATTTCAAAGAATTTAGTCCATCAAAGGCAAAAAGTAAGACAAACTGCCCAAAGCAGAGTTTGAAAAAGAAAGTGAAAGACAAACATTAGGAAAGTGGGTTTTCATATGTGAAAAATCAAAATCATTGGTATATAAAGTGTTTTCATGTCAAAGGAAGCTCACTTGTATGCCAAAGGAGAAGAGAGCAACTGCAATTTGTGTTTTAGAAGTAAAGGAGAAATTTTGCATTCAAACAGTGAAAATTTGAAGGTGCGACGCGCCTGGGTTAAGGCGCGGTGCACCTGGCCTATGTGGTGCACAGAGAGCACAGTTTACATTGAAATTTCTAACTGGCGCGACACACCAGAGAGGCATGATGCACCTATGAGTGGGCGCGACACACCAATCTTCAAGGCCCAAAATTCATCTAGATCTTCCTCTAAAGCTTCAAAATTGTAAATTCCTCATTTCACAACTAAGTCAACATCTCCATATGGCTAGTGTATGAGTTTCCTTTACTGTTTATATTGTTTCAATAAGGAAAAAATTAAACCCTATTTCCTTGCACAGTTAGTTGAAAATAGCTACCTAGGGTTTGCAAATTACTATTTTTGCTATCTAAATCCCACCCCTACCATTTTCACTCCCTCACTACTGTTGGAGAGGTAAATCCCCTCTACGGATAGAGGCGATCCCTACTAGCCCAGTAGGGGTCTAGAAACAATCACACAATGCTGCTATGCATGTTCCTAATTACGATTAAACAAGAGGTAAAGAGCACCTACTTGGATTCCTGCGCTGTCGTTTGACGAAGAGATGTTGCCTTCGCTCCTTCGCTTCGGCTGGTCACAATCCTCCGCGATCTCCGCGAATAGATACCTGCACATACGAAGAGGAAACAAACGCAAGCGTGAAATCTAGTAAAAGCAACCATACATCGGTCAGAAAAGATGTAATTCACATTTAACCATGGCATAGACAAATGAGAATGGAACAATAATAGTAGTCATCTATTATTAATCAGAATAGAGAAGAGTACAACCAAATGTTCTGACGTCGGTAACCTTCTCAGGAGGGGCCAGTCAGCATGTATCTCAAGCATTCACCTTTGAGGATGATTCTCCCAAGACAAACAACTCTCTCTCACAAGACAAGCAACACAAAACAACCTTCCCTAAGCAATCAATCACTTCCACACCTAGCACACCAAACCTATAGTAGCAGCAATCTGAGCACTACAAGCTCTGTACAATCCAAGCTATTCCAAGCTATGTCTAACTAGCTGCTCATGGTAATGGTGAGAGTTTATATAGGAGAAGGAGTCTCCTAAAAGGGTGGAAGGATGAGCTTATCTTCAAGGGAAGTTGTTGGAAAGGGTCGAACAGACATGCCATAGAAGGGAGTCGACATTCACAAAGCTAACAACCAAGCCTGGAATTATCTAGAAGGCTGGTTGTTTGAACAAATTCGCCCAAACTGGATCAGCGCAGATTATTAGGCAACTGTCGTGCTGTCGCCGCGCCTCAATAGCTGGGACAGTCATGTCAGCGCGGAAGCACACGGAAAGGGCGCGCTGTCGACCAGCGCGGAAAAGGGATCTCCTTCCGAGCTGGCAGCACATGGAATACACTACAGGGCGCCAGTCATCACGGATATTTTAGGAACAGATGCGCTGATGAACAAAACTTTTAGAAAAAATGGGTTTTTGGGCCAGTTCAGGAAGCAGGAACTTGGTGATTGTGAATTCTGGGCACAGCAGGGTGACTGACAGGAAGGCAGTGACAAATTACTGTGTAACAGATGCCCCCTAAAGCATGAAGACCGAGAGAGTGGGAGGGGTGAAATGCTTTACAACACACGCCGAACTGGAACACCACCAGGAAGGACCGAAAATCTCTGACAATCAAGTACATGCAGTCTAGGCATGGGCGCAGCCATCCGAAGGACATGTGAAAATGGTCTGTGGAATGGACGCAGCCACCCAGCTAAAGAGACCAAAAGAATGATAAGGTATGGTCGCAGCCATCCATGAAGACTCAGGTATGGACGCAGCCATCCATCAATGAGTCATGTAATGATCATCCACAAAATCGCAGCCTGGACCGTAACAGACAGGGATCCAGGGTCTTGTGCTCCATCTCGACCCGAACAAAGTACAAGTTCAAACATGTGAATACAGGAGTTGAAGTCGAACATGCATGAACATCGTCTAATTACCAATCAATGATGGAAACTATTAACAGACGCGAGAGGTACCACCAATAATGACAATGGCCCTCAAGGTACTATAGGTACAATCCGTGGCGTGTGAGTCAATGAGCTGGGGTCGAACACCCACGGAATCATTCGATCGAAGGCCAGTGATGTAAGCCTTATGTCGAACACGAAGAACCTGCCATTGAGGCATGCAGGCTCCAAGGCACCTGAAGGGAGTCTCTAAGTCACCTTCTCGGATGATGAGTTGGAGTCGACGGGAAAGGACCTTGATCGAAGGTGGGCCATAATTTTTCCCACATCATCGACATGAGATAGAGGTAAAAATATTTGTGTGAGATATAAGGGAAGGTTGTACTAATGCAGAGGTCAACTGCTCTTGAACATATTGGCGGCACGACGGTGGATTTGGAAGTGTTTGACATCAAATGAGCAGAGGTCATGGTGACAGGGCAATGAGCAAATGAGAGGTCAAAACAGGGTAACCCAAACCCACGGAGGCTAATGTGAAACGAGATGAGATATCCCCACCCAGACATGAATGCAGACTAGTGCCATGTTCAAGAGCGACATACTACTGACACGACTATCACAGTTCTATTTTCCCCACCATTTCTGGCAGGTACCCTGGTTATTTTTGGATGACAAGCTTGACGGGGATAGCATATGCTTGAAGAGTGTCATTTCGACGATGCCCGATGTCATCAAGTGTTTAATGAGCCTGACAAAGGAAAAACTCGGCGTCTTTTCTTGTTTAGAGAGTCTGAAAAGACAGCGGAAAAGGAAACTCCAGGGGGTCCTTTTTCGTAAAGTTGTGTCTCTCGAGCCCGAAAAAGTATAAAACAATGCTCAAAAGAACCGCCCGACCATTACGACCGAGGAGTACTTTTCGTGGATAGTGCCTTCGACCCGAAAAAGTAAAAAAGCGGTCGAAAACACGTCGTTTCAGAGCCGATATTGGGTGTGAAACGACAAACACCCGACAATTGTTTTTAGTTCAACGATCGAAAAAAGAGCTTAAAATGACCGCCTTTCGTTCCTTTTAATGAGCTGAAAGGAGGCTCGGCTATCTTCTCTCGTTTAATGTCGGAAAAGAGCTTAGAGACGACATATTTGGGGATCACATGCACGGAGAACCGTCACGACCAAGCTGTTTTATCTGAACCTGCACAAGAGCACTACCCGCATAAACCCATTCGATATGTGCAAAAAACATATTAAAACATGCATTCGACAAATTTAGGGCTAAAGTTATGGCAAAAATGGTAGAAAACCCAAAAATATGGCCATTTTATGAGTTTTTACTATAAATAGGGGGGGTAAGAAATCATTTTTACCATTTTACCATTTTGGGACGTGAAGGACGTGGAGAAGCCAGAAAGTTGACGGAGTGATTTCCAGCCCGTATGGACACCATTTCTCGAACCGTTTCTTCCAAGTATGTTCTCTCTTCCTTGCCCTACATTTTGATCATGTTTAGTAGGTTTTTAGCGGTCGGATTTGCCCAATTGGGCAAATTCTTGGCGCATGGATGCGCTCTCGGTCAGCGTGGATATCCCATGCGGGTCCGCGCTGGCCGAATTAGGACAAAACGCGGCCAACTTCGGGTCAGCGCGGAAAACCCGTGTTCTTCCGCGCTGACCTTGAAAAATAACAAAGGGTTGCCATGGCCAGCGTGACTGTTTTTAAAACAGCCGCGCTGGCGCGGAAAATTTTTTTGTTTCAATATTGAACGTGAAAAACTCCATGCCAGCACTTCTAATTTATTTTCATGGCTTGTGTAGGACGTAATGGCTTTCCAATGGCAGGAAAGAGTGCACGATGTTGAAGATATAGCTGCTTGGGCAAATGTGGATTGCTGCAATGCCATGCGAGCTTGAGATTTTATGAAATTTTTCCTCACACCTCGCCTAAGAGCTTAGCATGATCTTCTCGAGCTACTGATCAGGGCATGGAACCCGGTGGATATGAAATTCACTATCCGGGGCCAGGATATCGAATTTGACCATATGGATATCTTCTTCCTGACTGGGTTGTCACACCGGGGTGCGAGGCCCATCATAGAGGGACAACGACCTGGCGGCGGTCCTCTAGATGATCTCATGGCTCGAGTATGCCCGGAGGCTGAGAAGACGCGAAGTGGGAAAGTAGCAATCCCCACAGTGGGAAACATAGTCCTTCGCACCATCCTGTTCATGGTGACCCGGGCAACGGGAAGCATGGCTAACCACGAGGCTTCAAAGACCCACCTCATGCTAGCTCTCGATTGCCTTGAGCCTACAGTGTTTGATTGGTGCACATCAGTGACCAACAACATGAAGAGGCAGCTGAGCAACTGTCATCGCGGAGAGACGAAACAGTTCAGCTACGGGTCTATCCTGGTCCCGCTCATTCTGGAGTGAGTGCCAGCCATGCGGCTGCAGACGATGGCCGTGGATGCCCCTAGGGATCCTCGGGAGACGAGGGCCTCACGATGGGCTCGCATCATGCCACGTGGTGGTGGTGGCAGGCCACATAGCTGGGGAGCATTCTTCCGGGACTGGCTAGATCAGCAGGTTATCTTCGTGGAGGACTGGCCATACGCGGGCATGGATTACCGCAATGACCCTGATATGGTGCTGCCCCGAGGTGAACAGTGGGACGATGCAGGTATAACACTTTGACTTTTGAGTTTTGCAATGTTTTTGAATTTTTTATGTACATGTCTTAATAAATGTCCTGGTATGCAGATGTGGGGCCCACTAGACCGATTGGCCTGGCTGCCACGGCACGGAGAGAAGGACAGGGAGTTGGGGCTTTGGCCTTAGTCCCTCCAGGGGTTAACACGTCGGAGACTGTGGCTCGCAACCTTGAGGGGTTGCTGGAAGGGGTGCCCGACTACCAGGGGGTTGAAGAGGTCCCCTTAGAGCATCAGATCAATACAGTGGGGGTGGAACCCAGGGTGCACTACCTTCTGAGGCGGGTAGCACGAGCAGCTGTGTACTACAAAGAGCATCATCCAGCTCCATAGTTACTTAGGTTTTATTTCCACTGTTATTTTGAGACACATGACTCAGATGTACTGAGATTTTGGACATGTACACTTATTTTTGAGCGCCTTAGTGCGCCACACGATATATATATATATATATATATACATACCGGTTTTTTAGATGGATCATTGTTACATGTGATGATGTCTTGTTTATGTTATGCAATTGTTCAGTACAATTGTGATCTTATGTATGAATTTGCATGACACATGACCCATGGATTTTATATTTTTTAATGCAAGCTTAAAAGCACACATAGTACGTATGCAAACTATGCTTGAGAAAGTTAACGTATGCTTATTCTTAGATGGATCTTTTACATATGATGATGTGTTTTATATGCTATGCGACTGTTCGACACACATGTGATCTGATGTATCTACTTGCATAACAAACGACCCATCGTGAAATATGCACATATTTTATTTTTATGAAAGCTTGAAAACACACATGATAATCACGTATGCAAACTATGCTTTGAACAATGGATTTTATTTTTGATGCAAGCTTAAAGGCACGTATATACATGCAAACTATGCTTGATGGGAAAGGAACGGGCATGCCCCCAGCGTCGTGTCTCAATTCGAGGTACATGCCCCCCAAGCTTCAAGCCATTGAAAATGGGTTGAAGGTTGACAAAACAGTTATTGCGCTCGAATTGCACGAGCTCATGTTTCATTGTTTTAACGAGGTTGACACAAGTAAAAGAACTATCCTCGGAACGTCGTGTTTCATTTTTTAGCGAGCTTGACACAAGACAAGGAACTGTGCTCCATGCAGACTTCATCATAATGAACGGGAAGTGGAGACCTCCGAGAAAGTGGCTCCGGAGGGAAGGCCAACATCTTGGAAATCAGGACCTAATGCCCCCAGGACACTATGCACGATGGTGTCATCACTAGGTATGGGCATGGGGTGGGTGGCCACGTAGTTGATTTGCGGCGAGGCAGATGCAACTTGTGGATGAAAGCCAGGAGGGAAAGACGAATGCGCTGGAGGGGCTTGTGGACGAACGAACGATAATTGATCGAATGTCACGATTCTTCCGTCGTGTGGAAAGCAGACCACACGGAAAATTGAAGAAACAAGTGTTATAGCTCCAAATCTCACTCTTATGGTTTGTGATGCTACACTTATGGCCTAGGGCAACCCCTCCTTCCAGACCTGGTCCAAAAATTTAAAAAACAGTGTTTTATTCCCTGTACGCGACTTTGCCCTGTGTTAAACGCGTGTACACGCGGGTCTGTCATACCCAACCCGCGTGTATCTATTAAAACACTTAAAAAAATATAATTTCCTCTTTTTCAGGCGGTGATCGCGGGTTTACCTGCTGGATCACCTGTTAGTGCCCGTTGCCCAACTGTTCCCAACCAACTCCTAACTAAAAAACTACTTTGGAGAGGGTATAAAAAGACATCAAAGGGAAGGCCAAGGAGAGAGAAAGGAGAGCAAGATTATTATGCTGAGATTTTTCCCTTAGACCAGGTCTGAAGTCCTTGGTGCATCCTGCACTTCCCCCATTTTGCATAGGAAACCCTTGTTTCCATGTGTATTGGTGATCATTCATCCTTGACATCATCATTGAGTAAGACTTGGAAGGAGCTCTTGTTGAAGGCTGGAGGCTGGAACGAATCCGGGAGGAAGCTTGCTTGGAGCCTGCTGAAGGCGTTCAGGTGATATCTTTCCGATATATGTACTTTATTTGCCTTTATATATAAAGAAACACGTCTTTGTTCCGGAATAATCTTTCTTTATGCTTATGAGATTCTTGTGTTGAATTCTTATGAAAGTGGTTACTTAAAGATTTTTTTTTTATAACTAACTTTATAGCATAAAGATGATTTATACATAAACTTCTATACATGTACTGTTGATTTCTTTGATTTGTTTGTCTTGCAGGTCAGAGAAAGAAGAAGGGAACTCCAAGAAGGGTTTGCACCCTAACGGTCTTCTCGGACGTAGGACCTTAGGTATGTACCCTAAAACATTAGAATTTGCTTAAAAGTAAAAAGATGGCTGTGTGTGTGTGTTTCTTTGTATAAGCAATTTTCAGTCTGGTAGAGTCTCAGCCCAAAGGACTCTAGGGGTACTTTCCCTTCAACCAGAATTGGCGACTCCGCTGGGGACAACACTCTTGTTGTTCCTAGTTTGGGTAGTCCTCAAGCCAATCTAGGCTCAGTCCCTCTGTTTGTTGGTTCTGACTGTTTGATATTTTCTTGAACTCCAAGCTGTTCCAGTTTTTCAGTTTGTGTTTTTTATTTTTCTTGAAACACTTCATATACGCACTTTTTCTGGATTACAGAAGCATATATACGCAAGTTGCACTAAGCAAACCCGCGTATACGCAGGTTTCCTTAGTTACAGTCGCGTGTACACGCATTCTGCAAATAATTGCAGGCGCGTATATCACATAATTTTCAAGATTTATAATTTTTCTTTTGGCTGAATGTCTGTCTGGTGGTTTGGGTCAGTTTAAAGCAGTCAATTCCCAGTGACAGTTCTTTGTTTAACAGGGGGTATCTTGTTTCGAACTCTCTCTAGTTATAAGGAGTGCTAGTCTTGTTTTTCGTTGATTGCAAGCGTCATTGATTTTTGACACACAAGGTTTCTGTTTAAGAATCTTGATTGCTCTGTTTCGGCGGAGTGGGAAGATTGTCTTAAAATCTTTGTGTCCATTTTGTTTTCATGACATTTGTGTTTGCTTAACGAAATCATTTTTATGACCATTTGCTCCTTCGTTTCGGGAAAGTTGTTTGTTACCATTTCCTT
Organism: Pinus tabuliformis; assembly: GCA_031772625.1. Lineage (NCBI taxonomy): Eukaryota > Viridiplantae > Streptophyta > Pinopsida > Pinales > Pinaceae > Pinus > Pinus tabuliformis. Next base: position 817,362,204 of record CM062806.1, on the reverse strand, counting down.
GAAACTTGTCTTTTGATTTCTTGGACTTTCATTGCTGCTTTTGATTGTCAAAAAGCAACTTCGAACACATTTTATTTTTGTTGAGTTCTCATCATTTCATTGGTGTCAATTCACAAAAGTGTTTGGTTGCTTGTTTATCAATCATTGGTGTCAGTATTTTTGAGAGTTTTTCCTTTGAAAAAGACTTTTTGGTTTGATTGAAAGAAAATCTTTTGAAAGTTTTTGAGTTTCGCTTTCTTAAAACTTGCTTCTCATCTGATTTCCTTTTTTGCGAAGTGAAAGTGCTTTGTTTTTTATCTTAAAACTTGTTTTTATTGTTTGGACGAAATGATTAGTAACAAATCATCTTCTATCTAAGCATTTCAGTGGCAAGACAAAATTTGGTAAAGCAGCAACTTTCCTTCTTTGTTTTTAGAGTAGTCTTTGAATCGTGCATCCACATTTAGTTCTTGCATTAGCATAGCTTTGCATCCTCTCTTAGGCATGCATAGTTTTGTTAGCTTTTGTGAGTGTGGAGTTTGAAAAGAAAGCAAAAAACTTTGTTTAATTTGAAGTACCTCTGAACCTCATAGAAATTGCTCTTCATCGAAACGAAAAGTGCATGTGCATGTAGTTAGGATAGTTTCTTTTGCGTCCTAAAAACACCACAAGTTTCACTTTCGTTACCTTTGACTTAAAGAACAGCCTAATAAAATCAAGCGCTTAATTAAAATCCACTAGAACTTTTTGTTTTAGTTATTACACCAACAAGTTTAGGATTTTAGGGCCTTGGATTAGGCGAGTGGAGAGTTAACTCTCCAAGGCCACACAAAACGTCAAACATAAGAGTCTGATTAAAGAGAGTAAATCCAACAGCGTTAGGAAGACCAGGAAAGCTCCGGATCTAGGAGTTAAGCACGAGGGTCTGTGAAGACAGGGAAGAGAGATACCCCCTCTCCTACTTGTCCGAACTCACCTCACGACTGTTCCGCCTGGCTTCTGCGACGAGTTGGTACCCATAGTTGCCTCTCCTAGGGATCTGCATAGGTGGCTGCGGAGGGGAATCCCGTGGCACCTGAGGTCGACGTTGTATCACTCTCGACAGTACTTCTGGAGGGCACCCTTGCGAAGCTTGGGGGCTTGCACCGGCGCAGGCTGTTGTTAGGAGGTCAGCGTAACTTCCTCTGATACCTTCGCTGATAGGACTGGGCCCTCATCATCCCAGACTATCTTCAGAAGGCCCTTTGACTCCACTTTCTTGTATTTTGGTGTCCGGTCCTCACCACCCGGAGCGGAAATACTTGGAAGTTGTTTGACTGGCTGTTTCTTTAGGGACTTTATAGTGAGTGCTCTTTGCTCCTTGTATATAGTTGGCTTTAGGTATTTTTGTCTAGTCACATTTGGACTTTGTGTTCTGAGTGACTGGCTTGCCACTCTACCGATCTTGAAAGGCTTTTGGTCGTTCTTTCGGAAGTTGTGGAGTTGCCTCCTCAAGGGCAAAGGTTTTGATTGCTTATCCATATTCTTTGAAGAGTTATTTCTATATTCCCACAAGGGAAGGGTCTTTGGATCAGTTAGATATGGCCAATATTCATGTGGAAACCAACCAAGGTGCCCTCCCAAAAGGGGATCCTTGTGCTTTTCCTTTCTTAGGAAACGTTGGTACTCCCTTGATGGCTACTTTGAATATTCCTGGGTTGAATGTTAGACTACCCGTTTGGCTGTGGTCCACTCCGAATATTCCGAATGCTCTTGAAGCTTCTCAGTTGAATGCTTTATTTCAGGGGCATCATATGGGTGCTAATTGTTCATCTGCTCTCAAAGAGAAATCTGGGATTCCTTCTTCTCCTCCTTCTTGTAACAAGAAATCTAAAAAGAGGAGAAAACGGAAGTCAAAGAAGAAGAATAATTTTAGCACTTCATCTTCAACCTCTGCGAGTCATGTTGGAGATGAGTCTTCAACCTCTGCAAGTCATGTTGGAGATGAGCCTTCAGCCACTGCTAGTCATGCTGGGGGCACAAGTCTAGTCACTGCGAGTCACACTGGCACTTCATCTTCAACCTCTGCGAGTCATGTTGGAGATGAGTCTTCAGCCGCTGCAAGTCATGCTGGGGGCATGAGTCTAGTCACTGCAAGTCATACTAGCAAAGTGTCACCGACCTCTGCAAGTCATGTTCAGGACTCTCCGCAAACCACTGCTAGTTATGTTGGTGGAATGGAGGTTGATAAGAAACCTGGACGTAGAAGTTTTAAACCTAAGTTCCCCTGTAAGATATGCAAGGGAGACCATCTTACTCATTTATGCCCTGGTATTCCAGAGGTTCAAAGGATATGGTCCGAGTCTGAAAGTACTTCTACTCCTACACTTGATATGGTTTCTCATCAATCCCATCAACCATCGGTTGAAAATGTGGTAAAGCCAGTGCAATCGCTGGCCGATTACACTCCTCTTTTGGGGGGTGAAGTGCCTAACAAAAGAGTCTGTTTGATCTCTAGTACAGAGTCTTCTAGTATAGGGGGCATTCCGGTTTCTTCGAACGTCCCCCCTCCAAGTTCTAAGAGTGTTTCCTTTGATTGGGATAGTCTTGTTGAGCCTCGTCTTCCTTCCACTGCACCTTTCCAAATAAAGGTCAGGGTTAATTCCACAAATGTCTATCGATGTATGGTGGATGAAGGGTCCTCTACAAGTATTATATCCTCTTTGACTTGGAAAGCTTTGGGTTCTCCAAAGTTGTTGACAGCTCAGAGTCAGTTGTTAGCCTATGATAGAAGGCCTGGTGAATCTATGGGTGTTCTTCCTCAAGTGCCTATCACTTTAGGTGGGAAGACTGTCTTAATCGATATGATGGTGGTTGATAGCCCTTTAGACTTTAATATGCTACTTGGGCGTGATTATGTCTATGCTATGAATGCTGTGGTGTCTTCACTCTTTCGAGTAATGTGCTTTCCTCATAATGGGAATATTGTCACTGTTGATCAGCTTGCATCTGACAATCACCACCCTAATTCGACTTTACTGCAGGATGCCCCTTGGTTTGTTCCAAGTGTTCAAGTAGACTCTACCCCGCCACAGGTGAATTATGTGGCATTGAGTCCTCAATGTTCAATCGCTTCTAAGAAGGATCCTTTGACTTATTATTTTCCTTCTTGGGACTTGGTCCCGGCAGTTGACCGAGAGATTCTTCCTATAAGGACATGGGACCCTTTAATTCCCTCTTTTGATCCTTGTAGTTCTCATGATTTCTTAGAACTTGTTTTGCCTTCACAGGAGGAACTCTTTGAAGCCATGAGTTATGACTACCAAAGGAGCACTTGGCCTGAGCCCTGCAAGGGGTTTGTTCAGCAGAACTGTTATGCGTAAGCCGCAAGGCTGCGTGGTTCCCTGTACCATATTGTATATATGAGGTATGCATTTTCAAGTTTTGTATTCTATAACACAAAGATCTTATATGAAGTTTATATGTGGGATGTATTAACTTCGTGTCTAGTGTTCCTATTTATGTCTACAGAACTTGGAAGATTTCTCCTTTGGAAGTTTATGGTTGGTCCGTTCTGACAGGTATTGGTTCTCGAACTTGGCATATAGGTTAGGTTTTTCCGCCTGCATTGTGCATTTATCAGTTTCCTTTTCCATTTTGGCCTTAGGATCGACCCCACCAAGTTATGATGCGGAACCTTCTCATTGCTTAGAAGTATCATGACTTGTGTGGTAGAGCCTACCTTATCATGGGTGCCCTAGTTAGTACCTGATTGTCACTTGGCACTCATGCTGATTTTTTGTCACTAGGCTCGGGAGTCCTCTGTAGTCCCGCCATGACTTGTGCGTTGAAGACTCATTCTTCCTTGCTTCTTCGCTTCGTTCTGGCCTTATACCCTAGAGGCTCCTATGTGTGTTGAGTTGTACTTCTGCATTGCATGTTGACCATTTGCACCTTTTGGCCTATAACCGGCTTCACTTGGACTCGTGTTTAAGCCCACTTTTGACCATGACGTCTGCAAAAAATCAACCTTGCATACCCTTGACCTCTGCAGCTTGACATACCCAGATCCGTGGAAGGGACATACCTCTGAGTGTCACTCACCAGTTTTTCACCTCCCTGCATTGAGCATAGGAACGTTCCTTTCCCAGGAACTAGAGCATCTGTTTCACCGACACTCGTTCTTTCCACTGTACCATAGCATTCTTTTATTCTTTTTCCGGCTTATCAGAAAAAGACAAAAAAATTAAATATTCCAAAAAGAGCGGGAACAGGGACATTATTTCCATTTATTGTTGGCAGCTAGAGTCAGTCGTGTCGCCCTTGAACAAAGCACTCAAAACAAAGTCTCCTCCGCATGGGTGGGATTTAGTTTGACTTAGGTAAGCCATAACCTTGTTATCGAGTCAGTTCTCCCCCGATTGGTTATCTCTTCCAATCATATGGAGGGTTCGTTCGTGCCTCCTGCATGACGAACTTATACAGATTCATTATATGCTGCCACATAGTCACATTGAGTCGTGCTTTTGTTCAAGGGAAGTTAGCCTGAGTCGGCCTTTCTGCGGTGTCTCTTGACTCATTTTTCAGTCGGCCATCCCTGGTTGTCAGTGTCATGTCTATCATCACATCAGTTATATTGGTCCTTCACTCGTGCCGGTTTGAGAAGGTCCCCATTGACTTCTTGCTGGCGGGTCTTGTCCTTATCGACGACGACACATTGCTCTGAGGGCAGACCTAGAGACTGCACCCTGGCCCTATTTTCATTATTGATAGGTCACCTTGTGCTCAGCATCGATCAGTATCATGGGTCTTTGACTGAGTGGTTTCCCTTGTGTTCGACATCAGCATACATTATCACACATTGGGATTCGTGCAGTACCTTGGTTTCCATTTGACCCTATTGGTGGATACCTCGCCTCTGTGTCAGCTTTCATTATTGGTTGGTTCAGAGGGTTTCTGCCGTGCGCTAGCCACATCTTGTGTACGCCGGAAACGTACTTTCGGTTGGGTTACTACATCTTTTTCGTCCGATTCCTTCCACATTATTGGCCTACGGGTTACACTCGCGCTAGATTGATGGAGGATGCCTTAATGCCTTCCTTCTAGCGGATCTTTCCCTATCGACTCCGACTCATTGCTCTGGGGCAAAGATCTAGAGTCCATTTGGCAGTACCTTGGGGTTTGCAGTCATTAGTGGCAGATTCCTCGCTATCGACAGTGGGAAACCATCATTGTCTCCTGATTGATAGATTCTTACAGGTGTTCGACTTCAGCTCATCTATTCACACTTGTTAGATTGTACTGGGTACCTTGACGCTCATTATCATTATCGGTGGGTAGTCTCGCGTTTGTTAACGGTATACATCAATGACCGGTAATCAAACGATTTCTCACATGGTCGACTTCAGATCATTTATTCCCATGGTGTAGAAATGTACCACGGCGGTCGGTGAAGACCTCAGGTTGTATCAGCATTCATTGGTTCACTTGACAGTTGCTCCTGTTACTGCTAGTTGATACCATTCCACCTTATATGTTGCAGTCAGTCATGGCGACATTCTATATGCTGGCACCTGAGTTTGCAGTGTAGTACCATCCTATTCCATCATGTTCAGTTGGTACCTTATGGGATCAGTCTTTGATTTCAGTGATCCGTTGCATCTTTCAGCATCATTGACAGTTTTATATGTGATATTCAGACATGTACTTACTCATTATGATCAGATGATCCATTATGTATTTTTACAGTCATTTATACTTGTATACTTAGTGGATCCGCTTGTACTTGATATGCGGACATGCTTTACTTTTCCTGAGCATGGGTATGCCCGCCTCAGACAGTGTTTCTTTCTGATCTCCTTTCGGTGGCTTGGTAGGCTGAATTCCGGTGAAGTCCTCCTCGGTTTTTTCGGCAGAGTTCTTTTCCTTGTACTTACTTAATGTATTTCGGCCATCATGTTCCCCTTCTGACCTCATACATTAGGGGGCATCTGTTATAGCTCCAAATCTCACTCTTATGGTTTGTGATGCTACACTTATGGCCTAGGGCAACCCCTCCTTCCAGACCTGGTCCAAAAATTTAAAAAACAGTGTTTTATTCCCTGTACGCGACTTTGCCCTGTGTTAAACGCGTGTACACGCGGGTCTGTCATACCCAACCCGCGTGTATCTATTAAAACACTTAAAAAAATATAATTTCCTCTTTTTCGGGCGGTGATCGCGGGTTTACCTGCTGGATCACCTGTTAGTGCCCGTGGCCCAACTGTTCCCAACCAACTCCTAACTAAAAAACTACTTTGGAGAGGGTATAAAAAGACATCAAAGGGAAGGCCAAGGAGAGAGAAAGGAGAGCAAGATTATTATGCTGAGATTTTTCCCTTAGACCAGGTCTGAAGTCCTTGGTGCATCCTGCACTTCCCCATTTTGCATAGGAAACCCTTGTTTCCATGTGTATTGGTGATCATTCATCCTTGACATCATCATTGAGTAAGACTTGGAAGGAGCTCTTGTTGAAGGCTGGAGGCTGGAACGAATCCGGGAGGAAGCTTGCTTGGAGCCTGCTGAAGGCGTTCAGGTGATATCTTTCCGATATATGTACTTTATTTGCCTTTATATATAAAGAAACACGTCTTTGTTCCCGAATAATCTTTCTTTATGCTTATGAGATTCTTGTGTTGAATTCTTATGAAAGTGGTTACTTAAAGATTTTTTTTTTATAACTAACTTTATAGCATAAAGATGATTTATACATAAACTTCTATACATGTACTGTTGATTTCTTTGATTTGTTTGTCTTGCAGGTCAGAGAAAGAAGAAGGGAACTCCAAGAAGGGTTTGCACCCTAACGGTCTTCTCGGACGTAGGACCTTAGGTATGTACCCTAAAACATTAGAATTTGCTTAAAAGTAAAAAGATGGCTGTGTGTGTGTGTTTCTTTGTATAAGCAATTTTCAGTCTGGTAGAGTCTCAGCCCAAAGGACTCTAGGGGTACTTTCCCTTCAACCAACAAGGGCTCCCATGGCATAAAAATAATCACGACCAAGGAGAAGACTGAAGTCTAAAGAACCTTGGGTAACTGAGATGTCTATATAGACAGTCTTGCCCCCCAAAGTAATAGGAAACTTCGGGAGGATCCCTAATGGCTGACTTGTTCCTCCATCAAACGAGGTGAGATGCGGCGCGACAGGTACGAGCGATGGGGAACCCAAAGCTCGCCAAGTAGTAACGGGCATGAGACTAACCGATGCTCCTTCGTCTAACACAGTGCCAGGCAGCGCCTTATTGCAAGCATAGGCGGTGACCCAGAAAGGCACATGGGACGGAAGGGGAGGGGCAGTCAAACGACTCCAATCAAAGGAGATGACCGAACTACTTGGTGGGGGAACCATATGGTTGCCCCCCTGCTCGGAAAGAACCGAATCTAAATTCTCTGGAGAGGTTTCAGGAGAACCTTTATCAAACTCGGGAGAATCTGAGGAGACGAGAAGAACATGAGAATTTTGCTCTTCCGAAACAGAGTGGTTGAGAGGAGGTGAACTCGAATCAACACCCTTTCCGACCAACGGCGGGTCTGGAACAGGCTGGGAATAGCCAGGTTCGGGAAGAGGGGCCTGGATGAAAGGAGAATCTGAAGCGATCTCTTCGTGAACAGGGGCGCGATCTACAACTGCAGAAAGGCGCTGATAACCAGCGGGAAATGGATTCGGAGGAGCAGCAAGACTTTCCAACACAGCAGAGGCTTTGTTCATGAGTGGACAAAGGTGAAGGGGATGTTTGCCTTCACAAAGTCAGCAGGGGATTCGAAGCTTCCCTTTCTCCTTACCATTCCCAACTGATGAGGTATCATCGCCATGATCATCAATGGACGATGGAGGGTGGGCTGGATTGTGAGACCAAACTTATAATACCCTGGGAATGCCGGGGCAATCACGAAGGAGATGGTCCTCCTTGCATAATCGATAAGGAAACTTAACCTTCCGCGGAGGAGCAGAAGGTGATCCGACTTCAGGTGTATTGGAGTGGATAGCTGGACTTGAGAGGGGGACTGTGTGTGTAGGCTCTCCCTTAGGGGACTTCTTCTTCTTGGTCTTCTTCTTCTTCTTCTTAGCCACCTGGTTAGTCGAGTCAATACTTTCACCAGGTGAAGTAGAAGATGAGGACGTAGAAGTAGGCGTCGAAGGGGAGAGGTCCACCTTTGGATCAACATGATGTTGTTCAGGTGGAGGGACTGATGGACTAACAGCCGATACGGTGGAGACCAAAGAGGTTGAAAACAACCACACAGGCAACCCGACAGTTAACCCTGGCAGGGACAACGTCGCCATGTACGGAGCGCCAACATTCCCAAGAGGAGGGAATTGTCCTGGATTCCCATGAGAGGGGGAACCTGGGTTAGTGAAACCTAGGAAAGTTGCCATAGCAAATGAAAACAAAACCTACTCAAGCTAACGCACACAAGATCTAACCAGGTGATGTTATCGTGGCCGAATAAATTTTAAGACACAAGAACCAAACTTGACCTTTTCATGTTTCAGGAGTCGAGAAAAGGACGAAAAGATGACTCCAGTCTCCTTCGAATGTTTAATGAGCACGAAGTGACAAGACGCTCACAGGCACCTTTTCATTTAGGGAGTCCGAAAAGGATCAAAAGTGACTGCTCTGGAGACTCTAGGTATAAGGTTTACCAAGCAACCTGTAAAACTGCTTATACACCTCAGCAATCGTATGAGAGCCAAGGACTTTCCGTACTGCAGTCAATCTTCTCGAATGCTGTGTTCGGTGCGTTACGGTTCACAAGGCGGCAGACTCGGCTTCCTATGGATAAAGGATAAAAGCCTAGTGGGGTCTCCCTATATACGCGACGGTACGTGGGAGCACAGTCCGTGTTAGACCACTATCGAGTCACAGAGGGAGGAATCACCCAACCTAATCTGAAACAACAGTGACTATGTTTAAAGACGCCGGAACACGTCTCTAACCTAGACCTCTAGATATTTGCGTTTAGTTCCAATGCGTTTTTAGATTCATTTGGTTCATTTTACAGTTGATCTTGAGATTAAGTTTCGATTTCAAGCTCTATCGTATGTTCTCTCACAATTACCTAGATGCAAACTATATGCCAAAGAATTTCATTTTGTTCAATGAGTTCTAGCTATTAGAGGGCAAAGAATTTTGACCAAACAAAACAAATATAAGCAAACAAGCAACTTAATGCAACTAAAGCGAGGAAAGGAAACTTTTCTTTTGAAGATGCAAATCAATGAAATGTTCTTTTCCTTTTCAATTGTTTAAAACAAAGCTACTAGTTTGATTTCCTTTCAATGGCACAAAGCATCTAAATGAATTTGGAGGAACCGGAACACCAAGCAAATTACTTAATGAAAGCACACAAAGTTCCCAAAACACTCAACAAAAGCTTCCAAATCAAAGGAAAAACTAAGTTCTGCACGAGCTATGTGATCTAAGCTCGGCAAGACAAGCAAGGATTGCAAGCAAGGAGGAAGAGAAAAACCACTCGGAAACATAAACCAAAACACTCCAACAATCACTGAACAAGTGCATAAACAAATCTGAAATCGGCTGGTCAAACAAGCAAACAAGATTCCTACGGTAGGCTTGACACGCACACGACCTCTAGATGTCCTAAGGCTAGAGTGCGAAATCAATAGAGAAAAGCAAAAACCCAAAGGATAAGAGTCACAACCAGTCAATTAGAGACTCAACACAAACCAGCGACTATAAGAGTAATGATGAAACCACGAACCAAGCAGCGAAAGCGAAAGGGAAGGTATTTGCAAGTTTAACAAACTGAGCAAAACGGAACCCTATGGAACCAAGCTCTGCAATCAAGTAGTTCAGAGTTCAGACAATGAAAAGAAAGTCATAAAATAGGTGGAGAGAAGAAGGGATAGTCACAGCAAAAAGTTCAGGAGGCCAATTTGGTCAAAAATGAATTTTACAGGATCAGCGCGGGTAGCCTTCAGGAACTCGGCGCTGACAGGAGGAGGCCTGTAGCCACTTTGCGACGTCCGCGCGGAAGGACAGGTATAAAGCGCGCTGTCTCAGAAAAACGAGGTCAGCGCGGAAAGAAACCACACAGACACGATGACACAAATCACAAAGAAGTGGCGGGGCGATGTCAGCGCGGAAGGACATGAATAAAGCGCGCTGTCTCTGAAAACGAGGTCAGCGTGACTGTTAGACGTACAGGCGCGATGGAAAGAATACCAAAGGAACAGGGCCACGATATCAGCGCGACTGTTCTGAATTAAAACGCGCTGAGAGTAAAAACAAGCAAGGCCAAAACAAAAACTTCCCAAACCAAAGGCAAGAGTCTTGTAACAATTAAAATACTTCCCAGAAGCACCCAGAAAGTTTATAAACAGAGAGACAATCCCAAAATCTCGAAAAAGAGACCAATCAAAGTCAAACACAAAAGTGGACTCAAGAGACAAAAAGGCTGATCCCCAGTGGAGTCGCCAAATTGTTGGAGAGGTAAATCCCCTCTACGGATAGAGGCGATCCCTACTAGCCCAACAGGGGTCTAGCAACAATCACACAATGCTGCTATTCATGTTCCTAATTACGATTAAACAAGAGGTAAAGAGCACCTACTTGGATTCCTGCACTGTCGTTTGACGAAGAGATGTTGCCTTCGCTCCTTCGCTTCGGCTGGTCACAATCCTCCGCGATCTCCGCGAATAGGTACCTGCACACACGAAGAGGAAACAAACGCAAGCGTGAAATCTAGTAAAAGCAACCATACATCGGTCAGAAAAGATGTAATTCACATTTAACCATGGCATAGACAAATGAGAATGGAACAATAATAGCAGTCATCTATTATTAATCAGAATAGAGAAGAGTACAACCAAATGTTCTGACGTCGGTAACCTTCTCAGGAGGGGCCAGTCAACATGTATCTCAAGCATTCACCTTTGAGGATGATTCTCCCAAGACAAACAACTCTCTCCCACAAGACAAGCAACACAAAACAACCTTCCCTAAGCAATCAATCACTTCCACACCTAGCAAACCAAACCTATAGTAGCAGCAATCTGAGCACTACAAGCTCTGTACAATCCAAGCTATTCCAAGCTATGTCTAACTAGCTGCTCATGGTAATGGTGAGAGTATATATAGGAGAAGGAGTCTCCTAAAAGGGTGGAAGGATGAGCTTATCTTCAAGGGAAGTTGTTGGAAAGGGTCGAACAGACATGCCATAGAAGGGAGTCGACATTCACAAAGCTAACAACCAAGCCTGGAATTATCTGGAAGGATGGTTGTTTGAACAAATTCGCCCAAACTGGATCAGCGCGGATTATTAGGCAACTGTCGCGCTGTCGCCGCGCCTCAATAACTGGTACAGTCATGTCAGCGCGGAAGCACACGGAAAGGGCGCGCTGTCGACCAGCGCGGAAAAGGGATGTCCTTCCGAGCTGGAAGCGCATGGAATACACTACAGGACGCCAGTCATCGCGGATATTTTAGGAACAGACGCACTAATGAACAAAACTTTTAGAAAAAATGGGTTTTTGGGCCAGTTCAGGAAGCAGGAACTTGGTGATTGTGAATTATGGGCACAGCAGGGTGACTGACAGGAAGGCAGTGACAAATTACTATGTAACAACTACATTTCATTAACCTCTTTTATCCTTCCATTTTCCACTTACACATACCTATTCCCCCTATCCCTAAAACTAATAACCCTAATCCCTACCTTCACTTATCCCAAACCCTAATTAATATCCCTAAACCCTAAATATAATTCCCCAAACCCTTCCATTTCCACTAACCCTACAAGCAGCATCCCCAACCCCTCATTCACAGTCCCTTCATAGTCCTTATCATCAAATCCTTGTTGTTTAGCAGCAAATCCCTATTGACCTATAAAATTTCTTCATACTCATCTAAGAAAATAAAGCATTGGAAAACATGGAGTCAGATTCTTCTTATGAAAGAAATGAGGAAACAGTGAGTGACTCCACCAAAGAAATTCATGCACCAAAATGACCTCATAAGAGTGGAAAACATAACCTAGAGGATCCTACTACACTTACTGAGTTGTTAGCTTGCCCTCTTGCTGTAACATGCTTCCAACATCAATCTTGTTACCAATTTTGTCAAATGGTGGAAAGATTCAAATACCACCATGAGCTTGCCAGACTTTTTGTCCTTCATCTTCACAATGGCCAGGTCAATTTGGCAGGTGTGACATTCACTTTGACACCTGAGACTATAGCTCAAGCAACCAGTATTCCGAATGTAGGTGAACAGTGCAATAAGGGGTTGCTAGTGGACAAAGATCATTATGAGCCTTATATCAAGGCTAGTTTTCAGAGGCATATCAGTAGGGTCTTCCATTTCAAGTACCTACAAGACACATATGCTCCCCTTATGAAACTCATAATCAAATATTTCAACTGTGAAGGCAGATTTTCTCGCCTATACACCTACCATATCATATTGTTGATGCATTTTACTAGGATGAGGATGATGAACCTCCCCTATTTAATTTGCTAGAATATTGAGAAAATGACCACATTGGTTCAAAGGAAGCCTCCTCATTAGCAGTATAATAGCATCTATCACTTTGCGTTAATCAAGATTGTGGTTTTGAATCAACTTAGTTTACCGAATGTTTCATGGGAGGATTTCATTTCACATGAGGTCTTCATAGGTCCTCAAGTGCCCCCATCAGTTTTTCGTGAGGCAGGATAGCCTTCACATTAGCAAGAGGTGCATGAGACTCAAACCACCAGTGTGCCAGTGTTTGTCACTTACCAAAAGGGCACAAGAACATTGTTTGCAGCAGAAAAACGAGTACTATCTCCAACCCGGGGTCGAATGGGTCTCGTTTCCTTTAACAGCAAAGCAGGTACAGGACAAGGGTAAGTAGTCATTACATGATGAGGGGCCTCCAGAAGCTCAAGAGGCAGATTTCATTCTCATTCAGGATGATGACACTGATTTGGGCTCAAAGCTGAAGGAGATCATTCAGGAGCAGTAAGATGACATTCATGACTTGTCTCTCAACCTAGAAAGAGCCAAGTGGATAATCAACTATCTGGAGTAGAGAAAAAAATAGTTAGAGGATCAGAAAACCATCAGGGAGCTCCAAAACATAAGGGAAAACCAGCAAGCTTCCAAGAGGAGGAAAGTCAATTTGACACCACTTGAACAAGAAATTGAAGCTGATCATGAGTCTTGGCTTGAAAGGGAAAGTATGCATTTGGAGAAGCTGTTGGAGAATTCCAATAAAGAGAAAAATATGTTGAGACACATGGCCTATCATTATTTGGAAAGAAACAAAGTTTGCAAAGCAAGAATTAGGACTTTGAAGGCCAAGTTGAGGAAAGCTTTGAGGAAGAAGAAAGAGTAAGACAAGCTCAAGATTTTGGTTGAGGCTTCCTTAGTCCAACCTAGCACTTAATGCAAGACACTGAGCCCAAATTTCAAGAAATTTGGGATGCTTTTTTGTCATTTTTGAATTTTTGGAGAAAAATACATGTTTCTCTGGTTGGTGCACCACACCACCTGGCGCGCGGTTTTGCTAGGGACCTCCTTTGGAGGAAAACTCAGCATTTTTGGATTCCTCATGCAAAAATATGAGTTCCCATAAATTTCCAAGAAATTTTGTCAAGTTTTGGGGTTCCAAAAGGGTCAAAATCACCTCATAAATACCCTTTCTGCCCCTTTTTGGCCACACAGGAAGCAATGTTGGGAGAACTCACTTTTGGAGGGGAAAATGGACACCAAATTTAGAAATTCCACCTATTCTGGAAAGTAGACAGACAGAACTTTCTAGGAAGCCCACATGGAGTAAAATGGGTGCAAGGGAAGGCCTCCAAAATCAGCTGCAAAAAGCCACTATGCACAGGGAGAGAGGCACGACGCACTGGATGGAAAATTGACTTTTTTGCCAAAAAACTCTATTTTTTTGCCTAGTTTTTTCTCAGTTTGACTTTTCTCTCTCTCATAGCCAAAATCATGATATAATTTGATGTAAATTGATGGAATTTGATGTAAATATGCTAAAATTTCACTCATGGAGGCAGATACATCATGGAAAGGTAGTTTGAAACTGAATGAATCAGTGTCCTAGGTTTTAGAGGTAAGCTGTTCCACTGCCTACTTTTCAGTTCTTAGTTTAAATCTTGTTGAAACAACTCCTAAACTCATGAATTCGACCCCTAAATCTTAGCATGAGTTTTTTGTTGCCTATATCTAGTAGTTTTTCAGTCATTTGTAAAGGTTGGACTCTAGTGAATGCTTTGAGCATTATTGTACATTCATTTCTGTAGTTTGGCAAAGGAATAGACCAGGGTTTGCAACATTTTGTGGGATTCTTGTGGCAAGTTTGATTCTGTATTGTGTTGCCTTCTGTAATTCAAATTTCACATGTGTTTATGTATGCCATAATCTCTCTCTTTTCAGTTGAACTAAATAAATCAAGGATAAAGGTAGAATTCATTGATGTTACAGTGATCTACCTAGGATTTGTTTAGTTTTCTATATTTTCAGTAGTTTGAAGAGGATCCCTAAGACTTTCATGCCCTCTCCAACTCCTCACCATTCTTAAGACTCTCCATCGCATTCAATTTTAAAGTACTAAACAATTTGTCTACCTCGCCCCGCAAACACCTCTACAAGACTGAGTCCATTCCCTAGACCCAAATCTTCCTTTCACATTTGAGCTAGCAAACCATTATAAAATTCAATAAAACTCCTCTGAGAATATACCTAGCCTAAAATTAGTCTTTATATCAGTCATCTCAAGCTTTATTGGCCATATTTTTCTGAGATTGACTAGGAGAGAGCCCTCTCCCAACTCGGTAGGGCTAGCTACCAGGTTAAGTGTGGTTTGATGTTACCCTACCTCCTGCCTTTCTCAGCCTGAGGTAGATTTAGGCCCTAACACTAATGATGGATTGGGATCTTAAGGCTTGGAATGAATTATCTTTATATGGTTTGATCATGTTCATTCTAGATTTGTATATTGATGCATGTGTTGTTATGTAAATATTATGATATGGGTATAACTAAAGTCGGGAATAGCTGCAAAATTATGAATGAATATTTACAGATGTATACATTGGTTGACTTTGGTAAAAGTGCATATACACATAGGTTCGACACATAGAAGTAGTGTATACCTTGTGAACTATGATGTTTGAAGTTACAATTGATTTCTTTTGTTGATGCAAAGTTCTAGGTTTTGCTTTATGTTCTGGTGACTGCATTCTAGTAACAATGTTCATATTGATTATGATTTGTTTCAGTGGTGATGGATGATGGATTGGGATCATAATGACTTATCATTATGTGATCTAATGGGCTAAATATACTTTCTAACACATGTATTATCCTTTATATGTGATGATCTAGGTATGTCTAAAGTCAGGAAGTGCAGCGAAGTTATAAGTAAGTATTTGCATATCTATACATTGGTTCACTTTGATGAAGTTGCATGTACATGCTATTTCAGCTCTTCCAAGTTGTGTATACATTCTAATTCATGGTTTTTAGGTTACAGTTGGTTCTGAATGATGTTGCAGTGTTCTGGGTACAGATCTGTATACTAGTTACAGCGATCTCTCTGTTTCATTTGATTTGTCGAAGTTGATTAAGTATGAATGAATGATTGATTCAGTTGTGTCAAAGGTTCATAGGTTGTTAGTGATTGATTGAGTTTGGTTGATTCATAAAGTAATTATTGAGTTTCAGCGATTGGTAGATGCAGATGTATTTGATAGTTGTATTGTAGTGGTGATTGATTTTGAGCTTCAATGTTGTTGATGGGTCCAGTATGGAAATTGGATGAAACATGGCTTTCAGATTATGGTGTTGTGTTCCAAGAGTATCCAGTCTGAAAATTTATGAAACGTGGTCCCTGGAGGAAGAAAGAAGGTTGTAGCCTTCTGTAGGTTGGCACCTATGTGCTAGTAAATATATCAGCTAGTACAAGAGCTAGGGGGTTGTAGCTCCCTTCCAGTAGAAGCTGGAGGACGAGAGAAGGTTGTGGCCTTCTGTAGGTAGAAGCCTACGTACTAGTATGAGTTTTCACTAATACAATGTTATAAATAGATTTTTCTTATTATTAAAAGAATACAGAGACAACAACAGCATCTGGTTTTCACCCACATTGGGCTTCCACCTTAAATCTTGGTGTTCATGTGTGTTGCTTATGTGTGATGGTTCACTCTATTATTAACTGCATATGGTTAGTGTCTAACGTTTAATAGAGTACTGATGCATAGAGTAAAGATCAACATATGATGAATTAACTAAATCATTAGCTTGTTGGATATACGCTTGTTTCCTTAAACATAGTTGTGTGTACATGCATGTTACCCACATGGAAGTAGTGTACATAAATTTGAGTATGAAGAGAAAAATATTATTGAGTTGACTAATACTGATTCACCCCCCCCGCTCTCAGTATTATTTCCAACAATTGTTATCAAAGTAGGTCATTTGGTAGAAGCTTGATCGCTTGAAGGAGATCTGTCAACAATGGGAAAGAAGCTAAAGAATAAAGTGCCTAATAAGAATAAGACATCTTAAAGGAACTATGACAATGGGAGAATCAATTGGGGATTATATGGACGGAACTCTTTAGATTCAAATTCACCTTAGAATGAATATGAACAAGCAAAATAACTATCAGGTATGAATTTTTTATCCTCTGGTGATACATTTCTCCATCCATTTGAAGATGATGAAAGTGATAGCGAAACAGCTGAATTTGCTCTTATGGGTGAGGAAGAAAGATTTCAAATAGAGGCAGAATTTAAAAGGCTTGCGGACAAAATTAGAGATCAACAAGATCTATTAGACAAAAGGGAATGTGCCTTCAAAGAAGAAGCTACCAAACTAAAAGCTCAAGTAGAGGAAGGAAACAAAGTAAGGAAGCAATTCAAGGAAAAGGAAGATCAATGTCAAAAGTTGCAAGATAAAGTGACATCATTAAGAAATGAAGTAAATGAAAGGAGCACAACAATCAAGAAACTCAAAATAGATCCTGTTACTATGAAAAACTTGAAGCTAAGATCCTCTCGCTAAAAGAAGATCTTGAAAAATCAAATAAGCAGAATGAATAACTACTCCAAGCTTTTGAAAAACAAGAAAACGAAGTTCTTGAATTAAGGCAATAGATGGAATAAGGAATAAAAGCTAAAGGAATCATGAAGAAATAGTATCTTGAAAAGGAAGAGCAACATCAGGTTGAAGTAAATATTCTAGAAGATAGATTAGAAGAAAAGGATAAGCTCTTACGATTTCAAGATAGTACTAACATCTTGGATGATATTCTTAGTAGTCAAAGGTCTCCTTCCATCAAAATTGGTATTGGTTTTCATGAATCTGTTGAAAGTGAATCTAGCTCACAAAGAAAGACAAGGAACTCTAATGCAAAATCTGAAATTCTCAACAAGGAAATGAGAGGTCAATCCCATCAACAACCAAGGAAAGAAATTCTTCAAGGACAATCTTTTACTCCTAACTATGCAAGTGATAGTCCGTCATTTCCTCAAATGAATAATGTTGAATGTTTTATATGTCATAATCTTGAACATGTTGCAGCAAGATGTGGAAGGAGAATGGTTCAAGACCATCACACAGAAAGATCATCACCGTCCATGTACTTTAACAGATATTGTTTTTCTTGCAATGTGTTTGGTCAGAAAGCCATTGACTGCTATAGAAGAAATATGAAACATGTAATATGTTATGAATGTAACAAGTTTGGACATATAGCAAACGAATGCAGGAGGAAATTTCGGGCACCATACCAAAAGGAGAAAAAATCATCACACTCGAATATATGGAAGAAGAAGGAAGTACAGTTAGAAAAACATTGCATGGCATAGTGTATAGACATAATAGACTCAGGGGGAGCTGAAAGTGTGAAATTTCAATGTTCTAAATCTCATACGCCAGTTTCATGAGGACAAGTCGTGTATATATGTGAATTCAAAGTTGCACAAGCGCATATATGTGGTTTGAAGAAAAGCAGTGGGCCAGACTCAAGAAAAAGGTTTTTGCTATGGTTCTATCAATTATCTGATATAGTTGATGATGATTTCAATCTACTGACAACATGTGGAAATATATTGGTCCTCATAAAGTTGATGATAACTTGATGTATATTTGATTGATGATGATACTTTGATATAACTTACTAACGTATGCAATGATCAGATCTGACAATGAACAGGTGGAACAGGTTTAGGGGGGGAACATGCTATGCTTCTAATAAAGCATTGTTGGCATTATGTTTAGAAGTCTTTTCAATGATGATGATGCTTATGTGGCTAAAGTGTTTGAATTGATACATCTTGCTGAAATCTCAGATGATACTTATATTGATTTATGGATGACTGTGGATGAATTTTTGATGATGTATATATATATGTTGTATCTATATGCACACATACTTTGTCACAGGTTGATGATATTTACATTGTCATATCTTAATAAACATATACAAGTTGCTGGTTTGGATGCTGACAGATGCTTATGGTGCAGATCATACATGGTGTATGATAGTTGTCAATGACTATCATGGTCTTGTTTAGACATTTGGTCTCTGTTATAAATGTCATGTATATCATTCGATGTAAATGAGATATAAAGACCCATGATGTAATAATTTGTCTATGTCTATCATAGTCTTTTGATGAGTCCTTTTTGGTCATATGATGTAATTTCTATCATGTATAAACAATTGGTATATCCCCACTTGGTTGGGAGGATGAGTCAAATTTGGTATATCCCCACTTGGTTGGGAGATGGATGTATGTATGAGTCATTGGTGATAGGAAGGTCAAACTCACATAGTCGAGTGATAGAGTCATGTTATTCTTTTGGAAAATATTTGCAGACTCTACATGTGCTTAGGGGGAGCATGGATGATATAGTGCATCTCAGCATGTACAAAGGGGGAGTTTAATCAGAAAATTCAGCATGTGCTTAGGGGGAGCATGATCAATGTTTATATTTAGCTATTCAGATATGGAAGTCTTCTTTTAGTCAACCCTTTGCCCCCGATATCAAAGAGGGAGAATATCTTGGTCTGCCCTTTGCCCTTGATGTCAAAGGGGAAGAGTATTTTGGTGTTGCTTGTTATCTCTAACAGTTTCTACAGCTTGCATTAATCAACACCAACATGGTTGCCATCAAGTCCAAAGGGGGATATTGTTGGCAATATGATGCATGTGTTGTACTTGATGGTAACGCACTTGTAGCAGAACAACTCATTTGTATATGGTAACTAGATGAATCTACAGAAGATATATCAGATGTGACAGAATGCATAATAGTAGTGTTTACAGATGTGATGAAATGCAAGGCAGCTTCAAGGAATCAGTTCAGAAGGCAATGCACTCAGATGAAAGATCACAGTATATCAGGTAAACAGTAAATAATTACAAATCAGTCTTCAGAGAATGAAGAAAGAGAGGTATACGCAGGTTCACCATTGACAAAGTTGTGTATACACACAGTTTCACTGTATACAAGTCACATATACATTCACACTGTTAACACCCAGGTTGTTCCCTATGACTCCCAAGGGAATACGGCCGGGGTAACCACTAACCAATCTTTGGATCACAGTTCCTAGCCAAACTGTAATCAGAGAGGGCTCTCTCTTTATAATTTGTCTCTGTTTTGAGGGTGTTTTAGGCTAGTTATTATGCTCAGGTTTTTGGTTTATATTTTGGTTGAAGGATATCTCTCTGTACTTGAAGTGTGCAATCTGCAGATAAGTTTATTTCATTGGGCAATGGAGTCTGTGGCTACAAGTGTTTAGAAACCTTGAGATGATTTACTGAAATTACAGGGCCATTTAAATACTTCATATAACAAAATTAGATTATGATGGTGATATGTGAACAACCAGTGAAAAGCATTTAAGAATTTTTCACTAAAGCTGGGGTGTGGGGAAGAGATAGATGCCTCAGGAGCAAACTTGAATTCCTGAAATATTTATCACAGTGAGAGATATAGCTTGAAAGTGTAGCAATTAAGAATTACACCTTATTTACTCTATCTGGAAGAAAACATTTATAACAGCTTAGATTGAGTTCCGGGTAATCTGTGATTAAATCCTGGAACTATTCTTTTACTTTGCCATTAAGAGTAAAACATAGAAACATGAAAGAACATGAAAGACTAGAAAACATATAACACAGAGGTTAAAAGAAGACTTATTGTGCTATGAAACATGCAGGAATCCTGTAACAATCAGCCAGCCACCACAGTGCATCAAGGAACACAGAGCTTTGGAAATTCCATCCACCTTTTGTATTATTTTTTTGAGGGTTATACAGCAACGAAAGTATAGAAATGAAATCAACAACAACCCTTGCAAACTCATGCGAAGGGGACTTTATAGAAACGATTATACAAAATATCTCAGGCATTGAGTCATCTGAGAGAGAAATATCTTCATTAATTCGTACAGAAAAGTAGAAAAGAAGTTATTGCAGCTTTGAATGCAACATAACTGCTCTTTAAGTCTGTCAGAGGATATTTTGACCTTTGGAGGTCACTGAGTCGGTTGGAACGCTTTGCTTTAATGCTAGAAAATGTGCCTTTACGTTTGCTGCGCTGTATTTTCTCGGCCCTGCCACCTGTGACTGTGCTTGCTGCTGTGGTGACCGAATAGCCCTGCTGAGTTGGCTCAGCCTTTCATCTTTCCTATGTATGCTTATATACCAAAATTTTCCCTCTGTATGATCATTTATAAATTGGACAAAACATAACATTACAGGTTCTGGCTTGATAATATTATCTGTGTCAATTTATTCCAGACTTCCTATGTGGGCAATTGGTGCTTGACAATTGCCTCTATGGTTTCATCTGCTTCTGTATATTTATAGAAATTTGGAGGCACATCGAACAGATGATTGATCTCGTTCATAATGAAAAACAGGTTTTCCACCCTATTATATAGAGTCTGCCCTGATGCTGGCCCTGATTCTGCTGAAGTGTTGGGCTGTCCTGCAATTTGACTTGCAGCAAAGGCATTGACCCTTTTGGCATAGTTTTCATGGGTAAGCAGTCTTCCCACACTGCTTGGTAGGTTGGGGAGGCCTCTGTTTTGCAATACCTGAAACCTGTCCATGAACTTGTTGATTTCGGTCTGCATGTCTTGGGTTCTCCTTTCCAATGTTCCAACCAGGTTTCTTAATGTCAGGACCCTTTTAACCATTAAGATTGTCTCAGTCCTGTGAGCAATTCTTATGGTGGCCAATTCTGAGCCTGTCCTGTTATTCAATATGTTGATCATTCTATTGGCAGCATCTGGCATGTTGCCAAGGCTTGCTCTTGCTCTATGTATTTCCCTATTTGCCTTTGTAATGAGTACTGACTGTTCATCTATGGTCTCAATGAACTGCCACTGATCAGTAATTGACTGGCCAATATTGGCCCACAGGACTATTTTGAGCTCTGTTGTCACCTTATCTAGTGTGAGCTCTTTCTCAAGCTCAGTTATTCTCTTTTTGAGAGCTTTTATATCTCTTTCCTTCTTAGCCACATTCTGTTTGATCTTGTCATATCTTTCATTTACTTTAGCCAAAGATTCTTTGGCTTGATTAAGCTCTAACATTTGAGCTTCCAGGACTTGAATTTCATTTTGAAGCTTCTGCATATCTAGACTATGAGTCTGCTCTGTTGTTGGTGCAGCTGTCGATGTAGTTGGTGTTGTAGGCTCTGTTTGCTGAGGAGGAGGGGCAGTAGTTGGAGCAGTTTCCTCAAGGTTGATTACTTTAGGAGGAGGCTGGGAGGTTTGCCCTTCTTCTCTTTGTTTCAAGGCTGCCCGCAGTGCTGCTTTTGCAGCCTTCGATTCTCCCAGCTTTTCCTGAGTTTGGATTAGCTGCTTATACAGAGATATCAACAAGGTTGTGGCCTCTTGATCATGTCTTTGCTAGGCAACATCATCTGTTTGAGGGTGAATTGTGGCTGGGAGTTTGATCTTTCGCCTCAAGGCTGCCATGTCTGCATCCCTCAATTTTAATATCTCTTGTATGCCCTTGATATCTTTGGGATCATGCCCAATCTCTATGATGATGTCCTCTAAGGACCTTATTCTGTTGTCCTTTGCCTGGGATGATGCTCTCTCCAACTCTAGCTGAGAGGCTGTATTGTTAAGGCTATTTTGTAGCCTGTAGTTATCCAATGTTTGGTCTGCCAAGGAAGCATAGACCATCTCACTCGTTTGCTTATGCAGTTCTATCTTGTCCATTGGGTGGATATCCTTGGCAAAGACTTCCAGGTTAGTCCTCAAGTAGTCAGAGGAAGATTGGGGCTGCATTGCTGTTGGCATAAAATGACTCATGATCATTTTGCCTTCCTGCACATCATATGCAGACACGAGTCTTTGTTGATTGGTGGGAGCCATGTTTAACAGATGGTTATACAGTTGTATCTTGATGGGATCATTTCTCCTCTTAATGTCGATGAATTGATGTTTGATGTTGGGTCCACCTTCTCTTTGCTGATTTGAGGAACTCACTTCTCCTCCCATTGCTCTATCCTGTTCCTGTTGAAAGGAACTTGCTGATGCTTCCCTGCTGGGTGGGACCATACCAAAAGACTGTCCTATTGGCATTTCTTCCTCTGAGAAGGGATTAATTTTCTGTCTTTTCTCCCCATGAGTTGCTGATGTTGTAAGGGGAGTCTCTCTGTCCCTTTTCCTGCTTGTATCCTCCTTTTGTGGAGTTTGGAGGATTGATGCCTCAGCTGAAATTTCTTGCCTTGGAGGCACACTTTGTTCAGTGGATTTAGGGGCTTCCACTGTTTGCTCTTGCTGGACAGGCTGTTCCTGCCTTTGTTCTTCCTGTTGTTGCTGTTCTTCTTGCTGCTGCACTTCTCCCTGCTGCTCCATCTCTTCTTGTTGCTGCACTAGTGTTTCCATTTTCTCTTCTGTCATAGGAGGTGGTTGTTCCACCTACTTTTCTTTGCCTTTGTTGGATGTCTGTGGAGTATTAACGGCAGCTTGCTGATGTTTTGTTGAGGATGAGGCAGCTGCTCCAAGTTGTCTTTTATATGAGAGGGGGACCTGTCCACAAGTTTCTAAGTCAGCTTCTTTTTTAATATTTCTAGCCTCTCTTTCTAGCAGCTCTTCACTAGTAATTTCCTCTTCTAGGGTGCCCTCTTCCCAGCTCAATGCATTGGCATATTGCTCAATCTTAGGCTGCCTCACATGTGAATAGGTACCCAATTTGTATCTTATCCTCCTGAGGGAAACAAAATGATTAGGGTCATAGGGTATCCACTCAAAACTAGTTTGCAGTTTGAGAGTCTCTAGGATACTATTTGCCTCTTTCCATCCCTCTTCTTTTTTGTTATATAGGAAAGGGCCCAGCTGGCTCCTTACCTTCAACTGTGCCTTCTTGTTCTTACTTTGGAAGTGGAGGTAGTCAGCATTCCCAAATTGCCTGAAGTATTCTAGGGCAAAAAGTCTCATAGGGACATACCTTGGCAGCCTATAAGGCTTCAACTCACATCCATATACTCTAATGACTGTGTGGTCTTGGTAAAGGTACCAATTACCAATGTTGTAGGTTTTGTTTAGATGGAGAATTCTCCTCATGTCATCAGTTAACCTTGGAGGAGGAACACCATACAATAATGTCATAGCTGGATGAATGAATAAGTCTATGAACTCACAGTATGTGTATGGTGACACAGAGGTGCAATGAAAACAGAGGTCCAAAACACAACTGACCTTGGGTTCCCATGGGCATTAACTTGCTTCAGGGGAATGAGGAAGCTGCCTGGTTGATAAAACACGAATAGATGGTAAATGTAGGAAGTGTATCTGAACAGTCTTTCCCTTTGCAGATTCATCAGCTGGTCATGGATCCTATCTGCAATATATGTGGCATAGTCATAATGTACAGGTGGAGGCTTTCCAGGAGAGAATATAGACAACATTGCCATTATAATATCATCAACATCCTCCATTCCCCTGAACCCTAGGACATAGCTGATCAAATCCACTAGCATTCTGCCCAATTCATTTAAGTATGCATATCCAATAGGAGGAGTTCTGATGGCTTCAGAGCCTGGTTGTACAAACAACTGGTTGATTTTGATGATCTGGTCATTTGACATCTTAGTCCCCTTCTTTATCAAGTTCTGCATGTAGAGGGGGGTCAATGGTTTTGCAGTGTGGAAACGCAGCATCTCATTTATGCTCTCTGGGGTGATATGGAACAGAATTGAGCCTGTGGGGTGTCACACGGAATCAGTCAAGGGTGCAGACACAACTGACCTTCCTAGAAGTCTATGACATTCTAATGACAAACAAAACAAACTGGAGCTATCCTTCTCTAAACATACATTATGATATGAGAAATCAAGTGTTTCGTTCTTACCTTTGTCCAAACACTGTTGTAGAAGTCCAAGCTTTGTTGATCTGGACGAGCTCCTCCTTTTCTCCAAAACCTACAATCACCAACAATAAAACAATTAAATAGCACCTGATTATAACATAAAACAAAGCATATTCAACATATAGACCAAGGAGTACATGAAATAACCCATAAACAACAAGTTATTGAGAAGAATGGACCAATTTTCATTAAAGGTAATCAAAAGGAACCATTACAACCTGACCCTTGGTGTTGTGCAAGTTCCTTCCAGGGTCCACAAGAGTCTTCCTCTACTTTGACAAAGCTCACCCACTTCCAAATAGAACAAGTAAAGATGGCAATCTCTCCTCACAAGCTTCTAAATGGGAGTCCTAATTCCTGCAGCATTTACCCTTAGAAATGTATAGCTTTCAACCTCCCTCCTTCTGGCCCAATGCCTGTATTTATAATGTTCAAGAGGAAGTTAATCAGGTCCACCATCAATGGGATAGTCCCCTCTTTGGATGGGATCACTCCCTTATTGATGGGATAAGTTCCTCTTTGGTAGGAGTGCATGAACCATCTGGAGGCGCTCAATACACGTCAAACAACCTTCTAGAATGCTCTAGAAATGACCACAAGTAAGTTTTTGAAGATAAAACTTGCGCATTTTAACCTTTTCAGAGGGACGCACCTGCCCCTTTAGATACAGAGCGTCCTTGGACGCAGACCTCATGAACAATAGGTGCGTACCCGCAGGCAAGGTTTGAGAGAACCTGCGTACCCAGAGATAAACACATTTATAAAGACTTTCTCTCTTTCTTAGAGTTTGACATGGATAGCAGAGGCATAAGACTTTCTTAAGAGGGTAGTATGACTGTTGATAGAGCCATACCAACTGTAAATAGCCATGGTGACATTTTTTAGTGTAACATGGGGCTGAGGACATCTCTTTGGCATGGATCATAGCACTCTTGGCATCTGTGGATCAATTCTGGCATAGGATTTACCTGGGGGAGGTTGTAGATGGGCAAGTTTGAGTCCCAAATCCCTAGGATATCAGCTCCACTAAGGTGCTGGGCTTTCAACTCATTTAGCAACTGAATATTGTATTTAGAGCCTAATGGAAACCAATCCAACATTTGATAATCCATATCTCCCAGAGCTTTCCATTCTAACTCCCTATGAGGGGTATTGAGAGGCTTGATGTTCAGTGCAATTGGAGTTTCCATGGCCTATTAAGCTTCTGACTTGCAGGTGAACTGGTTGAAGTAAACAGAACAACACAGAGGTGATTACTTGCAATGAAAGTGTGAATTTCAGGGACCAGAGGGTGAAATGAGCATACAGTAATTGAAATACTATTTGAATTACGAATAAGACCAATGTCTAGTCTCACTCTGTCTTTTGTGGTAGGTTTTTAATGGATTGACCAACTGTCTCACGATTGCGCGAGTAGTTTACAGTTTTTGATAAGAACTCGGGAAATCAAGGTTCAGCTGGTGGTTTTCGAGCTTGCAGTTGGAAATAGAGGCTTTGCAGAGGGAATTTTCCAGTAAAATGATGAGTTTTAGTGTCCTTTGAGCCTTCTGAGTAATTTAGAGACAATTTAGGCATATGGAGGATAAATGATGAGAAATACCTGGCAAACAGCGAGAAGTGGTCGTAAATGTGGGCAAAATTGGTGCTCTGGAGGTCTCTAGGTCGATTCCAGCGGGGTGGCGCAGTTTTGGACGTAAAAGACCATGCAGCGGAAACAATAGCGAATGAGCGAAAAAGTATGCAAAACGTGATTTTTGGCCAAAATATGGACCTTTTGGCAATTTGGCGCCTTTTCTCGGATGACGTCAGCATGACGTCATAGGGTGGGGTCAAGCTCGGATGACGTCAGCATGACGTCATCGGGTGAGGTGGTGAGCTGCTATTGGTCCACGGGGATGATGCGGTGGCAGACACGTTGGCACAGAGGCGGACAGAAGTGCTGATGTGATGGCGGCGTGGTTTCGACGTGGGCATGACGTGGGACCAGCAAACCGGGCGGTAATTTCAATAGTGGTTACGGTTTTTCTCGGACCGCTTACGATACGACCCTGGTTTTGTCAGAGGCCGCTCTGAGAGAATCGAGAGGGTGATGCGTGGCCGAGGACTGATGTAACCCTTCGTCATTTTCTCGGGCGCTAACTGTCGGGCGTGGGGGCCGCTCTGATATCAATGAGGGCCGTCGGATCACTTGGGTCCGATCCGACGGTTGACAGAAGGGCGATGTGATCAGTGGATACGGACGTGGGCGGAGGAATAAACAATATTTCTTTTGGGACACGTGCTCAGCGGGAAAGATTCAGATATGGTATTTTTCAATGTTTTTCAATATATTTTGAAAAATCAAATATATGCGCCAACTTTGGTTAAGCGGCAAAAGTGGGTTTTTTGGGTTTTTTCATAATTTCAAAGGGGTTATGGGTAGGAAGGGGTTTTTATAGGGTTTTTCTTTGCAAATGAAGGTTTAATGAGTGGAATGACTTGAAATAAGGGAGAGCGGTGAGGTATAGGTTCATCAAAGTGACCCGATGTCATTTTGATTCCTTTTTAGAGAACATATGGCTATAATGCCAAGGGGAGGGATATTTATACAATGTTTGGGGGTTTAGACACCATGGTGTTAATAATAGTAGGGGAAGGGTAACATAGGGGAATTACATAATAGAGTTAGAGTTAATATGGATGAAAGAGTGAATGAGGGGGAAATCACTAAGTTTATTTGAAACTTTCTTAGTTTAGGGAGTAGATCAAAATGAAAAGAACTTTAGACAAGAAATGTGGCTTCTTGAAAGATTAAGAACCACCATAAAACCATAATTCTCCCATGAATCTCAACTGATGAGGGGGAAGTTAGTAATGAAAATGGGAAAGGGGAAGAAGGGAGGTTAGACATGCTTCTTTGCTTGCTGCAACTTGATGAAGAATGACACCTTCTCAATTTATTGATTTTGCTTTGGTAAACAAAGTTAGCACACATGCAACTTATAAGAAATGACCCTTCTGCAACCCCAACTGCCTACCCATCTATTTGCCTAACATTTTTTGTTTCTTCTTGGAGGGTGCACTTAGGCTTGCAGACCCTTATTTGCCTTTTCTTTCCTTTGGCTTTTTTCTTTGATTGTCTATCTAGTTCCACCCTTATTTCTTCCAAGGTCCCAGATTAAGCTGTTGGGAGCCTTTTTTCTCTACCTAAACTACTTGTCTGCCAAGATTAAACAGTTTGGACAGACTCCTTTCTCTATTCTACAACTGGAAATTTAAAACATGACATGGTCCAGATTAGACTGTTGGACCATCCATCAAAATTTGAGTCTATATCAAGCTATAATCACAGATTGTATTCTTATGGAAATATGTGATCTTTGCATCATCAAAGCAGAGCATATTTGGACTTTTTCCATAACCAATCATGAAATATGAAACCTATTGGTATAGGTAGCTAATCGTGGCTCCACATGGGGATGGTGTTTCATTTGAAAGACCAAGAACAGGAGGTCAGATTGCCTTGCTCCTTGACTGCTCTTGCCAATCTTGAAGTTTGCTGCTTTGAAATGCCAAAATTGTGTGCTTCTCTTCTTGGTAGACCTCTGATTCTATTTACCTTTTGCTAGCAGTTTTAAGAAAACTTTGAGAAATTTCATATTTACATGTTGACAGAAAATAATACATACATATGGATATGTACAAGGGAAAACTCAAGCTGCGCTCATGGGTGATATTCAAAATAGTGCTTCAGCATCCTGCCATTCACAGGACCTTCATCCAAATCAGTTTCATTGAGACTCTTAAGGAAACAAGTGTTGTTTCCTTGTACTGCTTGGACAACAAATGGTCCTCTCCAAAGGGAGTCAAATTTTCCATGTTTTCCCTTATCCTCTCTTCTTGAATCCCACTTGAGGACTTTGTCACCAATGTTGAAATCTTCTGCCTTAGTTCTTCTATCAAAGGCCTTCTTTAATTTTTCTTGTAGAACTTGAACTCTGCTGAAAACTTGGTCTCTAGTTTGCTGTAAACATATGATCTGATTGATTCTTCTTTGCATATCATTTGGTTCAGCTTGGCTTTCTTGAAGAAGTTTCATAACAGGCACTCCTAGTGATGAAGGAAATTTGGCCTCTACTCCATAAACCAACTCATATGGGCTGGTCCCAATTGATCTTTTGGTTGTTAGTCTATCTGCCCATAGGGCATTCACAAGCTTCTTATGCCAATTCTTTTTGTTCTCTTCTAGTACTTTCTTTATGATGTTTACCAGACTTTTATTTGATGACTCAACAAGGCCATTACCTTGGGGATAGTATGCAGTAGAATGGCCCAAGGTGATGTGAAATTTATGGCAAAAGTTCACCATTTTCTTGGATCTGAAAGCAACAGCATTGTCTATTATTATTTTGTCAGGACAGCCAAATCTAGCCAATATGTTTTTCTCCAAGAACTGAATGATAGTGGAATCATTTGCTTGTCTGCATGGAACAGCTTCAAGCCACTTGGTGAAGTAGTCTGTGGCTGTCAAGATCCATCTATGTTGGCCTGAGGATGAGGGGTGAATTTCCCCAATTAAATCCATGCCCCATTGTTGAAAAGGTCTCTCTGTTGCAATAGGCCTTAAGGGAAGTGGCAGCAACTGTCTCTTTCCCTCAAACACTTGACATTTATGACATGAGGTGGTCAATTTCTTGACATTAGAGAACATGGTGGGCCAGTAGTACCCAACCCTTAGTATCTTATCCACAGTGGACTTCCAGTACAAGTGTCCACCACAGTCACCTGCATGAAATTCCTTTATGATATTGTCAGTTTCATTCTCAATTAAGCAGTTTAGCAATATTCCTTCATGGTTTTTCCACAATAAATTTCCATCCATAACACAAAATTTAGAAGCTTTCATTTTTAAAAATCTACATTTAGTTCTGGACAATCCCGGGGGAGCACACAAGTTTTGCAATACATAACATATATCAGAGTACCAAGGGGATTGTTCAAAGGCTACATTGATCTTTGGAGTCGCCAGCTCCGGTTCACTGTCCAACTGGTTAATGTCCATGGCTTGGAAATTTGTTTCTGTCATTAATTTGGCCAAGCCTTTCCCTTTTATTAGTTTTGTAGGTTTTATCTCAATATCAAATTCTAAGATGTTGGCAATCCACTTTCCTCTTCTGCCCTCTAAATTTTCTTGGGTGAGAATGTCTTTGACAATAGGACTTGGCACATATGCTATAACATGGGAATAAAGGATATAAATCCTAAAGTCTTTAATGGCTTTGACCAAAGCGTAAGCTTGCTTTTCCATGATTTGATACTTTAAAGGTGCATCTCTAAGAGCTTTGCTAAAGAAAGAAATTGGCTTCTCATTTCCTTGGTCATCTTTTTGCAATAAAACAACAACAATAGTATGCTGGGAGGCAAAAGAGAAAATGATAAAGTCCCTGTGAAATTGAGGATTGGTCAAGACTGGGGTTTGGGTAAGGGCCAATTTTATGCCTTCAAAGGCTTGATTAGCTTCAATAGTCCACTTGACTTTTGAATCTTTCTTTAGCATGTTATTTAATAATCTGATTAGTTCTGCTAAGTTTGGGATAAACCTTCTTAAGAAATTGATTTTTCCCAAGAATCCTTGCAACTCTTTAACATTTCTTGGGTGGGGCATTTGTAGGATAGCCTGTATCCTATCTGGGTCAATTCTAATGCCATCTTTAGAAATGATGAGGCCTAATAGCTTACCTTCCTCTAAACTAAACAGGGATTTCTTGGGATTCAAGGAAATTCCATATTTTCTGCATTTTAGGAAGATCTGTCTCAAATGTTTTATATGTTCTTGGTCTGATTTTGAGAAAGGTGTAAGGTCATCTAGGTAAATGACTAAAAAGTCATGAATCTCCTTGGCAAAAGCAATATCCATGGCTCTTTGAAAAGTTGCCCCTGCATTTTTCAATCCAAAAGGCATCTTTACATATTTGAAAGTTCCCCATGGGGTAGTGAATGCTGTTTTATCTTGATCATCAGGGTGAACCAGGATTTGATTGAAGCCTAAAAATCTATCCAGTAATGAGATCCTTGAGGCCCCTACCACGCTTTGGAGAATGTGATCCATCTTGGGTAAGGGATAGTTGTCTTTGAGGGATACTTGGTTCAGATTCCTTAAGTCCACACACAGCCTAATTTCACCAGTCTTCTTTCTTGTAGGGACTAAGTTGGAAATCCATTCAATGAATCTGATTGGTGCTATGATGCCTGCCTTGAACATTTTCTGTACTTCTTGTTCCATTGCTGGGAGAAGCATAGGATTGATTCTCCTCAATTTTTGTTTAAAGGGCTTTTGATCAGGTTTGAGAGGGATTGTATGTTGGATAACAGAGGTGTCATAGGACTTTAGGTCCTCATAACTCCATGCAAAGACATCCTGGAACTCTTTAAAGAGGTCAATGTACTTAGGCTTTTGGTCAGGAGGTAAAGAAGCAGACAATTTAATTATTTTGGGTTTGTCAATTGTACCTATGTTGCATTCTTCAATGGCTGCATTTAAGGGCTGCATTTTTGGTTTTCTGGGGATATCATTTGAATCAAAGATGTCCTCTAGTGGAGTTAGGCCTGTTGGTAGAAAATTGTCTTTCAGCTCTATGATTTCAGTTTCAGCATTGGCCACTTCCTCACAGTTTATTGATTGAATTTGCTGAATGTTGTCTTCGTTGAAAATAGTTGGATTTAGCATTTGTTTTGCTATTATAGGTGATATTGGGTGAGTAATCTGTTGAAACTGTATTTGTGATGGACTTTCTCCATCAAGTATTTGTGATTGACTTGCTGTATCAAGTATTTTTGATTGACTTGCTGTATCAGTGTCAATATTTAATCCTGCAAATTCTTGCTGCAGAGTTAAAAAATGGTTTATTTGCTTGTCATCCTCAAATACTTGCCAGTCATTAACATTGTTTGGAATGGAGGGTCTATGTTTTACCTCAGCTGTAAAACAATGATGGGGCTCAAAAGGCAGTTTGCAGGTACTTGCAAAGGTGGCTAAACTATGAGCATGCAGATTGTGGGTTCTAGGAATTTTGGTGATTTGGAATTCAGAGAAAAAGTTTAGTTCCTCAGCAACAGCAGACCTATAAGTCCTTAGTCTTTTGTCATTGGTGACAAAATTTCCCTTCACTTGTTGGATAACTAAATCTGAATCACCCATGATTGAAACCCTGGCAACTTGTAAGAACTTTACTAACTTGAGGCCTAGTAAAAGAGCTTCATATTCTGCCATGTTGTTAGTACATCTGAAATTCAATCTATAGGCTCTGCCTTCTGCATGAATATTTTCTTTATTGTGTACCCAAACTCCATCTCTTGACCCTAATTTGTTGACTGAGCCATCAAATTCAAGGAACCATAGAATATCCTGTTGGGAAGGAGATTTGATGATCTGTTCATGGGCTGGCAATGTGAGTAGAAGTTGTGGTTTTTCATCTAGCTTGTCTTCTAGGACAGTTTTATCATTTGATTGGGTATGTTTGATATTTTGAACAACAGCAGTATCTAGTGTTTGATTGACTGTTGTCTCATGGGTGATAATTCTTTCATTTGAGTCTTCCTCCTGTATGAGTATCTTGGTTTCAACCTCACCTTTTGAGGGAGTTGTGGTGTCATTGAAGAGAATGTATGAGTCTATGTCTGAATGGACAGCATATATGGGAAAGTTTTGAGACTTTTCTTCACTGCTGACCATGTATTTCATGAGTGTTTCTCTGTACAGTCTTTTTGGTTGCCCAAAAACAGAGATGGTGGCATATGACATGTCTAATTGCAGGGAACCTTGGAGTTTAGCTCCCCAAGATCTTGATAACAGCATCCCATACTTAGGTGAAATATGAGCAAC
This sequence comes from Pinus tabuliformis, assembly GCA_031772625.1. Lineage (NCBI taxonomy): Eukaryota > Viridiplantae > Streptophyta > Pinopsida > Pinales > Pinaceae > Pinus > Pinus tabuliformis. Next base: position 817,329,978 of record CM062806.1, on the reverse strand, counting down.
TACCACATCCATTAGGATTGTCTTGTTTGGGTATTGAACCAGAGACACACATAAATCTTTTATGAGACCTAGACACTTGACTTGGCTGGAGTCAAAGGAAAACAGGTCCTTGTATGGTCTTGTTATGTCTAGATTCAATCTCTCCATGACTGCTTTTGGCATGAGATTGTGAGAGGCACCTAAGTCAAACATTGCATTATGTAATATTTTATCATGAATATGTAAACTGACATAGAAAGGTAATACCCCTGTGACCACCGTTTTTCCATCCACTTCTGGGCCAAACAGGAGTTTTGGGGTGTCATCCAGCACATTGACATCATCTTTGTTGCTAGTGAGTTGAAGGGACTTTTTTATCTGTAATTTATAGATGTCATGTTTGGCTAGTTCTGAGAGAGGAATTGCTATTTTTAGTTTGCCAATTTCAGTTTCTAGGTCAAAGGGTTTTTCAGATTGGGTCTTGGGGTTATGGATAACAGTCCTTTCTTTGTTTATTGAATCTTCTTCTTGATTTTTATCTTGACTTTGGGACTTGCCTCTTTTACTCATCTCTTGGGGAGTATCATTCAAATTAGGCTGAGAAGGTGAAGTGGCCACAGGGTGTTGTTTTAAAGATAGTGGTTCAGTGATCTCTTCAATAATCACTTCTTCTGTAGGTTAATTTATTTTTTCATTAGGCTCTGTGACTATGACCCTTTCAGGCTGCTGATTATCCTTCATCTTTTTAGGTCGGTTTACATTCAGAGTTCTGCTCCTCAGCTTGTATTATTTATGGACTTCATAAACAACAGTGTCATAGCCTTGTTTGAAGTCAAAGGATTCACCTGATTTAGTTTGGAACAGTTTGATTTCATCATCCTCATGATCTTCTTGTGTTAAGAAAACTTGACTTTCACCATCTAGACCCATTAAATTAATCTCAGGATCTTCATTGGGCTCTATTGATGTGGAAGTTTCTGCATAATTTTCTTGGAAAGGGGGTCTTATGTCTTGGTCAGCACTGGTCTTGCCAACATTTGGGTTTTGAGTTCTCCTAAAATTTGGATTCCTAGGAGGGTTGTTTTGTGGTGGTTCCCATGATGATTTTCTTTCAACCGATTCCACTCTATCACCCAATCTTTTCATTCCAGTGAGAATTGCATCTAGCTTTTGATCAAAGACAGAGGGTTCCTCTTTGAAAGCAGTCCTCTTTTCCAACCTTGCCCTGTTTCTTTTGGCAATTAGGTTGGCTTCCACTGTGACAGCAACCCTTTGGGCCCCTGCAAGGGATTGAGGGTCTCTTTCCTTCAACTGATAGGCCATGTCAGGGTCAAAACCATCAGGGAATTTGTACAAGGACAAATAAGGAGGAGCTCTTAGATTTTGTGGAATCGCGTTATATACATTGTTAAATCTTGCACAATACTCCAAAACAGTCTCTTGGGGACCTCTTTTGATGGTGTCATATTCCCCCAGTATGTGCAGAGGATCCTTCTTCTTCTCCCATCTACTAGTAAAGGCTTGATACAGTTCATCAGGAGTTGTAATAGAATTTGCATTCAGGGATCTAAACCAAGTTCTTACATCCCCAGTTAGGCTTTGAACAAACATCCTCATTCTGACACTGTCATCATCTATTTCATAGGTCTCAAAATGGTCTTGCATCCTCTTAGCATGCTGGACAACTGTCAGAGGACCATTGGAGTCAAAATATGAGATTTTGGTTTCGTAATCTTGGGGTAGAGCTGCAACATTAGCTGGTATCTGGAAAGGTGCATATCTGTTAGCCATATTTACAGGGTTTAGAGGATTAACAGGGGTAGTTGGGATAATAGGAACAGTGGGTGCCACAGGGGTGACAAGTGGGGGTGAACCTAGATTGTTGGTCAAGGGGATTTGTGCAGTGGATGAAGATGTGAGAGGAGGAATTTGAGATGTGGATGGTGAACTAGGGGAATTAGGGGTAGACCGGAAGAGGACTTTGCATGGGGTAGAGATAAGGCTGGGATGATCTGACTCTGAAGTTAGATCAGCAGGCTGCTCCTGATTTTGCTGCCTCCTAATGTTTCTAGGGATGGTATTTGGATTATCAACAATGATGGGTGGATTAGGGTCAGGATTTTCCCTAGTATGCCGCGGATTTTTCTTGGGAGCCAGCTTCTAGCTGTTTTTTGGATTTTATAGGAAGTTTTTATATCTGTAAGGACTGGATAAAGATTTTGGAATGGCTATATATATTTCAAAGCTGAGATGAAGATTCACTGAAAGAGCTCTTCCCTAAAACTGTCAATGTTACACAGAAACAGTTTTGAAGTTCTCCTGACTTGTTTCAGGCTTGATTTCAGGCTTTGAGGGATGTATAGAAATTGGAAAATCCTAAGCATTTCCCAGTGGAGTCGCCAATTATGTTAACACCCAGGTTGTTCCCTATGACCCCCAAGGGAATACGTCCGGGGTAACCACTAACCAATCTTTGGATCACAGTTCCTAGCCAAACTGTAATTAGAGAGGGCTCTCTCTTTATAATTTGTCTCTGTTTTGAGGGTGTTTTAGGCTAGTTATTATGCTCAGGTTTTTGGTTTATATTTTGGTTGAAGGATATCTCTCTGTACTTGAAGTGTGAAATCTGCAGATAAGTTTATTTCATTGGGCAATGGAGTTTGTGGCTACAAGTGTTTAGAAACCTTGAGATGATTTACTAAAATTACAGGGCCATTTAAATACTTCATATAACAAAATTAGATTATGATAGTGATATGTGAACAACCAATGAAAAGCATTTAAGAAATTTTCACTAAAGCTGGGGTGTGGGGAAGAGATAGATGCCTCAGGAGCAAAATTGAATTCCTGAAATATTTATCACAGTGAGAGATATAGCTTGAAAGTGTAGCAATTAAGAATTACACCTTATTTACTCTATCTAGAAGAAAACATTTATAACAGCTTAGATTGAGTTTCGGGTAATCTGTGATTAAATCCTGGAACTATTCTTTTACTTTGCCATTAAGAGTTAAACACAGAAACATGAAAGAACATGAAAGACTAGAAAACATATAACACAGAGGTTAAAAGAAGACTTATTGTGCTATGAAACATGCAGGAATCCTGTAACAATCAGCCAGCCACCACAGTGCATCAAGGAACACAGAGCTTTGGAAATTCCATCCACCTTTTGTATTATTTTTATGAGGGTTATACAGCAACGGAAGTATAGAAATGAAATCAACAACAACCCTTGCAAACTCATGCGAAGGGGACTTTATAGAAACGATTATACAAAATATCTCAGGCATTGAGTCATCTGAGAGAGAAATATCTTCATTACCTCGTACAGAAAAGTAGAAAAGAAGTTATTGCAGCTTTGAATGCAACATAACTTCTCTTTAAGTCTGTCAGAGGATATTTTGACCTTTGGAGGTCACTGAGTCGGTTGGAACGCTTTGCTTTAATGCTGGAAAATGTGCCTTTACGTTTGTTGCCCTATATTTTCTCGGCCCTGCCACCTGTGACTGTGCTTGCTGCTGTGGTGACCGAATAGACCTACTGAGTTGGCTCAGCCTTTCATCTTTCCTCTGTATGCTTATCTACCAAAATTTTCCCTGTGTATGATCATTTATAAATTGGACAAAACATAACATTACAGGTTCTGGCTTGATAATATTATCTGTGTCAATTTATTCCAGACTTCCTGTGTGGGCAATTGGTGCTTGACAATTGCCTCTATGGTTTCATCTGCTTCTGTATATTTATAGAAATTTGGAGGCACATCGAACAGATGATTGATCTCGTTCATAATGAAAAACAGGTTTTCCACCCTATTATATAAAGTCTGCCCTGATGCTGGCCTTGATTCTGCTAAAGTGCTGGGTTGTCCTGCAATTTGACTTGCAGCAAAGGCATTGACCCTTTTGGCATAGTTTTCATGGGTAAGCAGTCTTCCCACACTGCTTAGTAGGCTGGGGAGGCCTCTGTTTTGCAATACCCGAAACCTGTCCATGAACTTGTTGATTTCGGTATGCATGTCTTGGGTTCTCCTTTCCAATGTTCCAACCAGGTTTCTTAATGTCAGGACCCTTTTAACCATTGAGATTGTCTCAGTCCTGTGAGAAATTCCCATGGTGGCCAGTTGTGAGCTTGTCCTGTTATTCAATATGTTGATCATTCTATTGGCAGCATCTGGCATGTTGCCAAGGCTTTCTCTTGCTCTGTGTATTTCCCTATTTACCTTTGTAATGAGTACTGACTGTTCATCTATGGTCTCAATGAACTGCCACTGATCAATAATTGACTGGCCAATATTGGCCCACAGGACTGTTTTGAGCTCTGCTGTCACCTTATCTAGTGTGAGCTCTTTCTCAAGCTCAGTTATTCTCTTTTTGAGAGATTTTATATCTCTTTCCTTCTTAGCCACATTATGTTTGCTCTTGTCATATCTTTCATTTACTTTAGCCAAAGATTCTTTGGCTTGATTAAGCTCTAACATTTGAGCTTCCAGGACTTGAATTTCATTTTGAAGTTTCTGCATATCCAGACTATGAGTCTGCTCTGTTGTTGGTGCAGCTGTCGATGTAGTTGGTGTTGTAGGCTCTGTTTGCTGAGGAGGAGGGGCAGTAGTTGGAGTAGTTTCCTCAAGGTTGATTACTTTAGGAGGAGGCTTGGAGGTTTTCCCTTCTTCTATTTGTTTCAAGGCTACCTGCAGTGCTGCTTTTGCAGCCTCCGATTCTCCCAGCTTTTCCTGAGTTTGGATTAGCTGCTTATACAGAGATATCAACAAGGTTGTGGCCTCTTGATCATGTCTTTGCTGGGCAACATCATCTGTTTGAGGGTGAATTGTGGCTGGGAGTTTGATCTTTCGCCTCAAGGCTGCCATGTCTGCATCCCTCAATTTTAATATCTCTTGTATGCCCTTGATATCTTTGGGATCATGCCCAATCTCTATGATGATGTCCTCTAAGGACCTTATTCTGTTGTCCTTTGCTTGGGATGATGCTCTCTCCAAATCTAGCTGAGAGGCTGTATTGTTAAGGCTATTTTGTAGCCTGTAGTTATCCAATGTTTGGTCTGCCAAAGAAGCATAGACCCGTTTGCTTATGCAGTTCTATCTTATCCATTGGGTGGATATCCTTGGCAAGGACTTCCAGGTTAGTCCTCAAGTAGTCAGAGGCAGATTGGGGCTGCACTGCTGTTGGCATAAAATGACTCATGATCATTTTTCCTTACTGCACATCATATGCAGACATGAGTCTTTGTTGATTGGTGGGCGCCATGTTTAACAGATGGTTATACAGTTGTATCTTGATGGGCTCATTTCTCCTCTTAATGTCGATGAACTGTTGTTTGATGCTGGGTCCACCTTCTCTTTGCTAATTTGAGGAACTCACTTCTCCTCCCATTGCTCTATCCTGTTCCTGTTGAAAGGAACTTGCTGATGCTTCCCTGCTGGGTGGGACCATACCAAAAGAATGTCCTATTGGCATTTCTTCCTCTGAGAAGGGATTAATTTTCTGTCTTTTCTCCCCATGAGTTGCTGATGTTGTAAGGGGAGTCTCCCTGTCCCTTTTCCTGCTTGTATCCTCCTTTTGTGGAGTTTGGAGGATTGATGCCTCAGATGAAATTTCTTGCCTTGAAGGCACAGTTTGTTCAGTGGATTTAGGGGCTTCCACTGTTTTCTCTTGCTGGACAGGCTATTCCTGCCTTTGTTCTTCCTGTTGTTGTTGTTCTTCTTGCTGTTGCACTTCTCCCTGTTGCTCCATCTCTTCTTGTTGCTGCACTAGTGTTTCCATTTGCTCTTCTGTCATAGGAGATGGCTGTTCCACCTGCTTTTCTTTGCCTTTGCTGGATGTCTGTGGAGTATTAACGACAGCTTGCTGATGTTTTGTTGAGGATGAGGCAGCTGCTCCAAGTTGTCTTTTATATGAGAGGGGGACCTGTCCACAAGTTTCTAAGTCAGCTTCTTTTTGAATATTTCTAGCCTCTCTTTCTAGCAGCTCTTCACTAGTAATTTCCTCTTCTAGGGTGCCCTCTTCCCAGCTCAATGCATTGGCATACTGCTCAATCTCAGGCTGCCTCACATGTGAATAGGTTCCCAATTTGTATCTTATCCTCCTGAGGGAAACAAAATGATTAGGGTCATAGGGTATCCACTCAAAACTAGTTTGCAGTTTGAGAGTCTCTAGGATACTATTTGCCTCTTTCCATCCCTCTTCTTTTTTGTTATATAGGAAAGGGCCCAGCTGGCTCCTTACCTTCAACTGTGCCTTCTTGTTCTTACTTTGGAAGTGGAGGTAGTCAGCATTCCCAAATTGCCTGAAGTATTCTAGGGCAAAAAGTCTCATAGGGACATACCTTGGCAGCCTATAAGGCTTCAACTCACATCCATATACTCTAATGACTGTGTGGTCTTGGTAAAGGTACCAATTACCAATGTTGTAGGTTTTGTTTAGATGGAGAATTCTCCTCATGTCATCAGTTAACCTTGGAGGAGGAACACCATACAATAATGTCATAGCTGGATGAATGAATAAGTCTATGAACTCACAGTATGTGTATGGTGACACAGAGGTGCAATGAAAAACAGAGGTCCAAAACACAACTGACCTTGGATTCCCCTGGGTATTAACTTGCTTCAGGGGAATGAGGAAGCTGCCTGGTTGATAAAACAAGAATAGATGGTAAATGTAGGAAGTGTATCTGAACAGTCTTTCCCTTTGCAGATTCATCAGTTGGTCATGGATCCTATCTGCGATATGTGGCATAGTCATAATGTATAGGTGGAGGCTTTCTAGGAGAGAATATAGACAGCATTGCCATTATAATATCATCAACATCCTCCATTCCCCTGAACCCTAGGACATAGCTGATCAAATCCACTAGCATTCTGCCCAATTCATTTAAGTATGCATATCCAATAGGAGGAGTTCTGATGGCTTGAGAGCCTGGTTGTACAAACAGCTGGTTGATTTTGATGATCTGGTCATTTGACAACTTAGTCCCCTTCTTTATCAAGTTCTGCACGTAGAGGGGGGTCAATTGTTTTGCAGTGTGGACACGCAGCATCTCATTTATGCTCTCTGGGGTGATATGGAACAGAATTGAGCCTGTGGGGCTGAGGACAGCTCTTTGGCATGGATCATAGCACTCTTGGCATCTGTGGATCAATTCTGGCATAGGATTTACCTGGGGGAGGTTGTAGATGGGCAAGTTTGAGTCCCAAATCCCTAGGATATCAGCTCCACTAAGGTGCTGGGCTTTCAACTCATTTAGCAACTGAATATTGTATTTAGAGCCTAATGGAAACTAATCCAACATTTGATAATCCATATCTCCCAGAGCTTTCCATTCTAACTCCCTATGAGGGGTATTGAGAGGCTTGATGTTCAGTGCAATTGGAGTTTCCATGGCCTATTAAGCTTCTGACTTGCAGGTGAACTGGTTGAAGTAAACAGAACAACACAAAGGTGATTACTTGCAATGAAAGTGTGAATTTCAGGGACCAGAGGGTGAAATGAGCATACAGTAATTGAAATACTGTTTGAATTACGAATAAGACCAATGTCTGGTCTCACTCTGTCTTTTGTGGCAGGTTTTTAATGGATTGACCAACTGTCTCACGATTGCACGAGCAGTTTACAGTTTTTGATAAGAACTCGGGAAATCAAGGCTCAGCTGGTGGTTTTCGAGCTTGCAGTTGGAAATAGAGGCTTTGCAGAGGGAATTTGCCAGTAAAATGATGAGTTTTAGTGTCCTTTGAGCCTTCTGAGTAATTTAGAGACAATTTAGGCATATGGAGGATAAATGATGAGAAATACCTGGCAAACAGCGAGCAGTGGTCATAAATGTGGGCAGAATTGGTGCTCTGGAGGTCTCCAGGTCGATTCCAGCGGGGTGGCACAGTTTTGGATGTAAAAGACCATGCAGCGTAAATAATAGTGAATGAGCGAAAAAGTATGCAAAACGTGATTTTTGGCCAAAATATGGACCTTTTGGCAATTTGGCACCTTTTCTCGGATGACGTCAGCATGACGTCATAGGGTGGGGTCAAGCTCGAATGACGTCATCATGACGTCATCGGGTGAGGTGGCGAGCTGGTATTGGTCCATGGGGATGATGTGGTGGCAGACACGTTGGCACAGAGGCGGACAGAAGTACTGATGTGATGGCGGCGTGGTTCCGACGTGGGCATGACGTGGGACCAGCAAACAAGGCGGTAATTGCAATAGTGGTTACGTTTTTTCTCGGACCGCTTATGATACAGCCCTGGTTTTGTCAGAGGCCGCTCCGAGAGACTCGAGAGGGTGACGCGTGGCCGAGGACTGACGTAACCCTTCGTCATTTTCTCGGGCGCTAACTGTCGGGCGTGGGGGCCGCTCCGATATCAATGAGGGCCGTCGGATCACTTGGGTCTGATCCGACAGTTGACGGAAGGGCAATGTGATTGGTGGATACGGAAGCGGGCGGAGACATAAACAATATTTCTTTTGGGACACGTGCTCAGCGGGAAAGATTCATATATGGTATTTTTCAATGTTTTTCAATATATTTCGAAAAATCAAATATATGCGCCAATTTTGGTTAAGCGGCAAAAGTGGGTTTTTTGGGTTTTTTCATAATTTCAAAGGGGTTATGGGTAGGAAGGGGTTTTTATAGGGTTTTTCTTTGCAAATGAAGGTTTAATGAGTTGAATGACTTGAAATAAGGGAGAGAGGTGAGGTATAGGGTCATCAAAGTGACCTGATGTCATTTTGATTCCTTTTTAGAGAACATATGGCTATAATGCCAAGGGGAGGGATATTTATACAATGTTTGGGGGTTTAGACACCATGATGTTAATAATAGTAGGGGAAGGGTAACATAGGGGAATTACATAATAGAGTTAGAGTTAATATGGATGAAAGAGTGAATGAGGGGGAAATCACTAAGCTTATTTGAAACTTTCTTAGTTTAGGGAGTAGATCAAAATGAAAAGAACTTTAGACAAGAAATGTGGCTTCTTGAAAGATTAAGAACCACCATAAAACCATAATTCTCCCATGAATCTCAACTGATGAGGGGGAATATAGTAATGAAAATGGGAAAGGGGAAGAAGGGAGGTTAGACATGCTTCTTTGCTTGCTGCAACTTGATGAAGAATGACACCTTCTCAATTTATTGATTTTGCTTTGGTAAACAAAGTTAGCACACATGAAACTTATAAGAAATGACCCTTCTGCAACCCCAACTGCCTACCCATCTATTTGCCTAACATTTTTTGTTTCTTCTTGGAGGGTGCACTTAGGCTTGCAGACCCTTATTTGCCTTTTATTTCCTTTGGCTTTTTTCTTTGATTTTCTATCTAGTTCCACCCTTATTTCTTCCAAGGTCCCAGATTAAGCTGTTGGGAGCCTTTTTTCTCTACCTAAACTACTTGTCTGCCATGATTAAACAGTTTGGACAGACTCCTTTCTCTATTCTACAACTGGAAATTTAAAACATGACATGATCCAGATTAGACTGTTGGACCATCCATCAAAATTTGAGTCTATATCAAGCTATAAGCACAGATTGTATTCTTATGGAAATATGTGATCTTTGCATCATCAAAGCAGAGCATATTTGGACTTTTTCCATAGCCAATCATGAAATATGAAACCTATTGGTATAGGTAGATAAGACACACACACTTTCACAAAAGGAAAAGCACGTATACCTTGGAAAACTAAGTTTAGGTCCGAAGTATTTGGTCCATGGTATTTTGATCCATGGTATTGGTCCAAGGTATTTGGTATGAGGTATTGACCCTAGGTATTTGATCCAAGGTGTTGGACCTAAGTGGTTTTGGTCCATGGTATTAAGAAAGGCCTAGAACTATATAAGGAGGAGAAGATCATTAGGAAAATGTAGACAAGCATTGAATATTTGATAAAGTGTGAGATCTAGTATCTAGGTTATGGGTTTATGATGCTCTACCTGATCTGAGCCAAGGAGGAACCTTAGCGGTTGATGGAGGACAAGATCTAATGATGGATCGGGATCTTAAGGCTTGGAATGAATTATCTTTATATGGTTTGATCATGTTTATTCTAGATCTGTATACTAACGCATGTGATGTTCTGTAAATATTATGATCTGGGTATAATTGAAGTCGGGAATAGCTGCAAAATTATGAATGAATATTTGTAGATGTATACGCTGGTTGACTTTGGTAAAAGCACGTATACCATGTGAACTATGATGTTTGAAGTTACAATTGATTTTTTTTGTTGATACAAAGTTTTTGGTTTTGCTTTATGTTCTAGTGACTGCATTCTAGTAACAATGTTCAGATTGATTGTGATTTCCTTCAGTGGTGATGGCCGATGGATCAGGATCATAATGACTTATCATTATGTGATCCGATGGGCTAAATCTAGTTGCTAACACATGTATTATCCTTTATATGTGATGATCTGGGTATGTCTGAAGTTTCGAAGTGCAACAAAGTTATAAGTAATTATTTGCATATCTATATGCTGGTTCACTTTGATGAAGTTGCATATACACTCTAATGCATGGTTTTGAGGTTACAGTTGGTTCTGAATGATGTTGCAGTGTTCTGGGTACAGATTTTTGTATTCGTTGCAGTGATCTCTCTATTCCAATTTATTTGTTGAAGTTGATTAAAGTATGAATGAATGGTTGATTCATTTGTGTCAAAGGTTTAGAGGTCGTCAGTGATTGATTGAGTTTGGTTGATTCAAAAAGTAATGATTGAGTTTCAGTGATTGGTTGATGCAGATGTATTTGATAGTTGTATTGCAGTGATGATGGATTTTGAGCTTCAATGTTGTTGATGGGTCCAGTATGAAAATTGGATGATACATGGCCTTTAGATTATGGTGTTGTATTCCAGGAGTATCCAGTCTAAAAATTTATGAAATTTGGTCCCTAGAGGAAGAAAGAAGGTTGTAGCCTTCTGTAGGTTGGCGCCTACGTGCTAGTAAACATATCGGATAATACAAGAGATAGGGGGTTGTAGCTCCCTTCTAGTGGAAGTTGGAGAACGAGAGAAGGTTGTAGCCTTCTGCAGGTAGAAGCATGCATACTGGTATTATTCTACACAGGTACAATGTTGTAAACAAATTTTCTTATTATTAAAAGAAGATAGAGACGACAATAGCAAATGGTTTTCACCCACATTGGGTTTCCACCTTAAATCTTTGTGTTCATGTGTGTTGCTTATGTGTGACGGTTCACTCTGTTATTATCTGCATATGGTTACTGTTTAATGTTTAATAAAGTATTGATGCATAGATTAAAGATCAACATATGATGAATTAGTTGAATCGTTAGTTTGCTGGATATATGCTTGTTTCCTTAAACATAGTTGCATGTAAATGCGGGTTTCCCACATGGAAGTAGCATATATATTATTGATTTGACTAATACTGATTCACCCCCCCCCCAGTATTATTTCCAACAAGTTTCTAGTACATCCTGTATGTTTTCTTGAAACGGCCTGTTTTGAGGGAGAATCGATGGAAAACCTCTAGGAAGTCATAAAAAGCCTCCTAGGGACCCTCCACACCATCTAACCACTTCATAAACCTTCTATCCATCCTCAAACACCCTTAATCTACCTGTCACATCCACAAGGAGAATTAGTTTGCATACTTGATTTTCTATAAAAAGACCAAAAAAGTGAAAACAGATTTAGTTTAGTTTCTTTACTTACACATTAGTATTTTTTGATGCTTCTTACTTTTTCACTTAGATAGTAGCATTTGTTTTATGTTGATTTAGCATTTCTGCTTAGCATAACTTCTTAAATGGTTGATTAGGGTATGGTGTGGTTTAGCATTACATGTTGACCTTCTTCATTACCAAAATAGAGTAACTCTCTTAGAGTAGATTTACCTTTCTTCCATCAAATAATCAAGCTTCTTCTGACTCCATAAAATTCTGGCTTGGAACCCCAGTGGTCTCTCGTCAGCTGAACAGTGACAACAGGAAAAACCATCACTTTTACATTTGCATACAGAACTGCCACCCCCAATTTTGTATGAACATTGGGGTTGATAAGTAAAGTTGGTAGCCCAGGAGTTGCAGCATCCTTGCTCCAATACTAGCACTCATCACTTTTTGGCATCGTTGTCAAGGAGGTGTTTGAGTAGAATGTGATCACTGCTTTATTTCCTTCTATTTCTTGTCTTCAATATTCTACCATTAGTTTATTTCTACAAAAGTAATCTAGTTTTGTTGGGTGTGGGATCCCCCAAGGTAGGTTTTGGGGCTTAGAGCCCAAGTTTTGACTAAGTCCAATGAAAAGACTCTGCGATTTGTGGGCATGGAGCGAGAAGATTATAAGTGGGTCAAAGGGTTCTTCACCCTCATTTTTGTTATGTAATGTCGGCTTGATAGATCTACCCATGGTCCGCGGACCATAGGATTGTATAAATAGAGCGAGGCTCTAAGTTGTAAAAAATATCTTATAGAAACTAAGTGTCGATGAAGATGAAGCAATGAGTTTGAGTTGAAGTGTAAAGTCATGTCTTTGGGTCATAGAGTAGGGGAAGGATTTGTAGTTGAGTACGCAGAGGCCTAGTAGTCTATATCTGAGTGCTTGAACCCTTGCAACTAAGTGCACAGGGTGAGTCGAGTCTGTAATCGATTGAAGAAATAATAAAGAGAAGTTTCTTATCAGTTTGTGTGTATTTTTCTTGTTTTATGCATTGAAGTATATTGGGTATGAATTGAAAATTTACTATTTAATTTTTGCGCAAACTTATATGAACATGTTGAAAAAACAAATATAAGATAAGTATCTATTTAAGCGAAGCTAACTAACAGTTATAAGAGAATAAGTAAGATCTGCAGTGTAACTTAGCAAATTAGCACCGATTGTTGCCTTAGCAGTGTGAAAGCACCACAGTCCATGGTTAGGGCTACGTGAAGATAATTATAACAAATCGCGAAGGTATCACAGGTCAAAAGAGTGCACAAAGTAACCTGCATGAATCTAGTTCACATTTGGACCAAAGTGACACCTCAGACATCTCAAGGGTGTAATAATTGGTTCTAACATCCCCCTATACTACTTCGGGTGAGACCTCAGTCCGCGCTCCACGGGCTATTGCTGAAAGGGCCAGTAGTACATGGATTTGTTTGGCTAACTAACTTTGAACCTGGGTCAAGCCCCAACAAGCCAACAAATGGTTCCATTGTCAGAACCAGAATTTGCATAGAGATGTCTGATGTTGCATCACTAGAATCCAACTAAGAAGGATATTGAAGGGTGGTTGGACAGGAAAATTCACAAATTCATAGCACAAGAAAACAAGAATCGGCGATTATCAAAGGAAAATTGATTAGATTGCTACCTGTACATAGAGATCCATGAAATTGTCTTCGCGTTGTTCCCCATTGAGCTATAGGAGTGGATCGTGAAGCTAGTAGATAGCCAAGGAACGCGAAAGCTCGACGGACCTATTATGTGGACCCCAAAGTTGGTGCACAGATTGGAAGCATCAGAGGATAAGATCACGTGCACTGTTGATCACTAGCTTGATTGGATTATAGGAGGATTCATTACTGAGTTTGTGGTATATACTTCGGTCAACTATAGCGATGCAGAGTGACGCTTTCTCAAAGGACCACAACATAAGTATGTAAAGTCTATGAACTCTTGGATTAAAATGCTACTATGCGAAAAGAAGATTATGTAGTTACATTGATGTTTGGGGCTACATGAAGTGGGAGAATTTACAGAAATGAAGGAAGTGTGGAACTAGAGACTAGCCCCTTGATTTCACCTCCACGAGGGGATGAGAAGGAGCTCGCGAAGGTATCTCCATGAAGTGTGATCAATTTGATAATATAGAGGATTCCACACATAACACCCCCACCCAAACCACCACCAGTTTCATTGTCATCACCTCCATATTTGCCCATACCACCTCCACCACCACCGCATTTTAACATGGCGAGCTCGATAAAGTTTCTTGTGTTTAAGGGAGTGGGAAATGAAGATCCAAACTAATTTTGGTTCGTTGTAAAAGCCGTATGGGAAGCACAAGGATTTACATATGATGTTATCAATAAATCGACATTGGTTAGCACTCTTTAGGATCGTGCGCTAACCTATTACATGAAGCACTCAAGTGATAATCTGAATGCGGTAATCATGGTTATCCAAGCTGCGCTAACTAGGGAGTTCACCAGGCCAAAGTCAGAAGCGCAATCAATCATTGGGTTCTAAGAGATCACGATGCTACCAGGTGATACACCTTGGGAGCTAGATCAAAGGCTAAAGTGCACAATATGCAAAGCTAACATGACTCTGACAGATGGGCAACACTGCAAATGGTTCTTAGCATCACTATTACCGCACTTGAGGAACACATTGTTGCAACAAAGGTTAACAACTCAGGAAGAAGCTTTAGATATTGTGATGAGCTTGTATGAGACCCAAATAGAGGATCCTAACTTGGGAGTTCAGTAGAGACACCCACAGTTGAAAAACTTATGCCTCGAGATGCAGAGTCTGAAACAAGACAGAACAATCTGACCAGAATTGCATGAAGAGGTGTGGTGTGTGAAATGCATGGGTCAGGGTCATGATAAAGACCATTGCCCAGTATTCACAAATTACCTCGCAGGAGGAGGACTGTTGTCATTAAGACTAGAAGCATAAACAGGACTGAGCACAGCGCCTGCTCTATCTTGCGTGATTTGTCAAATAGGAGGAAAGCATGCTATAGACAACTGCCATTTGTTGAAAAAGTACACAAAGAACTCACAACAGTTGTTTTGTAATTTCTGTAGATCGGTGGGAAACGATGAGTTCACATGTAGAAGTTATGAGATAATGATGGATAAGACTCCCACCTATAGGCTTCAGGCTAAAATGTGGTCCCTAGACCAAGGTGCAAGGATGGTACGAACCAAATTCCTAGGGCGCGAACGAGGTCGAGGTGGAGGAGGACCTAGGAGAGATCGCAAACAATTGATATGCTACAATTGTAGGGGGCCAGGGCATTATGCCCGCGATTGTACGAATCTGACATGTCCATCATGTTTGTATTGTACCTTATTTTATCATGAGATAGAAGATTGTCCTACGCTGATAGCTAGGATACGCGACAAGGGAGCACTACAACCTCCCCTGACTCAAAACCTCCAAATGATGAGGTCTGAGCCATGCAAGGAACAACCTAATGTGAATATTATGCTCTGAAGTGGAATTACGACAGGAGATGATAAAGGAAAACAGCCTGAAGAAAGTAATTGGGTTTGCAAGGCTCCCGCCAAGGAAGTATAGTTTGATTTAGAGCATGCTCGAGAAACTTTTATGGGACCTAAGAAGAGCTTCATTGATGCCTCCACTTCAGGAAGCAAAGAGAGACCGGCGATAGAAATGGACCCATCGATGCTCACGATGTTCCTGGAAACATGTATGAAGCTACTGCATGATAGTAGGGCGGTAAAGGGATTATAGGAACTCATTAACAGATGCGGTGGGACTACAACAGGAGAACCGCACGTAGTCTATAATATCAGAAAGAATAAGACCAAAATATGAAGAGAAATGAGGTTAACCACACAGACTGGGGAATACGAGATGGACCAAGTAATTCTAGATTTAGGATCAGACGTGAACCTCTTATCGAAGCAGATGTGGGAGCACATGGGGAGGTTGATGCTATAGTGGTCTCTTATCCAGTTGTGCATGGAAAACCAACAGAAGATAATACCCCTGGGGCGATTGCAGGGAATCACAGTGAATATTGAAGGGCGAGTGCACTAGCCAACTTTGAGGTGATAGAGACTGTTGATAACAAAAATACCTACCCTACACTCTTAGGAATCGATTGGGCCACTAACATGAATGGGGTGATTCAACTAAAGAATTGCAAGATGATTTTGAAAAGAAGTCTATGCATGTAGTGATATCTTTGGATACTGCTAAGGGATCGCGCTACACTGAGCTAGTGCTTGACTATGAAAGCAACGATGACTTAGATTGCATCTACAAGATAACTGCATGAGAACAAGACTGGGTAAATCCCACTATAGATGGATGATTTTCATGGGAGCGCGAAAGCTCCTGTACTTCAAATTTGGAGGAAGAGATAGAGCAATGGCAGAATAGGTTGGATGAGGTAACCACACTTAACTATAATATGATGATAAGATCACTGCGATGCGTATCTACGGAAATGAGATATTTTCCTACGTACGATGGATTAGGTGAGGTAGATGCTTTCTTGGATAGATTTGAGGGAGAAGTGCCAGAGAAGAAGCATTTCAAAGACTTGAATTGGGTACTGCGTGCTACACCCGCGAGATGGTGGGGTACACACAAAGGAAACTTTGATGACTAGCATCCATGTAGAAGGATGATGCGGACATGGTTTCGGAAACATATAGGGTAGTCGGCTGATAGATACCATGACCAGGATGGTATGCATGTGCATATGTCCAAGTGGGTACATGCATATGGTAAACAACCAGCGTGGATTTGCATGAACTTCGCGAGGGGAAATACGGTCAATAAATATGTGTGTGGGGGGAAATGCGCAACTAGCTCCTCAAGTTGGAATGACAAAGTGTGGAAAGAATGAGCACACAGATGAGTATCCACTTGGAAGCCTTTACTGAAGTATGAAAAGCATTGAACAAGGTATGTAATGCACAACGAAGTGATTGGGACCTGTGCGTACTAGTAGTCCTATGGGCTTATAGGGCGACGTGCAAGAAACTGATGGGATAGGTGCCTTCTAGGCTAGTTTATGAAGTGAACGATGAATTACCGATAAAGTATATCATGCCTAATCCACACATAGTAGCACCTGTGGATAGGATGGATCGCGGAGCCTTGAGAGAAGGGATCAAACAGTTGGAAGAAGAAGAATTCTTGGGACCTGATGAAGAGATCTAGCAGGGTAGTCTTAGGCTCCAAGGACTCATGAATGAAAAAGTTCATTTAAGGGAGAAAAACACCATGGCAGAAGAAGTCAAGAAGCTGGAGGAAGGGATGAGAAAGGATTTTTTTGATAAGAAGATTGTGGTGATAAAATAGGATGCGCACGATTACGTTGATAAATTTAGAGACTACTGCCAAGAATTGATCAGTTTGATGCCTTGGATTGGACCGTGTATTACTAAGAGAATCATAGAATATCACATGATGCAAACAACAAAATGCATGATACCAGTAGTGAAGTTAAAAGACAAACTCTTTCTACGAAGAGTAAACGATAGTTGGTCAAAGAGACATACAGGTGGCGCAGCCACCTGACTCGCCGTGGGAAACATAGTCTTAGTGCTCCAGGGAGTTGAAAGGAGGCACGGGACTATATACTACTCTGCCCAGGAACGGTACAACGACAGAAATGCATGCAGGAGTGAAGTGTCACAGGGTCCGCGACAATGCAAGGGTAGTTGCACTGCCCCCGCGCGGGTTGGCTGGAAAGTTACCTTTATAGTCACTATTCAAGATGTGATGCTTGGTTTGAGACTAGATGGAGAGGGTGAAAAGAATTTAAGGCGAGATTTATGGGCAAGATTTGGGAAAATATGCCGCCAAGGGAGCATTAATGGACTAGATTTGGGGGGAACGGTCGAATCGAATTCAAAAGGCTCTATAAATTACAAAGGGTTGCCCAACAAACAAAACTTGGGCATTTGAGAATTGTGCTGTCAGGTATTCTGAGACGACGCCTATTTAACTTATTGTGAGCATTTTTTGAGCATCTGATTGACCAGTTGAGAGAATTCTAGACAAAGATAATTGCAGTGTCTGAAGAAGCCATGGAAATCATAGAAATGACAGCTGAAGAATCCGCACAAGCCATGACAATAGAAGATGCCCCTGAGAGTGCTAGGATAGTTGCAAAAATCCCTAAATCACCACACACACTGAGACCGAAGAAATATAAACAACCCATGATTCTGGTGCACGTGTCCCCCAAAACTCGCTACAAACTAAATTGACCATGGAAGAAAAAGGGAAAGTGATTAACCTGGAAACCGATGAGGAGGAAGAAGACCTTGAGGACATCATAATAGAAGAGGATGAGAACAAAGACATGGAGAAAGAAACTGAGGGCGTGGCCCCTCTAACCAGGCTACATGCATATGTCCCTCCATAGAAGGGGAAGGCAAAGCTGCCCAAGGACCTTGATGACAGTAAAATCCCTTTGTAGACTCTGATGTTACCCGACGATATCATCTTTGAAGGAGCGCACTTGGGAAGGGTGCCGAGTTTAAAGTCGAAGATTGGGATCTCGCTAACCATGATTAATTCCCTCACTTAGTGACCACGCACCTCATGAAGCCAAAGAAACACACCGTAGCAGGAGTCATAGAATTAGATCCGCACAAATGGTTGCACGGAGTCGAAAAGGTAAGGTTGTTGAACCTGCTTTGGGTGTCACATTACCATCACACCCCAGTGACTATCTTTGTCATTAGGAAACTGCTCTGCCTGGTGCATGATGGGTGTTTGTGGTTGGAGGAGCCCATCCCCATCATGGACCACCTGATCCATTGAATTACCTGGCTCCCTTATAAAGGAGAAGACCCAGCAAACATTTCGGAATGTAAAAGCAGTGATTTGGCCATCGCAGAGGCCATCAAAAAGAAGTATTAGCTAAAGAAGAAAAAGAGGGGCTACACGATCTCCAGTATTAGCAACAAAGCAGTCATAGTTGTGATTTAGATATTGGTGAGTAAGGTCATGCGGAAGTGCCGCATGGATGAGGCACCCACGCCAACGGTAGCACTTGCCAAGCAGCGCAAAGAGGGGGTCCAATTTGACTAGGTTGAATACTTGTGCAAGGATTTCCTAAAAAATTGTTGCGGTGCATAGGAATAGGGAAAAACCTTCCATTATGCGTGGCTTCTACTATCCATAGTGTTTGTGGCTAGGGAATTACTGAAGGACAGCCAATTCCCCACACTTATGTGGGATCTCCGGGAGGCCGCGAAGTACGATTCACTATGGGCCACTAAAGACATGCATAGGATCTGAGACAATAAAATATTCTCGGTGTTCATGGAGATGAACCTCAGAATGGGGATCAACCGCAAGCCACAGCTATCGCCCACTATCTATAATAGCTTGCAAAGCTTCGCGGAGTTCAAGGCAGACTTCCATCCCATCTACATTAGGGTGCGCAAATACCCCACAAAGAAGTGGAATGAACTACCTTACATGGCCATGGATGATGTTATCTTCGATGTACTTGATGCATGGCTACCAGAGTGGTGTGCTCCCAACATCTTCGAGATGGAAGCAAACAAGTCTGCTACACAAAAAACAAAGGAGGAGGAAAAACTACTGGTCGTGCAGTTGGCAGAGAAAAGAAGGAAAGAGGTAGTAGCAGCAAAGGAGCAGGAGGCGCGGGATGTTGTGAAGGCAACAACAGAACAAAAGAAGGTCACAGCGAAAGTGCAGATGGTAGTGGAAAAAGAGAATGAGGGTCAGAAGTCATTGTCTCTTGAGCAGGAACAAGAGTTCGACATAGAGACAGAGGAGGGTGGCGCAGACCCGTAAATAATGTCGACATAGTTAAAGTGATAGTTCCCACGAGAGTAGGTAGGGTCGAGAAAGAAGTCAAAAGCATCCAAGACTTCTTACGAACCAATCACACTCACTGAGGGATATCTGCATGACATAGGGGAGACAGTGTGCGATGTCACCACAGAGGCCCTCCAGCAGTTCATGGAGGAGAATAAAACTATTTTAGGGGCCCTCTGAGCACAGGTTTAGGAGTTGCAGGTGCACACTCCTCAGGATGGTACTCTCTCGACTAGCCTCGCAGTAGGAATGGCAATAGTTGAGGAGATGTTGTGCACTCACATGACCAACACAATAGTGTTGCCAGAGTGGGCACTGGTTCCAGCAAATGAGGCTGACAAGCCTACAATTAGTGTGCTAAAGGAGATAGGAATCAACATGGTTGTGCTCCCTCGAGAGACGCTCTATGTTCTATAGGACAAAGTTACTTTAGAACTGCAGGCTAGGGAGATCCATGCGCTGCAAGTTTTGAGTGAACAAAGGATCAACATGGAGCAGTTGAGCTTGCAATGTGATGAGGTCATGTCCTAGAATAGGCAGATTGTCCAAGTACTTGAAGAAGCCTACTAGATAGTCCCTGAGTTTTCCATTCCAACCAAGGCGCCAACAGAGGCACGCATCTAGAGGTTAGCAGTAGGGGTGCACGAATCATGAGAAGAGATGGCCAAGGTTCAGCTAGAGCTAAACCTCCAGATAGGAGAGTTTTAGTTGAAGGCGCAACCTTCAACTCCTCCAGAGGTGAGGGAACAACACACCAGTGGCATCACAGCGAGCATTGAAGAGATCAACAGTGCAGTGAAGGGCTGTAACAAAATGTTGGAAGAGTCATTCAAGGTTCTCACCGCTTTGCAGGACGACCCAAACATATAGCACTTAGAGACATAGGCATGTGAGCTCCAACAATAGTATGATGACATAAAAGAGACCACACAGATGGTGGCCCTTACATATAGTCTTGCGCGAATGCAATAGGCCAAGGAACTTAAGGAGTAGGTAGATGTGGCACGACACAAAGAAGCTGTTTTGAAGGTATGTGTCTAACCATGGATTGATAAGGCCTTCATCATCACAGAAACAATTAAAGGCAAGCTCACGTAGATGTAGGGGATGCAGGTGAAAATGCATGAAAGTAGTTATGAAATTTCCAAATAGCGCATCCATGAGATACAAAAGGAATGGACTCAGTGCACTGCCGACCTCACAGTGGTACATGTAGAATTGAGAGGTCTCTGTACGAAGATCTCCACACTGACCAAGTGACTTAAGGGCAAGTCACGATGTTTGTGTTGGGGGTTTTTTGGGCTCCGGATCCCCCAAGGCAGGTTTTGGGGCTTAGAGCCCAAGTTTTGACTAAGTCTAATGGGAAGACTCCACAAATTGTGGGCGTGGAGCACGAATATTGTAAATGAGACAGAGGGTTGTCTGCCCTCATTTTTGTTATGTAATGTCAACTTGAGAGATCTACCCATGATCTGTAGACCATGGGATTGTATAAATAGAGCAAGGCTCTAAGTTGTAAAATATATCTTATAGAAACTAAGTGTGGATGAAGATGAAGCATTGAGTCTGAGTCAAAGTGTAAAGTCGTGTATTTGGGTCATAGAGTAAGGGAAGGATCTGCAACTGAGTGCACAGAGGCCTAGTAGTCCATAACTAAGTGCGCAGACCCCTGCAGCTGAGTGCACAGGGTGAGTCAAATCTGTAACCGATTGAAGAAATAATAAAGAGAAGATTCTTATCATTCTATGTATCTTTTTCTTGTTTTATGCATTGAAGTATATTGGGTAGAATTGCAAGTTTACTATTTAATTGTTGAGTGAACTTATATGAACATGTTGAATAAACAAATATAAGATAACTATCTCTTTAGGCGAAGCTAACTAATAGTTATAAGAAGATAAGTAAGATCCTTGGAATAACTTGGGGAATTAGCACTGATTGTTGCCTTAGCAATGTGAAGTACTACAGTCCCTGCTTAGGGATGTGCAAACATAATTATAATAAATTGCGAAGGTATCGTAGGTCAGAAAAGTGCGCAAAGTAACCTGTGTGAATCTAGTTCACAGTTGGACTAAAGTGACACCTCAGACATCTCAAGGGTGGGGAAACTTGGTTCCAACATCCCCCCATATTGCTTCGAGTGAGACCTCAATCTGCACTCCGCGAGCTGTTGCCAAAAGGGCTAGTAGTACAGGGATTTATTTGGCTAATTAACTCTGAACCTGGGTCCGGCCCCAACAAACCAATAAGTTGTTTCCTTTCTTTCATTTTGCATTGTTTTATTTCCTTTCCATTTTGCAAGTAAGATCTCAATTCAGCAAGTAGCTTTTTTATTCTGTCAAATATCTTCATTCAATCTGCAATTTCAATTCCACAAGTACTTTCCAATTTTAAAAATATACAAAACCAAACCAAAAATATTTCCTTTCATGGCTCATAGGAATAAGGACAATTTAGGGAAATTTTTTCCAAATACCCCCACTGCATCTAATAGCCAACCTTCTCTCTTCTTCGATGAGCAACCTGGCATATTTGAAGAACCTACAGGGGAAGAAGAAGAAGAGGAACCCATTCCTACTAAACCAATGGCTGAAAACAGAAATGACAGAGAGAATAGAGAGAGAGTTTAGGGTTCCTTCTTCATTAGGGAAACTAATGGGGACACTAAGATGAAAAATATAAGCCCCTCTACCCTACCTCATTTCCATAGCCAGATCACAGAGGGCCCCAACACTTTCCTATTTGAGTTCGTTGTTATATGTTGAACCTATGACTATGTAGATGATGAGAAAAAGTTAAAACTATTTCCATCTACCCTCAAGGATGCATCATTGCATTGATTCATGGGTTTATCTGTAGATAGCATCACAACTTGGGCTTAGATGCAGCAGTAATTTAACAACAAATATCGAGACCACTATCAGTCAAAGGATACTAAAGAAGAAATTTTCAGGCTGACCATAGGCAATGATGAAGCCTTAGAGGATTACAAAGAAATATTATAGCTTAGTTACAAAAGGGCCAGGTACACACTTGACCTTGAGTCACTAAAGCCGGTCCTACTTAGGGGAGTAAGAGAAGATCTTCTAGATACCTTAGATTTGTTAGCAGGAGGAGATATCTACCAATTACCCTATGAGGATATCAATATTGTCTTTAGATACCATTCTAGGCCAGACAGGAAAAAGGGTAGGGGTAGTCAACCTATGGCTAGTACATCATCTTCCAACTCATCCATCAAGGGTGAAATTGGGAACATGCAAGAATATTTCAAAAGCGATATGTTGCAAACCCTTGCCTTGAAAATGGACACCATGAACATTAAGAGGAATCAGGAGGAAGAAGAGAGGACCTTGGCTATTTTTTATCCTAGGTGCACCAGAAGGAATCCTAGGAATGAATGTCCATTGAACTCTATTGAAATTTTCTCAGTATGTGAAGAAAACCACTCCACAGACAAGCGCCCTTCTTTACTTGGACTCAAAGTTGTATATCAAGGAGCTTAAGGGGTCACTGAGAAGCTTTTCTACATTAACTGAAGGAGACCTCATGGGCCTAGACCATACCATTAGGGAACGCAAGGGTCATCCCATGCATATTACAACCCCAACCAAACCATAGCCATATCTTCTTGGGGAACCCCTACTCATCCTTCCTGGTCTACACCCCATCCTTGGTCCTATACATCTCAGTATCGCTCCCAGCCAGCCAGCCAGACATTTCAACCTTATGTTCCACCACAACCTCAACTGGATACACCGCTCCAAGGGTGGAGGCCCCAATACAGCAGTGCTCTAGCTCTATTGCCTCCATCACCTGCACAACCATAGCTCCTACACTCTGCTCCACCCAAGAAACCCCAAATGCCTACCTATCCAAATCTGAACATGAACAATGGGCAGGCTCAACAAGTATAGAGTGGAGAGACATCATATCCAGCTTATGTTGTGGAGATCTAGGAGATTAACCTAAGATCTGGGAGAGTTCTCCCAGATAACCAACCTCCACCTCCACCTAGGGAGTTTGAGGAAGAAAGAGAGGAAAGCAGCCTTTAAATTAAATCCCCCCTTCCCTCAAAGATTAGCCCAACCACTCTAGCCTACCCTAGAAGAGATTGAACTTCTGGGAGAATTGAAAAATCTATGTGTAAAGATCCCACTTCTCCAGGCAATAAAAGATGTTCCCATTTACAATAAGTTGATTAAAGACAAGTGCTTCAAGCATCCAGGGAGACGAAAAATGGATGCCCCTACCCTTAATGTCATTGGGAAGCTATCCAACTTAATGTTGGGGCAGGTAATCTTTCCAAAATATTTAGACCCTGGAAGCCCTGTAGTAGATGTGAACATTAATGGCACCATTGACCCACATAGTCTGATTGATCTTGAGGCTGCCATTAATGTGATGACCAAGGACACCATTCTCAAGCTCAACCTCCAAGGTTCATTGAGGAAGACCGCAATAGTTCTGCAACTTGCATACTATTCCACGGTAACCCTTGAGGGAATTGTGGAAGATGTGATGGTCTCCATTGACTCTTGGAAGTACCATGTAGATTTCCTAGTTCTCCAGCCAATGGCTAAGCTTACTGGTTACCCTCTCATCCTTGGGAGGCCATGGTTGCCCACTGTCGATGCTTACATTAGTTGCAGAGTTGGGAATATGACCATCAAGAATGAGCATATGTCCAAGAATTTAGTCCTATACCCTCATGCTCAACCTTCTCTAGAGCATGACTTATCTTTATGGTTGGAGGAGGAAGAAGATGAAGTTTATTCTACCCAACTTTATGCTTTATAAGCAACCATGGGAGGAGGACAACAAGATGAGGATGACTTGATTGAACACCTACTCCAAAGTCAAACTCCCAATTCATTACGCTTTGAAGAAGCAGTGAAGGAAACCCAGAACAATCATCTAATTGACTTATGCTTAGCCAATTCCAACCCACTCCATGAAAAAACCATAGAATTTGGGCCAGAGAGAACCTTGAAAATCAATCCATCTCTTTCTGCTCCCGAAGAAGAGAAGCTATGCAACATGTTAAAGGAAAATTTGGAAGCCTTCGCTTGGAGTTACAAGGAAATGAAGGGAGTACAACCATTAATGTGTACTCACCACATATACATCAAAGAAGTTTCCAAGTCGGTCCGGCAACCACAAAGGAGGACGAATACAGCTCTTAAATATATAGTCAAAGAAGAACTGCAGAAACTGCTAGATGTAGGATTCATTTACCCTATCTCTGATTGTGAGTGGGTCTCTCCTTTGGTGTTAGTTTCCCAGAAAAATGGTAAGTGGAGAATTTTTGTCGATTACGGGGAGTTGAACAAAGCCACAAAGAAGGATCATTTTCCTCTACCCTTCATTGACCAAGTGCTATATGGCCTGGCAAGGAAAAATTTTTTCTCTTCCCTAGATGGATTCAGTGGGTACAACCAAATCCATATCTGCCCAGAAGATGAGCATAAGACCACCTTCACTTGTCCCTGGGGTACTTTTTCCTATAGGGTCCTTCCTTTTGGCCTATGCAATGCTCTTGCCACTTTTTTGAGAGCAGTCTTGAGTATTTTCGTCGAATTAGTCCATGAAGCGGTGGAGATTTATATGGATGATTTTACACCTTATGGCTGTGATTTTTAGGAAGACCTATCTAACCTAGGCAAAGTACTGCACAAATCCATTGAAATGAACGTGTCTCTCAATCCTAAAAATGGTGAATTCTTAATGACTGTAGGGACTGTGCTAGGTCAATCAATATCTCAGCGAGGACTGCAGGTGGACCCAAACAAAATAATTATCATCCAAAGGGTCCCACCTCCTCAAAAGCAAAGAGATGTCAAAAGTTTCCTAGGGCTAGCTGGATACTACCAAAGGTTCATAAATGACTTCAACAACTTAGCCTCTCCTTTATTTGGTTTGTTGGTCAAAGACTCTGAGTTTATATGGTCAAAAAGTTGTCAAGAGGTTGTACACATCCTCAAGGATAAGTTAACCACTGCACCGATTCTCCGAGGCCCAAATTGGGCACTCCCCTTTCATATTCATGATGATGCCTCACACAAAACCATAGGAGTAACCCTTTTTCAAATAGATGAAAACCTGCCTTATGCTATCTATTTTATAAGTAAGAACTTATCAAAGGCTAAACTAAATTATACAGTGACTAAAAAGGAAATCCTAGCTATTGTGCATTCATTAAACAAATTTAGGCATTATATTCTAGGCTATCAAACATTTTTGCATATTGACCATGCTGCAATCAAATATTTAATGAACAAACCAAATGTGAATGCTCGAATTATAATATGGTTACTTTTATTATAATAGTTTGATGTAACCATTGTTGATAAGCCTGGTAAGGAAAATGTTGTTGCAGACTTTTTCTCTAGGGTAAATTTGCCTACAGGTGAAGAAGGAATGGTGGATAACCAGTTACTGAATAAGCACTTGTTTGAAATTTCATTTCTCTCTCCATGGTTTCCTGCTATAGCAAAATATTTGGTATTAGCATAGTTCTCACCAAGCTTGTCCTCCAAAGAAAAAAGAAAGATAGTCACGAAAAGAGTCCCCTTCACTTGGATTGGGGGAAATCTTTTCAAACTTGACCCAAATCAAATCTTGATAAGGTGTGTCAGGGAGGAGGAAGTCTTTGACATCCTTCTGACCTGTCAAGATGGGCTTTGTGGAGGTAAATTTGTAGCAAAGAGGGTAGCATTCAAAGTGTTTCAAGCAGGCTATTGTTGACCCACTCTTCATCAGGATGTGAAAAAATACACTAGTCAGTGTGATCAGTGCCAGAAGATGGGAAGGCCTACTCCAAGAGATGAAATGCCTTTGCATCCTGAAGTGACTTTTGAACCATTTGACAAGTGGGGCATGGATTTCATTGGGCCTATCGACCCTCCTTCAAAGCAAAAACAATACATTATTGTGTGCACTGATTATTTGACTAAGTGGGTTGAAACCAAGGCGATTAAGGCAACAACAGAAGAGAAGGTGGCTGAGTTCCTAAGGGAGACTGTATTCTAAAAATTTGGGTACCCTGGAGAGTTGGTCACAAACCAAGGCAGCCAATTTACCTCCAACATAATTGAAGACTTGCTCAGCCATCACAAGATCAAGCATAGGACCTCCACTCCTATCATCCATAAGCTAATGGGCAAGTGGAGGTGACCAACAAAGCACTGGAGGGCATCTTGATCAAAGTAGTGAGTAATAGTGATCCAGGTGGATGTTGGTGGCCACCCACCTACCCCACTTAGACCCCCACAACTATCTCTTCAGTTTTTCAGTTTCCTTATTTGTAGCATTATTTACTATTTTTAGCAGTTTTTCGGGTCCTGAACTTCCAGAGCTGTTTTGAGGCCCTAAACAGATTTTTTTGGGAAATTTGGGAGCAACATGGGTCTATGGACCAATATTTCTATTCCCAAAGTTGTAGTTCTTAGATAGATATTCTAATGATATATTGTGTGCATCAAATGAAGATCATATGCCAAAGTTACAACCACGAGAAGTTGATGTACCAATTTACCCAAACGGGTCCCACAGTTTGGTGTTCATCTCCTAGGGTTAGGTTTTTGGATGTTTATGGTTTTCCAGTGTTTCTCAACAATAAATAGGCATTCAAGCCTCATTGTAACACAGTTCAGAGGCATGCAGCTGCCACATCTCTTCTCAGAGATAAGCTACCATCACCATAGCTAGTTTATTTCCATTTCTGTTTGTAAGCATATTTCAATATTTTCCATTAATGAAATGAAGTATTATTTCCACTGAATCTCTGTGTTTATGGTTATCTCTCCAATTTTTTGTGTTCCTATTTAAATCTAGATCAGTGGTATCAGAGTAGTATTCTCTTTCTCTGTTTTCTTTGCATGTCCCCAACGAGGTTGGCATATGAGTTAGGGCTTGAACTGTTCGAACCTTTGCAAGACCAACCTCGCAAATCCTGACGGCCTCCCTCGGTGGATGAAAAGAAAGACAAAGGGGCAGGAGATCCTATCAAAATCTTGCTCAAAGAAGCCCTCAAGCGACAAGGGAATGCGATGATGGACAGCGTTGCCCAGATCCTTCAACGACTACCCAGAGGCAATGCATCCGCTTCCAACAGCTACTCTAGAAACACCACACCCTTTAAGGTACAAGTTAATTTTGAAATCCCCATCTTCGAGGGTAAAATAGATGCAGATGCCATAGATAAATGGTTAAATCTACTAGAAGGGTATTTTTTTTTCATGATTTTTCCAGTTGGGAAAAGATTATTTTCGCTCTTCTCAAAGCAGCCCCCTGCATCAAGGACTGGTGGGAAACCTAATGTGAGGAGAAGGCTGAAAGTACAAGCTCACTATTTTCAATCACACCCACTTGGAATTCATTTTAGGATTCCATCAAGGAGTAGTACTACCCTGTCAAAAGCTATGAGGACAAATACATAAAGTGGACCACGTTGCGGCAGGAAAGGGACCAAGATGTGCTAGAGCTCACAAACATTTTTCATACCCTTCGCACACAGTTGGGTATCAAGGACTCTGAGCTGCATTTGGTACTCAAGTACTACAACTTCCTACACCGATACATCTAGGACGAGATGGAGTTCCTGAACATCTCCTCGCTCGGCACAGTGTATCGATACGCTGTCAAAATCAAGTAGAAGTTTAAATAAAAGAAGCAAGAATTTGGATCTATGAATCCAAAGAAAAAAGGACAAAGCCAAGGTGGGGTGACCCAAGACAAATCGTCGAAGCCGCAAGAAAAGAACAGCACCACGAAGTGAAAGAAGGACACGGGTAGGTGGTGTGACTTCCATAAGAGCCACACTCACAACGCAAGTGAGTGTCGAACCAAGTAGTCACTAGTGGATGAGTTTAAGGCTTCTGAATCAGATGCATGTTCAGACCCTTAGTCAGAACCCGAAAAGGGGAATGACAAAGGGAAGCAAATCATTGATGCGGAGCCCAGTACCACTGTTGCCACTGCCAAGGTCCAGAAGAATGAGCCCAAAGATCCAAAGGAGGGGGGCGTCTTTTCCACTCACACATGTTGGTGAAGGGTTCGCCGCTGCAATTCATTGTTGACATTGGGAGCCAAAAGAACCTCATTTTATCAAAGGTAGTGAAGCGGTTGGGCCTACTGACTACACCAAATTTACAGCCGTACAGTATCGAGTGGCTTCACCAAGGGTGAGATCTCCAGGTTCACTAGTAGTTTCGCCTTCCCTACAACATCGAACTCTTCACAGACGAGGTATTCTGCGATGTTGCACCTCTGGATGTTTGTGATGTATTATATGGCTAACCATACTTGTGCAGGCGACATGTTGTGTATGAGTCAAGGCCTCACACTGTCGTTATTTCTTTGTGTAATTCGTTATGTAGGATACCAGAGGTAGCCCCACCTACTGCCACCTCTTTGATAACTTCTAAGAAATGCAGCAAGCTCATCTCCCAGACAAGGAAATTCATTTTCTGTCTGGTTTGCTCCCAAAGTAAGGTTAATATCGTCACCACATCCATGACCCCCGCGAAGGGTTCCTCCATGCATCAGCAACAACAGAGGGATATGGTCATGAAAGAACACAAGAAAAACTTCTCCTCGCCCATAAAGGTACCACATAAATTTTAGGTGGGAAACAAAGTCTAGTTGCATTTGCAGAAAGAACACCTTACAAGAGCCCATCATAAGCTCTGACCACCCCAACATGATCCTTACACCATTACCAAGGTTGTGGGAAACAATGCTTTAGAGCATAGCATTCCCCCATTCCTTCGCTTGCATCGAGTGTTCAATGTGGACCATCGTCGACCGTGCTTTCCACCATTACTGGGCACATCAGAGATTACATAACAACTCACTAGGGAACCAGTTCAGTAGATGCAGGAACTCAATGCAATGGGTACCATTGCTTCCTAAGGGGGATGAATGATCTAGGTGGATTTTGGTGGAAACCCACCTATCCCACTTGTACCCCCACAACTATCTCTTTCAGTTTTTCAGTTTCCTTATTTGTAGCACAATTTACTATTTTTAGCAGTTTTTCGTGTCCTAAACTTCCGAAGACATTTTGAGGCCCTAAACAACGTTTTTTTGGAAAACTAGGAGTAGCATGGGTCCATGGGCTTATTTTTTTCGTACTAAAGTCTTACTTCTTGGATAGATCTTTCTAACAATATATTGTGTGCATCAAACGGAGATCGTATGCCAAAGTTATGACCTCGGGAAGTTGATGTACCAATTTAGCCAAATGGGGCCCACAGTTTGGAATTTCATCTCCTAGGGTTACTTTTTTGGATGTTTAATGTTTTCCA
This sequence comes from Pinus tabuliformis, assembly GCA_031772625.1. Lineage (NCBI taxonomy): Eukaryota > Viridiplantae > Streptophyta > Pinopsida > Pinales > Pinaceae > Pinus > Pinus tabuliformis. Next base: position 817,300,152 of record CM062806.1, on the reverse strand, counting down.
TTGTTTCTTAACAATAAATAGGCCTTTGAGCCTCATTATAACACAGTTCAGAGGCATGTAGCCACCACATCTCTTCTGAGAGATAAGCTACCATCAACCTTGCTGGTTTATTTCCATTTCTTTTTGTAATAATATTTCAATATTTTATGTTAATGAAATGAAGTATTATTTCCACTGCATCTCTGTAATTTGTTGTGTTCCTATTTAAATCTAGATCAAGTAGCAGGAAGGATTGGGCAGAAAGACTAGTTGAGGCCACCTGGGCCTATAATACCACATGGAGGACCATCACTAGATTCACACCCTATGAGCTGGCCTATGGGAAAAAGGCCTTGTTGTCCAATGAATTTGAATATAGCACATTAAGGATGGTAGCCCAACTAGATCTGTATCTCAGTAGTGCACAGAAAGAGAGATTGTTCCAATTGAATGGTTTGGATGAATTCAGAATGTGGGCCCTCCTACATACAAATGTAGTCCAACTTCATAGGAAGATCTGGCATGTTAAAAATATCAAGGAGAATAAATTTCAGGAAGGATATTAAGTGTTGTTATATGATTCTAGGTATAAAGACTTCAAGGGCAAGTTAAGGACAAGATGGATCAAACCATATGTTGTGGAAAGATGCCATGATAATGGCTCAGTGCAAATCTGAACCATAAATGAAGAAGCCATTCCTTTGCTTGTTAATAGACATCAATTGAAATTTTATAAGAGACCTTTATCAAAACAAGAGTTCATGATGATATCAATAAAACAGTGATGATAGTGGAGCAAGTTCCAGCTCCTCGCTCATCAAATCACTGAGAAAAATAAAAAATAATAAGGACCCAAGTGAAAACCTCCATGAGGCACCTAAGTCCCATCATTGTTTGAAAACCTCTTGAGGAAATTCAGTGGTGTCAAAACAAAAAAAAAAAAAACAGAAAGAAGAAAAAGAGAATAAGGAACATCCCTAGGTGAAAACCTTTCTTGAGGAGCCTAGGGCAAACAGCTAGGGTGAAAACCTCTCAGAGGCATCTTAGTTGTTAAAAAAAGAAAAAAAACATTTAATCATAAAATTTCCATTTGCAGGTGGGCAAGAAAGGCAGTCAAGGAGAAAAAGAGGATCCCAAGGAGACCCCTTCCACTCACATATTTATTTTTTCACTCATTACCATGCATCCCTCCATCATTTCTGTCATTTTTCCACTCCATTTCTTTAGTTTATGAAAATACCGTGTTTTCTATAGGATCCCCTGTATTCCTACAAAATCCCCTAAAAACCTACAGGATGATCCTGTAGGAATTACAGTGACCCATAAATCCTACAGGAAGCACTCCGAAGGAAAATGATGGACTTGTTAGGCCCCTAAAATTCACCCTCTTCATGATCTATCACGAAACCTTGTCCACCATCATCATCCTTGCACTCACCATTCAAAAAAATAGTTTCAAGAGTTTTTTTCCAGTCTTCAAAAAAAGGAAACAGAGAGGAATAAAGAGCATCACCTAAATATTCTTTTCTCTCCACAATCCCACTCCTTTCCATCCATGTCACAATCCCCATAGCCCCAACAAGAAAAATGATTGAAGAGTTCTGAGGAAGAAGCAACTAGATGACATCCTGTAGGAAATATTTTAGCAGCCTATCCCACAGAATACCAATCACACCAGCAACAAGTCTTCACCATGGTGATCTAGGAGCTCCAAAGCAGCAACATCATATCTTCAACCATAGTACCTGCAAAAACAATGAAGCCATCAACAAACAACAAAAGGAGGAAGAAGAATGGAATGCAACAAATATACAACAACAACACCTATGGTCTTTGACAACTGCAACATAGCATTGGAACCACAAGTAAGTATCCTGCTCACTCTCTCACATGCATCATGTAGTCAAATAAATGTAAGGGTTACGAGATATTTGGTTTATAAGTGAAAAGGTGGCCAATTAACTTGGCCACCTTCATTTAGTCAACACATGCACAACCGGGTGTCCTCTCACACATGGTTGCAGTAAACTCAAAGACAGATAAGGAGTAGGAAAAAAGCGGTTAAAACTACGGATCCATAAGGTTGGAGCTGATTACGAGGAGTGGGAAATGATGAGGTGGTAGTGGGGACCAATGGTCCAAAAATGGAAACGTACCTTTGCCGCCAGCACACCACCTCACCTCGAATCACCATAAGAGGAAATAAAACATTGTTCGCATGCATTCATGCATTTTACTTCCTCGAAACTCCCTCACTCAAGTCGCCCTCATACCCAGAAAAAAATTGGAAGAAATACTCCATCGTTTCACTATAGAGGAATTCCTACAGGAGCATGCACAAGAATTCCTACAAGAGCATGCATAGGAATTCCTACAAGAGCATGCATAGGAATTCCTACAGGATACACAGAGACTGTCTACAGGATTGGCACAAAAGTGTTCAGAAGGGATATCACGGGAGTTGGCCACTACAAACAATCTAAGGGGGTAGTCTCTGTAATTACATCCCTTTGCAAGTAGATGAACCAAGAATCCTCTAAGTTTGAGTGAATTTAGCAATTGTGTGAAGGAAATTACATACAAAGTCATCTCTATTTTGGTTCTGAATTTGAAAAAAATGGTTCAACCCTCTCAATTTCTCCTCAAGCTTGACCAGAAAGATGACAAGATGGTTTAATAAGAGAGAGCCCACTAACATTATGAGAATCCAACAAGACCCCCAAGTGCTTGAAATCTTCACAAGACATAATTGGATGGGATTTTTCTAAAAATTCAGAGGGTATGATGATGAGGTGGCTCAATAATTTTCTCTCTCCCTCACTCCACTCACTAGAATCCATGCCACTATTGTAATAATGGGCCTCACTATAGATCTCACCCCTAAGCTTATCAGTACAGTAACCACACTCCCCTAGGAATACCATGGAGAAAATAAGACAAAGGAGATAGTTAGGTTGCCAAAAGAAAATTCTTTTTAGAAGGTGAGGAACCCACTGAGGAAAAAAATGGAGTAAGGAGGGAAAGTCTGCCATATCGATGGAATGAGGTAGGCTATGAACTAATCAAATACATCTCATGTGAGGGTAGGTATTGTGTTGTCTATGGCTATCATTTCACGATCCTTGAAGAATTAAGATTTGTAGCAGAAACACCCCCTCACCAAAGGTTCAACATACCATACTTCCTACTTCAATCACTCATAGACTGAAGCATCAAATTGAAGGAGGGGAATTCCCAAAAGTTACCCCACCATGGGTTGATTATGATCCTCATATAAGATTCCCTCAAAAACCTTAGAACTCCTATAACATGGTCAGTATTCATAAACATTCCAGCAGAGGATGACATCAAAGCTCTCACTTATGATGTTAGTCCTATTGTCAGTGAAGAGGAAGTAAAACAAGAAGAGGAAGATACAAAAGAAGAAAAGGATGAGATGGAAGAAGAAGGAGATGACACAAAGGAACATGATGAAGATGAAAATTAAGAGGAAGAAGAGAAGGAGTATGATGAAGAAACAAAGGAGGAAATTAAGGAGGAAACTGATAGAGGTGATGAAGATCTATAAGAAGAAGAAGACAAGAAGGACATAGAGGAAGAAGGCAATGGAAAATAGGGGACAGAAAACAAGTAGGAGTCACCTAGGGTGTCTCCAGAAGCCACTAAGAGAGGGGCGGCAACTTCCCTCACTATTCTCAGCACCCCAATCAAGCAAAAACGAAAAAGGCGGAGGCAGACCCCATTATATTTCAGGACAAGAAAGAGCACAAGAATAATATAGGGGAAGCCACAAACATCAACCAAAATTCATATTGTGATTGAAGACTCCCCTATACAAAATGACAGAAGGCCTTCCCATAATTCCCCTATCACCTATGTGAGAGGCCTACTACTAGATCAACTTCCTCGAAGGGAAAGGAAATCCTACAGGACACACAACAAAATCTACAAGAAGAAAAAACAGTCTTATAGGATACTTTGTTGAATCTACAGGAGGAACAGGAATTGGAAAGGAAGGTAGGGGAGAAAAAAGAAACTAAAGAGGAGGACCTAGAGGCAAAAGAACCCAACCCCCAACCTAACTTGGAATCCTATTACTGATTTATTGAAGGAGGCAGGGTTATACCTCAAAAATTTTCAATCCCACTATTCTTCGAGCTTGAGAAGGAGGGCCAAAACTCACCGATGGATGCAGATCACCAAATAAAAGTTGGTGGAAGACATTGGGCACATGTAAGAGAAACTCAAGGAAGTGGGTAGAGAGCTAAGTGACTTGAGGCATAGAGAAGCTATAATGAGAAATAAACTAGAGACAAAAAATGCATGGCTGAGAAGACAACTACGGGAAAGAGAGAATCAATTGGCATGTCTGGCCAGTCTCTCCTTGGAAGAAATCCAATGTAGGATTCCAGCTAAATCCTATGCTCTCTGCCATAAAGAACAATGGCTTTAGTTTTAGATTAAGACCCTAGCATAGAGAGGAACCATGCCATTTCAGGACTACAGGTATTTTATTGATCTTTGCGATCAAAATACACTAGAAGATAGGTCCAAAATGGCTGAGTTTTATTTGCACAACATGGCCCTCATGGACATGAATGTTTGGGACCTTACTGCCAAGCTAGGAGATCTACAATTAATGGCTTTAGCATCATGGAGGAACCATGAGGAGTCAAGAGTTGCAAAGATGAAAAGGATATTGAAAAGAGAGAAAACTGAACCTCTTCTGATCAGATCTGAACAATCAAATCCCATGGCCCTCATCAGTACCCATAATTTGATTGCAAATGATCCTCAACTAGCACCTAGATATCTTGCTACCCAAGAGCAAGCAATTTCACATTTTGAGGACTTGTTCAGGTTTCTAGGAGATGATAGTATACATGCTTGCCTGAGGAGATGGAACACCCTGCCATACAGCTTAAAGATAAGAGAAATCACTCTCCTTCAAGATTGAGAGAGGAACTCAATAGGAAACCTATGTATAAGCAATCTATGCAAAGGTTGAAGGTCAATTGGATAGGCCTAAAGCTCAGTCCACCACTACTTTTAGGGATGCTAGAAAGGAGAAAATAAGAAGAAGAAAAGAAGCAGTGAGAAGAGGTAGAAAAGAAAGCAAGCTTCTATGAACAAGAAGAGGAGACCACAGCAGAGGCATGGGATGTCAGAGAGGCCACCAGATCCATGAAGGATATGGATATTGACTAAGTTGATTAGGGGATGAGCAACACTTTCAGTAAGGGGTTGTTGGGTCCCTATAATACTAGTGATTACCCCATTACTATTGTAGTTATACCCCTATTACCCCCATATTGTTATTACTCTGCCCCATAGAATCCCTCCATTGTTATTTTTGTGGCTTTATATTATTATTGTTAGGTCGGCTGGATAATATTGTGACTCCTTAGACTCCTATATATAGAAAGGAGGTTTTGTCATTTGAATCATCCAAGAAGAATTGTTCATTTTATGTAATGTAAAGGAGGTTACCCCCTCGAAGAGGCTAAATTCTAAGGCGTTGATCTATCTTTTCTATCTTTTCTTGAGCTGGTTTCATAACATTTCAAGGTTTGATGAATTCAATTTTCAAACCATTCCTTAGAAAATTTGTGTTAGTATTTTTTGATGATATACTAATCTACAGCAAGTCTTGGAAGGATCATGTTGAACATGTTGACAGGGTGCTACAACTATTGAAGGAGAAACAATTATATGAAAAAAGATCCAAATGTTTCTTTGGAGTCCAGGAGGTTGAATATTTGGGTCATATTGTATCTCATGAAGGAGTTAAGGTAGACCCTATCAAAATTAAAGCCATTAAGGAATGGAAAATCCCCACATCCATAAAGCATCTACGAGGATTTCTCGGGTTGACAGGGTATTATCGCAAGTTTGTTAAGAATTATGGGAGAATAGCAGCACCTCTAACAACATTATTGAAGAAAGATGCATTTTCATGGACTCTGGAAGCAACAAAGGCCTTTGAACATCTTAAAGAGGCAATGTGCCAAGCACCGGTCTTAGCTACACCGGACTTCATGAAAACATTTATTGTGGAATGTGATGCTTTAGGAAATGGAATTGGTGTTGTTCTAATGCAAGATGAAAGACCCCTTGCTTTTGAAAGTCGTCCAATCAAGGGAAAGTTTTTAAGAAAAGCTATTTATGAGAAGGAAATGTTGGCAATACTCCATGCACTTAAGAAATGGCAACCCTACCTAATGGGAAGACACTTCAAGGTAAAAACAAATCATGATAGCCTTAAATATTTTTTAGAACAAAGATTATCCTCTGAAGAGCAACAAAAGTGGGTCACAAAGATGTTGGGTTATGACTTTGAAATCATCTACAAAAAAGGAAAGCAAAATGTGGTGGCATATGCACTCTCAAGAAAGGATGAGGATGTGGAAGCATTGTTGTGCGCCATTTCTATTATCCAACCAGATTGGATAAAAGAAGCAAGGGAGGAATGGAAGAATGACGAAGAAGTGTGGGCACTTATTCAAAAGTTACAACAAGATTCCAGTACGTCTGATACATTTAGTCGGCAAAATGATTCGTTATGGTACAAAGATCGCTTATACCTTTGTAAGAATTCCCAACTGAAACAAAAGATTCTTATGGAATTGCACACTTCTCCCTTAGGAGGGCACTCAGGATTTTTAAAAACTTACCACAGGGTTAAGAAGGAATTTTTTTGGGATGGCCTTAAATCAGATATTCAAAAGTTTGTGGCAGAATGTTTGGTTTGCCAACAAAATAAAGTGGAAACAATTAAGACGCCAGGTCTATTACAACCTTTATCCATTCCAAGCCAACGTTGGGAGGAGGTTTCAATGGATTTTATCACAGGTTTACCCAAGTCTGAGGGAAAGAGTGTCATCATGGTGGTAGTTGATAGACTTACCAAGTATGCACACTTTTGTGCAATATCACATCCATTTAAAGCCAGTACAGTTTCTACTGCATTTATGGAAACAATTCAAAAGCTAAATGGAAACCCGAAGATTATTGTAAGTGACAAAGATCCCATTTTCACTGGAAATTTTTGGACATAATTATTTTCTTGTCTTGGTACTCAGTTAGCTCATAGCTAATCTTATCATCCTCAATCTGATGGGAAAAATGAGATAGTAAACAAATGTTTGAAAGGATATCTTCGTTGCTTTGTATCTGATAAACAGACACAATGGGTCAAATGGTTGCCTCTGGCTGAATGGTGGTATAACACTTCCTTCCATACAACAACAAAAATGACCCCATTTATGGCACTTTATGGGTATCAACCACCATCCATCACATCATATTTAAGAGAAAATTCTAAGGTTCAGGCAGTGGAACATCACATCGAACATCAACAACAAGTCCTCCAACTCTTAAAGGACAACCTCGTGTTGGCACAGAATAGAATGAAACAACAGGCAGATCAACATCGCAGTGAAAGAAGTTTTGATGTAGGTGATTGGGTATTCCTATGGCTACAACCATATAAGCAAATGTCCCTCAAGCAAGCTAAGAAGGATAATAAATTATCACCAAAGTATTATGGTCCGTAAAAGGTGTTGCAAAAGATTGGTACTATGGCATACAAATTGGAGCTTCCTGCAGCTTCTCGATTGCACCCAATTTTCCATGTTTCATGTTTAAAGAAGGTTATAGGTGACAAGCTCCCAGTTCAAACAATATTGCCAGAACTTGACGAGGAAGGAAAAATTATATTGGAACTGGAAGCAGTCACAGAAACAAGAACTCGACAACTACGAAATCGTTCAATTTCAGAGTATCTTATCAAGTGGAAGAACTTATCCGTTGAAGATTCCACATGGGAGGATGAGAATTTTATGCAGAAGTATCCAGAACTACTCAAGCGTTGAGGACAACACTTTTTTGAAGGAGAGGGGCATGTTGGGTCCCTATAATACTAGTGATTACCCCATTCCTATTGTAGTTATACCCCTATTACCCCCATATTGTTATTATTTTGCCCCATAGAATCCCTCTATTGTTATTTTTGTGGCTTTATATTATTATTGTTAGGTCGGTTGGATTATATTGTGACTCCTTAGACTCCTATATATAGAAAGGAGGTTTTGTCATTTGAATCATCCAAGAAGAATTGTTCATTTTATGTAATGTAAAGGAGGTTGCCCCCTCGAAGAGGCTGAATTCTAAGGCGTTGATCTATCTTTTCTATCTTTTCTTGAGCTAGTTTCATAACAGGGGTGATGATGAACCTCATCATTGGGTAAATGTATTGGCCCTAATTCACCTCCTAGAATAGTCAAACCAACTTTTCTCATAACTTATTGCATGCTTTTGATTATATTTTGTTTATGAAGTGAGTTAGAGTTGGATATTATGCTTTGTGGTCTAATATGCATTTAATATAGGATTAAAGGAGAAAATCAAGGAATTTTGACAAAGACCAATGTCAAAACTCGAATGGGACAAGGGAGAGGGATTATAGGAGGTAAATCCCCCTAATTTACTACCCCTCCATTCGAATATTCCTCCATTAGCTCGGATTGCAAACAGTGAAATCATGAGGACTAGAAGGAAACTGACCAAGTGCGAGACAAAGCACCAATTTATCTCGAGTTTGGCAGCTAAGCCTCCCTAATTTTAAGGAAGTCGATGGGGACTTCAAATGTATAAGTAGAGAGGCCTAGGACCTCAATAGGATTCAGATTTTTGATTGCAAAACTCTACTCTATTTTCGAGCATCAAAACTTGTGACAAATATTTTGATGTAATTTGTTGTTTTGGTAATAAGAATGAGTTTTTTTTTGAGCTAGAACTGAGTTAACTCAAAGGGCTAAAGCTATTGGGTTAGGGCCCAACCCTAGCAACCAAGGCTCCTCTTGATTGTACATGTATGTTTAGTGTATATTCATATCTTAATTGTTAATTTTCTTAGTAGATGCATTACAAGTAGTGTAGATTAGATTGGTTGTGTGACAGTTTGCTTCCACTTGTGCCTTATTTCAAGTAGCAGGTTAGCAAGGAGAGAAAGTATCACCACAAGTTTGTTAGCAAGTTTCTCGGCCTCTCTTCCCTCCTCTAGGACCATGACTTGAGGAAGGGACCCTTAAGCATACGAGCTTTGGAGTTTGTTGTCTTTAATTTAGTATTTGGTTAATGTTATAAGGTATATTTCACTCTCATATTTTCCATATCCATTTCTACAGTAGATCTCACTCATGCTTTCATTCCTTTCAGCAAATTTCTTCATGCATAGTATAGGCAGTTGATTCATTAATTTTTCTTTTCTGGTTTATGAAAATGTATCTTGTTGCATATATTTTTGGAAGACACACATGTTTTATGCAGAGAAAGTGCTTTAGAAGGAGACTAAGACTTCATAGCTAGTAGCCACCTTCCACTTCATCCACCTTAGCCATCCCTTGTTTTCACCATCACCCTCACTAGCTTTTCATCATTTTTCATTGAAATTCTCCCAAACACATTAAGCGAATCTAGCCACCTATCATCTTGGATATTGACTCCTGAGTGATCCTAGACCCTCTAACACTCCATTCCACTCATCACACACCTTTCCTAAGCCTTCCATCACCTCTAAAACCTCACATTTAGGTCTCGGTTGTATCCTGTAGGTTTCCTGTAATTCCTACAGGATCATCCTGTAGATTTTTAATACATCCTATAGGTTTTCCTGAAACGACTTGTTTTGAGGCGGAATTGATGGAAAACCTATAGGAAGTCACAAAAAGCCTCCTAGGGACCCTCCACACCATCCAACCACTTCATAAACCTTCTAGACATCCTCAAACACCCTTAATACACCTGTCACATCCACAAGAACAATTAGTTTGCATACTTGATTTTGCATAAAAACACCAAAAAAGTGAAAATAGAATTAGTTTAGTTTCTTTACTTGCACATTAGTATTGTTTGATGCTTCTTACTTCTGCATTTAGATAGTAGAATTAGTTTTATGTTGATTTATCATTTCTTCTTAGCATAACTTCTTAAATGGTTAATTAGGGTATGGTGTGGTTTAGCATTACATGCTGACCTTCGTCATTACTGCAGTAGAGTAACCCTCTTAGAGTAGATTTACCTTTCTTCCATCAAGCTTCTTTTGACTCCATAGAAGTCTGGCTTGGAACCCTAGTGGTATCTCACCAGCTGAACAATGACAACAGGAAGAACCATTACTTTTACTTGTGCATACAACATTGTCACCTCTAAGTTTGTACGAACCCCGAGTTGATAAGTAAATCTGGTAGCCCAGGAGTTGCAGCATCCTTGCTGTAATACTGGCGCTCATCAGTTGAGTATGTACTTCATTGGATTTTTGAGGAAATGATGTGGATGGTAATGAAAGTTGTGATTGATGTTTTAACTTGGAATTGAGGGCACTGGTTTGGTTTAGGAGGATACTATTGTGGTGGAAAATAAGAACAAGATTGTTGAAATTAAGGATATTGAGGATTTTTTCCATAAGGACTTTTCCAACCTTGTGCCTTTGAGGTTATGGGAGCCAAGGTTGCCAAGACACAGGTGCAGTCTAGTTATTTTGTGGTTGTGAGTATGAATGAGATTGAGTATTGAAACCTTGAGTCATATTTGGTTGTTGATTTTTCAATGGTCTCTTAGCAATAAATAAGAGCGATTTAGCTTGGCTTGTTCCAACCTCATCTTGAAAAACAACTTTAAGGCCAGGTATTGAGGGGCATTCCCTTGTATCATGATTCTCAGCACATATGACACAAATTTCTATACTATCAAGGGGGCATCCCTCAAGGCATGTTTCTTTATACATTTGGTATAGAAAATAGATAATGTAACATTCTCATCTTTTTTCTTGTTTTGTAACTTGAGAGTATCTAATTTCTCACTAAGATGGCCAAGGATATATTTTTTGGAGTTATCAAGAAAATTACCTATTTCAGTTGTACTTATTGTTCCAATTTCAGATTTACTAATTCTTATCATCACGAGATCGCTTGTATTTTTACCAATTCTATCCGTGCCTCTTGAAATATTTTTACACAAATCACATGTTTCACAGAATGAAATTTGAGAAATATCTCCTTTTCCCATTAAGTTGAGAAGATCAATCCACTAATATTTCATAGATTTCAACAAAATAGCTTTTAATGTATCATCATCTAGTTTATGCATCCTAACCCTTTTAACATTATATTAAAATATTTTGAATAAGTCTTCAAGGCTTTCGTCCTCTTTTTGCATCATCTTAAAGACTTCATATTTAAGGTTATGGTGTATACAATAATCCTTATATTTTTCTAAGAACAAATTTTTCATTTCTTCCCATTTTCTAATAGTATGTGTTCCTAGTCCCATGAACCATTTAAGTGCTCCATCCTTAAAAGTGGTTGGAAATAATTTCAGTTTCTGAGTATCAAGTAATCATAAGAACTACATAAGACTTCAAACTTGAAAAGAAATGTTTCTAGATCCTCAGTTCTTAAACCATGGAAATTAGGGATAATAGAAGGTCAAATATTATTCAATTTCATTGTGGTATATTCATCAAAGATAGGAAATCCATAAGGATTTGCTTCTCCTCTACCTTCTCTACCATCTCCTTCTCCACCTCCTCCTCTATTTCCTCCTTGACCTCTTCCACCTATAATCCTATTTTTACCATTTACATTGTGTACTTCTCCTTCTCCTTCCCCTTCCATTGTAGATTTTTCAAAGTTGATATAAGGTTCAATGATAGGATTATCTATCTCTTCTCCTAGTTCCTCTATTAATGGTATATCATAATAAAATCACTCTTATTCACTAGATACCTATAGTTCTTGTCCTAAGAGTTTTTCTTTGGTTGAAGAGAGAAATATTACTCCTTTTGTTGGGGATGTGGGTTCTTCAACTATGGCTTTAGTAGAAGAAGTTGGTGAATTTATAGGTTGGATTTTAGAACTATACACCTCAAGGAGTCTATGTCTACCTACTATGGATGGAAAGTGAGTGTCAGTTGATGTTGTGGTACTATGAGGTCTAGCAGGAGTAAGTGGTGATGTTGGAATCAAACTTCTACCTCTACTTACAAATTTACCCCTAGAATCCCTTTTTCTATACATGAATTATTTTTATCATGCTTTAATTATGCTTCTACAAGATTAAATACATGATATGCAAACCAAGAATGGAATCCTATATACACTTCACTGGAAATGACACCAAAATGTTGGGTAATCTAATTAATCTTAAATTACTTCGTTAATTTTCAACCAGGGTTCATGAACTTGTGAAGTGTATGTGCACCATATATGCTAGGAATCCTATTTTTGGATGAAATTGATCTAAATATGGATGAATGTTAGATTTTATCAAAGCGTTATTACACATATGTTCTTTTCATTAAATCTACTTCAAAATGAATTGAAATCCAAATATTGAATTGCATTGAAATTTAATCTATGAATTGAAAACATAACTTATTATAATTTCATAATTCAGGGTCTACTTCTAATTTTCATAAAATAGATCCTAATGCTATTTGAAGGAAAGAATTCTTAATACTATTTTTAGGAAATAATTCTTAATACTATTTGCAGAAAGGAAATATTAACATTGATTGTAGAAAGGAAATGCTAATGCTAATTGAAGAAATAAAATGAATCAAATTAAATCTCTTCAGCAAAATATTTCAATTTCAAGTGGTTAGTAATGTACGCAACTGAAATCTGAAAACCATATATTCATCATCCATTAAATTTAACTAAGTTATGAAATTAAATTGTTGAACGAAATAAATTATGAAAAATATTTCTTTTTGGTGTTTTTAATGAGCGCTCAATTATCACAAGCAACAAGAATTAGACCAATAAACTAGTGAATGTATTGAAAAAAAGGAAAACTATATTAAATTGTAGTATAAATAAAACTACTCTACTCTTACAAATCTCGATGGGGCCCTCCTGTTGAGCATAAGTTCATCACCAACGCAATTAAATCGCTTAACCACACATCAATTTAAAACAAAGTATTATATTAATCATAAGAGTATTTGTTATGAAACCAGCACACAAAAAGATAGAAAAGATAGATCAACACCTTAGAATTCAACTTCTTCTAGGGGGCAACATCCTTTACATTACAAAAATGAACAATTCTTGGATGATACAAATGACAAAGACCTCCTTTCTATATATAGGATTCTAAGGGGTCATAATATAATTAGAGCTGACATAACAATAATAATGTAAGGGCACAATAATAACAATAGTGGGTTTCTATGGGGCACAATAATAAAAATATGGGGACTACATGGGCACAAAAATATAATAACGGGGTTGTACTAATAACAATAAGGGGTTATATTAGTAGTATGGGGACCTAACATGCCCCTCTCCTTCAAAAAGTGTTGTCCTCAATGCTTGAGTTGTTCTTGATGCTTCTGTATAAAATTCTCATCCTTCCACATGGAATCTTCAGAGGATAAGTTTTTCCACTTGATGAGATACTCTGAAATTGAACGATTTCATAGCTATCAACTTCTCAGTTCTGTGAATGCTTCAGGTTCCAATATGATTTTTCCTTCCTTGTCAATTTCTGGAAATATTGTTGGAACTGGGATCTTCGAAAACTTTTGAATGAGTTCCCACCCTGCTTAACCATTATTCCATTCATCCCTTGCTTTGTTTATCAAATTTGGTTGGATAATTATACCAACCTCTACCATTTCTACAACCATTTGTTCAGTTTCACTCCTTTGGGCATATGGATATCTATAAGGCCTGATGTTTAGAGGAACACTTCATGGAATCAAATGAATAGCATGATCATGATCACGAATCGGTGGGAGACCTTTGGGAGTCTCAAATAACTTGGAATGATTGTCCAAGACTTTTTGGAGATCTAGAGGAATAGATGATTTCGATGTGGGAACCATTATCAAACATAATTGTGCAATTACGCGTCATTTTTCTTTATTTAGAAGCTTTGTCATTTCGTTAGAGTTGATTATCTTTCCTGGTTTCCCTATGATTCCCCTCAATTCAAATTCCTTTCCTTCCAAACAAAATTTCATGAAAAGTTCTTGAAAATTAAAAGCTATTGTACCCAAGGATTGTAGCCGTTTTAATCCTAGTACAACATCAGTACCACCCATTGGAACAGAAAGCATTGGGCTATTCAATACATATTCTCTCATGGATAGCTTGATAATATGGCACTTTCCAGAGAAATTCATGGTTCCTCCACTTACAACAGTCACTTGACACTCTGGTGCTGGATATAGGAAGCAATTTAATTTCTTAGTTATCTTACAATGAATAAAATTATGGGCACTAGCCGAATCAATCAACACTGTTACCTTTTTCTTCTTGAAATGTCCTTTTATATTTATAGTTTGAGGAGTGGTAATTCCGACCAATGCATTACAAGATATGTTCGGATTCATTTCTTCTTTCTCTAGCGTTGGTTCCTAGTGAGTATCCTTTTCTTTTGATGTTTCTTGAAAATTTTCTTCCTGATATTTCACTCTTGAATCTTCTTCTTCTTGATATGTCCTTCTATCTTGAGAGTTTGAGGAGTGGTAATTCCTACCATTGCAATACAAGATATGGTCGGATTCATTTTTTCTTTCTCTAGGGTTGGTTCCCAGTGTATATCCTCTTATTTTGACATTTCTTGATCCTTTTCGTCATTAAGAGGCCTTTCTTGTAGCAACTTTGTCCCACCTTCCTTCAAACCTTCCATGTCTTTCTTCAAATCTTCCATGCCTTTCTTCCAATATGATTTCATACCATTGATATCAACTTCCATGCCACAAATAAAACCATTTATCTTTTTCTTCTCTAGAATATCATTTACCCTTACATTCAATTTTTGAAAGTCCTCAATGTGCTCTGCCATTGAACCCTTTTGTTTGAGATTGATCAATTGGCTAAAGAAGGTGTTGCTCTTGGTATCCTCATAATGTGCTATCGTTTCCTCCATGAAAATTGACCAAGTGACAAGTGGTTTACAAGAACAAAGTCCCTTATACCATAAAATTTGATTCGGTTCTAAATAATTAGATGCACTACATACCTTTTGTAACAATGGTACACAATGTAGATTAAAATATTTCTCCATCTGTAGTATCCAATTTACCAGATCGTTGCCATCAAACTTCCTCATCTCGCTTTTTCTTGATTTAAGGAGCTCGATCTTGAAATGAATATAACTCTATAATTTCATATTTTTAAGTTCTGAAATTTTAGCTTGTAATAGCCCTTTGAGTCCCAAAGTTTGCAAGTGTGATCGCAAGTCTGATCACAATTGGATTCCAGAAGAAATATTTATTACCAATCTCCCGCGATGACCTAATTATAGACTATTTCAGTAGAGTGAACTTGTACGATGTGCCACGTGTCATTGTTTCAAACTTAGGTTCTGAAAATTATACCCAAAAAAAAAATTGTCCTCTTTCTGTAATTTCTTACGAAATTTCAATCTGATGCTCAAAGAGAACGTTATGATGATTTTCCCAAAGTCACCTGTTTAGGATGTAATTTAGGAGTCTCCAAACACCCTGACTTCATCAGATCATATATCTGACAATATAGCATCCAAGATCTGAAATTTTGTCTTGAGGTTTACACCTATTTCTTCTCAAATGTTTTTTTCTTTTTAGATTTTGAAACTTTGTAGAGAAAATGTTATAGCAAAAATTCCACGATGGCCCGTTTTAGATGAAATTATGGAGCTTGCACAAACCGTAACTTCCTCAAATCATATCTCGGAAACTATTGTGAGAAAAGATCTAAAATTCGAACCTAAGGTTCAAAGCGATGTCGTCTCAAATGGGTTTTTCTTTTAGCTTCTGAAATGTCACAAAAAACAAGTTATAGCAAATATTTCACGATGACCTGTTTGGAGCAGCAAAACCCTAGAATCCAAAGCTCTGATACCAAATGTTATGAAACCAGCTCACAAAAATATTGAAAATATAGATCAACGCCTTAGAATTCAGCCTATTCTAGAGGTAAACATCATTTACGTTACAAAAATGAGCAATTTTTGGATGATACAAATGACAAGACCTCCTTTCTATATATAGGAGTCTAAGGGGTCATAATATAATCAGAGCCGACATAACAATAATAATGTAAGGGCACAATAATATCAATAGTGGGCTTCTATGGGGCACAATAATAACAATATGGGGATTAAATGGGCACAACAATATAATAAGGGGGTTGTACTAATAACAATAAGAGGTTAAACTAGTAGTATAGGGACCTAACAGTCTTTAACAAGGATTGGAAATAATTCACAATAATAACTATTGTCTTTTGGTTCTACCTCAAGGAGTTTTATACACTTTTTATTAAAATGAGACTAAGGAACCAATGCCAAGAGGAAATTTAAAAAATTTGACAACTAAGAAGTAAGATTAAATTGAAAGTATATCTCCTCATGATTTTCTGTTAAAAGGGAAAATCATGAGGGATTCTCATTGAACACATTAGCTTCACTTGATATCGCCACACAATATTCTACTGAAAACTATCTGATCATTGAAATGTCATAGCCAGAAAATACTTTTGGTTTGACTTCTAGATCTTTCGATCTCTTTGTTTTTCCAGATCATGAAGACATGTGTACATTCATATGTAGAACAATTTCCATTTGTTGGTACCTTTCCTTCATCCTATTATCACCAAAAAATGATCACCTATTTCTAACTAGGTGGATGAAAATACACCATGTGGATTTATTTTTACCATTGTAAAATCACTTTCACTATGGAAAATAATTTAGTAAACCACTTTCATTAAATTATTTTCTTATTTAAATAAAACAAAAACCCATGAGAATAAATAGATAAATAATTATTTATTTAATTTTCTCTAGGAATTATTATTAAATAATTATTTAATAATTATTCTTTGTCACGTTTGACTAAATCCCTTAGGAATATTTAAATAAATAATTATTTATTTAAATTTCCTTATTTATGTTATTAGAATAATTATCAATTCACTATTTAATAATTATTTTGATTTCACACCTTTCTTGTTTCTCACGAAATAGTTAATAAATCATTTCATTTGTAAAATAATTCTAAATAAAGGAATTTAACCATTTTAAATTCCTTTTCCCTCTCCATTAAATATAATAAAGTATCCCAAGTAGTTAGATATGAATTTGGTGAATAATATTTTCTTCATCTCCATTTTCGAGATTAACTCTATGTTTTGCTATAAAAAGGGTTTTTCATTCATTCCTCACCATGATCATTTTCATTGTCAACATTATCGTCATTTTTCTTGAGCTCCCATTTGAGTTCTTCACTTTTGTTTGGGTTTTTCACATGACTGAGAGAGAGAATTCTATTTATGAAGCATCGGGATATCAAAGGACCCATCCCACAGAGGGGGACTTACAGAACAATATATAGATCTCCTTCACTAGGCATTATCAATAAAGATTTATGCATTTAAAATTGTCATTCCAATTGGGTTATTATTTTGGATACATTATATTGTTTCTATTTGTTTTGGATGTTGTTTTCTTTTACTACAGATTCTCCTTTGTATTGCAAATCTAAGATGAAGGAAACCATGAAATCGTTGTATAAGTAAGAAACTAAGAAAGAGAAGGCAACTAAGAATCTAAGTAAGAGAAGGCAACCAGGGTGCTCCGCGCAATGACCCATCACAATAGAAAGATATACTATCTATGCTAGGCATTGTAGATCCTCAAGATGATCAGATGATTGTATTCCATGTTGAAAAGTCAAATTACCATCCTTTACCTTCATCCACTACTTTCCAAATTCCAATCTTCATTCAAAACACCACTGTCCAGCGGCGTATCATAGACAAAGGCACATCCACCTATGTGATGGTTACCAGTGTTTGGAAAAAACTTTGTTCCCATGACCTATCTTCATCCACCATCACTTCACGTGCATTGGATGGTCACCCCTCATAGCCCCTTGGCTTATATCACAATTTTCTTGTCACATTTGTTGACAAGACCGTCTTTATTGACATCGAAGTCATTGATGCTCCCCTTCACTATAACATCCTTTTGGGTCGTATTTATACTTACACCATGTCATTTGTTGCATTTGTGGTTCACCATAATATTTGATTTCTCCACAATGGAAAGATCATCACCGTCGATTAGTTGATTTATTACGATCCAAAATCCTAGACCTCGCCTTAGACCAAAATTTCTTCTATGGCTGAAAATAAGACCATCTCATACATTTCTCTAGGAGTCTATAAATATTCCTCTTTAATTGGTTCTTATTATGCCCTACCTACTCCTTCTGAGCCTATCTCATCGAGTGTTTGCATGCTCCAAGTGTCACGATCCACCCACAACCAAGCCGCTATGCCTTCCCATTAGTCTACACCTTCCCAACCTATTGTACCTGAATCAACCACACCTAACAATACAAATCCTCAAGGACCACCTCCTTTTTCTGGTGTCTCTCGTAATATTTGTTTGCTTGAATCCATTCCCTTAGCCCTTAACCATGTGGGATACATTCCTCCAAGTCATTACCCTTTTTGTTAGATATCGTTCTTGTTTCCACCTCCCAGATTTTATTCTACAATTGTCATGGCTACATTGATTCTACCTAATATAACCCTCGGGATCCCAGTCTAGTACATTTATCCCCCTGCAAACACTCTACTTCATCAATTGAAACCTTACACCACTTTTGCCCCAGTCCAATTGGTTGTTCCTACCCTTTCCTTTACTTAATTCCACAACGATCTCAACCGAAGCCTACTCCTATCGAGAAAGCATCTGGCGGGGGTTGGAGGGGTGGGGAATCTAAAAGAAACAATATCAAGACAAGGCTCCCCCAACAACTCCAGCTACCGCTAAGCCCACAAAGCCTTTTCCTCCTTACGCTTTGTGTGATGTTGTCAGTCATGCCACCAATAAATTCCCTAAGCTCCCTCACATTAAAGAGGTTTTCAATGATACCTTTCTCGGTCCTAACATCACTGAGGTCCAAGTAACCTTTCCTGAATCCGATAAGAGAATTTGTTCATTACACACAAACCACCCTTGAAATTTGTGTGATAACTATGGCCATTATTCCCATCACTGTCCCCATCTTGAATATTTTCATGATACACTTCAAGTACTTCATGAAATAGAGGTCATTCATAATCAGTCCACTTCTCCTTTACCTATGGAGTCTGGTCCCACCCCTACTCTAGAACAGGAGGTCTCCCAACCACCCATCATGATCCCTCCCCCTGATGTCGAGATGACATACAATTCTTCTCCCATCCTCTACCTATCATCATTCATGAAATCTCTCCCTGAGAACTCCCTAGGTTTCTCCTCCCATAATTCTATTAAACCTCCTTTAGTAGACACATCGGTAGGCATCCCCTGTACTAGTCACATGTCTCCCATTCGTGGAGATGCATATGTGAACCTCATTTCTCATGAAGATGCTTCAAGTAACTCTTCTTCATCATGTGGTCTTTCTTCCTCCAGTTCACCCATATTCCACTCTTATGAGTAAATAATGGAAGCTATGACCACCCCTAATTATCCTTGGGATGATATGCACCATTGTGCGTACTTCCTTCTGCAACAGACCCATGACCAATATGTTATGGAGTGTAAAGACTTCATCCATAGTGAGGTCAATTGGTTTAACCACCCCTTACTTCAAAACCATGAATTTGAACCACATCCACCTTGTGGCCATTACATTTCCACCAAATGTTTGGGTAAGGGGGCATCCATTTTTTAGAGTCGAGGAGAAGTAATTCTCTCCAACCCTCCTAGTTCATCTAGTAGTGTCGATTCTAGTACCATCATTCTTACCCATTTAGAAGAACCTCTAGGGTCTCATATCACTCTAGATCACTCTTGGGGTGATCCACTTACTCATCCCTCCATCTTACCCCAACAACCCAGTCACTTAGAAATTGTTGTTGTTCAACCACCATGATTTCTAGTTGAGCATCAGTTCCTTATATCTGAAGAATTTTTTATAGTGGCACCATGTATGTGAACCCAGAAACTCAGTCCATTTGATTCATATATGTAGTGCCAAATGATATTGGTAATCCACCATTTCCTTTCTCTAATTGTATATATCCATTCTTTCCATAAGAATCCAACCATAAACAAATGGAAAACCCCATCATCAAAATGTGTTTGGAGTCCACTACTATAAATACATCCAATATTCCAATAGCATAAATGGGGGGGAATATGCCCTTACATCTATTCATGATCCTTTGCAAGATCTTATGCCAGCAGGGCCAAATTCCTGGATCCATTTTTTTAGCACTTGGAACACACTAGCACTCCACAAACTCCTCCTACTAGGGGGCATCATTCCACCTTTGCATACCAGATTAGTCCCCTCCATCACATATTCTTGGGGGAAGTATCCCATGCTTAAGGGCATGATGACCCTCCCTAGCCACCTTCTCACTTGATTAACATAAGTCTGATATATTTATGGTCTATTATCCTCCCATTCCTTAGATGGTTTGTCCTACTGGCCTCTCCAGCAAGCCATATACACATAACATGTTGTATATCATTAAGACCACCTTTTCAAAGATTATAATCTATGTGATGCCACACTTACCACCCAGTCCCATGTTTGAATTGGTGGGTTGGGTTGATTCTAGACCCTCTCTAGTATTTTATTCTTGTGTTCTATCTTACTTTGATTCTTCACCAAGTACCATTCTTCAAAGAAGAATTGAGGCCATATTTAGACGAGTAAGGCCATCTTCTAAAAGTCACAGATCTTGATTCCAATGGTAATTTTTTCCACTACGATGTCCACAATATTTGGGTCCTTCTCCTCCTCTCCAAATTCTCCACATCTCACTATGAAAATGAATTTGATTTGGAGGCAAAAAGCCCTTTAAAGGAAAACCCATGTTTTTTCCTTCGCCCATTATGACCAAACTGTAGCTTCATTTGACAAACCATTTGCACCATTGGAAAGCTCTCACAAGTTTTATAATGGGCCTATATTTGTTTTTGGTAATTTGACACTTTAGCTAGAAGCCATTTTTTCCATGAAGTTTCACTTTGTCACACTTTAAAATCGAATCTCTTCATTTGAGAAACCTGTTCTATGGTACCACTTTACCTTTTCACTGGTTGAATCTCATGTCAATTTTTTTCATGAGTAACCATAATTTACTCATGGTTTTATGGTCCCCACTAGGCCTCCCCCATGTGGCGGCATCATCGAGTCACCCTTGTTTAGAGCATCTGAGATCTGTCACCCATGTACTTATGGAGTCTGTTTTGAGTCCACATTGTATTCCATTATAATGTTTCATTCGTCATCATGCCATATGTATTCCATTATACTTATATTTTGCCTCCAGTCGTTCTGCTTCATCTTTGTCTAACCCCCATTTGAGTCATTGACCATCCCCTCCGGATTTGAGTCATTTGCTGCCAAGTTAACCATTTTTATTATGCTCTGATAAGGGAAGTCATCACTCTTCCATTCGTCATGTTTCCTTCCATCATCATCCCTACTGTTGGTCCATCAGTCACTCTACTATGTTCCCTCATGCCTTTGTTGAGGATTTCTCATTGCCTCAATGCTGGCGAGCCCTCTTATGTCAACCTCAGTACATTTATTCCAAAAGATTGGTCTAGAGAGGAGTGTACATTGGTTCCAGCTCCCATATTTTTCGATACCTCGAATCAAGAAAAGGGACTCATTATTTCCCTTTGACTTGGTTGTTTCTCACATGCGCGACATTACATCCTTATTGCACGATTGAGATTCATACGCTTGACGATTCGATGTGTTAGCACCTAGATTGAACCTCAAGTTGAAAGAAGGCAATGCTAGGGTAACCACAAACCACACTTAGCCAAGTAGATAGCCCTATTAGGCCAGGAGAGAGCTCTCTCTGTAAGGATCTCAGCCAAGATGACTGGATCAATAAAATGATACTAGGCTACGTATAGTAGCATAGGGTTTTGATTTAATTTTGAAAGGTTTTGCTAGATCAGAAGGAGCCAAACAGTTAAGGCAAGGAAATTAGGTCAAAATTGCAAGGTGTTCGATGGGGCAAGGTAGGCACAAGGCTCAGCACTCTAGGGTTTGATGGGTGAGTTGATTAAAGACATGTGAGGAGCTAAAAATAGCATGTAAACAACATGGATTCTTCCTAAATTGAAGAAAACATAGACTGTGAATATTTCCCCAAAAAAGAGCATAAAATTATGGGTTCTATCTATCAACTTGAAAACGTTCACTTAAAAGCAATGAAATGATTGATTAGGTACAAAAAAAATTCTAACATATGATCAAAATAGAGAAAACTGAACTGAAAATCATACCACATGGATCCCAAAGAAATAGCTGCAATTTTTCATTAATCTCCTATTGAAAATTGATACAAAATGATGTCTGCGCAAAGCCTAAGAATCCATCTGAGTCCAACCCTTTACAATGAGAAAGAAAAAAAATATATAGACCTCAATTCAACCTCCTCCCATCCTCAGGGGTCAAATCCCTAACATGAAGGAACTAATCCATCAAAAGCTGAACCAGAAACTGGAATCTAGGTAACCCTAACAACTTGCCTCAAAAAGGGAGGAAACTGAGTCATTTTACTTCAAGAGAACTTTTGATCTAATGAATCTCTCCTCCCTAACTAATATTCATCCTATTTAGATTACTAGTCACCATTTACATCAGTAAAAACATCATCCATGAGAGAAAACCCAAAAATTACAATCATGGCATAGTAAAGTGCAAATTGAGCAAAAAATTGTCCTATGCACAACACCCAAGCTCTATGTGCAACACTTTTTGCAAAGGCCATTTTGGAGACCTTTACGACGTCTAGATTTGGCCACAAATAGCTTTTTGGAAGTATCTTCAAGTCTAATTTCTAGAAAACCTTGAATGTTTGCATTTGGAGTTTATTTGACCCCTCAAAAACAGATTCTCCCGAGACTGCTTCTGTGGCTCAAAAATAGGGCAGAAAAGGTCATTTTTTGGGTGTTTTTTGACCTTTGGGTTGACCATTTTTGCTGCAAAAGCTTAGAAAATGCACAGGGTGTATGTAATCATAATTATGAATCCAAAAATGTTGACCATTTCCTCATTGGATGCCCCTAAGAAAAGCACAACGCCAATGGCGCTGCGCATAGAGCCAAAATTTATGTGTCAAAAATTGCTAAATTCATCAAAAATGTAAAAATTATCAAAACTTGCTCAACATTTGTGAGAGACCACCACCCTCAAGTGTCTAGGTTAGCCAAGGAAGCTTCAGCAAGCAACCTAAGCCTATCACCCTCCTTTCTACCTTTGCGTGCTTGCTTTAGCCTTGTCTTCATTTGCTTGACTCTTATGTTACAAATCTTGTTTTAGGTCTGTTTCTCTATCCCTTTTCATCAACCGGCTCTCCATAATCTCCATAAGCCTCATCAAGTTGAAACTTGGCCTTCTCATCCTCCCTCCTTTCCTTGATGTACTTGGTTTGCATCAATTCCTACTTGACCTCTAGTTGCTTGTTCTCTTGCTCATAAAAGGAGATGATATATTTGGCCCTTTGTAAACTGGTCTCAAGCTTCTTGGTTTTGGCATCCTTTTCTTTCAAGTCAGCCTAAGTGATTTTATCTTTCTCCTCATAATCTTTATCGTCTTTATCAATGTTTTTGAGTTTGAAGCTTTAGAAACCCTAGAGAAGGTAATCAGGAAGTGGGAGTTACATTGAATAGGGATAGGGGAAGGGGAGAGGAGTTTGTGTGATGTAGGATGAGATATGTATGACGTTTGTGTCAAAAGGAGGGGGTATTTCTTAATAGGGACTATTTAGTAAATAGTCGTTTAAGGATTTTGTTTGGGGGATTAGGGTATAGGGGATAGGTGTAGGGATTTGACAATAAAATGTGGGAATAAGGGATATGGTAAGCAGAGAGGGTTTTTAGAAAACCTAGGGTTTGAAAATTTTAATAGAAAACCAACTTAAAAATCTTGAAAAGAGTGTTGGGAGGATAGATTAGGGATTATGCTTACTTGCTTGAGGCTCTAGGTAGCAAAAGAGCAATTTAGATGGTTGATAGGGTGGTCTTGGTGTTTGCTAGCCCTATGCACAGTTCCTTGTATAGGTTTACAGAGCTCCAATTTTATGCGTAGCGCCGTGCAAAAATGCACTGACAAACAAGCCCTATGCACAACACTCTATCTGTATGTGCAGCGCTCCCTCCTTTATGCGCAACGCCTCCAACTCTATGCGCAACGCTTTTTGCAGGCCACTTTTGGAGGTTTTCCCAGTGTCCAAATTGAGCCCGTGATAGCCATTTGGAAATTTCTCTCTCTTAGATACACAATGGACCTATCAAGCACTAAAAATGTTCAATTATAGCTTCTGAAAAGTCAATTCTCCCAAGACTAGTCAAAAAGTGGAGAATGAGGGTGCAAAAATGAAATGTTCTCTTGCAGGAAACTTTTGGAGGTCTTCCGCAACTCCAAATTGAGTGTATGATAGCTCACTGGAAATATATTTTTGTCTATTTATCATTTGACTCATCACGAAAGTCATTTGGAGACTCTAGATAGAAAAAAGTTATTTTTCCAAAGTCACTCCAGAAGTGCAGCAACTCTCTTGTAGCAACTGTATTTTTGACATTTCTCTAAAACCATGACACCTGTGTAAAAAGTGAAGGAGGTTTTTCATCCTTAGCCTATTATGGACAAAAAACTCTCTCACTTTTGTGAAATTCATCCATGCTTGGTCTAAAAATTAGTTTGAAGAAAAACCAGCCCTATGTGTGGCAAATGATTTGTCCCTTGGAATGACTTCTTGAAAAATGATGGAGACATGATTTTTATGAGTTGGAATGTACTCATACTTGCTGAAATTACCTCCCTTATTCCTCATATACTCAGATGTCTCTGATTCCATAGCCAAACCTAGCTCAATGGGTGAGGAAATTAGGGTTTAGTGCTTGTGGAAAATGATGATTTGGACACCCTTGGGAAAAGACAACTCCCTTTGGCATGCACTTAACCCTTTGAAACTTTAGCCTTTCACTTGACTATTTCCTTTGAAAATTTGATCTTTTGATGGTCTGGCATCTTTGGAACACTGAGTTAACAGCTTGGTATGGCGAAATTATTACATTTCAAAGACATAAAATTACATAATGAAATAAGCATTTCTCTTTACAAAACATCTTCACATGGTGAAGGGATGTTATTTGATCACCTTTTACTTGTTGGTCTTATGTAATGGAATGGAATCTTGGCAACCCTAATGACCTAATGAAACCTTGAAAAACCCTAAAAGACCTAAGGAGACCTTGAAGGACTAAATTTCAAGATGACATAATAACCTCATGAATGATACAAATGGCATGATAAAAATAACTTTATGGATGATGCACAGTCAGCAACATATGAAACTATGCTAGCAAGTAATCACAATTAGGGAAGAGTAACGTTTTTGGACTAGGACTACCATCAGTGACTAATTTTTTTTCATGACCCAGTGGAATGATAAAAAGACTTTGTGTGGGACACCTAAAATGAATATGAAAAGAGCAATTTTGATCATTGATGGAAGTATGCAAATATTGACTCTAACATGATGATCCAGATGATTATGCCAATGCTTCTCAGGTGTGTATGAGATGTTTCAGACCTCATGAGGGGGTGGTTGTTCAGGTATTGCCCCACATCCCTAGATGACCATAGATGTTGATCTAGCCTCAGATGCAATTCCACAGATTTGATGGGTTTAGATTCTGCCACTCGTAGCACTCACAACATGGATGTCTCCTTGTAATGATCCTTCAAAACTTCAGATCCCTTCCCTATTCAGTAGGGATTCTTTGGTTGGCATCCCCCGTCCCCATGTTAGTTTGAGGGGCATTATATCTCATGTATTCAAATGTTATTGTATTCAGTCCTGGCCTATTTTTTTCCAGATGCATTATGTATATTGGATCCATTGTATTATTTTCTAGCCCATTAATGCTAGTTTATCATATATCATGTATCATGTACTTTGTAGCTCAGTCCCACATCACTAGGCTCACCATTATTCCTTTTTCTCAGTTATCTTGGTAGTTATGTGTATGCCTCCCCTGCCTTATTTGAGAGCATGTACTACCACATAAAAGAAGACTTCATTGAGTATTGTAGGTCTTGGCCCCTCCATTATTTGGCCATGCTTGACTTGCTTCAGTTCTCTCTCTCTATCTGACTCCCCTTTTGTTTTCTTGTGGAAGTGTAATCTACAAGGTATTTCAGTCTTATGGATTAAATTTTACCATAGTAAAATCACTTTCACTATGGAAAATAATTTAGTAAACCACTTTTATTAAATTATTTTCTGATTTAAATAAAATAACCCCATGAGAATAATTAGATAAATAATTATTTATTTAATTTTCTCTAGGAATTATTATTAAATCATTATTTAATAATTATTCCTTGTCACATTTGACTAAATCCCTTAGGAATATTTAAATAAATCATTATTTATTTAATGATATCTAAGATGACATCAACCATCAAATTGTTGTTAGGGTCACTTGTCACCTAATGACTTAAGTTAGGATTTTTGGTACACCTTCCATGATTTTTCACACTAACACATCCGCTGGTGCATTGGAACTTACCTAACCATGGAGATAGATGAAAAGTCTTCATGAGTTGTGGAATGAGAAAGATTTTGTAGTTATAGAAATTTCAATTATATTTCATAAAGAAGCAATAGATTCTAAAACATGGATGATTAATACATTTTGGATGCTTGAGTATGTCTATGGTAACCTTGTTTATACTGAACTGAGACAAAATGGTCGTAGAAAGGGTAAAGGAGAGGAAAAATGATTGTCAAAAAGAGAAAAAATTCGGACTTCAACAATGGTTAGGTAAATTTATCTAATAAAATCAAGAAGGAAAAGTAAATACAATCAAACTTAGGAAAGTTGTTAAAGTTAATGATGGAAGGATTCCTTACAACTAAATATTCTAATCTTGGTAACCTAGTAGTTAATCTATAGATTAACAACATTTTTATACCCAAATTATTGATTTATCTAGGCACTTCCATTAAATTCATGACATAAGAAACCATGGAAGCCTTATGATGATATGGTCATAGACAAACCCCCATCGTGATACAACTCATTGAAAATTCCACCATAAAACCTAAAGGGATATGGGAAGATGTAGCAATCTTAGTAGATTCGTGGGAATAGCCTACAAACCTCATGGTTGATTGGGACTTAGAGATACTGAAAATATTAGTAAATCTCTCAGTTCAAAAATTTTATGGAAGTGGATAAAAATTCCAGAATCTCCATGGTGAAGGATGTGGAGAAAAAAATATACCCTCAATATGGAGGAATAAAAACATCTTCAGGCTAACAAATAATAGCAAAGGCTAACACATATAATGTTGCAAGGGCACAAAGGAATCTAATTAGAGAGCACACCTTCTGCAAAATAAGAGATGGAGCCTTATTTCAAGTGGACCCATGGCAACAATGGCCAAAATTGTCTAAACATGATCATATCAATAATATAAAATAAACTCTTCTATCCCAACAATTATCCACCATTACTCAATACTGAAAGTCCTCATCTTATTCTTTCTCACCATGTTACACTTGGAAAGAGTGGGCAATTAAACCCCAACCAAGATGTATCAACCCTCTAACAAATCCTCTCTGATCGTAAAATCCCTACTCAAAATGGAGCTTCCATTTTGCACTGAGGGCATGGTCCTTAGGTAAACTACAAACTTTTAGAATCCTGCAACCTTCTTTCCCCTTATAATTATGTTCAATATTGTAGTAACTACGAAAAACTATGGTAGCTTAAACATTAGCCAAAAGTAACCCTCTTCCTATGGCTCCTATCTTGAGAAAAATACAATGAAGGATCCATAGGGCCCTCTATATATCCTATGCTTCTCCAACTCATAATCTATTAACCTTATCTTCAACAATTATTGTTACATTGCTTCCCTCTAGGAAAACCTCACCATATTTTTCACCAATCTAACCGAAACTCCACTTACATTCTGCAAAATATTTTTTCCTAGAAAACCTCCCCCTTCTCTAACCCTATTGTCAATACAACTTGGGATATGCTCCCAAGGTTGCTCCTCTAGAATACTTAGAAGGATAAGAATAAATAACTTTCAAAAACATCAGCTCCCCCTCCTATGATCTTTGTCAATCTATTCTCAGTAACTTAGGGGAATCAATCATTTCTCTCTCTTAGACTAATAAGGATTAGGAATTTAATTTTATTGAGTCTCACATCCTTTCTTTACTTGATCTATCTCATCATCTTTCCCATCAAGTCCCCATTGGCCCTTTCCTAAATCCCTTTAACCCTTCCCACTAGTGTTCCTCCCTTAAGATTTCATCAAACTCAATCTCGATGATGCCTCTAAGGGGAACCCTAAACTAACCAATTATGGAGGAGTATTTCATAATGCACATGGTCAAATCCTACATATCTATGTTGGAACAATTGGCCACACTAAAAGCAATGTATTTGACATTTGGGATTTGTAACAAGGGATTATCATCGCTATTCATAAGAACCATTATATCATCAATATGGAAGGATATCTAAAAACCATCATCAACACAACTTTGCAGAATCCAATGTACCTCTAACCCAGACAAAGTTAACAATAGTTTGAGATTGGAGGCTCAAGTTTCATATGCGAAAAAACTTATAGCTCAAATCATATTCTCTCTCCTCTCCCACATCCACTATGAAGTTAACAAACTGGTAGATCAACTAGTCCATTATGATCTCAATCTAACAAATACATAATTAGATATGAATGGGATAAATCCATTCTAGGTCCACTCTTATTGTAATTCCAAATGCAAGCTAAAGTATGTATCCCGGAGAAGATGTGCAAAGTGAAAGGATGTGTGGAGTGAAGGGATGTACATAGGGAGTGCAGAGAAAAGGGATGTGTGGCAATAGGAGGCATGTGAGGAAAAAGAACACGTGGAGGTATAAGGTTTGTGGAGCAGAGGGATTTGTGGAGTGAAAGGAAGTGTAAAGTTTAAGGGATGTGTGGAGTGAAGGGATGTATAGAGGTAGGAGGTGTGTAGAGTGAAGGGATGTGTGGATGAATGAGATATGTAGAGTGAATAAATGTGTAGAGAGAAAGGATATGTGTATGTAGGATGTGTACATAATGAAGTGATGTGGAAATCAAGAGATGTGTAGAGTGGGGATTGTGAAAAGCGAAGGGATGTGCAGAGTAGGGAATGTGTAGAACAAAAGGATGTGAAAAAGAAAGCGATGAATAGATCAAAGGGTTGAGTGGAGTGGGGGATGTGTGGGGCCTTCCTTATGAGTGCTTCTACAACTACGAAAGAAAGATCTGAGTGAGAGCCATCATGCATCCATAATATTTTTCTCATAGCTCTCCTATTGAACATTTCATATATATTTTTTGCTAGCCCATGTTCAATCAATCATTGTATAGTCAACTTATATTGTGTACGTTTATTTTAGTTGATGTTATCATCAAATGAGAATATCATAAGATACTTTGTATTATCGATTTCAAAAATTTATTTAGATCAAAATGCTCGTCACTAATTTCAAAGCCACTATCTACTTGAGAAATGAAAAGGGTAGTGAATCGCACAATAATCTATTTACACAAACTAGGTATAGCTAGTTGTGACTAGAGATACATTTTACAACTTAGTGAGGAGGTGGAGTTGACACATGTCTCTCTTAAAATAAAAATAAAAATAAAATATTCTCTAAATAGATATATTGTTGGATATAATTAAAAAAATGAATATGCATGTTTAGTTAGTTTTAATTAAAAGTATGATAAAACATAAATAATCCTAAACTCACTACAATAAAAATATTTCACTCACTCTCAGTCATAAATAAGTACTTTGATGTCCACATCATCTAATATATTCTCCTTTTTTTGTGTGTGATGGTGAACCACATAGGAAAAACCTCAAGGCTTTATTGCTCAACCTCGGGTCAAGTTTCCCACTGGATAGGCTAGAGCTAGCAAGCATTCTAATCTATGTAACAATTTGAAATTGATAATGAAGGATGCAACCTACCTAACGAATGAAAAAAGAAATAAAAAGATGCATGCAAGTGGGAAATATTATGGGTAAAATTTCTTTAGATATAGTGCATTATAAGGGTTGGGGATAAGTTCTCCTTCTGGGCCCTATAAATATATGCCTCCTTTCTGAAACATTTTCAGATGATGTAAGGGTCATGCCACAAAGTTCAAATTTTCCATGTCTTGGGATATCATGATCTTGATCATAGACGAGGACTAAATCTCCATGTGATAGGTACAAGGGTGGACCTTATGATAACACTAGGATTTTGTACACTTTGATTTTTCTTCAATGGTTTCCAAAGCAACATGACAACCTTCATTGGCACACTCCAGCATAATAAGCCTCTGCTTTAGAGGTTAATTATCTGAGAGACGTTTTACGACAAGGTGAAGGGAGCGAAATTGACACTTGATTGGTAAGACTTCCTCCTCTCCATGCACAAGGCAGAAAGGAGTGAACCTAGTGGTGGTCTTGGTAGAAGTTCTTTAGACCCAAAACATAGGGAAAACCATTGAGTGCTATTTGGTCATGTGTTTATTCAAAGTTTATTGAAGCATAGCCTTAAGGATCTTGTTGACAACTTCAACTTTTCCATTCCCTTGTGGGTAATAAGATGATCAATATTGGTGTTCAAAACCTAACAATGAGGATATCTCAAGCCGAGTCTCATCTTCAAAGTGTCAACCATGATCAAATACCAATTGTTTAAGAACCCCAAAATGAGTGATGGCATGGTTAAAGAAGAACCAAGTTGCCATAGTTGTAGTTTTATTGAACATAGTCATGGCTTCAACCCATTTGGTGAATAATCAATGGAAATAATAATTTATTTATAACCATTGGAAGATGTGATTTTACACTCCATGAAATTCATCGA
Organism: Pinus tabuliformis; assembly: GCA_031772625.1. NCBI lineage: Eukaryota > Viridiplantae > Streptophyta > Pinopsida > Pinales > Pinaceae > Pinus > Pinus tabuliformis. The sequence goes on along the minus strand of CM062806.1, from coordinate 817,269,215 downwards.
CCATTTGAAAAAACGATTACCTATGATAACAAGGTGCAAAGGAGCAAGTGGACCTCTAGCCTTCGAGGAAAATAATTGGCAATTAAGATAGTGTTTGACTACCTCAATGGAATCACTAAAGAGAGAAAGCCAAAAGTAACTAGTGTACATGATTATCTAGGTAGTGGCCATGATAAAATCATGGCCACCACAATCACCATTGTGACAACCATTGAGGGCTTGCTAAGCTCAAGCAAGGGAGAGATAATGATGTAAAATTGTACCGAAACCATGACAATAAATATCATTTACTATAATAAGTTAACGAGGGGCTTGGTGGAAAATACATAGTCGATCATCACAAGTGAGATGGGAGGTGAACTTTTGGGTTTGCAAGTAAATGAGAATGTCTCCATACCATGGATCATCATATTATATGGAAAACATATGCTCATCTATAAAGTCTTCATTTAGAGGCGGGGCTTATGTCCTAGTAGGAAAGTCAATGATTAACTTGACAAGGGATAGTCCTTTCTTAATTTTGGTGGTTACAGATTCCAAGTCAAATTCTTGGAGAATGATAATCTAGTGGGCATATTTCCCATTGATGACCCATTGGCTCAATAGGAAATCCATGGGGTTGGAATTAGTGACAATGTTGGTGGTATGTGTTAGGATATAATGAAAACGTTTTTGGACATAGAGCATTATGTCCAAAGCCAAATTTTCTTCGTGGGAGTAGGACATAAGGAGTCAATTTAGGCTCTTTCTCACATAGTAAATCACATGTTCATTCATAGCTTCATATTCTTGTACTATGACCCCATACAATGCATATGTGGAGGTTGAGATGTATAAGATCAAATCCTTCTCAAATTTGGGTGGACTAATCAGAGGAGTGGAACCGAGATCACATTTGAGAGCGTCAAAAGATTGTTGATCTAGCTCATCACAAAAGAATGGATTATTAGATTTAAGGAGATAATGGAAACCATAAGTAGTGGTAGCATAGTTAGGAATGCATGTATGCAAAAAGTTGGCTTTCTCTTGAAGGCTTTGCAACTAGTGAAGGTTGCGAGGAGGGGGTAGTTTGAGAATGGCTTGAAATTTAAGAAGATCAATAAAGTTTCCAGCTTTGGACATGATGATGCCCAAAAGTTGACTAGAAGGAATACAAAAGACACACTTAAGAGGATTAATTCATATTTTATACTTGTTAAATCATGAAAATGTGGTATGAAAATCATCAAAGTTTGTGACCGAAATTTGCAACACGCGATGAGGTTGTCTAGATACGAAAGGATATTTTGAGCTAGGTCATGAAAACAATAAGACACAGCACAATGAAAAGTGGTCCCAATATTCTTTAAACCAAAATGCATGACCATATAACTGAAATTTCCCCATGGGCTAGTGAAATATGTTTTATGTTGATCTGCAAAGTAGATATTAATTTGCTTATACCCATAAAATACAAACATGAATGAAAGGACTTCATGTCTCACTCACTCATTGATAATTTGATCAATAAAAGGTGTGGGGAAATTTTCCTTAGGATAGGCTTTGTTCATATCACAAAAGTCCATGTAGACATGGATGGTGCCTTGTTTCTTCAAAACATGAACCGTGTTAGAAACCTAGGAAGTATACTCAATAAGGAAATGAATCCCACTTGTTTCAACTTATGATTTCAGCCTTAAAGGCATCTCTTTTAGAAGGGTCAATAGGTCATTATTTCTAGTGGATGAGAATGGAATCTAACCATGTGTCTATAGGGTGCTAACTAATGGTTGGATCAAGACCACTCATCTCAAAGTATGACAAGGAGAAAATATCATGAAATTATTTAAACAATTTGGTGTATACATCGATTTCTTTAGAGGTGCAATGTTCTCTCAATGTGATGTTTTTCTCGACATTTGGTTTATTTTATATGTTAAATTTAATGGTAAAAAAAATTAGCCATATTATCCTCTTCGAAAGAATTGGGCATAGGGATAGGATTCTTGAACCTATCTACTTGACCATGAACAAAGTATTTTAACTCGACAACATATTGATCATGAGATTTTTGCAGGAGGAAACATGACCAATGATATGATGCCATCCCATGGATAATCAGGTGTGGTCATGGCTTCCATGATCTCTTCATCAAAATGGAAAATGGGAGGGAAAGAGGGAGATACACCACTACATTATGTTGGCGAAAAAGCATCTAGAAAATTGCCATGGGATACAAGGTTCACATGCGCATCATTTAGAGGAGAGACTAATGAAAAGTGGATGAATATCCACTGAGGTTGAGACTAAAGTGTTGAGACATTCAAAATATCCCAAGGAGTATGAAGAATTCAATCCCATTGATGATGACAGGTAAATAATTTGTATCGAAGTGTCCATCATTTTGAAAGTGGGAGGAGGAATCACGATAGTCGATTGAGTAGCCTCTTTCCCTGGAGATGAATTAATGCCAAGGTCTGTAGGCAGAGAGGGAGAAGGGTCAATATGAGTGACATCCAATTTGCAAATATATGAGAGGACATCATGGAAATAGTTGAGTTGAGTATGATGATGAGAATAATTACCATACATATTGCACAAAGCACATGGGTGATTTGTGCACAAATTTCTTTTTTTCTTGAAAGACTTAGGTAAGGTGACTTGTACCTTAGGGATGATAGGGTTTGACTGAATTATGTCTTCTGAAATCATGATCTTGATATAGGGAAGATTAGAGAAATTGTTAATGGAATTACCATAAACATCACACAAAGCACATGAAAGAGTAGGCTTAGGTACTTTAGATGGAGTGGTTACCACTTGGGTTGCCTTATCTTTCCCCCACTTTTTCTAGACATTTCCCCCCTCACCAAGTGATTTCACAACAAGAGTAGCTTCTTGTTGAGGTTGCAATGGAATCGATATAGAGGTGGGGGTTGTGGGAACTAGTCATACTAGAGTCAAAGCCACATAAGGTTTGAGTTGATCAGGAAGATTATTTACAGTAGGATCAATATACCAAACTAGGATCTTGAAAGTAAGGTTAGAGAAACTCAACATAGCCATCAAATGGGTGGAGAATATTCCTAGTGGAAGAAATAAGAAAGGAACTTGACCAAATGGATCATTTCTAAAAGGGAATCCTCCGGAGGGACCGACTGAGTCTTGAGTAGGAGGTTGTTGTTGAGATGGTTGCTGAGAAGACATACCATACTTCTTTTGGGAAAGTTGTGATGCTTGAAGCATGAAAAGGCTAGAAGGGATAGGCTCAGTGGAAGCAGGTGATGGGTAGTAATATTCCACTAGAAATGTGGAATCGTTATAGACCCCAAGAGATATTTCAACAAAATAAGGCATGGGATTGTTTCCTGCCATCGAAGAAATGACATTTTGAGGTGATATATGAGATTGAGGATCACAGTACATCAAATGGTCGATGGTGATGATTTTCCCATTGTAAGAGAAGATCATGGTATGAAAGACAAAATATGAAACCAATTTCATAGCTTACATGCATGTATACCCCTTAAGGGGAAGGTAAGCTAGAGGGATGATTGTTACCCACAACCACCCAACACCACAAGAAAAGTACTTAAGGGGAAGGTAAGGTAGTGTGATGATTGTTACCCACAACCACCACCTATAGGATGTTTATCTTAGGAATGGCCACTAAGTTGCCTCCATCTAATAGGGGCAAGTGAATCTTGGGCTTCTAAGTAATCAACCACGGACCTGGATTTCATACCAAGAGTTAGGTAGCCTCAAGGGAAACCATCAGTATCCTTGGCCTAAGCCTAAACCCCACTTACATGGGTTTCTACTCGAATCTATTTTCAACTATTGGATCTTGGAAATTTTTAAGATCCCTAATTGGATAACTTCTATGTCTCCATGTCAATGATCGATGGGTGTTATTTGGATTCCTATCCCACCAATCCTAACCTAAAATAGATTATTTTCCTTTGGTGCCCAAGTCAGCTTAAACTTATTTGTGTTGTTAAGTTTTTAGTATAAATATTTAAAATTATTGGTTTAGAGGTGCTGACCAAGCACTCATTTTCTTACGGTGTATTACGTTTATGTAATAGTTTGTTTTAATGGGTTAATTAGAGCATGTTTTCAGATGCCATGTGATGCTAGAAAATAAATCATGAAGCTATAAACTACACTAAAAAATGAACAACAAGAAAATAGTTGAACTCGACACACTATTTCCCACCCAAGAGGCTATGAAGATAGCACAAAATACAATGAAAAGAAAAGCAAAAAAAAAAGAAATAAAAAGACCAAGATACCTAAAAATAAGTGGGGCTAGGATCTAAGGTCTATGATACTAAATTTATGTAGGAAATACTAGTAAATAAGAGTGACAAAATGCTAAAAAAGAATAGAAAATAAACTAAATATAAGCGGACACCTAGAAAGGCCCTAGAAGAATGGTGTAACACAAGGTTAAAATGGAATCCAAAGTGATGCTGCGAAGGATAAAAATGAACAAAAACAAAAGGTTTATTATGTTATAAAAATAATGCATACAATTTCTAAACACTAGACTACCCAACTCAACAAACCCTCTATCAAGTGGCAGAGGTTTACTTCAAACCCAAAGGGGGATTTTTCGTTCCTCCTAACGAAAGATAAACCAAGAGTATCAAGGCCTAATGAAATGGATAAGAATAGTGGAAAGCTCACCGCTAGATAACCAAAACCCAAACTCGAAAAAATCTTGGGAAAATTTTGCTGAAGGCGGAAAAAATGGATAACGCAAAAATTGGCCTAGTCCTTGCATTATAATATAGGTTTTGGCCTAAAACTTGTGTTGGCCAATGTAGTTAATTGCTAGAAAAGTCTATTGGGCTCCTGAGAATCCCACTTTGCAGATCTACAACATAAATTGTCCCCTCCCACTTGGCTAGTACCTGTGACTTGCAAAAAAGAAGTGAAAGCACAGAAACACAAATATTTTTTCCAATAACCATTTAGGTCTAAAAATAGAATGAAGGAATATATAAAAAGATCTGGTTTAACATAGTGGAGTCATTATTTGTTAGTATCGAAATTCTAGAAGGTGTACCAAAAACCTCCACTTTAGCTATTGGTTAAAAATATCCCTAACAATAAAAAAAAGGCAAGTAAACTTCATAGTCTTTAGCTGTAGTATTTAGTTGGCAACTTCACATCTACAAAAAATAGTCAGATAAAAACCCTATAAAAAAGTGATCACAAAAACTAAAATGCAAAATAAAAACCACAAATATACCCAATGAAATAGATGAATTTTTTTAATAAGAAAATATCACACATCGTGGAGTAAGAATAATGAGACTTTAGGCTCGTAAATCCTCCTTTGTGGGAGCGTTCTTTGTATTCCCTTCAGTGTTGTAGACTAGTTTCTCTCTCCCTCTTTGGAAGTGGGTAAGAATAGAATAAGATCAGAACTCAAGAGTGGGAATTCAAAAGTTTTTAGATGATCATGAAGACGATGAAATGGTCATATGTGGAGATTGAGGAAACCTCTCCTTTTATAATAAAATGCTAGGATAGATCAATATCTAGCCAAACAATAGTATATTAATAGAAAAAATCAATATCTAACTATTAGGATTATTTTATTAGATTTGAGAGAGGAGAACAGTAATGAAATGGTCAAAAATATTTATTTAGTGAATTAACTCAAAAAATAATGATTAACTGAGTTAATTAAAAAAATGGCTAAAGTAATTCATCAATAAAAATGATTTATTACTTACTTTAAGGAGATATGGTCATAGTGAGTTAGAAAGAATTACTAAATAATTATTTTATGAGAGGAATTTGTAATTATTAAGGAATCATAAAGAATAATGAGTTAGGAATAAATAATAAATATTGATTTAATAATTATTTCAATGGAATAGTAAATAAATAATTATTTATTTAATTATTCCTATGGGTTGTTGGGTTATTTTCATAAATAATTTAGGAAAATTGGTTCTCTAAATTATTTCCTAAGGTAAAAGTGGGTTTTAATGTATAAAAACCATAGTATATGGCGTATTTATATCATCCTAGTGGAAAATGGCTAAGAGATCACTTTTTAGGTGATAGCACTTAAAGATGGACAAGTTGATGTTGAAGAAAACTGATGCATACATATTATATTTTCCAACCTTGGTATTGAATATTGCTAATAAAAATTTCCCTACTATTGGCTAAGCACTTAACACTCTACATACCTTCCCTAGGTATTTATATATAGAGGGTGAATCATTCAATATATTCTCTAGATATAGATTCTTTTAGACATTGATAGATTGAAGAGCTGGGAAAGATGTCTGCATACATTTACCCTTGAAGGTTGATGCAGATGTATGCTAATGTAACTACTTCGAAGCTCACTCCAAACTGAAGAGACATCGTCTTAGCTTCTTGATAAGTTCCAAAATTAGTATCTTTTTGACACTTGACTAATACCTTTTCACCTATCCCTTTTCCCATTTCCATTATATTTTTATCTCATTTCCACCCATATCATTATACTTTTTCTTGGGTATGACAATTCTATAGTTATACATTATTATGTATATTCTCACTTGTTTTGAATATTCACGTTACTAATCAAAGATTGCGTGGCTCAATTATAATAAGTGCCATTTTTTGCAACTCTCATGCCTATAACTCGACAATTCATTAGTCACTGATGTAGCAACTCAATGGTTTTCCATGGTGGTGTCTCGTAGTTTACCATTATGGAAACTTATAATATCCCCAATACTACTTGCTCCTAGTGATGCTAAAACTCCCATTTAGTGAAATAATTGTTCAGATGACCATTTTGACATGTGTTAAAACTCCAAAATTAGGCAAAAATCATGAAACTTGGATAACACTAATGATTCCATTTGCTAAATCATATTGTTACTCCATTGGTTAAGGGATACGCTAGTTATAACCTTGGAAATCAGTCACTATATAGTTACTCTACACCAACAATATTATATCAGTTTGTATAATGATAAATTGATGGTTGAATATCTTGATTCTCATGGCTATTCAATGATATCTCTTCTAAAATTAAGATGTATATTTCATGCATAAGAAAACTTTATTATATTATTTACCATCAATACATCAATATCACCATGTTCGTTAATTGATGGTGTGTTGATTTCTTTAATTATCTCATGTCCTAAGTTCTACTAGCTTGTCTAAGGAGGTAGGGCCCCCTCCTTAGCCTAGTACTACTAATAGCACTAGAAATTAGCAATTTACAAGTAAATTGTGTTTCTGTTGTTTTCCTTTATATTTCTATTATATTAGTTTCCATTGTTTTCATTCTTAATCCAATTATGATACATTCCTTGTGTTTTCATATTGACTCAGATATCATGCTTATGAATAGACTATTTGCTAATCAATCTTGTATTCAAATCATGTAAACATGGACTTGAGTTGTTGTAACTACCCTATGGCTTACCAATTACCATATTTTCAACATTAAAACAAAATAGAAATTGAGGACCACTGGTTTTATGTTTTCTTTATATTCCATATATAGTTATTTAATGGTTTCATTATAGGCACATGCATCGCATGTTGTTGTAGTATACCAAGGAGACTTATATTCTTATACAAGTCACTCTAGTAGCTGGTGTGTTAAATCTCTACAAGTGTCTCTAATTATGTATGTTTTTACATTTACAAGTGTGATTTCTTTGCTATTATCCGCGAGTCTAGTGTGTTCCTTAGATTTGTGACTTGTGAAAGCATATTTAATCTTCCATATGAAAATATTTAAATACAACAACTACTAGCCATATATAGCACTACCTTTGCATAGATTTTGTATGAAAGTTCGCAAGTCATTAGTGACCTCAGGTTGACAATTGAAATGAATGACTAGTCATTTGCTTGCTAAGTAATTAAGAAGTAATTGAAAATCCCATCATTCTTTTCTTCATTTCTAGGGAACAATAAAAAAGAGTAATTGCTATATTAGAATTTGTATTTTATATTTTCCTAGAATACATGTTTAAATTTCTATTGTTTAAATGTTTTATTGTAACTAAGATAGGATTACATTTTAATTTTACTTCTATGCCCAAAGTTAGAGATGCATTAGGCAGATTTGTTAGTACTACCAAAAACCCCCCTACAAATAACATTGGAGGACAATCAAAAGGGGGAAAGGACAACTATTCTATTTGACACCAATAGCAAGCTCTCTTGCCAAGAAAAATCTTGAATCTTAAACTCAAGGTTCTGCTCAGAAATATGATTCAACAGATACTCTATCCTTCAAACATCCAATATTTTATCGTATTGGACATGGCTTCCTAGAGAGGAAACAACAATTTCTTTAAACTCAATTCAACAATTAAGACCTTGCAAAGGGTGAGCCCAACCATTTTGAAGAATAGTACAAATTTAAAGACCTCAAAATTATGAAGGAAGAAGTAGAAGATATCCCTTCGAAAGAAATGGAAAACAAGAATGTCAACATGGATTTTGACTCCTTTGGATTTTCCATTATAGAGGTAGAGTCATACACAAAAATGTAGAAGATCCCCCACTCATCACTACCATTAGTGGCCGTTGAAAGGAAGATCTCAATTCTTTCGTTTTGGATTTGATGTTCTCTACCAAATTTATGCTTATACATCTTATGCATAGAAGCTAAATTTATTTCCATGCTCAAGGATGCAACATTGCATTGGTTCATGGGTCTTGGCAAGAATAGCATCACCTCATCGGAACAAATGAAACAATATTTCTTGACAAAATATCAGGATTACTAAAAATTTAAATAAAGAAAAGAGGAGGTGTTCATAATGACTTAAGAATAATATTAGAATCTTGAGAACTATGTTGAAAGTTTTAAATACAATTTGCACAAAGCAAGTCCGTAAGACATATCCCCAAAGAGATGTAGAGTTTTCCTATTAAGAGGAGGTTGAGATGATTATTTGGATTCCCTCAACTTGATGAGTAGAGGAGATATCTCTCAACAAGATTATGATGACATTGAAGAGTTATAGAGCATCTCAAGTAAGCAAGGTACCAAGAGAATTATTAGCAAGATATAACAAATTTTATACAAATGGAGTCACCATAACTAAATTAGGCCATTTTGTCTATTTATCTTCCCAATTAGATGCATAAAGAGATAAGCACAAGAAGGAGAAAATAGATGGATCCATGGATATCTTTTGCTCAAAATGCAAAGGAAGGCATCCACTCAAAGACTTCCCTACAAATAGATTAGAAATATGTATGTAGGAAGTACCATGACATATAAAACTACCATTTCTTCCCAAATTGAAGTTGATATATGAATAAATAAAAGAATGAGTGTATTTGTACTTTGTTTCTCCAAAGAAACCATGGAAACCCAAACCTTCAAGTATGGTCCAAGATCAATCACCATTTTATAATAATTCTTATTGTACTAAGCCTGCTATTTAGTATACCTCTCAACCATGGAATATGCCAACACAAAAATGGATGGAACCTCCTCCCATAAACTAGTCACGGAAATCTAGGGTGGAGAAATCCCACCTATGGAGACCTCAACAACTTGCCATGCAACCTCCTATGCAACTCCTTTCTCCCCCTTGATGAAAATACCAACACCTAATACAAATTCTCTGAGATCACAACCACCTTCAATACCAACCCCTAACACCAATAATGGGAAGATAACATAGCCTACACAAGATGTAGTTGCCTACCCCACTTACTCTATTTCTCCCTTGGATTGTAATGAAGTTCAATTATGATCTCAGAGGACTCTAACAAGAACCCAACCTCAAGTTGTTTTGATGGGCTAGAATGCATTTTCAATGCTAAGGGATATACCTGGTGTGAATTCCCAATTATAGCTTACACCATTTTGGACAAGAGTCCCATCTCGTATGTGGACCTAGCTACCACCATGTTTGCTTGAAAATGGTTTTGGATGGAATGAACGAAAGCAAGGAAACCCCAATAATACTTCCAAAAGAATACAATTTAAAACATATTTATGAAATACTTTAAGAGAAAGATACATAGAATATAACAACAAATAAAGAAATAGACATCAATATTAAAGAAATATTGTTAGCAAAATTCAATTAAAATGCATGAATAAAAGGAATGTATTTGTTATCAATTGTGAATAAGTTCTCAATTAATAACAATCATGATATAATAAATCAATAAACATCATCAAGTAAGATGTGAGTCTCATATTAATGAAATTGTTCATAAATTCTCAACATATGAATAAAAATCAGATACCATTAGATCACCACAAGAAAAATATTTTGATGCTCAATAACACATGAATGAACTTGCATTCCTTGTCCCAAAAGATCTTCTCAGAATTAAGATTAAATATTCTATGCATCATTACACAAAGCATTCATGAAATCCCCAAAATAATGTACAAGGTTTCCTCTACCAAGGTGCTCAAAGGAGTCCAAAACTAAAAATCCTTTCCAACTAGACATGTGGGTATATTTATACAAAATGGGGTGACTCTTCACCTCCCATGACTTTTCAAATTCCCTCATTCCTTTTCATTTTTCATATTCTAATTTCTATTATAAATTTATTCTATTTTCATATTAAATTACAATCAAAATATTAATAATAATAATAATATTGTCTTTATGGCACTAATTTGATAATGGATAAGGAAGAATCTTCAACTTGTATCTTTTGAGTTAAGTGGGATGGTAGCACATCAAATCTAATTTCATATTCGAGGGAATTTCGAAACATGTCTTTCATGTATGTTTCTACTTGGTTGAAAATCAAATAGAGCATGGTGTGTAAGTTTTCCAGCTCCACTACATATATTGTAATCGCTTCTTCTAGGTTTCATATCCTAGTATGCAATGGCATGTCTCCTTGCATCTACTATTTATTGGATCTCTTGTTGTATTTCCTGCTTTAGTCTTGCTAATCCTGACATGCCAATCGATGCCACTTTGTGAGACTTGAAAATAGATTCCTATGCATTATGAAGTTGACAATACATGTTCAATGTCCGACCCACATATTTTCCCAACTTCTCATGTGATTGCACATACATCCTGACTTCTATTTTGTCCCATTATTTTCCCATTCTATACTTTATTGACAATTTCTCTTATGCACCTGGGTACTTTCTCCGCCATTATCCAAGTAGTGCATGTATAATTTGAGAGGCATAGGAGGTGAAACATTCATAGGAGGTAGTATGGTTTCTACTTCCTTTTGATCTAACTCCTTTAACCTAAATTCTTATGTTTTCTTTGCTACCAATTATTTTGTAATTATCTCTTCCTTAAGTTTCTTAGCTTCTTCTTCATCCTATTTTTCTCTTTTCGTCTTCCTCTTATTTTTTTTGTTTCTTCCTCTTTCTTTATGCTTGTTGTTTATTATTTTTTTATTATTTTCTTCTTCCTGTTTCTTTCTCCTTTTCTCTTTTTCTTACTTTTTCCTCTTCCTATATTCTCCTTTTCTCCTCTTCTTATTTCTTCTTTGCTTCTCACTCAACATTTTTCATTTTCAATCTTTCTTGCTTTGTAGCTTCCTTCTCCCTTACTCTTTTCACAATAACATTATTTTCTAGGTTGTCCATGTTTTGTTGAGGTTCTTTTTCTAGAGATTTAGGAGCACTTAAATGTTGAGAAGTACCAAACCCTTTGTTTGTTCGATAGCCTTGGTCTAATTGTAAAATTTATTCACATTTCCTTCTTCATCATCAAGGACTTAGGTGTATGTCCATCCATACTTCATTAATTTAAAATGCCTTGACGCAATACCCCGAGTCATATTTGTAAAAAAAAATTGTTCTAAACATAAAGCATTCTAATTCCTTACCCTTAGCCTCTACTTTTCTTAAACTTAAAACATAGTAAGATCCTATACATGGATGAAATGTGGGCCATGGAGCTTTATTTTCTTTAACGAGTGTGACATTAAGTATTGCTGTAGTCTAGTAAGCTAGCTCCTAAAATATTATCTTATCTGTAACAAATAAAGGTATATGATGGGGAGGCTTATAAGCTCTAAATACCCTTATATATGTTGAGTCTATGGGAGTGAACCAATTGGTAATATCTTATGGTGCTGCTCTATCATTATCTAATATGCATGGTGCTTTTGTATCAAAGAGTGTATGACAAGGAGGAGAAATGAAGTTCTCAATAATCGAATGATACACCCCATGTATCTCAAATCCGATAGATTCTTGCAGTAGATATGGACAGGTGGTATGTCTAGAGAAAATGTCCATTCCCACACTAATTATGAAAGCTAACACCTATAACATATGGAATCTAATAGGTATGATGCCATCCAAAACTCAGATTACTCTCCCTTAGATAGCTTCTTAACTCTCTTTACACTATCCTATATGGAGGTTTCTCTAATTTCTAACCAATTAAATATAGTCCCTTCTCAGGAACAAGTGTACATCATCAATACCCAATTTTCTTCAAAGAATTCTGCACATTTCCTTCCATACAACCTAAAACACATTGCTTCCATCATTTGATATGTTTTTGTCAATAACTTGCTTTTATAAATCCCACTTTTCCAGTATCTAAAGTTACCCAATTCCTGCCTCCAAGTTTTAAGGATGTCCCTAGGAGCCATAGGAAAATGAAAAACCCATTTGGAAGGAAGGATCACCTAATAGTTTGACATCTCGTAATATTCATCAATGGGTGTATATGTGTATGCTATTATCTCTACACCATGGTTATCCATAATATTCATATATTTCATATATATGCACTTGATTATCCACACAATAGATAGGGTATTTTTAAGGATTTAATATTTGTCCTTTATATAATATTGTAGGCAACTATTCTAGTTCGAAAATTCATACGTATAGAATGTAGGGGAATATTCAATAAAAAAACATGAAATTTACTATTAAAATTGGTAATTTTTTGTCAAATATCGTTTGTTTAATCATAAATATGTAAATAGTAAATGAATTTTTAACCAAATTGGTCAATATTGTTTTCATGAAATGTCCAAAAAATAGCTCATTTGTGAAATTTCACCCCTAAAATTTTCCCTATCAATAGATTTGGCACAAGGCAAGATGGGAGGATGTGCTGCTACTTTTTGAAACCATGAGTTTTTAACATTATGGAATACTTCACTATCCTACTGATCATCGAACACTTCCTTCTGAATAAATTCTTGATAGATATTTGACTAATTCATTGCAGTTGATTTATCCACATAGCAAGCTATGTACACATAAATGGGTATTGAGATTATAGAACTTTCCACTACACTTTCTACACTGCTTTTTTCAATCTCCTTCCCTGGTATTTTTGTTATGGGGTGACCATGTTTCTTGTTGATAAGGAGATGTTGAAGCACTCTAGATCCAAGGTACTTGACATCTCAAAGATATTCATGATGAAAACATGAAGTTAGGTAAATAAACTCAATCTAACATGTTTTGAAAATTATATCAAGAGGGTGTGACACAATGTTGTGTAGGTTGTAGAGAAATGTTGCGACAAAGGGAAAATTATTCCATAGGGTATAACATATCACAGGGAGTCAGGGAATATTGTGATAAAAGAATTACACTATTGCATGGATTTGGGTCAAGGTGCAAGGTTGCAATAAATGAGGAGTAGTATTGGAATAAGAAAGGATAGTAGAGAAGCCTAGCTTGGGTGTGTTGTTGCACAAGGAAGGGGCATTTAACTACTAGCGGGGGTCATGCCACTGTGAAAAGGACAAGAAATTTTTTCCATAGCATGAAGCTATATGGGGAAAACATTGTAGCATGGGAATGCATGTAGTCCTACATTATGGTAGATTTAAAAGTTTGCGAGAAAAAAAAAAGACTAGGTATGTAGCATAATTTAGATAGAGGGAAGAATTGAAGGAGGGGAAGAAAGGGAGAAAATAAGGTGGAGACAGAGTATATGAAGGACTGAGGTTAGGTGGAAGATGAGAGGTTAATACAGGGGATGGAAAAATACCTAATATGCAAATAGATAAAGAGGGACACTATGACTTACCAGAACCCCAACATGATGATTTGTCTCCTAGTGGCAGTAGGATCTCTAGCAGTAGGTTGAGAAGAACTCTACTTCCTTTGAGTGGTTAAAAACTCATAGTGATGAAAATAAAGGTAACAATGGCACGGGGGGCTTGGACTTATATAAAAATTCCACACGTGCAAAGGCATAGTGTTCATTAAATGCACCCTTGTGAGGATTCTTGTGAAAAACATTAAGGCAATGCAATGAGGTTTGATGAGTCGTGTTATCACAAAGTAAGGTGTTATGTCAACATTCAATTTGCAAAGATATGTACTAGGAAACAATCTTTTATAGTGGTAATGGATAATGTTATGATGCACTAATGTTAAGTGCAACGCATTATGCTACAAATAATCTTGCACAATGCTAATGAAAAACATTGTAATGCACTAAAGTTAATTATGATTTGACAAAGCATAGAAGCCTACAAAAAGATAATTTGCAAAATTTATCAAGTGGAAGCAAAATTAGAGAAAAATAGTGATAACTATCATTTGAGGGATCAAAGTAAGGGACTCCAAAATTTTAGAATATGTCAAAATTTTGTTGTTGTAATAGCTACAACATGTATGTATTGAATATATTAATAAATAAGATCAAAGTGTTGGGCACAAGATCCCCCAAGGGCAATTTTGGGGCTAAAAGCCCATATTTTGGTCCAATTTTGTAATCCAAATGTAAATATTCCACATTTTGTGGTCACGGAGCGCGTAGATGTTAAAGAGTCATAGGGTTGTCCACCCCTATTTTGGAAATGTAATGTCGGTTGTAGAAGACTACCCATGGTCCGTGGACCATGGGATTATATAAATAAAGCTAAGCTCTAAGTAGTTAGGGCATTGATGAGATAATTGAATTATGGAATAAGATATGATGTATGAGAGATAGTTCGGAGTATATGTCTAATTTTTGGGTCGTAGCATAGGTAGAGGCTTTGCAGCTGAGTGAGTAGAGGCTTAGAAGTCCATAGCTAAGTGCACGGACCCCTGTAACTGACTGTGCAGGGCAGGTCGAGTCTGTAATTGTTCAGAATTATCAATAAACAAAAGTATTCTATAATTTTTGCATTCTTATTTCTTTTTTATGCATCTATTATATTGGGTATAAATTTCACTTATAATGATTATATGATGTGCGAATGTATGTAAATGTGTTGGATAAGTGATTGCAAGTAGCAACATTTGTTTACGTGAAGCTAACTAATATTTGATAATAAAACACTTAACCTAGTTAGGAATATATCATAGTTTGCTGCCATAGCAGTGTGATAGGACTTCAGCCCCTGGTTAGGGCTGTGCAAAAGATTATTGTACCCTTTCATGAAGGTACTGAAGGGTGGAGCAGAGGGTTAAGCAACATGCACAAAGGCAAGTATAGCTAGAATAAAATGACATCACATCCATCTCAAGGGTGTAGAAACTTGGTTCCAACATCCCCCCATACTGCTTCGAGTGAGACTTCAGTCTGCACTCTGTAGGCTAATGCCAAAAGGGCTAGTAGTGTAGGGATTTGTTTGGCTAACTAATGTTGAACCTGGGTCAGGCCCTCATAAGCCAAAAAATGGTTCCATTTCCGGGACCAGAATCTGCATAGAGATGTGTGGTGTTGTATCACTAGAATCCAACTAAGAAAGAAATCAAAGGCTGGTTGGACAAAAGGATTCAAAAGTTTGTGGCACAAGAAAATAGAAACTTGTGACTATCAAAAGAAAATTGGTTGGACCGATACCTGTATATAGAAATCCATGAAATCTTTTTCACTTCTTTCCCTATTGAGCCATATGAGTGGATCACGAAGCTAGAAGATAGCCAAGGGAGGTTTAAACTTGACGGTCCTATTGTGTGGACCCTAAAGCTAGTGCGAAGGTTGGAAGCATTAGGGGATAAGATCACACACGTTGTCGATCATTGACTCGATCACATCATAGGAGGATTTGTTACTGAATTCGTTGTCGATACCTTAGTCAGCTATAGCGAGGTGAAGAGATGATTTTTCAAAGGACCGCAAGGCAAGTACGTAAAATATTTGAATACTTGGATTAAAATATTACTGTGCGAAAAATAGGTTATGCAACTACCTTGATGTTCGAGACTACGCGAAGTGGAAAAAGTTACAGAAATGAAGGAAATAACAATCCATAGTATAGCCCCTTGATTTCATCTCCATGAGGGAAAAAATAAGGGATAACAAAGGTCTCTCCACAAAGTCCTATTCAGTTGTTAAGACAAGCATTTCCGCGAATACCACCTTCACCCACACCACCTCCATCTTCACCGCCATCACCTCCAACTTCACCCATACCACCTCCACCACCACTGTGATTTAGTATGGCAAACACAGTGAAGTTGCCTTTGTTCAAAGGTTTAGGAACTGAGGATCTGAACCATTTTTTGTTCATTATAAGGGTTGTATGGGAAGCTCAAGGTGTTATAGATGACCATATAAAGAAAGTGACATTAGTTATCACTCTTTAGAATCATGCACTAACCTGGTATATTAAGGACTCCAACAATAACCCAAATGTGAGAGTAGTAGAAATCCAAGTAGCACTAAATAGGGAATTTAGTAGACCTAAGTCCGAGTCATAGTCAATTGTGGGATTCAAAGAAATCACGATGCGACTAGGCAAGACACCGTGGGAATTGAATCAAAGATTGGAGTGCCAAATCCGCGAAGCCAATATGAATTTGACATATGTACAGCATCACAAGTGGTTTATGGCTTCGCTACTACCCCACTTAAGGAGCGCGATGTTGCAACAGAAGCTAACAAATCATGCAGAGGCCTTGAAGATTGCCATGAGACTACATGAGACTTTGATGCAAGATCCTAATCTAGGAGTTTAGCAAATCCACGAGCATCTACAAAATCTATGCCTTGAAATGCAAAGCGTGAAGCATGATAGGATGGTTCAACCAGAGGTGCACGAGGAGGTATGGTGTTTGAAATGCAAGAGTCAGGGTCATGAAAAACATCACTGCCTGTTCTTTTACAAACTACCTTGCAGGAGGAGGACTGATTTATTTAAGGCTTGAAGCTCAAGCAAGACCTAGTGCAAAACCTACTTTATGGTGCGCTATCTGTCAAATAGTAAAAAAACATGCCATGAATAACTGTCACTTACTACAGAAGTATGTGCAAATTCCGCAGCAATTTTTCTACAACTTTTTCAAGTCGGTAGGACATGATGAACATACCTGCAAGAGCTATGAATTGATGATGGATAGAACTCCCACCTATAGGGTTCAAGCTAAAATGTAGCCCCTTGACCAGAATGCAAGGATGGCATAGACAGGATTTCAAGGGTGCAGATGAGGCCGAGCTGGAGGAGGACCTGGTAGAGGTCGCGGATAGTTGATTTTCTACAATTGTGGAGGGTCAGGACACTATTCCCATGTTTTTACTAATCTAATGTGCCCGTTGTGTAAGTATTGCATGTTGTTTTATCATGAAATAGAATGTTGTCCCACGCTGATAGCTAAGATATGTGACAAAGGGGCACTATTGCCTCCACCAACTTAGAACCTGCAAATGAAGAGGTCTGAGCCACGCGACGAGGACTCGAACATAAATATAGTGATCCAGAGTGGAATTGTGACGGGGATGATAAGGGGAAATAGCTGGAAGATAGTACATGTGTTGACAAAACCCTGGATAAAGAGACTGATTTTGATTTGGAGCGCGCTCATGAAGCATTCATGGAAGCTAAGAATAACTTCGATGAGACCTCCACTTCAAGAAGCAAGGATAAGCCTCAGCCCGAGATGGACCCCTCTATGCTCACAACTTCCTAGAAACTTGTATCATGAAATTATTGTGAGACAGTAAGGTTATCAAAGTGTTACAAGAAATTATGAATAAATGTGTTGGGACCATGCTAGGTGAACCGTGTGTAGTCCACAAGATCGGAAAGCATAAAACAAGGACGGGGCATGAAATGAGACTCACTGTGCAGATTGGAGAATATGAAATGGATCAAGTCATTCTAGAGTTAGGATCAGATGTGAATGTTCTACCAAAGAAAACATGGGAGTGAATGGGGAGACCTGCGCTGTAATGATCTCCAATTCAACTAAGGATGGTGAATCAACAGAAAATAATACCCATGGGGTGGCTATAGGGAGTGACCTTGGATATTGAGGGAGCAAGCGTACTAATAGGTTTTTAAGTAATAGAGATTGTTGACGACAACAATCCCTACCCTACGCTCTTGGGAATTGACTGGGCTACTGATATGAATGGGGTAATCAATCTGAAGAAGCGAAAAATGATATTTGAGAAGAAATCACTATGCATAATAATACCCTTGGATCCTGCTGAAGGATCGTGTTATATGGAGCCGGTCCACAATTATGAGAGTGATGATGATCTAGACTGCATATATAAGATAAAATCACAATACCAATACTGGGTGAATCCCACCATGGATGGGCAGATTACATGGTAGCATGAGAGCTCCTGCACTTCGGATTTCGACAAGGAAATATAATGCTGGTAGAATCAGTTACATGAAGTAACTACGTTGAATTGCAATATGATGACTAGGTCGCTATGTTGTGTGTCATCAGAGGTAAGAAATCTGCCTACTTATAATGGACTGAATGAGGTAGATGTCTTTTTGGATGCATACGAAAGGGAAGTGCCAGAAAAACAATGCTTCCAGGCCTTAGACTGGGCACTACATGCTACGCCCACAAGATGGTGGGGTATGCACAAGGGGAGTTTTGATGACTGGCGTGAATGTAGGAAAAATGAAGCGAACACAATTTGGGAAGCCTAAGATGCGACTGATAAAAAGGTAAGATGGGAAGAATGATCAGTGTGTGCATCTGGCCAAATGGATGAAGGCCTATGGAGAAAAGACACAAACTGAGTGGGTTCACCTATTCTGTTATACCCTGGATGTTATCCCAATGAATTGGTATGTAGAAACAAAGCTTCACCATGGGACAGGTGAATGGGATATCCTATGTGAAGGATTCATGATGACATTTACCTTTGAGGATGGGTTTGAAGGTATTGATGAAGCGCTATAAGAGGTGAAAGTAGCCATATTTAGGATACCACAAGATCCTACAGACCTGATGTAGCCCAAATGTGCTACTCAACTAAGTCACGCACTGGAATGTTATAATGTAGCTGCTGAAGAAGAGGATGAGGATTCATTGAAGATTAACATTCTAGAGATAAAAGGCCACTGCGAGGTTCAGGGACTATAGATTTAGAACCCTAATATAACTGTGCCAGTGAAAACTAGACAAGTGAACATTGGTACAGAGGCAGAACCCAAGTTCGTGAATATTGGAGACTACTGGGATGACGCGACGATGGATAAGGTCATTGAATTACTCCGCGAATATCAGGACTTATTCCCTACCAAGTTTACGGATTTGAAAGAAATAATCAGAGACCTGGGAGTGATGAAGATCACGCTAAATCCTGACGCGAAGCGAGTTAAGCAGAGTCCTTACTGCCTAAATCCAAAATACAAGGAGAAGGTTCGCTTAGAGCTAGACAAAATGTTAGTAGCAAGCATCATTGAGCCTATGGAAGAATCCAATTGGGTAAGCCCTACCGTGGTGCAAGAGAACAAGCAAAAGGATGAGAAAAGGATATGCGTGGATCTTAGAAAGTTGAATGATGCATGTGTGCATGATCCTTTCCCAACTCTGTTCACAGATGAAGTGTTGGACAATGTAGGTGGTCAGGAAGCATACTCCTTCACTGATGGGTTCTTGGGGTACCACCAAATCAAAATTGTGCCAAAGGATAGGAGCAAGACAGCCTTCGTGACTAAGTGGGGTTGCTTTCAATATATTGTAATGATGTTTGGGCTGTAGAATGCACCTGCTATCATTTCGCGCATGGTTGTTGTGGCATTCAAGGAATTTATTCATAAGTTCCTGGAGGTATACTTTGATGACTAGATTGTATTTGGGCTAGTTAAGTGTCATGTAGTGAGCTTGCGCTTGATGTTGGATACCTATCGAAGATACCAGATCGTGCTCAACCTCAAGAAGTGTCTGTTTTGTGTTCCTTTTGGGAACTTATTGGGGCATGTGGTTTGCAAACAAGGGCTGATGGTAGACCCTGTGAAGATCACGATGATTCTGAACTTGGAAGTGTTGTGGAGTGCGAAACAGTTGCGCGCTACCTTGGGACTTACGGGATATTACAGAAAGTTTATCAAAGGCTATGCCCAGATCACTGTGCCAATGGAAAAATTGTTGAAAAATGATGTTTCCTTCTAATGGAACAATGATTGTAAGAAAATATTGGATATATTGAAAGAGAAGATGATTACCGCACCGATTCTAGTCTTCCCAAACTAGAAGAAATAATTTCATGTACATGTTGACACGTCATGTATAGTGTTGAGAGTGGTACTAAAAAAGGATGGCGGAGAAGGTTTAGACCACCCTACCACATTTTTTAGTATGGTGTATGTGCTACAGAAGTATCGACACTACTTGCTAGGAGGCTACTTTAAGATGTATACGGATCACTCCGCGCTGAAGTACTTGGTCAATAAGCTTGTGTTGGGGGGGTGATCCAAGTGGCTTAACAGACACACAAGACAAAGAGGGCTTATGAAATATTAAAAATCAAAGTGTTTGGATTATGCTCAAACCAGGACTAAAGTGTAGATATCGTCGTCCTGATCATAATGGTGTGAACGGTTCGTCAAACCGAGTCCTTATCCGAAAGTTAGAAGCAATCAAAGTTCGGTTGACTTTTTACTGACTGGGTAGGCTTAAGGAGGCCAAAATTTGGACAGAACCCAACCACCGGATTCTGGCCAACCTGGGCCAGATTCTGGGAAAATTTGTGGCCTGGTTAATTTGTCTTCGTCAGCCTAAAATTTGAATATTTCAAAGTGGTCTTATTATTATATTAAAAAAAATAAATAATAATAAATAATCATATAACGGGAGGTGGTGGGCCACCACCCCCACCGTGCCACCATACACTAACAGTATGCCAAAATAATAAGTACGGGAGCCAGCGACAGTCAAACCCGCCCGACCCACGTGGCCAGCCCCGAAGTGGGCTGCCCCATTAACATGACGAACGGTCAACCAACATACCACCATGTGCCAATTCAAATGGATACGCCGGTATGGGGCAGGCCACCTAATGCAGACTCGACCCTCCGAAAAAATCTGCGGATTTTTTTTTAAATGATAATATAATAAAAATAGGGGGGGGGGCAGATTTGATCCCCCGACCCCTCAACAAATTTACCACTATGTCAAACAAATTTCTTGTTTACTCCGCCAATGAAAACTTATATAAACCCAGTTTCTTAGTGCACGGGGCAGATGGAGGAACCAGGAGCGGGCACAGATTTTGAGGCAAAGGAGGCAGAACCTTGACACGTATTTTGAGGCAAAATATTCTTTGATGCCTAAAGATTCTCGAGGGAGGTGAAAATTATTTTGTCATAACATAACCAAATTTATAGTCAATTTTCTGAGATTTTCGCAGGGAATGCTATGGCAATGTTAGATTCACCTTTTGAGTAGAAGATTTGCAGATTCCAAATGGAGGAGAATCTTTAAGGAATCTTAAGGAAATCTTCTAGATTCCTTGGAGGTTGAAATTTGCCAGAGTCAGAATGCAGCCAACTTCATACTCATTTTTCTCAGAATTCTGTAAGGAACCTGATGGCGTAGTCAAAATTTTGATCTAAGAAGTAGATTTGCAAAGGACCCGGAGGAGGGAATCTTTGAGGAATCTAGGGGGAATCTAAAATATTCCTTGAGTCCCATATTCTCAATTTCCCAGAATTCAAAAATTCGACAGTCAATTTTTCACTATTCGACACCACAAATCTGATGGTGCATTCAGATTTTTCATTTTATCATTCTATTCTTCGGCCACTTTTCTAAGTGGAGTGCAGGTGTCAACATTTATGTCTGAGAAACCATTTCCATGAGATTGATGTCGTGATATCGATGCTACGAATAGCTTCAACAATTTGACATCCTCTTCTTCAAATGGCCCTGGATGTGGGGTATATGTAGTGCGTTCATGTACTTCTCTTACTATGGATTGTAATGCACAGATCCCTGTTTGATGTTTGATGTGGGATCTTGTTTCTTACTTGTCTCATGATTCCTGATTGATGTGATATGAAATCATATGTGTCATGTGCTTGTTGTCATGATTCATCATGTTGTGTTTTGAGATCCCTTTGTTGTATGTTGATGGGATACTCATGTTGTCGTCATATATGTTTGCATTGAGATTCCTTTTATGCCATATTTGTGGGATTCTCATCATGCATGAGTTTGTGTCATACTAATAGGAGTCCTTTTTTACTGAGAGTTCCTGTAGCGGAACGTCTCTTGGAGCCACGCCTACATGAGTGAATTTTCCTTGTATGATAGTGACATCACCTCTTATGTACATGATCACTATTGACAACACTTAATGCAGTGACCTACACCATCTTGACACTAGGGCCCGAAGACATAGTCCCTCCTAGACAAACTTTGTTATCAACACTTATGTTTTCATGTGTTGATGATTGTCATGTTCCTCTTCTTTATAGCATGCAGATGTATTCATTAATGTTCTTTTAAAAATGCAATTTAACACATCATGAAAGTAAAAGGTCTTAGAAGGGTCCTTTGTCACACCCAGACCTGCATAAGGGGTCACATATGCAGATGGCTCTTATTGTTCCAAGAGTACGATTTTGAAGTTGTTGTGAAGCCTAGACGATTGAACGCGGGACCTAACCACCTGTCACACATCGACACAGTTAACCTACTAATTTGGAGGAAGGATTACCTGACACGCAACTCTTTGTTGTGTGCATCACGGATGGACATTTCAAGGATATAATACACTTCCTAACAACTATAATTACGCCAGAAGGATACTTTGTCCAGCAAAAGAAAGAATTAGTGGTGCACACGACAGACTTCTCTATCATTGTTGGGCATCTATACAAAATGGTGAATGATGAAATACTACGAGAGTATGTACCTGATTTTTAACAAAGTAGCATCCGTAATGGGGGTGCCATAGGAGGATATTATGCAGGGAGAGCAACAATGTAGAAGATACTATGTGCAGGGTTGTGGTGGAAAACCCTTCATCAAGATTCGAAAGCATATTGCAAGGTGTGCGACCTATGTCAAAGAACAACTAGGCCATCGTAAAGGGATGAAATGCCTTTGAATCCATAAATGATGTTGCAACCTTCAAAAAAGTAGGAAATAGATTTTGTAGGACCTATTCAGCCTCAAGGGAAGACAGGCGTGAGGTACATTGTCACTGAGAGTTAGTATTTGACTCGTTGGGCAAAAGCACATCTAGTGAAGGATTACACGAGAACAACTACTGTGATGTTTGTATTTGAACATGTACTGACACAATTTGGATGCCCAAAGATATTGATGAGTGATCGTGGTACACACTTCCTAAATGAGATGATCAATGCACTAACTTAGGAATTTCAGGCATATCACCAAAAGAGCACACCTTATCACCCACAAGCTAATGGGACAGTGGAGGCGTTCAACAAAGTGCTTGAAAACACACTGACCAAGGTATACAATGCTCAATGAATTGATTTGGATATACACATACCTACAGTATTATGGGCTTATCAAACAACGTGTAAGAAGTTAACAGGACAGATGCCCTATAGTCATGTATACGAGGTTGAAGTGGTGATGTCTATGGAATACATCATGCTTAGTCTATGCATAGTAGCACTCATAGGTATGACAGACTATGAAGCCCTAGAAGAGAGGCTCACACAGTTGGATGAGCTCAAAGAAGAGAATTTTTTGGCAGGATTTCACCATCAAGTACAAAAGCAGCACCAAAAGGCATGGCATGACTGACATATTAAGCTGCGCACCTTTAAGGTGAATGACTTGGTACTATTGTATGACAGTAAGTTTGATAAATTTCTAGGGAAATTTAGAATGCATTGGCTAAGGCCCTGTGTTATTAAGGAGATTACCGACAGTGGTGCAGTCCAGTTGGTTAAGTTGAATGGAGATCCCTTCCAAAGAAAAGTGAATGGAAGTCATTTGAAGCCATACACAATTAGCCTGGCCATCTGACTAGCTGACAGATACACAATCTTAGCACTCCGGGTAGTTGAAAGGAGGCACATGACTATAAACTGCACTACCTAGTTTGGAGATCTGCGCGATTTCAAGACTGCATTATGTAACGTAGTGTTACAGGGTTCGTGACAACGTGAAGATAGTTGCGCTATAACGTAGCTCCACCAGAAAGTGACTGTTAAAGTCACTATTCACGATTTGATGGTCAATTTGAGGCCAAATGGAGTGGGTGGCAGGAATTTAAGGCAATATTTATGGATTAGATTCTTGAAAATATGCCGCCAATCTAGCATTAATGTATCGAATGTGGGGGGAACGGTCGAATTTGAATTCAAAAGGCCCTATAAATTACAAGTGGTTGTCCAATGAAAAACACTTGGAAATTTGAGAATTGAGTTGTTGCGTGCTCAAGTATACATGAACCGAGACCTATTTGAGACTATGAAAGTGAATTCATTGTTTGAACAACTACCAGAGAGACTGCAAGAATTGTGGAATAGCGCTATGTCATCATCAACAAAAGCCATGGACATAGGAGTAGTAATAGTTGAAGAAGCCGTGCAAGAAATTTTGGTAGTAGAAGCCCCAGAGAGCACCAGAATAATAGTTGAGGTACTTAAATCAACCATAACACCGAAACCTAAGAAGGATAAGCATGTTATGATACTGGTGCGCATCTCACCATGAGACCCATAGAGGACCAAACTCACCCTGCAGGAAAAGGGGGAGGCCATTAATCCAGAGGTTGACGAGGAGGAATCTAAAGAAATCCTAGTGGAGAAGGAGGACGAAGAAATGGAAGTTGAGATCCAGGGTGTGGACCCTATTACCAAGTTACCAGAATATGTTCCTTCATGCAAGGGAAAATCCAAAGTGTTGAAGGACATAGATGAAAGCAAGAGCTCCCTGCAAACTCCATTGCTCCATGACGATATTGTTTTTGAGGGACCACACTTAGGGCAAGTTCCTATACTAAAATTTTATTTATTGGAACCTCGCAGGTCATGAGAAATTCCCGCATTTAGTGACTGAGCAACTAATGTGACGACAGACTGACGTGATGGCCAGAATGATTGAATTAGAGCTGCACAGATGGCTTAGGGGTGTAGAGAAAGCCGGGTTGCTAAACCTGCTCTAGGTGTCGCATTACCACTGTGACCCAGTGACCATCTTCGTCATCAGGCATCTGCTATACTTGGTGCATGATGGGTGTTTGTGGGTGGAGGAGCCCATTCCCATCATAGAGCACTTGATTCATCGAATCACATGGCTGCCTTACTCAGGGGAGCATCCAACCAACATATCGGAAGGAAAAGGTGGCATCACGGAAGAAATGAATAAGAAGTTCAAGTTGGAGAAGAAGAAGCGAGGATATGCCATCTCCAGCATTAATAACCCTGCAGTCAAGGTCATGACACAAATACAAGCAAGGAAAGTGATGTGGAAGTGCCACGCGGATGAGGTGCACATGCCTGTGATTGCACTAGCGGCCCAATGTGTGGAAGCAGTCTAGTTCAATTGGGAAAACTATTTATGTGGTGAGTTCCTTGTGAACTTCCGCGAGGCACAGGAATAGGGAAAAAAATTTCTCTATGAGTGGCTTCTATTGTTGATCGTACTAGTGGCATGGGAGCTACCTAAAGACAGTCAATTCCCTTCGGTTGCGTTGGACCTTCTAGAGGTAGTGAAGTATGCTTCACTGTGGGTGACTAAGGAGGCACAACAGATAAAAGAAAGCAAGATATTTTGGGTCTTAATGGAAATGAGCATTGGGATGGGAATCAATTAGAAACTGCAGTTGTTGCCCACAGTATATGCTAGTTTGAAGAGCTTCGCAGAGTTCAAAGTGATTTCCACCATGTCTTTATCAGGGCACAGAAGGACCCTATAAAGAATTGGCATAACCTCCCATATTTAGTGACATATGATGTGATCTTAGTAGTCCTCGAGTCTTGGCCACCAGAGTGGCACGCTCCAGCAGGCTCCAGGGTGGAAATGGATAATTCCATCGTGCAGCATAAGAAGGAAGAGACAAAGCTCTGAATGGCATAGTTGGTTGAGAAGCGCAGAAAGTAGGAAGCAGTGCCTAAGGCCCAGGAAGTGCGCGATGCCACAAAATTGGTGGAGTAGTGGAAAATAGGAGGAGAAGAGTGCGAAAGACAGAAGTCACCTTCGCCTACCACTGAGGCAAAAACAAAGATAGAATAAGGTGGTGTGAACCAACAGACGACATCCACCCAACTCAAGCATCTGTGACCATGAGAGCAGGTAGTGCCACAAAAGAAAACAAAGGCATCAAAGACATCCTTTGACCCAATCACCCTCACTGAGGGGGATTTTCATGATATCAGAAAAATGGTGAGGGATGTCACCGTGGAGGCCCTTCAACAGTTCAAAGAGCAGCAATAGTTGGTATTAGGGGCTTTCTAGACAAAGTTGCAGGAGTTGCGGGTACACACTCCACAGATTGGCACAGTGTCCACCAGCCTAGCAATCAGTAGTTCAGCTACTAAGGAGAGTTGTGCACAAGGGTGACCAACATGATAGTGCTACCAGATGGGGGACTTACTATAGAGAAGGAAGCTAATAGGCCCATGGCTAGTAGTTTGAAAGGAGTAGGATTCAACATAGATGCACTCCCTTAGGAGATGCTCTACCTCTTATAGGATGGAGTCACTGTGGAACTTACGGCCCAGGAGAGTCACGCTCTACAGGTGATGAGCGAACAACGCATCAACGTTGAGCAATTGGGCCTGCAACGCAATGAGGCAGTAGATCAGAATAAGCAAATTATGCAGGTAGAAGAAACAGTGGAGGAGCGCATCTGTAAGTTTGCCACAGGGGCGTGCGACGCTTGAGCAGAGATGGCCAGGGTTCAACTAGAGCTGAACCTACAGGTCAAAAAACTACAGTTGAAGGCTCAGCCTTCAAATCTATCAGAATTTAAGGAACAATGTACCACTGCTGTTACAGCAGAAATAGCAGTGATTGACAGTGCAATGGCAGACTGCATGCAGCTTTTTGAATAGTCATTCGAGGTCCTAACCACCCTACAGGAGGAACCGAATGTAGAGCACCTGGAAACAGAGGCACGTGAGCTACAACATAGGTATGACTAGGTAAAAGGGACCTCGTAAATGATTTCCCTTATGCATAGGCTTGCATGGATGCAGGAAGCAAAGGCGCTCAAGGAACAGGTAGATGCCACTTGGCATAAGGAAGTAGTCTTAAAAGTGTGCCTACAACCATAGATAGACAAGGCCTACACGATCATAGCCTCCATTGACGGGAATCTCACGAAATTGTGGGAAGTTTAGCCGAAGATTTAGAGGAGCAGTTCAGCAACAGTCACCGAACATCAAGTGGAAGAAGTCCAGCAGGCGATCACTCAGTGCACTGCCGACATTGCGATGATCCAGCCAAAGCTAGGACGTCTTCACGCTAATATCTCTGCACCTACAAAGTGACTCAAGGGTGAGTCAAGATGTTTGTGTTGGGGGCCTGTTGGGCGCGGGATCCCCCAAGGGTAGTTTTAGGGCTAAAAACCCATATTTTTGTCCAATTTTGTAATCCAAATGTAAATACTCCACATTTTGTGGTCACAGTGTGTTAGTGTCGGTATCTTCATCCCTCCACCAGTGATCAAATTCTTTTGTTGCATTTCATGTTAGGTGTCTCATCCGATCAAATGCATTCCATTAGGGTCATGGATCATCTGATGGTAGTGGCATATTATAAATTTTCCCTCTTGATCTTTACCTGCTGGCCCATTTTCATACATTTAGGTCATTTGCAGTCATTTTTGCCTTTACATCTGCAAAACTCATTTTTAGGGTTTTGGGTTTCATTAGGTCTAGGGTTTTGTCAATAAGGTCTTGTAAATGTTCAATAATGGTCAGCATGTACATGAGGAGGTCAAATAAAGTCTCAGCAACAAAAATTTCAATAATCACATGCTCAGTGATTGATTTTTCCTCAAAACCTTGTTTTGAGGAAAAACAAAGTTTTTATGTTTTATGTACAAAATTTCATGTAATTTCATTTTTTCTATATGTAATAATTCTGAGATGCAACCCTAGTCACTTCGCCAAGCTCCTGCACTCTAGTTCCTGCAAAAGAGTCAAAATTTCAAAGCATTTAGTCCATCAAAGGAAAAAAGCAAATCAAACTGCCAAAATAGAGTTTGAAAAAGAAAGTGAAAGACAAACACTAGGAAAGTGGGTTTTCATAGGTGAAAAATTAAAATCATTGGTATATAAAGTCTTTTCATGTCAAAGGAGCCCATTTTTGTGCCAAAGAAGAAAGAGCAAGTGCTAAATCTTGTTTTTGGAGCCAAAGGAGAGAGTTTGCTGCAAACAGTGAGAGTTTTAGAGGCACAGCGCACCTGGGTCAAGGCGCGGTGCACTTGGCCAATGCGTTGCATACAACACAAATTTTACACTGCATTTCTAAGTGGTGCGACGTACCAGAGAGTCACAGCACACCTATTAGTGGGCATGACGCACTAGTCTTCAAAGCCCGAAATTCATCCAAATCTTCCTCCAAAGCTTCAAAATTACAAATTCCTCATTCCACAAGTAAGTTAACACCTCCATATTGCCAATGTATGAGTTTCCGTCAATGCTTATAGTATTTCAATAGGTTGAAAACAAAACCCTAGTTCCTTGCCCAGTTGTATTGTGAAAACTTCCTAGGGTTTGCAAATTATAGTTTTTGCTGTCTAAATCCCATCCTACCATTTTTACACCCCCTCACTACAATTTCATTCACCTCCTTTCTCCTTCCATTTTTCACTTACACTTATCTAATCCCCCTATCCCCAAGACTGAAAACCCTAATCCCTAATCCCACTACTCCCAAACCCTAAATTGATATCCCAAAACCCTAAACATCATTCCCCAAACCCTGCAATTCCCCAAAAACCCTACAAGCAGCATTCCAACACCTCATTCACAGTCCCTACACAGTCCTTATCATCAAATCCCTGTTATTTAGCAGCAAATACCTATTGACACTATAAAATCTCTTCATACTCTTCTAAGAAACATCAAGTATTGGCAAACATGGAGTCAAATTCTTCTTATGACAGAAATGAGGAAACAATAAGTGACTCCTCCAAAGAAATTCATGCACCAAGGAGACCTCACAAGAGTGGAAAACATAACCGAGAGGAGCCTACTACACTTACTGAACTGTTAGCTTGCCCTCTTGTTGTAACATGCTTCCAACATCAATCTTGCTACCAATTTTGTGAGATGGTGGAAAGAGTCAAATACCACCATGAGCTTGCCAGACTTTTTGTGCTCCATCTTCACAATGGCCAGGTCAATTTGGTAGGTGTGACATTCACTTTGACACCTGAGACTATAGCTCAAGCAACCGGTATTCCGAATGTGGGTGAGCAGTGGAATAAGGGACAGCTAGTGGACAGAGATTATTATGAGCCTTATATCAAGGCTGGTTTTCAGAGGCATGTCAGTAGGGTCTTCCCTTTCAGGTACCTACAGGACACATATGCTTCCCTTATGAAAATCATAATCAAATATTTCAGATGTGAAGGCAGGTTTTCTCACCTATACACCTATCATATCAGATTGTTGATGCATTTTACTAGGGTGAGGATGATGAACATCCCCTATTTCATTTGCTAGAATATTGAGAAAATGACCACATTGGTACAAGGAAACCTCCTCATCAGAAGTATAACAACATCTATCACTTTGCATTAATCAAGATTGTGGTTTTGCATCAGCTTAGTTTACTGAATGTTTCATGGGGGGATTTCATTTTACATGAGGTCTTTACAGGCCCTCAAGTTCCCCCATCATTTTTTCATGAGGCAGGAGAGCCTTCACATCAGCAAGAGGTGCATGAGACTCAAACTACTAGTGTGCCAGTGTTTGTCACTTACCAAAAGGGCACAAGAGATTGTTTGTAGCAGCAAAACAAGTACTATCTCCACTCGGGGTGGAAGGGGTCTTGTTTCCTTCAACAGCAGAGCAGGTACAGGACAAGGGTAAGCATCCATTGCATGATGAGGGGCCTTTAGAAGGTCAAGAGGTAGATTTCATTCTCATTTAGGATGATGACATTGATTTGGGCTCCCAAAGCTCAAAGCTCAAGGAGATCATTTAGGAGCAGCAAGATGACATTCATCACTTATCTCTCAACCTGGAAAGAGCCAAGTGGATAATCAATTATCTTAAGCAAAGAAAAAAATAGTTAGAGGATCAAAAAACCATCATGGAGCTCTAAAACATAAGAGAAAATCAACAAGCTGCCAAGAGGAGGAAAGTCAAGTTGACACCACTTGAACAAGAAATTGAAGCTAATCGTGAATCTTGGTTTGAGAGGGAAAACATGCACTTGGAAAAGATGTTGGAGAAGGCTAGAAAAGAGAAAAATATGTTGAGGCACATGGCCTGTCACTATTTGGTGAGAAATAAAGTTTGTAAAGCAAGAATTAAGACTTTGAAGGCCAAGTTGAGGTTCAAAGAATTGAGGAAGAGAAAAGAGCAAGACAAGATCCAGATCTTGGCTGAGGCTTCCTTAGCCCAACATAGCACTTGATGCAGGACACTCAGCCCAAATTTCAAGAAATTTGGGATAATTTTTGTTAATTTTGAATTTTTGGAGCAAAACACAGGTTTTTCTGCCTAGTGCGTCGAGCCACTTGGCACGCGCTTTTGATAGGGACCCACTGTGGAGGAAAACTTAGCATTTTTGGATTCCTCAAGAAAAAATATGAATGCCCACACATGGCCAAGAAATTTTGTCAAGTTTTGAGCTTCCAAAGGGGTCAGAAACACCTCAAAAATGCCCTTTCTACCCCTTTTTGGCCACACAGGAAACAATGTTTGGAGAACTCATTTTTGGAGGGGAAAAAGGAAACCAAATTTAGAATTCCACATGTTCTCGAAAGTAGACAAACAATCCTTTCCAACAAGGCCACTTGGAGAAAATTCGGTGTTGGCATTATGTTTCTGGTATGATGTTATACTTGATGGCAACTCCCATGACAAGGCTCTCAATTTATTGAAAAATTAAGAAGGACGCAGGAAATCAGTTCAAAAGGTGCATACCCGTAGGTGTACCATGCAGAAGCTGCGTCCAGAGACGCAGCCCAGCCGTTCAGAAGGTGCGTCCACCCAGTGCACACTTTTCAAGGCAGTGAAAAGTACACGTGGGGGTTTCTTGTGATTTACTCTTGGTATCTAGCCGACGGTATTGTGTTATTAAGGTGTCGGCTCTGATACCAATTGTTGAAAATAATACTGAGAGGGGGGGGTGAATCAGTATTATCTAATTCTTTTAATAAATCTTCCTTATTTGATCTTTGAATTATTTTTGCATGTCAGTACCATAAAAATAATGAGCATGAACAAGAAAATAGATAGTCACACCAAAGAACACAAGATGTAAGGTGGAAACCCAATGTGGGTGAAAACACCTGCTGCAATATGTCTCTATCGTTTTTCAAATTAGAAACTCCTTTTACAATGATTTTGTACTGGTGCAGTCCTTTACCAGTACGCAGGCTGCAACCTGCAGAGAGCTACAACTCTCTCTCGTTTTCCAGTCTTCTCCTGGAAGGGAGCTACAACCCCCTACTTATTTTCATAAAGCATCAAATGATCATCAAGTATATAACAGTTACTACAGTTATCAGATCAGTAATCACAGAACTAACCCAGAACACCTTATCAACAGAGAAATTCAATCAACAGAACATCTTAAGATAGAGACGCAGTTTTCCCTTCTGTGGCCTGCGTCGCGACGCAGTTCACCTTCTGCTCTCCTACGTCCACCCGCAGAGATCCTTCCGCTGCGCTGCGTGCCCATGCACTGTTCCTTCAACTGTTCTGCATCCTTTTGCTGTAGGGACGCACCCAAAGACACTATCGCGCCGCGTCCTGTTGCTGAAGGGACGCACCCAGAGATACTATCGCGCCGCGTCTTTTTGCTGCAGGGACGCACCTGAGCCTTATTCTGCTCTGCGTCCCCACGCAGTGCGCCTGTTACTGTACTGCGTCCCGGACGCACCTGAATCTTACTCTGCCCTGCGTCCCCACGCAGGTCTCTTCCTACTGCACTGCGTCCCGGCGCACTTGCCTTTCACTGTACCTGCGTACCTTCGGGTATGAATGATTTCAAGACTTTAAGTGTAACCCAAACAGTCAGATCTACAGATCTGATCATGCGCCAAAGAGATCTCAGTCCTTCAGTAGATTCGCCTTCTTTAGATCTAGACCAGATCTCGCCCAATAAGATATTCAACCAAAGACATGCTTAAGCCAAATGATCTCCTTTGCTTTATATAGGCAAGCTCCTCCTTAAATCATGGAACAATACCACGAGCCGACACCTTAATAACACAATACCGTCGGCTAGATACCAAGAGTAAATCACAAGAAACCCCCACGTGTGCTTTTCTCTGCCTTGAAAAGTGTGCACTAGGTGGACGCACCTTCTGAACGGCTGGGCTATGTCTCTGGACGCGGCTTCTGCATGGTACGCCTGCGGGTACGCACCTTCTGAACTGATTTCCTGCGTCCTTCTTAATTTTTCAATAAATTGAGAGCCTTGTCATGGGAGTTGCCATCAAGTACAACATCATACCAGAAACATAATGCCAACACCGAATTTTCTCCAAGTGGCCTTGTTGGAAAGGATTGTTTGTCAAAGGATCTGAAACTTTGGATGAGATTATCAATGTGCAGCGGTCTCCTCTAAACAAGACAGGTCTGGGTTATAATGGAGAAACCTCTCAAGCATCCACCTCAAAAACTTATCTTGATGCGGCAAGAAGAAATAAGCAAAAGAACAATGAAGATCATCAAGTAAAGCAGAGACGTATTACAAACAAGAACTATCAAGGGAAATCCATCTTAAGGGTGAACAAAAGCTACAACTAGCCACAGGTAAAATCTTCTCAGTTTGGTTCAAGAATAGATGAAAATAGAAATTACAATCAGTTGGCTGGTAGATTCAATAACCGCAGAAGCTTCTTCAATGGACAATGCTTTTCTTGCCATAACTTTGGTCACAAAGTAGCTCAATATGTTGCATATAAAACAATCATGACTAGGGAAGCTCAAAAACAAAGAAGTATGACAGGGATTACAAAAAGGACCTATAACAACTTTTCGGTTCTTGAAAATGAAGTTGAATGTTCTATTTGCAATAATTTTGGTCATGAAGACTCTGAATGCAGGAGCAGGTTTCAGCAGAAAAAGAAACAAGAGCAGAAAAAGGAACAAGCCCCAAGCACCAAAACATGGAGAATAAAGGAACCTCAAACAGAAAGATGTGGGATAGCATTTTATGCAGAGGGACAGGAAAATCTATGGTACATTGACAGTGGATGTTCGAAGCATATGACAGGTGATAAAGAAAAACTTGAGTCTTATTCTACTTTAGAAAAGGGAAAGGAAGTCTCTTTTGGAAATGTTACTCCTGCAACTATAAAAGGAAAAGGCATTGCTCAGTTAAAAGAAAAGGTCAAGGCTGGAAATGTTTTGTATGTTGATGGATTAAAGCATAATCTTCTAAGTGTCAGCCAGATGTGTGATCAAAGAAACGAGGTTATATTCAGATCAAATGGATGTCTTGTTCGTGATCTTGATACAGGTAAAACAATGCTCAAAGGCAAAAGAACTCCAAATAATCTGTACATATTTAAAGAAGGACAACAACAATGCTATATGAGCAAGGATGAAGAGCACTGGTTATGGCATCGAAGGTTGGGACATCTAAGCTTCTCACAAATAAGGAAAGCATGCAAATATCAGGCAGTTCGCGACCTTCCAGATATCAAAATTCCTGACAACACCATATGCAAATCATGTCAGTTTGGAAAACAAACCAGAATTAACTTTCCAGAGAAAGAAGGATCAGCTAGCATGCCTCTTGAGCTAGTACATACAGATACATGCGGTCCCTTCAGAAAAAGGACACCTCGAGGAGAAGAATACTTGATATTATTCATTGACGATTTCTCCAGGTTTGTCTGGTTAGGACTCATGAAGCACAAAGATGAAGCATTCGAAAAATTCAAATCTTTCAAAGCCTTGGTTGAAAATGAATCAGGTCACAAAGTTAAGTGCCTCAGATCCGACAGAGGTGGGGAATTTACTTCAAATGAATTTTTCGATTTCTGTGAAGAACATGGGATAAGAAGAGAATTTTCTACAGCAAGAACTCCCCAGCAAAATGGAGTTGTGGAAAGAATGAACAAAACAATCCAACAAATGGCTCATGCTATGCTTGATGAATCAGGAACTCCCGCAACTTTCTGGGGTGAAGCTGCACATGCTGCGATTATTATTCTCAACAAAACAAATGTCCGGGTGAACAGCACTCAAACTCCTCATGAGCTCTGGAGTGGTAAAACACCTTTGGTAAAGAACTTCAAAATCTTTGGGAGCAAATGCTATATCAAGAATACTGATGAGCAGCTTGGCAAACTTGAACCTAGAGCAGGTGAAGGCATTCTTCTTGGTTACTCTCCATATAGAAAAGCATACAAATGCTACAATAAAAGACTTGGCAGAATTGTTGACAGCATTGATGTAGTGGTTGATGAGAAGGGATACACTCCTAAGCAAGTACATCGTGAAGACATTGAAGAAGATGAAGGCTACCCTCAAAGACAGAATTATGAAGAAGAAGAACCTCAAGAAGAACCAGAGGAGCAAACAAGAATAGAATAAAAGACTCCATCCAGATATGTTTAGAAGAACCATCCAGAATCTCAAATTATGGGACAGAAAGAAGCAGGTGTACAAACTAGAAGAACAGTTGCAGAAGCCTCAAGCTATTTGGCATTACTCTCCTCGATTGAACCACAAAATGTGAAAGAAGCATGCAAAGATGAATGTTGGGTAAAAACAATGGATGAAGAACTTGAGCAGATCGAAAAGAACAACACTTGGGAGCTGGTTCCTAGACCAAAAGATAAGAATGTTATTGGGACAAAATGGGTCTTCAAAAACAAATTGAATGAAAATGGAGAAGTAATTAGAAACAAAGCCAGACTTGTTTGTAAAGGATATGCGCAGCAAGAAGGGATAGACTTTGAAGAAACATTTGCTCCTGTTGCAAGACTTGAGGCCATTCGAATGTTTCTTGCTCTCTCAATCTTTCAAAACTTCAAAGTATTTCAAATGGACGTGAAATCAGCCTTTCTAAATGGAGACTTGGAAGAAGAAGTATACATTGAACAGCCAGATGGGTTCATTCTTGGAAATGATCCAAACCTTGTATGCAGATTGAAAAAGGCTCTCTATGGTCTCAAACAAGCTCCAAGGGCTTGGTACTACCGCTTGGACAAATATCTTCATCAACAAGGCTTTTCAAAAGGATCAGCAGATAGCAATCTTTATATAAAAGTTGAAAATGACAAATTGCTAATTCTTGTTGTGTATGTAGATGACATTATTTTTGGCAGCAATGAAGAAGCTATGAGTCAAAACTTTGCCTTGGTCATGCAAAAAGAATTTGAAATGTCCTTGCTAGGAGAACTAACATATTTCCGTGGTTTGCAAATTCAACAAAAGGAAGGAGGAATATTTTTATCTCAAACCAAGTATCTCAAACAGATTTTAAAGAAATATGGCATGGAAGATGCAAAACCAGTATGTACACCCATGGTCACAGGATGTAGCCTCAGTGCAAATGATGAATCTGCAACAGTACATCAACCAACCTACAGATCTATGATTGGAAGTTTACTTTATTTGACAGGTACCCGACCGGACATCATGCATGCAGTTGGAATAGTTGGAAGATTTCAGGCAAATCCGAAGTAGACTCATCTTCAGGCAGTCAAGAGAATCTTCAAATATCTTCAAGGGACTCAAAATTATGGCTTATGGTATCCTAGAGATACATATCTTACTCTTCATGCTTATACAGATGCAGATTGGTCCGGAAGCATGGATGACAGGAAAAGCAGAAGTGGTGGTGCGTTCTTTATGGGTTCCAGACAGGTATCTTAGTTCAGCAAGAAACGGAGTTCAATTGCCTTGTCTACAGCTGAAGCGGAATATGTTGCTATTGCACCCAACTCCTTTGGATGATGCAGACTTTGCAGGATTTTCAAATCATTTGTACACCACCAATCCCCATCTTATGTGACAACACAAGTGCAATCAGCATCTCAAAGAATCCTG
Source organism: Pinus tabuliformis (assembly GCA_031772625.1). Lineage (NCBI taxonomy): Eukaryota > Viridiplantae > Streptophyta > Pinopsida > Pinales > Pinaceae > Pinus > Pinus tabuliformis. The sequence continues at coordinate 817,232,933 of CM062806.1, read as the reverse complement.
TTATGCATTCAAAAACCAAGCAAATACCAATCAACTACCATTTTCTTCAGGAACAAGTACTTGAACAGAAGGTCAAGTTGGAGTATGTTCCTTCTAAGGAACAAGTTGTGGATATTCTCACCAAACCATTGCCCAAGGACACTTTTGAATACCTCAGGCAAAAGCTGGGGGTTGTTGATGCATCATCTCATTGTTGAACCTTTTCTGATTGATGATACAGGTTCAGGGGGAGAACATAATGCATTGTTGGCATTATGGAGGATGGTCAGTGTTAGCGCTTGAGATTTCACCCTAGGCTGAGGAAGGTAAACCTTCAAGGCAACATCAAACCATTTCACCTCGTAGCTAGCCCTATGGGGTATGAGAAGGCTCTCTCCGGTCTATCTCGACAAATTTTCAATGGGGCAAGATGACCAAATTAGGAACACTGATATTAGGCTAGTAAACTGATAAGGAGGGTTGATTTAAATTTTTTGGGGTTTTTGGTGGCAATTGGAGGATCTGCAATTTTAGGGTGCGGGGATTTGACACAGTTTCTGCAGGTGGGTCTTTGGGGCAAGGTAGGAGTTTGTGCTGATGCCTTTAGCTGAGATGGATGATCAAGGAAGAAAAAAGAGAAGCTAAAGAGGGCAAACAATGACTTTGAATCCTCTCTAGACGGTGGAAAACATAAGCATTAAACAAATTTGAAAGCTGAGGATGGCAAGCATGAATTCAAACTTTATCACTTCATTTGTTTAATAAGTTGCAGTAAAGAAAGAGATGGAACACATAAACACACTTACAATTACAATAAGAGAACACACCATCAACACAAGATTCCACAAGAATCCCAATGATGTCTACAAAACCCTGGTCTTCCTTTTCCTCAAATTGCAGAGATACAAGTAAAATATACAATAGGAGCTTCTCCCTCAAGAGTCCAACCTTCCAACCTCTCAAAATGATTGAGAAAATACATAATATAGGCAAGCCAACCTCTTCCCTTGCCTCTAGGGGTCGAGCTCAGCTTCCTAGGAGCTGTTTCAACTAATTCTAAACTGAGCACTAGATAATAGGTAGTCAAAACAACTTGCCTCTAAAACTTAGGAAACCTATCCATGCATTAAATATTTACCATTTACATCAAATAATCTTCTAGAAGTGATGAAGGAGAGTAAAAGTATCTAAGTGCCATGAAAATTACACAAAAATCCATCATTTACATGCCTCAAAAGTCAACCAAGATGAAAACAGTGTTTTGCTGGCCGAACTGGTCAAAACAGTGAAATTTCCGTGAGTGGTCGCGCCCCTCACTTTGACTGGTAGCGCGCATTGACAGCTCTGTTTGAGGGCCTTCCCGGTGTCCAAATCCAGTGCAAGATAGCTCATTGGAAAGGTCTATGAGTCTACTTTCCAACCCCACTAGAATTTCTGAATTTGGAGTTTATTTGACCCCTCAAAAGTCATTCTTCCCAAGGCATATTTCTGCAACTCAAAAAAGGGGCAGAAAGTCAAAATTTGCATGTATTTTGAGCTTTTGGAAGCCCAAATCTTCATAAAATCTGAAACCCATCCATAGGAAAGTGTATTTTTGCATGAAAATTCCAAAAATGTAGAGTTTTCCCCGTTCTGAGTTTTCCCCATGACTGGTCGCGCGCGGGGTGAGACCACTCAAATGGCCAAAACCTGTAAAATTCTCAAAAATGCCAAAAATGTCTCAAAACTCTCAAAATTTATTGGGTTTGATTCTAGGAGGAGGATAAGGAGTATCATGGTGAGTGAGAGAGGCCTCAGCCACGATACGGAGCGGGTTGGTCTTCTTCTTCCTCCTGCGGGCCTCGGACAACTTCCTTTGGAGTACCTTCATCTTTGCTTTTCAAACATGCATTCTCGCCCAATAATGATTTTTCATGTTCCGTAGCAGCCTCTTGTCTTGGTTGGCTTTCTCCAACGGTCTCTCCAAGTGTGCATTCACACGGATAAGCATGTATTCCCTCTCCTTGGGCAGAAAGTCACCGGGCCTCCTACGGTTGATGACTCGGTCACTTCGAATCCTCCACAGCTCATCCAACTCTTTCTCATCCTCAAGTTGCTTGTTACGCTGCTCAAGATAGTTTATTGTCCATTGGGCCATGTCGAGCTTCTGCTGTAACAAGCGGTTTTCCGCCTCTCTCTGTCGGATGATCTCATGCAAATCTGAAGTGGGGGAGCGAGCATCAAGGTCAATGAAATCATGATGTGTATTGCCAACTCTCTCGTCCTCAACCATGGGCTGCTTGCCTCCCATACTGCCTCTGCTGATGAAGAATGCGAGGCCCCTTCCACCTGATGTGGAGATAACACTCGCTGACCTGTAGATGATGATGGCGAGACCCCTTCCACCTGCTGTGGAGAAAGTACTCGTCGAGCTGCTGCAAACAAGGTCCTGTGACCTCTCTGGTAGGTGACCTGAGGTGAGGAAGCAACCTGCCTCGGAACAATGATCTCGGGCTGGTGAGATGGACCTCCCTCCTCATAAATGACCTCTGGCTCTGGGTGTGGCTGTGGTGGCACTGTAAAGAACTCATGAGAAATGAATTCTGCCCATGGAATGCCCTGCTGACTCAATTGATGGGAAAAAATGAGCTGGATGAGACCATGATGGCACAAACTCCTATGCTGCTGAGCTGGGGACTGCCTCTGAAACACGGACACCATCCTCTGAATGTCCTAGAAGAAGAAAACCAGGATGTTCATCATCCTCACTCGGGTAAAGTGCATCAACAGGCAAATGTGACAAGAGAAGACCTGTGAAAATCTTCCCTCGCATGTGAAGTAATGCATGATAAGCCGCATGATCGGAGCATACTCCCCCCGGAGGAATCTGAAGGGAAAGACCCCTGAAAAGTGACTCATGAATGCTGGCCTGACATATGGCTCAAAATAAACATAATCCAGAATTTTGCGCTTGGGCCACACCTCACCCACATTTGGTATCCCGGTAGCCTCTGAAATCACCTCCGGAGATAGTACAAAATTCACCCCTGCAAGAGTGACCTGCTCATCATGAAGGTGCAAAAAAAATAAGCGGGCCAACTCCCTGTGGTGCTGAATCTGGGCAAGCCTCTCACAGAACTGAAAACATGACATATAACGGAAACAATTCACTACCATAGGACAGGCCTGCAATTCTGCCAAAGAGGTGGGTTCCTCTCTCCTATGATGACCACCTTTGCCACCCTTACGAGGCCTCTGCTGTACCTCGATCTCTGTGGAAGAAGACCGGTCATCACCTTGCTCATAGGTTTCAGTGGTTGACATGGTGCTTTTGAGAAAAATGAAGCAAATAGATAGAGTAAATTGCTGCCCTTGCCTGCAAAAATGCTGAGAAGTATGCTCGATCAGTTGAGCAAGCAAGAGGGCGATTTAGTCGATTTGGAGTGGTTTTGTAGAAGACAGCTTGAGTGGTCGCGCCCCTACTCTGAGTGGTCGTGCCCTGCCTAAGTGGTCGCGCCCTTTAGAAAAATACACTGCAGAGGGGTCGTTGAGTGGTCGCGCCCCACCCAACTGGTCGCGCACTGAGCCTGAGTGGTCGCGCACCTGAAAATGACCCAAATTCTCTGCAATTCGCCTCCTTTCGCCTTCTTCGCCCTCTCACTCTTCTTTGCAAGCTCTTAGATGCACAATGAGGGTGTTTTAGAGGGAATTTGACTCTTTATAAGCCCAATTTGAAAGAATTTACTTACCAAACCCACTTTCTAATGTTTTGTTTTGACATTCTCTTTAACACTATTTTGAGTTTGCTTTGTCCTGAATTTGACTTTTTGAGTGCTTTAACTTCGTTCTTTTTGCAGGTAGACCATCTGATGGACTCTCGCAAGAAGACCAGGGCTATTGCCGACATTTTGAAGAATTTTTTAAATTTCCTTATTTTTTGCAAAATTGACATGACCTTGGCTTTAAAAACAGGGTTTTTAAATCCAAGGTATAAATGAGTTGTACCTGATGAAAATATCCATGAAACATATTTACATACCTCCTTCCGGCTTGCTGGGGACCCATGGACCTCTGACTCATGATCTTGCAATGACATTTGATTGAAACCCTAGACCTAAGACTTTGGACTTCAAGACAAAACAAAACAAGCGTGACACAAGTTCATTAGCTGATATGACCTGATCCAGCAAAGCCAAGAAGGGAACAAGGACCAGCTCCTCCATCAGTTTTATGGCATGCTTAATGGAATGCAAAACTGACATCGATGAGACACCTACTTATGCATATGCAAAGAGTTTTTTGATCACTGATGGAGGGCATCATGACCGACACTAACAGTCAGAAGGAGATCTTGGAAATAGCTACAATATGTCTCTATCTCTTTCATGATGGATTCTGGTTCCTTGTTGCACAACTGGTTCTTTTTCAGGGGGAGCATGATCTTAGGGGGAGCATACCCCTTTGCCCTTGATGTCAAAGGGGGAGAATGAAGCTGAAAGTTTGTAAGGTTGCCATCAAGTCCAAAGGGGGAGATTGTTGGCATTATGTTTCTGGTATGATGTTGTACTTGATGGCAACTCCCATGACAAGGCTCTCAATTTATTGAAAAATTAAGAAGGACGCAAGAAATCAGTTCAGAAGGTGCGTACCCGCAGGTGTACCATGTAGAAGCCGCGTCCAGAGATGCAGCCCAGCCGTTTAGAAGGTGCGTCCACCCAGTGCACACTTTTCAAGGCAGTGAAAAGCACACGTGGGGGTTTCTTGTGATTTACTCTTGGTATCTAGCCGACGGTATTGTGTTATTAAGGTGTCGACTCGTGGTATTGTTCCATGATTTAAGGAGGAGCTTGCCTATATAAAGCAAAGGAGATCATTTGGCTTAAGCATGTCTTTGGTTGAATATCTTATTGGGTGAGATCTGGTCTAGATCTAAAGAAGGCGAATCTACTGAAGGACTGAGATCTCTTTGGTGCATGATCAGATCTGTAGATCTGAATGTTTGGGTTACACTTAAAGTCTTGAAATCATTCATACCTGAAGGTACGCAGGTACAGTGAAAGGCAAGTGCGTCGGGACGCAGTGCAATAGGAAGAGACCTGCGTGGGGACGCAGGGCAGAGTAAGATTCAGGTGCGTCCGGGACGTAGTACAGTAACAGGCGCACTGCGTGGGGACGCAGAGCAGAATAAGGCTCAGGTGCATCCCTGCAGCAAAAAGACGCGGTGCGATAGTATCTCTGGGTGCGTCCCTTCAGCAACAGGATGCGGCGCGATAGTGTCTTTGGGTGCGTCCCTGCAACAAAAGGACGCAGAACAGTTGAAGGAATAGTACGTGGGCACGCAGCGCAGTGGAAGGATCTCTGCGGGTGGACGCAGGAGAGAAGAAGGTGAACTGCGTCGCGACGCAGGCCACAGAAGGGAAAACTGCGTCTCTATCTTAAGATGTTCTGTTGATTGAATTTCTCTGTTGATAAGGTGTTCTGGGTTAGTTCTGTGATTACTGATCTGATAACTGTAGTAACTATTATATACTTGATGATCATTTGATGCTTTATGAAAACAAGTAGGGGGTTGTAGCTCCCTTCCAGGAGAAGACTGGAAAACGAGAGATAGTTGTAGCTCTCTGCAGGTTGCAGCCTGCATACTGGTAAAGGACTGCACCAGTACAAAATCATTGTAAAAGGAGTTTCTAATTTGAAAGAAGATAGAGACATATTGCAGTAGGTGGTTTTCACCCACATTGGGTTTCCACCTTACATCTTGTGTTCTTTGGTGTGACTATCTGTTTTCTTGTTCATGCTCATTATTTTTATGGTACTGACATGCAAAAATAATTCAAAGATCAAATAAGGAAGATTTATTAAAAGAATTAGATAATACTGATTCACCCCCCCCCTCTCAGTATTATTTTCAACATTCAGTGCATGGGAAGGCCTCCAAAATTAGCTACAAAGAGGAACTACGCACAGGGATAGAGGCGCGGAGCACAGGATGGAAAATTGACTTTTTTGCCCAAAAAACTTTGTTTTTCACCTAGTTTTTTATCAGTTTGATTTTTCTCTCCCTCATAGTCAAACTCATGATGTATTTTGATGTAACTTGATGGATTTTGATGTAAATATGATAAAATTTCACTCATGGAGGTAGATACATCATCAAAAGGTAGTTTGAAACTGAATGGATTAGTTTCCTAGGTTTTAGAGGCAAGCTGTTCCACTGCCTACTTTTTAGTTCTTAGTTTAGATATTATTTTTTCAGTCATTGGTAAAGGTTGGACTCTTGTGAATTCTTTGAGCATTATTGTACATTCATCTCTACAGTTTGGCAAAGGAATAGACCAAGGTTTGCAGCACTTTGTGGGTTTCTTGTGGAAACTTGATTTGATATTATTTTTCCTTCTATAATTGCAAGTTTACATGTGTTTATGTATGCCATAATCTCTCTTTTTTCATCTTAACTAAATGAAACAAGGATAAAGGTAGAATTCATTGATGTTGCAATGCACTACCCAGGGTTTGTTTAGTTATTTATGTTTTCAGTTGTTTGAAGAGGATCCCTGAGAGTTTCATGCCTTATCCAACTCCTCACTAGTCTTAAGGCTCTCCATCTCACTCAATTTGAAGTACTAAAACATTTTCCTACCTCGCCCCATAGAGATCTCTGCAAGACTGTGTCCATTTCCCGGACCCAAATCTGCCTTTCACATTTGAGCCAGCAAACCAAAATTAAATTCAATCAAACTCTTATGAGCACATTCCTAACCTAAAATCAGTCTTTACATTAGTCATGTCAAGCTCTATTGACCATATTCTTCTGATATTGACAAGGATAGAGCCCTCTCCCGACCTGGTAGGGCTAGCTACCAGGTTAAGCATGGTTTGATCTTACCCAAGATTCTGCCTTTCTCGGCCTGAGGTAGATTTAGGCCCTAACATTGTGCACATAGATATTAAAGAGTCATATGGTTGTCTACCCTTATTTTGGAAATGTAATGTTGGCTATAGAAGATCTACGGGATTGTATAAATAGAGCTAAGCTCTAAGTGGTTAGGGCATTGATGAGATAATTGAATTATGGAATAAGATATGATGTATGACAGATAGTTCTTAGTAGAAGTCTAAGTTTTGGGTCATAGTGTAGCTAGAGGCTCTGTAGCTGAGTGCACAGAGGCCTAGAAGTTTGTAGCTTAGTGCGCGGACCCCTACAACTAAGTGCGCAAAGTCCTAGAAGTCCACACCTGAGTGCATACGGCAGCTCGAGTTTGTAATTGTTCGGAATTATCAATAAAGATAAGTATTCTACAATTTTTGCGTCCTTATTTCCTATTTATGCATCTGTTATATTGGGTATAAATGTCACTTATAATGCTTATATGATGCGCGAATGTATGTAAATTTGTTGGATAAGTTACCACAAGTAGGAACATATGTTTATGTGAAGCTAACTAAGATCTGATAATAACAAAATCTTTCGGAAACAATCACATAGGAGAAATTTTGTCGACATGTTTTGAACCATCCTGTCACGCCCCCAGGCCAGCAGTAGTCTTTCAACCGCGCTTGGTGGGGTGCGGCACCACGGAACACTTTCTTTTCACCAATACTTATGTTCATGGACTACGCCTAGCCACTTATCCTACTTACTTTGTGTTTCTCAACCAAGTAATTATTAATGTTCCTTTATACCAATGAACACCCATAAACATTCATTATCATCAGCGATTATACAAGAGAACACAATTGCACAGTATAAAGGGAGGGGAAACTCCCTGAACAATGAGTCTGCCCGAATAATATATTATACAACTTTACAAAGTTACAATGCTTTACAAGTATACTTGGAAACCCCAAGTTTCATACTTAGCCAAATTTACAACATCATCACACCACCGTGTGACAACCAGGATTTCCTTGCCCAAGCTAGGCAGGCGTGACCCCACACGAGCTGGCTTCTGCACTTCACAACTAAACCTTGTTCTTGTGCACGATGGGCAGGTGACTCCACCAAGTCACCAAGACACCCCCTTCACACAACCGGTTTCACCAATGTTCCACCACTCTCCAACTTCGCACTGACAGGTGACTCCACTAAGTCTCCACTGTTTACCAACCGGCGGGTACTCCTACCCACACCCTCACCCAAAACCAAGATGTCATGCTACCTTCGTGCAGCCTTTCCCAAGAGCGAGCGCATCACAAAAATTGCGCCTTCCCTTCTATTGTTGCGGCTACACAAGATCTGCGCACTCCTCTTCTACATTAGATGATGAGTGAAGTTGTTTGATGCCAAATGAGCCTCCATGAAATGTTTATGATGGCAAGTCTTGGCTGCCCAGCCGACTTGCCAACGCCCTATACTTTCATCGCAAACGCCTTCCAAATACCATCGGACTTCGTTCTAACGTGCTCCAAGTATAGGTCGGCCCATGGGTAATCCATCCATGCTCCACACCTTATAAAACCAAGTCATTCCCCTCCTCTTGTGTGCATTATCACATGACTCCATCGCACTTTAAGTCTGAGCTTCATGCTTTGCATATTTTCCATCGTTCAAGTCGCTCAGTCACCAAATTGACTTCACACCTTGTGCCGGTGGGCATACCAAGGACCGCAAGTCCTTACATCCTCCTCCACCTAAAATCATTTTCGTCCTCGACAACATACCATCCTGGTAGCCATACACCAAGATCATCAACATCTGTCTCATCCTCGGTCCATGATGTCAACTCTTCCACATACTGCAAACATCCCTGCAACATATGTAGAACTCTCATCTCCATCATGTGTTGTCCCATCCTGTGAACTGTCCTCCTTGTCTTCCTGATGCAAACATCTCTCCGTGCACTTCTAGACCCCATGTTTGAACTAGTTGGGTAGCTAATCCAACTGTCATGCTCAAGCCATGAGAGTGAACATCCTTATGCCTTTACCAGTCTATCTCGGATTTTGCCACATCCTGGACCCACCAAGAATCTCACCCATGGGCAGGTCCATTGAAACTCCATCCCATCTGCAACATGTCATGATGCTTGATGCCAAGCCATCCCTGCACCATCTACCATACCCCCTCAACCTGTTTTAAGGACTCGCTGCCATGAGCAGCTAACAACGAGCCCCATCTTCTTTGTCATCTAAGAAGATGTGGAGGGAGTAGAGCCTAAAGGCTCACCCTCACTAATCATCTCAATCCATCTGTTAGGATTTTCTATCTCCATTCTCTGTAGATAAGTGACTCGATCCTCCTCTTAGACATGCGGCCTCACATATGCCTCATCATCATCATCATCATCCTCAACCACTTCTAGCCTTCTTGACAAATCCAAGATACTATCAGAAAGTGTCCTGATGACCAATGATTGCTCGGTAAGCTTTGCCTAAACTGTAAACAACTGCTTACTCATGTCTTCCATTCACTTCTCATCCTCTATTTGCATCAATGCCAACTTACAATCAGGCTTTGTCACTCCAATGGTTGGAACACCAATGGGTACATCTTCCCTTCCATCGTAAATGTACAGCGTCTTCAAATGTGGAACAATCATAGCATAAAATTGTTTCAAGAATTCTATTCCCAGCACAGCTTCATAGTCATCAATCTGCACTATAGTGAAGTCGACCTTCCCTGTTCACTCACCTAGTGTTGTGTCCACTTTTTTAGCTACACCAAGAACACAATCAGGAGGAGAATTGACTATCTTATTTGTACCTTCACTGGTACAAATTTCAGCCCAATCCTTCTCGCAGTATCTTCACTCATGAAGTTGTGAGTAGCCCCACTATCCACCATAGTGAGTATATCAGCACCCTCAATCTTCATCTGAACGTACTCCAACTTGTTCCTCTCAGGATCCCTTCGAGAGATCACCTTTGTAGCAGCAGTAACACCAAGTATCTGCATCATCCCTACATAAGCTTCTTCATTCTTTGCATTAGATTGTGCAATCGCAACCACTTTTGGTCTAGAAGGACAATTCTTCATCGTATGTGGTTCAGCACATATCCAACACTTCAAGGCTTTCTTCGTCTTCGACTTATCATCTAATTTCAAAGCATCATCCTTCTTCTTCTCTTTCAGCTTATTGGACTTCTTCTTTCTATCATCAAAAGTCTCATCATAATGCTCCACCAACCTGTCCACAACAGAAAAAGCTTCCTCAAGTGTCTTAATCTTCTGCCTCTTCACTTCATTGCATGCCCAAGGCTTCAATCCAATAATGAAGTTGAACACCTTGTCCCTCTTCACCATGTCAGGAAGTTCCAGAACCGCACTTGCAAACTCCCACTAATATGTCTGAAGGTTCCATGTCTGCTTTATAAACTTTATGTTCATCCTTGCTTCCCATGTTTCATCTTGAGGACTGAAATGGGTCTGCAAAGCTTTCTTCATCTCATCCCACAAAGTAATTTCACCAGAACTACCATTGGCAATCTAATACATCCTCCTTCGCCACCACATATTAGCATCCTTTGTCAAGAACTGAGCATCTACCTTCACTTTCGTCTCATCATCAGATAGACCCAATCATTCCAAGTATTGCTCCATGTCCCATAGAAAGTTGCCAAGAGTCTTTGCATTCCTTGTACCATCATAAGATTCTGGTTCCTTGACTTTCACATGAGGCACTCCTCCACCTAAGTTATTCCTCACGACCCTCTTTAACACCGTGATCTCATCTCTGGCTTCATCAAGAGATTTCTGCAAGTTCATGATATCTGCAAGACCCTAATCTCTTGCCTCTTCAATCTCCTTGACCTTCACTTCAAGTTGTGTACACATAAGATCAATGTACTCGTGTTGAGTCCAGAGTTCATCGAGCTCTTCCCTCATCTTCAAATTGGCCTCTTGATCCTTCTCGACCAAGTCCATTTTCTTAGTCCAGTAAGCCTCTAAGTCTTCCATCCTTCCCAACACTTTTTCAATGAATTCCATAGTAGCATCCTTCACACCATGACTAAACCAACCTAAGATTCACCTGCCATTGCTAACAGTTTCCTTCTTTGTGATCTAGTTTCGACCATTCAACAGCTTCGCCAAGATGCCTGCAACCGTGAACCAGCCCTTGTTCCACTTGTATGTGAAACAACTTCCTTCACCTACAAGTACCTGCTTCACTGTCACCAACTGTCAAGTGCATCCACACTTGCTTCACCTAGCATCCTGCAAGACTCCTCCAAGTCTTCAGACTAGCTCTGATACCAACTATCATGCCCCCAGGCCAGCGGTAGTCTTTCAACCACGCTTGGTGAGGTGTGGCACCAACGAACACTTTCTTTTCACCTATACTTATGTTCGAGTACTATGCCTAACCACTTATCCTACTTAGTTTGTGTTTCTCACCCAAGTAATTATTAATGTTCCTTTATACCAATGAACACCCATACACATTCATTATCATCATAAATTATACAAGAGAACACAATTGCACAGTATAAAGGGAGGGGCAACTCCCTGAACAATGAGTCTGCCCGAATAATATATTATACAACTTTATAAAGTTACAATGCTTTACAAGTATACTTGGAAACCCCAAGTTTCATACTTAGCCAAATTTACAACATCATCACACCACCGTGTGATAGTTAGGATTTCCCTGCCCAAGGCGGGCGGGCGCACCCTCACATGAGCTACCTTCTGCACTTCACAACTAAACCTTGTTCTCGTGCACGACAGGCGGGTGACTCCACCAAGCCACCAAGACACCCCCTTCGCACAATCGGCTTCACCAACGTTCCACCATGCACCCGGCTTCACAACGTTCCACCGTTCACCAACTTCGCACCAGCGGGTGACTCCACCAAGTCTCCATCGTTTACCAACCAGTGAGTACTCCTACCCGCGCCCTCACCCAAAACCAAGATGTCGTGCTACCTTCATGCAGCCTTGCCCAAGAGTGGGCGCATCACCAAACCTGTGCCTTCCCTTCTATTGTTGCAGCTACACAAGATCTGCGCACTCCTCTTCTACATTAGATGATGAGTGAAGTTGTTTGATGCCAAATGAGCCTCCACGCAATGTTTACTTATATGGTGCATTGAGCAAGTCTTGGCTGCCCAACCGACTTGCCAACGCCCTATACTTTAATCGCAAACGCCTTCCAAATACCCTCGGCCTTCGCTCTAATGCGCTCCAAGTATAGGTCAGCCTGTGGGTAATCCATCCATGCTCCACGCCTTATAAAACCAAGTCGCTCTCCTCCTCTTGTGCACATTATCACATGACTCCATCACACTTTAAGTCTGAGCTTCATACTTCACATATTTTCCATCGTTCAAGTCGCTCGCTCACCAAGTCGACTTCGCACCTTGTGCCAGTGGGCGTGCCAAGGACCACAGGTCCTTACACATCTAGTGTGGTTCATCTTCAGGACAAGATGATGAATCGAATCCAAGCAATGAAATAAATAGATGAAGAGAGCAACTAACTAGCCGTTAGAAAAAATAGCTAGTTTGGAAAAATATATTTATTTTTCGATTTTATTATTATTTTATTTCTATCTTTTATTTTATTTTATTTTTTAACTAAAAAGAATTTTAATTATTATTATTATTATTATTTAATATCTAATATCTATATTAAATAATATATATATTAAATTAAATAATATCTTTATTATAATAATAAAATTGAATAATATTTATATTATAATTTTATTTAATAAAATCCCTGTTATATTAAAAAAATTATTAATAAAATAATATATATATATATATATATATATATATATATATATATATATATATATATATATATATATATATTTATCTATTTAATATTATTATTATTATTTATTTTATTTTATATATCAATATATATATTAAATAATATATATATTAAATTAAATAATATCTTTATTATAATAATAAAATTGAATAATATCTATATTATAATTTTATTTAATAAAATCCCTATTATATTAAAAAATTTATTAATAAAATTAAATTTTATATTTATATATATATATATATATGTTTTTTATAATTATTATTTGTTTTTATACGATTTATTTATTTATTTATTTTATTATAGCATTTTAACTTAAATTGATTTATTCAAAAAAAATAAAAAAATAACAATAATTAAAAAAAATTAACTAAAAGTTTAAACAAAATAAAATAAAAAATAGAAATAAAATAATAAAAAATAAAAAACTAAATATATTTTTTCAAACTAGCTATCTTTTCTAATGGCTAGTTTTTTTTCCGAAGAAAGCGAGCGCGTAATTTTCATTAATTTAGAATTGCAGAAAATTACATGTTGTAGATGCCGAAACATATGCAGTAGTGTGGGTATACCACTTACAATAACCAATACTTCAGAGAAGTATGCAGAAAGGCCCTGAGACAGGGCAACCAGAAAGAGGGTATGTAAACCCCAATAGGAGTGAAACCCTACCCATATAGCTAATAAAAAGAAAATAAAAGCAGTAAATATCGATAGCTCCTTCGAAAGGCAATAGCTACCTAACGAAGCTATAAAAAAACAGCTAAATACAATGGCTCCAGAGGAGAGCACAGTAGATCGAAGCCACCAAGAAGAGGCACGAAATAGAAAGGAGAAGCCAATACCACACCCCCCATCCCCTCAACTCTCCAGCTGTGACTGGGGAAGATACCGCCCAAAAATCTAAAGAAACCATATATAAACCACCAGAACAGCCATTGAAGATCCAACACGAACTGGTGCAGAGATAGACTCCACACCTCTGATCCCTCAATGCACCCGATGACTGCCAAGGTAGCCAGTAAAGAACCCAAAAAAAGAAAACCACACCTCAGCAAGGGAACCCATCAGGGCTCAACCATAGCAGAGGCGTTTAGGGTCTGGGGGCAGAGGCGGCTAGAGCAGCCACCTCGCCCCCGTGAGGCCAAGAGAAACCCCCGCCTCCTCACCACAGCTCAGAAAAAACCGATACGGATCACCAAAACAGAGCCGGAGTCGAAGCCGATAACCGCCGAAAACCAGAAGAGGTCGAAAGCGCTCTGCAGCCTCCCCAAGCAGAGCACAAGGCGGCGGAGCACAGTCTGAGAAGTAGCTGTGCCGGCACTCCAAAATTGTGGACGGCAAACGAAGTTGGTATAACAAATCCTCGCAGTAGAAGCACACCGCAAGGGATGAGGGCCACCGGTTGAAAGGCAGAGACCCAGAAACCGCACCCCCGACAACCGGATGCAATGAGCAACAGACCCCAGCCAACGTGACAACCCTACCGCGCGACGGGATGGAGGACCAAGGTAGGTGTTGGGCGGTCTGAAAGCCCCACCCGAGGCAGGTCCTGCCGCCGCAGGCGCGAACAGCAGCTCAGAGCCGAGTAACCCTAGCAACGGCCGCGCAAGCTCCAAAAAATATATATCATGCAAAGTTAAGACAAGGTACAACAACTTATTGAGAAAGAAACATCGAATCATTTCTAATGGCTATTTAGTTGCTCTCTTCATCTATTTATTTCATTGTCTGGATCTGATTCATCATCTTGTCCTGAAGATGAACCACACTGGATGGTTTGAAACACATCGCCGAAATTTCTCCTATGTGGTTGTTTCCAAAAGAAATTTTTATTATTAATATGGATTACAGAAGTCTAAACTCAGAAAATAAGATCTGATAATAAAACACTTAGCCTAGGTAGGAAGATATCGCAGTTCGCTGCCCTCAAAGCGTGACAGGACTTCAGCGCCTGGTCAGGGCTGCGCGGAAGATGATTGTACCCTTTCCCGAAGGTACTGAAGGATGGAGAAGATTGTTAAGCAACTTGTGTGAAGGAAAGTATAGCTAGAATAAAATGACATCGCATCCATCTCAAGGGTGCAGAAACTTGGTTCCATCATCCCCCCATACTGCTTTGGGTGAGACTTCAGTCTGCACTCTGCAGGCTGATGCCAAAAGGGCCAGTAGTGTAGGGATTTGTTTGGCTAACTAACTTTGAAATTGGGTTAGGCCCCCACAAGCCAACACAAAGTAAAGAAGTAGAACTAGAATCTACCCCATAAGTTTTACACCTTGAACCTTTACTTGACCAAGCACCTCAAAAGCCACCTTATCTTGAGAGATTAAACTAAGAGAAGTCCATTATTTAGCCTAAATTTGATTTCTTAGGATAACGCAAAAATGTATGTGTGAAAATATCATTTTTCCAATCCATCAATGATGTACCCATCTATTCTAAAGTGGTTAGGGAACTTTATCTAAGGAAATCAGGAAGGAAGAGTAAAGACTCTCAAACTCTCCACATTGTGGGAAACTTGTCAAAATTAATGATCAGAGGATTCCTTACAGCTAAATATTCTAATCTTGGCAACCTAGTAGTTAATATCTATATTAAAAGCATTGTTATTACCAAAACATTGATTTATCTAGGCACTGTTGTTGATGTCATGAGATGAGAAACCATGGAAGCCTTAGGATGCTAAGGTCATAGATAAACCACCACCATGCTACAACTCATTGACAATTCTACCATAAAACCTGAAAGGACAATGGAATATGTAGCAATCTTAGTAGATTCATGGGAATACCCTGCAGACTTCATAGTGGATTGGGACTCAGAGATACTTAAATTATTAGTAAAGCTCTCAGTTTGAAAATCTAGTGGAAGTGGATAAAAACTCCAGAAGCTACATGTTGAAGGATGTGAAGAAATAAATATAGCCCCAATATACAGGAATCACAACTCTTCAAGATGATAAACAATAGAAATGGCTCACACATATGGAATATTGCATGGGCCCAAAGAAATCTAATTAGAGAGAACAACTTCTAGGAAATAAGAGGTGGTACCTTATTCCGAGCGAACTCATTGAAACAAATTATGGCCAAAACTGTCTTAACATAATCATCTTAATTCTATCAAATAAACTCTTCTATCACAAGAATTATCTACCATTACTCAATAATGGAAGTGCTCGTCTTCTTCTTCCTCCCCATGGCATAGTTGGAAATAGTGGGAAAACAACCTTCAATTAAACTCCAACCTAGACGTATCAACCCTATAACAAATCCTTTCTAATTGTAAATTCTCTACTCAAAATGGTGCTAAAATTTTGCACTAAGGGCATGGTCCTTACAGAAACTACAACCTTTTAGAATCCCGAAGCCTTCTTTCCCCTTCTAATTTTGATGAATATTGTAGAAAATGGAAAAAACCCCAATAGCTTAAACATTGGCCAAACTAACCCTCTTCATATGGCTCCTATCTTGGAAAAAAGCAATTAATTGGGAAAAACCACAATGAAGGATTCATAAGGCCCTTTGTATCTCCTATGCTTCTCCAACTAAAAATCTAGCAACCATCTCTTGAACAATTATTGTTACATTGCTTCCCTCTAGGAAAATCTCACCATATTTTTTGCCAATCTAACAAAAACTCCACTTATATTCTCGAAAATATTTGTTCCTAGCAAACCTCCCCCTTCTCTAACCCTATTGTCAATACAACCTGGAATATTCTCCCAATATTGCTAGGAATCAATCATTTCTCTCTCTTTGACTTATAAGGATTAGGAATGTAATTATATTGACTCTTGCATCTTTATTTACTTGATCTATCTCATCATATTTCCCATCAAGCCCCCATTGTACCTCCCCTAAATTCCTTTAACCCTTCCCACTAGCGTTCCTCCCTCCCACCAAGATTTCATCAAACTCAATCTCGATGGTGCCTCGAAGGGGAATCCTAAACTAGCCAGTTATGGAGGAGTCTTTCGTGATGCACAAGGTTAAATCCTACATATCTATGTTGGAACAATTATCCACACTAAAATAAATGTAGTTGGAATTTGATCTTTGTAACAAGGAATTCTCATCGACATCCACAAGAACCATTGTAGGATCAATATAGAAGGAGATTTAAAAACCATAATCAACATATCTTTGCAGAATCCAGTGTGGCTCTAACCCAGAAAAAGTTACCAATAGTTGGATATTGGAGGCTCAAGTTTTATATACAACAAAACTTCTAGCTCAAAATATGTTCTCTCTCCTCTCCCACATCCACTATGAAGTTAAAAAATTGGGATATCAACTAGTCAATTATGGTCGCAATCTAATGAATACATCATTAGATATGAATTGGGACAAATCCATTCTAGATCCACTCTAATTGTAATTCCAAATGCAAGCTAAAATAGATATCTCTCTTAGAGCAGATGTGCAAAGTGAAAGGATATGTGTAGCTAATGGATGTGTGGAGTGAAGGGATGTGCATACATAGAGGGAAGTGCAGAGCAAAGGGATGATCTGTATTTAAACATGAACACAATAAATTACAAATATAGCCATAAATAAAAAGATGCAGTAGAAATAACACTTCATTTTATTAATATAAAATATTGAAAATATGCTTACAAACAGAATGGAAATAAGACTAGATTGAGTGATGGTAGCTTATCTCTAAGAAGAGATCTGGCGGCTACATGCCTCTGAACTGTGTTACAATGAGGCTCAAGGTCCTATTTATTATTGAAAAACATGAGCCCCTAAACAACCAAAACCATAAATCTAGGAGATGTAACGTCAAGAGTCTGTTGGCCCCATTGGGGTTAGTTGGGCAGCCAATTTCTTGGGGTCATAACTTGGTCATATTATCTTTGTTTGGTGCATACAATACCTTGTTGGGAAGGTCTCTCTGATAACTACAATATTTTCCATATGCCCTTTCCTTTGACTATGATCCTGTAGCAGACCTCAAAAAAACACCGTTTAGGGGGTCAAAACTCCTCCGGAAGTCCAGGACCCGAAAAACTGCTAAAAATAGTGAATGTTGAAATACACAAGGAAACAAATGAAAATGGTTGGAGGTCTAAGTGGGATAGGTGGGTGGCCACCAATATCCACCTGGATCATTCCTCCCCCCTTATGAAGAAATGGTCCCCATTGCATGTAGATCATCCATGAGGTGAGGAAACTTTTGTTGAACCTGGTCCCTGGTGACCCACTTGCCTTGGTGCAGGAGTTGGCCAACTTTGACAGCCTGGTATAGTTGAATATTTTTATGGCGAGTGTTCTTGACCTGTGTGTCCATAATATGATTATTTTTGGCATGTTCCATGCAGTTTGGGTTTAACTCTATTGGTGTGAGTTGTTCTACAATGTCTGATGTGTCCAACAATGATGGGAAGTATGTTCGAAGGCGGTCCACATTGAACACTAGGCGCAGGCCAAGGAATGAGGGAATGTTGAGCTCAAAATAATTATCTCCCACAACCTTGGTAATGGTGTAAGGACCATATCAGAGTAGTCTGAGCTTCCGATGGGCTCCGGTAAGGTGTTCTTTCTACCAATGCAACTGGACTTTGTCGCCCACCTGAAATTTGTGTGGTACCCTATGTTGATCATGTAGCTTCTTGTACTTGGAATTTGACTTCTCCAAAATTTCATGAACCTGTTGGTGGATGTGTTGGATGCGTTAAGTAAATCTATTCACTTTATTCTCCTCGAATAGTACATGTGTGGATTATGTCTACATAGTCACATGAGGCATGGCAACATCAATTAGACACAATTGTTGAAATTGTAGACCCACTTGAAAGGGACTATAACCAATCGAGCTATGGAGAACTCTGTTATAAATGTGATGCACAAATGGAAGAATCTCATCCCAGGTTCGAGGATGCTTGGGGTTACACATGTGGAGTATGTGCACTATCATCCTATTGACGACCTTCGTCTGGCCATCAGTCCGAGAAAGGAAGGTAGTTGATTTGGTGAGCTTGGAGTCCAACAGTGTCTAAAGGCTTGACTAGAATGTGCTTAAGAACCTGCTATCCTGTTCTAATATAATGGTCTGTGGGATCCCAAAATGTACCCATACTCATTCAAATAATATTTTGGCAGTGTTCTCTACTATGATTCTCTTCTCACAGGCCACAAATATAGCCATCTTAGAAAAAAATTTCACAACCACAAATACACAGCCATTACCATGCTTGGTAGAATGAATGCTAGACATATAGTCCATGGATATGGATTCCCATGGCTAGCTGTGAGTAAGAAGAGGAGTGTGCGGGCCTCACTTCTTGATGGTTGGCTTGGAAATGATGAAGGTAGTGTAGGATCTAATATATTTCCAAACATCCATTCAGATTTTGGGCCAATAAAAGTAAGTTTGTAGTACAACCACAATTTTCTCGGCACCAAAGTGTCCCATGACTCGACTATAGTGTGCCTCCCAAATCAGCTTGGCATGCTCACTTGAAGGAACAAAAAGGTGGTCCAAGTAGCATAATAATCTATCCTAGAGGTGGAAATCAAGAACTTTCTTTCCAACTACTAGAATTTGATATGTCAAGGTGAACTCTAGATCATTTTTTGTATAGTTGCAACCATCCAATGGTCTCATGACCATAAGAGTTCAGAACAGTAGTCAGTTCTACAACTAGGGGTTGCCTGAGGTAGTCTGCAACATGATTGGATCTTCCCCTTTTGTATTTAATGCTCAAGTGAAATTTTTGTAGATTTATAGACCACTTATGATGGTGATCATTCTGCAACTTCCCCTATGTCTATATAAACTTAAGAAGTCAGTGATCGGTGTGGATGACCGTCTCCTTCCCCAAAATGTAGTACTTCCATTGTCAGCAAGCCTACATGATGGAATACATCTCTTTATCATAGGTGGGGTACTTATGAATTGTATCAAAAAGTGTCTCACTATGATAAGCCACTAGTTGTCTGTGCTAGGTGAGGACTGCACCAATATCATAGCCTGAGGTGTCTGTCTCAATTTCAAATGGTTGTTGCAGGTCTGGTAGTGTGAGTACAGGTGCAGAGAAGAGGCATTGCTTCAACTCAAAGAACACCTTTTGTTGGGACTCAGACCAGGAAAACTTTTCTTTTGAACTTAGTAATCTAACTCAAAGTTCAAGTGATATGTGAGAGTCCCAACATGAACCTCCGATAAAAATTTGCAAGCCCCAAAAAGTTGCGAAGCTCCATTAGAGGGATCAGAGCTAGCCAATCCAGAATGACTTGGATCTTGGTCGAGTCCACATGCACACCATGCTCATCTATGATGTAACCCAAGTATTTGACCTGGCTCATGCCAAATGTGCATTTATCCAAGTTGGAACACAATTTTTCCTGCCAAAGGGTTTAAAGGACCTACCGAATGTGTTGCAAGTGTTCTTCCCAACTCTTGCTAAAGATGAGGATGTCATCCAAATAAACCACCATGAACGATTTGGTGAAGGGCCACAAGATGTCATCCATTAGCCTCATAAAAATAGGAGGGGTGTCTGTCAACCCGAAGGGCATAGCCAACCATTCAAAAAGGCCTTCCTTGGATTTAAAGGTGGTTGTCCATACATCTATGGGCTCTATTCAAACCTAGTGATAACCATACTTTAGATTGATCTTGCTGAAATACTTGGCCCCCTTGAGTTGGTTTAGTAGGTCATCAATCCATGGGATTGGATACCTATTCTTGATAGTGATTTTATTTAGTGCCCGATAATCAATGCAGAGCCTCCAGGTCCCATCCTTCTTCTGTACAAGTACAATTAGGTTCAAACAATGTGAGGAACTTGGTCGGATGTGCCCTTTCTACAGCAACTCCTAAATTTTCCATCGGATCTCTTCATTTTCTATAATGGAGTAGCAATATATTAGCCCATTGGGTAGAGGTGCTCCGAGAGTCAAATCGATTGAATTCTTGACCTAACAATGCAAGGGTACCCCTGTGGTTGAAAAGAAGAAGTCCCTATATTCTTCCACGTCTGTATCCACTTACTTCTGTTGCTTGGAGGAACCCTTCCCGGGGGCCATGGATGTGGCTACGACCTTCCCCTTTCTTTCAGAGTGAATAAAAAAGAAAAAAAAAATCTAAGTCTAGGAGATGACCTTATTGCATTGCTTAGCAGAGATCAAAGAGATGGCAGTCGATGGGGCTACCTCCAGTATCTTGTATAAATTAGTACCAAAAGAAATAATAACATAGCAAGGTCTAGACTCATATACAACATGTTGTAGGGAAGGTGACACTACTATCTGATGCAGAGATCTCATCCTTGGTGAATCCACCTGATGGTGTACGAATGCAAATGTTTTGTTGTAGGTAGGCCCAATCACTTCATGAGCTCTGCTGAATGAGGTTCTTTTGGCTCCCGTTGTTGACAATGAACTGCAGCAGAAAACCTTTCACCCACATCTGTGAGTGGAATAGTTTCTCCCCCTCTTCTGGATCTTGGTGTGGAAACAATGGTATTGGGCTTTGTGTCAATGATCTGCTTCCATTTTTCATTCCCCTTGTCAGGTTATAACTTAGGGTCGAAACATGCGTTGGACTTAGAAGCCTTAGGTTCAACCACCAGTGACTGCTTGGCTCGACACTCACTTGTGTTGTGAGTGGTGCTCCTATGGAACTCACATCACTTTACCATGTCCTTCTTTGTCTTTGTGGTGTTGTTCTTTTCTTGTGGCTTTGGTGGGTTATCATGTGTTGCCACACCTTGGATTTTCCATTTTCTCTACGATTTGGTAGCACCTTTCCCTTACTTCAGATTTGCAAATCCAAAGTCTCACTTTTTATGTTTAAGCTTCTACACAATCTTGATAGCGTATCAGTACTTTGTGCTGAGCGATGATATATCTAGGAACTCCATCTCATCCTAGATGTACCTATGTAGGAATCCATGTACTTGAGTACAAAATGTTTCTCAGAATCCTTGATACCCAACTTCATGTGAAGGGTATGAAAAATATTGGTAAACTCTAGCATGTCTTGGTCCCTTCCCTGTCACAGTATGGAACACTTTATGTACTTATCCTCATAGCTCCCGATAGGGTAGTACTGCTCCTTGAAGGCATCCTAGAACAAATCCGATGTGGGCATGGCTGAAAATAGTGAGGCCATACTTTCATCCTTCTTCTCATAGTAGGTTTCCCATCAGTCCTTGATGTAGGGGGTGGATTTGAGAAGAAAAAAAGTAATATTTTCCTGGCTGGAAAAGTCATGAATAAAAAAATATCCTTCTAGTAGATTTAACCATTTACCTACAACGTCTGCATCTATCTGACCCTCAAATATGGGAATGTCAAATTTAACTTGTACCTTAAAGGGTGTGGTGCTTCTAAAGTAGCTTCTAGAAGTAGATGCATCACCCTTGGGTAGCTGCAGAAGGATCTGGGCAAATTTTTCCATCGTTGGGTTCCTCTGTCACTCGAGGGCTTCTTCGAGTAAGATTTTGAAAGGATCTCTTGCCCCCTCATCTTTCTTTTCATATGCCATGGGAGGACGGCGGTATTTGCAAGGCTTGTCTTGCAAAGGTTTAACCAGTTCAAGCCCTAACTCCTTATATCACGACCTTGTTGGGGACATGCAAAGAAAAATAGAGAAAGAGAAGACCGCTCTGATACTACTGATCTGAATTTAAATAGGAATGCAATAAATTACAGATATAACCATAAATACAAGTATGAAGGAGAAATAACACTTCATTTCATTAATATCAAATATTGAAATCATTTCATTAATATCAAATATTGAAATATGCTTACAAATAGAATGGAAATAAGACTAGTTCGAGTGATGGTATCTTATCTCTTAGAAGAGATGTGGCAGTTACATGCCTTTGAATTGTGTTACAATGAAGCTCAAGGGCCTCTTTATTATTTGAAAACATGAGAAATCCATAAACAACCAAACCCCAGGAGATGTAATGACAAGAGTTTGTGGGCCTCGTTGGGGTTAGTTGGGAAACCAACTTCATGGGGTCATAACTCAATCATATTATCTCCATTTGGTGTGTACAATACCTTGTTGGGAAGGTCTCTTTGAGTATTACAAGATTTTCCATAAGCCCTTGCCTTTGGCTATGGGCCTACAACGGACCTCGAAAAATTGTCGTTTAGGGGGTCAAAATTGCTCCAGAATTTCAAGACCCGAGAAACTGTTAAAAATAGTAAATGCTGAAATAAACAAGGAAATTGTTAGGCCCCTATACTACTAGTGTAACCCATTATTTTTATTAGTACAACCCACTTATTATATTGATGTACCCATGTAGTGCCCATATTATTACTATTGTGCCCCATAGAAGCCCACTATTGTTATTATTATGCCCTTACATTATTATTGTTATGTCAGCTCTGATTATGTTATGACCCCTTAGACTCGTATATATAGAAAGGAGGTATTTTCATTTGTATAATCCAAGAATTGTTCATTTATGTAATGTAACGGAGGTTTCCCCCTCGAAGAGGCTGAATTCTAAGGCGTTGATCTATCTTTTCTATATTTTTGTGAGCTGGTTTCATAACATTTGGTATCAGAGCTTTGGATTCTAGGGTTTTTCTGCTCCAAATAGGTCATCGTGGAATTTTCGCTATAACTATTTTTTTGTGATGCTTCAGAAGCTAAGAATAAAACCCATTTGATAAGAAATCGCTTGGAACCTTGGGTCCAAATTTCAAAGCTTTTCGCGCATATTTGTGGAGATATGATCTGTGGAAGTTAGTCTTTTTGCAGACTCCTGAATTACATTCCAAACAGGTGACCTAGGGAAAATCGTCATAATTTTCTCTCTAAGCATCATATTGAAATTTTGTAAGAAGGTACATAAAGAGGACGGATTGTAGTTTCTTTTAGATATTTTTCAGATCCAAAGGTCGAAATAGTGACTCGTGGCACGTCGTACAAGTTCGCTCTACTGAACTAGTCTATAATCAAGTCGTTGTGGGAGATTTTTCATAACTCTTCCTTCGAGAATCCAATTTGGATCAGACTAGTGGCATTGGAAATATGATACAGATGGCTACTACAAGTTAAAATTTTAGAACTTAAAGATTTGAAAGTACAGAATTACATTCGTTTCAAGATCGAGCTTCTAAAATCAAGAAAAAGCAAGATGAGGAAGTTTGATGGCAAGGATCCGGTAAATTGGATACCTCAGATGGAGCAATATTTTGATCTACATGGTGTACCATGTTAAAAAAGGTATGTATTGCACCTTCATATTTAGAAGCAGATTAATTTTTATGGTATGAATGGCTTTGTTCTCGTAAACAACTTGTTACATGGTCAATTTTCATGGAGGAAATGATAGCACATTATGAGGATACAAAGACAAACACCTTCTTTAGAGCAAAACCACAACAATTGGAAACAGTAAAAAGGCTTTGTGACATAGTGGAAAGAAAAATTATGGCAACCAGAAAGCATACCCCTCACAACTATAAACATGGAAGTGTTGCTTCTCCTAGCCTTCCACAACCTACAAGGGTTACACCACAACAATTGGAATAAAAAAGAGAAAAAGGGCTTTGTTACAATTGTGATAGAAAATGCACTAAAGGTCATAAGTGTGCTGAGAAGAAATTATTTTACATGGAATATGAAGATGAGGAAGAAAAGGATCAAGAAACATCAAAAGAAGAGGATATATGCCAGGACCCCACCCCAGAGAAATAAGAAATTAATCAGACCATATCTTGTAAAGCATTGGCAACAATTACCACTCCTTAAACTCTCAAGATAGAAGGAAATATAAAGAAGAAAAAGGTGCAAGAAAAAGATCACATAGAGAAAGAAGAAATGAATCCAACCATATCTTGTAATTCATTGGTCTAAATTACCACTCCTCAAACTATCAAGATAAAAGGACATATCAAGAAGAAAAATGTTCAAGAAGTGAAAGATCACATCGAGCATCAAGAAATGAATCTGACCATATATTGTAAAGGATTGGAAGAAACTACCACTCCTCAAAGTCTAGAGATAGAAGGACATATCAAGAAGAAAAAGGTTCAAGCAGTGGAAGATCACATCGAGCATCAAAAAGAAGTTCTCCAAATTTTAAAGGATAAAGCCACTTTGGTGCAAAATCAAACGAAACAACAGGTAGATCAACATCGTAGTGAAAAATGTTTTGATGTAGGTGATTGGGTATTTTTACTGCTAAATCTCAAGCAAGCTATTTATGAGAAGGAAATGTTGGCAATACTACATGCACTTAAAAAATGGCGACCTTACCGAATGGGAAGACTCTTCAAGGATGAGGATGTGGAAGAATTGTTTTGTGTTATTTCTATTATCCAACGAAATTGGATAAACGAAGAAAATGATGAATGGAAGAAGGATGAAGAAGTATGGCCACTTATTCAAAAGTTGCAAAAGATCCCAATTCAAACAATATTGCCAGAAATTGAAGAGGAAAGAAAAATAATATTGGAACCTAGAGCAGTCACAGAAACAAGAACCCGACAGCTACGAAATCAATCAATTTCAGAGTATCTCATCAAGTGGAAGAACTTACCCGTTGAAGACTCCACATGGGAGGATAAGAATTTTATACAAAAGCATTAAGAACTACTCAAGCATTGAGGACAATACTTTTTGAAGGAGAGGGGCATGTTAGGCCCCTATACTACTAGTTTAAACCCTTATTGTTATTAGTACAACCCACTTATTATATTGATCTACCCACGTAGTGCCCATATTGTTACTATTGTGCCCCATAGAAGCCCACTAATGTTATTATTGTGCCCTTACATTATTATTGTTATGTCGGCTCTAATTATGTTATGATTATCCAGGTGGATATTGGTGGCCACCTGCCAAGTCCACCTGGACCCCCACCATTGTCTTTCTCAACATTTTCAGTTTCCTTAATTGTAGCACAACTTACTATTTTTAGCAGTTTTTCAGGTCCTGAACTTCCGGAGCCGTTTTGAGGCCCTAAACGACGTTTTTTGGGGAATCCGGGGGCAACATGGGTCCATCCCTGGGTCCATGGGATGGACCCATGTTGCCCGTTCCAACAATGATAGTGCTCGGATAGATCTTTCTAACGAGATATTGTACGCGTCAAACGGAGATCATATGCCAAAGTTACGACCCCGGGAAGTTGATGTACCAATTTACCCCAAACGGGGCCCACATTTTGGTGTTTCATCTCCAAGGGTTAGGTTTTGGAATGTGAAGGGTTTTTCCATTGTTTCTCAACAATAAATAGGCCTTCGAGCCTCATTGTAACACAGTTCAGAGGCATGTAGCCATCACATCTCTTCTCAGAGATAAGCTACCATCGCCCTAGCTGATTTATTTCCATTTCTGATTGTAAGCATATTTCAGTATTTTTCCATTAATGAAATGAAGTATTATTTCCGCTGCATCTTTGTGTATATGGTTATCTCTGTGATTTGTTGCGTTCCTGTTTAAATCCGGATCAGTGGTATCAGAGCGGTCTGCTTTTTCTTTGTTTTTCTTTGCATGTCCCCAACAAGGTCGAGATATAAGGAGTTAGGGCTTGAACTGGTTGAACCTTTGCAAGACCAGCCTCGCAAATCCCGACGGCCTCCTATGTTTGACGAGAAGAAAGACGAGGGGGCAGGAGATCCCATCAAAATCTTGCTCGAAGAAGCCCTTGAGCGACAACAGAACGCGATGATGGACAACTTTGCCCAGATCCTTCAGCGGCTACCCAGAAGCGGCGCATCGGCTTCCAGCAGCTACTCTGGAAATGCCACACCCTTTAAGGTACAAGTTAATTTTGAAATCCCCATATTCGAGGGTCAGATAGACGCAGATGTCGTAGATAAATGGTTAAATTTGCTAGAGGGTTATTTTTCTGTCATGAATTTTCGAATCGGGAAAAGATTGTTTTTGCTCTTCTCAAAGCAGCCCCCCATGTCAAGGACTGGTGGGAAACCTACTGCGAGCAGAAGGATGAAAATACTGGCTCACTATTTTCAGCCACACCCACCTGGGATTCATTCCGGGATGCCATCAAGGAGCAATACTACCCTGTCAGAAGCTATGAGGATGAATACATAAAGTGGACCACGCTGCGGCAGGGAAGGGACCAAGATGTGCCGGAGTTCACAAATCTTTTCCATACCCTTCGCACAAAGTTGGGTATCAAGGATTCGGAGCAACATTTGATACTCAAATACCGTGGCTGCCTGCACAAGTACATCCAGGAAGAAATACAATTCCTAAACATCCCCTCGCTCGGCGCAGCATACTGATATGCCGTCAAGCTCGAGCAGAAGTTTAAACAAAAGAAGCGAGACTTTGGATCTTCGAATCCAAAACAGGGGAAGGGTGCCCCTAAACCACAGACCAAAGGACAAAGCCAAGGCGGGACAGCCCAAGACAACCAGTCGAAGCTACAAGCAAAGAAAAGCGTCGCGAAGCCGAGAAAGGACACTGGAAAATGGTGCGAGTTCCATAAGAGCTCCACTCACAACACAAGTGAGTGTCGGGCCAAGCAGTCACTGGTGGCTGAGCTAAAGGTTTCAGAATTAGATGCATGTTCCGACTCTGAGTCAGAACCCCATAAGGGGTCTGAAAAAGGGAAGCAGATCATTGATGTGGATCCCAGCGCCACTGTTGCTACCGCAAAGATCCAGAAAAATGAACCCGAAGATCCAGAGGAGGAGGAGCGTCTCTTCCACTCCCAGATGTGGGTAAAGGGCTCCCCGATACAGTTCATTGTTGATAGCGGGAGTCAAAAGAACCTCATTTCGGCAGAGGTCGTGAAGCGGTTGGGCTTACCGACCACAGCACATCCACAACCATACACCATTGGGTGGCTTCACCAAGGACAAGATCTTCGCGTGAGCCAGCAGTGTCACCTTCCATACAACATCAAGCCCTTCACGGATGAGGTATTGTGTGACATTGCTCCCCTTGAAGTTTGTGATGTATTACTAGGACAACCATACTTGTGGAAGCGACATGCTGTGTATGAATCAAGGCCCCGTGCTGTTATTATTACATTGGGAAATAAGTTGTTCAGGATACCAGAGGTAGCACCACCTGCCGCCCTCTCTTTGATTACTGTGAAACAATGCAGTAAGATCATTTCCAAAACCAGGAAATTTGTTTTCCTGATGATACGCCCTCAAGGAAAGAAGAAGACAGTGGCCGCGGCCTCCAAATGGGGTCCCTCTGCACGACAACTACAGATGGACAAGGTTGTGGAGGAGTACGAGGACATCTTCACCTCCCCGGCAGGGGTTCCTCTGCACTGTCAAGTCAAGCACTCCATCGATCTGACTCCAGGTGCGCCGCTACCCAATGGACCAATTTATCAGCGCTCCGTTCTGGAGAACGATGAAATCAAGAGGCAAATTCAGGAGCTCCTGCAGAAAGGTCACATCCATCTGAGTTCATCGCCTTGTGGGAGCCCGATCGTGTTGGTACAGAAGAAGGATGGGACGTGGAGACTCTCTATTGACTATCGGGCGCTGAACAAGATCATTGTCCGTAATAGGTACCTGATCCCACGGATTGATGACCTCCTAGACCAACTAAAGGGGGTGAAATATTTTATCAAGATCGATATGAAGTCAAGATATCACCAGGTACTGATTGAACCCTCTGATGTGTGGAAGACTGCCTTCAAATCCAAGGAGGGCCTCTTCGAATGGTTGGTCATGCCGTTCGGATTGACGAATGCTCCTGCAACCTTTATGAGGCTAATGGATGACATCTTGCGGCCATTCACCAACTCCTTTGTAGTAGTATACTTGGATGACATTCTGATCTTCAGCCAGAGTTGGGAAGAGCACCTCCACCACATCCGACAGGTTCTCCAAACACTGCGGCAACACAAGCTGTGTGCCAATTTGGAGAAATGCACTTTTGGCATGACCCAGGTTCAGTATTCAGAATACATCATTGATGAACAGGGGGTGCATGTCGATCCAGCTAAGATCCAAGCCATTCGGGATTGGCCCTCTCCAACCACTCTAACAGAGCTCCACAACTTTCTAGGTCTTGCCAACTTCTACCGCAGGTTTGTGTTGGGGTTTTCTCATATTTCTTGGCCCTTGAGTCAAGTCACCAAGGGCGGGGCGAAAGCAAAATTCTTTTGGTCGAATCTCAACAGAAGGCATTCAGGGAGTTGAAGGATCACCTCTGCATGGCACTAGTGCTCGCGTTACCAGATTTACAACAACCATTTGAGGTCGAGACAGATGCCTCTAACTATGCTATTGGGGCAGTCCTTACTCAACATGGACATCCAGTGGCATATCACAGTGAAACACTTTCATAAAAAGTCTGGAAGTACCCCACTTATGATAAAGAGATGTATTCCATTGTACAGGCCTGCCGACAATGGAAGCATTACATTTTGGGGAAGGAAACGGTCATCCACACAGACCATCGACCTCTGCAGTTCATACAGACCCAAGGGAAATTGCAGAATGATCGCCATCAGAAGTGGTCTACATACCTGCAACAGTTTCACTTGAATATCAAGTATAAAAAGGGCAGCACCAATAATGTTGCAGATTGCCTCAGTCGACCACCGATCATGGCGCTAACCACCATGCTCAACTCTTGTGGGCACGAGACTTTTGATTGGCCACTTCTCTACAAAAGCGACCCAGAATTCGGCCACACATACCAGACACACTTGGAGGGTCATCATGTTGCAGATTTTCACCTCCAGGATTCCTTATTATGCCACCTCGGTCACCTTTGTGTTCCTTCAAGCGAGCGTGCCAAGATGATTTGGGAAGCACACTACAGTCGGGCTGCTGGGCATTTCGGGGTCGAGAAAACAGTGGCAGTACTGCAAAATTATTTCTATTGGCCGAATCTTCGACAGGATGCTAGGAAGTACATCTGATCATGTACTGCCTGTGTCATTGCCAAACCAGCCATTAAGAAGCACGACCTCTATACCCCATTGGCTACCCCTAGTCGATCGTGGGAATCCATCTCCATGGATTACATGTCAGGCCTTCCTTCCACTAAGCATGGAAATGACTGTGTTTTTGTGGTCGTCGACAGGTTCTCGAAGATGGCCATTATGATGACCTGCAAGAAGAATATCACAGCAGAAGCCACTGCTAAACTCTTCTTTGAACGGGTGTGGGTGCACTTTGGGATCCCACAGTCTATCATCTCAGATCAGGACAGTCGGTTTCTCAGCACATTTTGGTCCAATCTCTGGTCAATGCTGGACACCAAACTCACGAAGTCCACAGCCTTCCATCCTCAAACTGATGTCCAGACAGAGGTTGTCAATAGGATGATTGTGCACATTCTGCGCATGTATAACTCCAAGCATCCACGCACATGGGACGAGAGCCTCCCCTATGTTCAGCACAGCTACAACCGAGCTCTTCACAGCTCCACTGGCCATAGCCCTTTTCAGGTGGGTTTTGGATTCTAGCCACTATGCCCCATTGATGTGGCCATGCCACTTGCAGCTACTCACATGAATTCAGCTCATGTCCAGTCCGAAGCAGATAAGGCCACCAGCTTCATTGAGCGCATCCAACATATTCACCAGAAGGTCCATGACATTCTTGAGAAATAAAATTCCAAGTACAAGCAACGACATGATCAACATCGAGTGCCACACAAGTTTCAGGTGGGCAACAAAGTCTGGTTGCATTTGCAAAAGGAACGCCTTACTGGAGCCTATCGGAAATTGAGACCACTCCGATATGGTCCTTACACCATTACTAAGGCTATGGGAGACAATGCATTTGAGCTCAGCATTCCCCCATTCCTTGGCCTGCACCCAGTGTTCAATGTGGACCACCTTCGGCCATACTTTCCACCATTGCTAGACACATCCGACATTGCAGAACAGCTCAAACCCACAGAATTAAATCCAGATTACATGGAACAAGCTGCAACTGATCGGATCATGGACACACAGATCAAGAACACTCGCCAACATAATATCCAACTGTATCGAGTTGTCAAAGCAGGCCAACTCCTTCAGCAAGGCAAGTGGCTCACCAGAGAACAACTTCAGCAGAAGTTTCCTCATCTCATGGAGGAGCTCAACGCAATGGGGACCATTTCTTCCTAAGGGAGGAGGAATGATCCAGGTGGATATTGGTGGCCACCTGCCAAGTCCACCTGGACCCCCACCATTGTCTTTCACAGCATTTTCAGTTTCCTTAATTATAGCACAACTTACTATTTTTAGCAGTTTTTCGGGTCCTGAACTTCCGGAGCCGTTTTGAGGCCCTAAATGACATTTTTTGGGGAATCCGGGGGCAACATGGGTCCATCCCATTCCAACAATGATAGTGCTCGGATAGATCTTTCTAATGAGCTATTATACACGTCAAACGGAGATCATATGCCAAAGTTATGACCCCGGGAAGTTGATGTACCAATTTACCCCAAACGGGGCCCACATTTTGGCGTTTCATCTCCAAGGGTTAGGTTTTGGAATGTGAAGGGTTTTTCCATTGTTTCTCAACAATAAATAGGCCTTCGAGCCTCATTGTAACACAATTCAGAGGCATGTAGCCATCACATCTCTTCTCAGAGATAAGCTACCATCGCCCTAGCTGATTTATTTCCATTTCTGATTGTAAGCATATTTCAGTATTTTTCCATTAATGAAATGAAGTATTATTTCCGCTGCATCTTTGTGTATATGGTTATCTCTGTGATTCGTTGCTTCCTGTTTAAATCCGGATCATATGACCCCTTAGACTCCTATATATAGAAAGTAGTTCTTTTCATTTGTATCATACAAGAATTGTTCATTTATGTAATGCAAAGGAGGTTGCCCCCTTGAAGAGGTTGAATTCTAAGGCGTTGATATATCTTTTCTATCTTTTTCTTGAGCTAGTTTCATAACATTTGGTATGAGAGCTTTGGATTCTAGGGTTTCGCTGCTCCAAATAGGTCATCTTGGCATTTTCACTATAAAAAAATTTCTGTGACATTTCAGAAGGTAAAAACAAAACCCATTTGAGAAGAAATCGCGCTGAAAATTGGCTCCCAATTTTAGAGCTTTTTGCACTATATTTGTAGAGATATGATCTGAGGAACTTGGTATTTTTGCAGACTCCTGAATTACATTCCAAACAGGTGACCTAGGGAAAATCGTCATAACTTTCTCTCTAAGCATCGGATTGAAATTTTGTAAGAAGGTATAGAAAGAGGACGGACTGTAGTTTCTTGTATATATTTTTCAATGCCAAAGATAGAAACAGTGACACGTGGCACTTCATACAATTTAGCTCTTATGGAAAGGTCTATAATCAGGTCATCTTGGGAGATTGTGCATAACTCCTTCTTGGAGAATCCAATTTGGATTAGACTGGTGGCATTGGAAATTGGACGCAGAGGGCTACTACAGGTCACAATTTTAGAACTTAAAGATCTGAAAGGATAGAGTTACAGTCGTTTCAAGATCGAGCTCCTAAAATCAAGAAAAAGCAAGATGAGGAAGTTTGATGGCAAGGATCCAGTAAATTGGATACTTCAGATGGAGCAATATTTTGATCTACATGGTGTACAACTATTACAAAAGGTATGTATTGCATCTTCATATTTATAACCGGATCAATTTTTATGGTATGAAGGGTTTTGTTATCGTAAACAACTTGTTACGTGGTCAATTTTCACGGAGGAAATGATAGCACATTATGAGGATACAAAGAGCAACACCTTCTTTAGAGCAACACCACAACAATTGAAAGAGTAAAAGGGCTTTGTGACATAGTGGAAAGCAAAATTATGGAAACCAAGAAGCATACCCCTCACAAGTATAAATGTGGAAGTGTTGTTTCTCCTAGCCTTCCACAACCTACAAAGGTTACACCACAACAATTGGAAGAAAAAGGAGAAAAAGGGCTTTGTTAAAATTGTGATAGCAAATGCACTAAAGGTCATAAGTGTGCTGAGAAGAAATTATTTTACATAGAATATGAAGACGAGGAAGAAAAGGATCAAGAAACATCAAAAGAAGAGGATATACACTAGGGCCCGACCCCAGAGAAAGAAGAAACGAATCAGACCATATCTTGTAAAGCATTGACAACAATTACCTCTCCTCAAACTCTCAAGATAGAAGGGCATATCAAGAAGAAAAAGGTGCAAGAAGTGAAAGACCACATCGAGAAAGAAGAAATGAATCTAACCATATCTTTTAATTCATTGTTCGAAATTATCACTCCTCAAACTATCAAGATACAAGGACATACCAAGAAGAAAAATGTTCAAGAAGTGAAAGATCACATCGAGCATCAAGAAATGAATCTGACCATATTTTGTAAAGGATTAGAAGAAATTACCACTCCCCAAACTCTAGAGATAGAAGGACATATCAAGAAGAAAAAGGTTCAAGCAATGAAAGATCACATCAAGCATCAACAACAAGTTCTCCAACTTTTAAAGGATAACGCCACTTCAGTGCAAAATCAAACGAAACAATAAGTAGATCAACATCGTAGTGAAAAATGTTTTGATGTAGGTGATTGGGTATTTTTACTGCTACATCTCAAGCAAGCTATTTATGAGAAGGAAATGTTGTCAATACTACATGCACTTAAAAAATGGCGACCTTACCGAATCGGAAGACTCTTCAAGAATGAGGATGTGGAAGCATTGTTTTGTGCTATTTCTATTATAACAACCAGATTGGATAAATGAAGCAATGGATGAAAGGAAGAAGGACGAAGAAGTATGGCCACTTTCAAAAGGTGCAAAATATCCCAATTCAAACAATATTGCCAGAAATTGAAGAGGAAGGAAAAATCATATTGGAACCTGGAGCAATCACAGAAACAAGAACCCGACAACGATCGATCAATTTCAGAGTATCTCATCAAGTGGAAGAACTTACCCACTGAAGATTCCACATGGGAGGACAAGAATTTTATACAGAAGAATCAAGAACTACTCAAGCGTTGAGGACAACACTTTTTGGAGGAGAGGGGCATGTTAGGCCCCTATACTACTAGTGTAACCCCTTATTGTTATTAGTACAACCCACTTATTATATTGATGTACCCATGTAGTGCCCATATTGTTACTATTGTGCCCCACAGAAGCCCACTATTGTTATTATTGTGCCCTTACATTATTATTGTTATGTCGGCTCTGATTATGTTATGACCCCTTAGACTCGTATATATAGAAAGGAGGTCTTTTCATTTGTATCATACAAGAATTGTTCATTTATGTAATGTAAAGGAGGTTGCCCCCTCGAAGAGGTTGAATTCTAAGGCGTTGATCTATCTTTTCTATCTTTTTGTGAGCTAGTTTCATAACAGAAAAAATGAAACTAACTAGAGTTCTAGGTGGGATAATTGGTGGCCCAATATCCACCTAGATCAAGAAATGTATGGAAATAAGATGCATGTGAGACGAAGGAATGTGTGGAGGTATGAGGTGAGTGGAGCAAAGGGATTTGTGGACTGAAAGGAAGTGCAAAGTTAGAAGGATGTGTGAAGTGAAGGGATGTGTAGAGGTATGAGGTATGTAGAGTGAAGAGATGTGTTGATGTATGGGGTATGAAAAGCTAAGAAATTTTCAAAGCAAAGGGATATGTGGATGTAGGAGGTATACGAAGTGAAGTGATGTGTAGAGCAAAGGATGTGCAAAGTGGGGGTCGTGCAGAGCGAAGGAATGCGCAAAGTAGGGAATGTGTGGAACAAAAGGATGTGTGAAGGAAAGGGATGAATAGAGAAACAAGATGAATGGAGGGGGTGTGTCGGGTTATCCCTGGGAGTGCTCCTATTACTAAGCATGAAAGATCTAAATGAGAGCCATCATGCATGCATAATTTTGTTCTCATAGCTCTTCTAAGGAACATTCCATGTACATGTTTTTCTAGTCCATGTTCAGCCAATCATAATATAGTCAACTTATATTGTGTACTTTTTTTTAGCTGATGTTATCATCAAATGAGGATATCATAACCTCAAGATTTTATTGTTCAACCTCTAGTCAAATTTCCCACATGGAAAACCAGAGCTAGTGAGCATTTTGATCTTTGTAACTTTTTGAAGTCGATAATACAAAGTACCTCTTATATGTGTGTGTGTGTGTGTGTGTGTGTGTAGTTCATTTTTATACCACATATATACTCAATAATTTCAAATCCACTATCTATATGAGAAATGAAAAGGGTAGTAAATCACACAATAATTTATTTACACAAACTAACTATAGCTAGTTGTGACTAGAGATACATTTTACAACTTAGTGAGGAGGTGGACATATACTTATCTCTTAAAATAAAAATAAAATATTCTCTAAATAAAATTATTGTTGGATATAATAAAAACAAAAATGAATATGAATGTTTAGTTAGTTTTAATTAAAAGCATGATAAAACATCAATAATCCTAAACTCACTATATTACAAACCAATGTGGTAAAAATGTTTCACTCACTCTCAGTCATAAATAAATTATTTTTATGTACACATGATCTAATATAATCTCTCTCTTTTTTGTGATGATGAACCACATAGGAAAAACCTCAAACCTCAAGACTTTATTGTCAATTTCCCACTAGGTAGACTAGAGCTAGCAATCATTTTGATCTATGTGACATTTTGAAATTGATAATATACATATATATATACAAAAAAAGTAAAAAACAAATTATTACATTTTCATGGATAAGAGAGATGCAATTTTTTTCTCCAAATTTTGCACTCTAAAAAAGGTTTACACCTAAAGAGGTTTTGGACCCATGCTAGATCTAGGCTTATCTATATATATCTATTGATAAGACTCCAATAACAACCACTTTATTTTTTTATTCAACATGGAGTCAATGGTGGCCACAAAATCCTTTTAGTAGCCACACGAAGCTGAAATAATGTAATATCCCTCACCTGGAATATTCCTCAAACCCTAGCAAAAACTCCAACCAAATATCTGCAAATGATATAATAACCCAGAAGTGATAAAATAACAGTTGAACAACATATAATAATGTAAATCGGAATTATAAGCAGATACACAAGAAATGCAACGAGAAATGCTAAGCCATTTTATTATACTGAGCAATAAATGAGTACAAGAGGTGATTAGACAGATGGCACCTCGACTTGCACAAGACAAGTGAAGAAATACTCTCAGAATGACAAGAATGGCCTCTGTGCGTGGATTTTGCTGATGTGCTACTACTGCTGCTAGGAAACAAATGATGATTTGGGACCTCTCCTCTCCTCGGAAAAAGCTGAAACTCTAGATTCGAGCTCTACTCAAGAAACCCAGAAAAACCTAGAAATATTTCCTGGAATGGCCTCACATTGATCTACGTCCCAGCTACTGGAAAACTGTCGTGCTGCTGTTGCTACTGGAAATCGAATGAGAATTTGGGGTTTCTCCCCTCCTCAAAAAAGGTTGAAACCCTGGAATCGGACTCTACTCAAGAAATCCAGAAAAACCCAGAAATCTTTTCTAAAATGGCTGACCCCCGAAAATCACCCCCTTGGGGTTCTACGCAGTTCCTCAAAGACGCTGATGAAACTACTGCTCAAATGCTGATGAAACTACTATTGAAGTGCTGATGAAACTACTATTGGAAAGCCAATAGAAATACCTTGCCCGAGCAGGCACTCGAAGTTCCCCAAGCTAAGGGTGAGATCTCTAAACAGAGACACTCAATGCACTAAACAGTGCTTTAGACTAGCTAAACAGCCAGCATGCTCTAAGTCGAAATGACTTTCACAAATGCTCATAACCAGAATGATCCCAAATGGGGGGGTTACTCTCTATTTTGTAGCCTCTGCCTCTCACAATCCCTAGGCTCACTTTCTCCTGCGTGATCCCCTTCTTGCGATGTGTTCCTTCCCTCCTGCACTGTTCCTCCATGTGTCTGCATGGGCCCCATTTCTGCATCCCCCTTTGGCCCCCTTTGTTCCCCTTAAGTCACAACGTTGTGCTACCTAGGAAGTGACTTTTTATTCTAAAGTGAGTTATGTTCCCCCTTCCTCACTTTTTATTTACAAATAACTATAAAAGGCAAAAATTGAACAAAATCAAATATTCCAATCAGCCATAGCTAATTAGGAATATTATAGTCTCCCCCGGAAAAATGTTTCTTGTCCTCAAGCAACTGAAGTGATGGATGTTGTAAGATCTCCTCACTCTCCTAAGTGGCATCCTCATCCGGAAAATTCTTCCACCTCACCAAGAATTCCTGGACTGTCCTGCTCTGCAACTGTCTCTCCCTAGAGTCAATGATAGCCTCCAGCTGCAATACCAAATGCCCTTCATCATCCATGGGTGGCAGCTCATCCGTCACGGTCACCTACTGCCCCAATGCCTTCTTCAGGCATGATACATGAAAAATGTTATGAATCTTGCTGCCTTGGGGTAGCTCCAACTCATATGCAACTTGTCTAATCTTGCGTATCACCCTGTATGGTCCATAAAAGCGGGGCTTGAGGTTCTCAGCCCCCTTCTACTTCAAAGATGATTGTTGGTATGGCTGTAATCATAGGTAGACCATGTCCCCTACCTCAAACTGCCTCTCCACCTGACCCCTGTCATTATACAACTTCTGTTGGTTCTGCATTGTAGCCATGTTATCCTTGAAAGCTCGGAGGATATCCTAACTCTCTTGGATCCAAATCTTGGCTCTAGGAGCCCTGCTAGCACCAAACAGCACGTCGAAAAAAGATAAAGGATGATACCAATATAAGGCATAGAAGGGTGACATACCAATGGACATGTGATGCAAAGTATTTTAGCAGTACTCCCCCAGATGTAGCCACTTAAACCATGTTGGCTGCTGCCCACTGACATAGTTACGCAAGTAGCCCTCCAGCCACTTGTTAACTATCTCCGTCTGTTTGTCTATCTATGGGTGATAGCTAGTACTCGGTGTCAACTCTGTCCCCACCAATCGGAAAAGCTCCTACAAAATCCCACCCACGAAACAGTTGTTCCTGTCACTAACGGTGGTCTTAGGAAGACCATGTAGCCTGAAGATCTCCCTGAAGAACAGCTCGGCCACTTTTTCTACTATATAGTGTGCGGATATGGAAAATAAATGTTTGTACTTCATCAGTCGATCAACGATGACAAAGATACAATCCTTACCCTGTACCATGGGCAACCCTGTGATGAAATCCATCGAAATACTCTCCCATTTCCTCTCTAGAATGGGAAGAGGCTGCAATAATCCTATGGGATGGCTCATCTCTCTCTTGTTCCTCTAGCAAACATCGCACTCCTGGATGTCTTGGAGTACGTCCTCCTTGAGGCTTTTCCATGAGAACCTCTCCCTAATGACCCTGTAAGTTTTGGTAAAACCCTGATGTCCTGCCAATGGGGAATCATGTGATGCCTAGAGTATCTTCTTCTTGAGCTGAGACCCCTCAGTCAAGAAGATCCAGTCCCTATAGTATATGATCTCATCAACCACCCTGTACCTGTCATCTGCCACCTACCCATCCAGAACCTCACATGAAAATTTGTCCTTGGAGTACTCTACTAAGAGTCGAGACCTCCAATCTGTATCCAAGCTCATAAGAGACGACGTGGCTAGTCTATGTGAAAGGGAATCTGCTACCACGTTATTCTTACCTTTGACATAGTCAATGTCAAAGTCATATGCTTGGATCTTACTGATCCACTTCTGCTGCCTCTCCTGTAGCTGCTTATGCTGCAAAAAGAACTTGAGGTTGTTGTGATCAGTCCTCACCCTGAACCTATTGCCTACCAAATACTTCCGGTACTTAGCCAATGCATGCATGATGGCCAGCATCTCCTTGTCGTATATGGAATACAACCACTCATGCGGAAGGAGCTTTTAGCTCTCAAATGCTATAGGGTACTCCCTGCATCAATATTGCACTAAATCCCCTCTCTTGACACATCACACTCCAAAACAAATGGCTACATGAAATCTGGAAATGCAAGCAACTCTTGGATAGCCCGCTCAATCTCATCCCGATAGGCCTTGGGGTGCCTATAGGGGGTGGTATTCATGGCTTGTATATCTGCTCAAGCTTGATGGTGTGCTCAAACCCCCAATATGGTGGCTATCCTGGTGGAATCTCCCCAAACACTATGGCATACCGATCAAGGATAGACTGTATCTCTGGGTGTACCGTCTACCCTGTAGTTCCTGCCTCTGATGCACACAGCTCCACTGCCCAATCTATGTCTCCCTTCTGGAAGACTACCTCCATCTGATGAGCTGAGACAGTCTGAGGCAGATGTGTGTTGTCCCCATATCTTCTCATGCCTCCCTGTCTTCTCATCATCCCACTCCATCTCCAAGGTCTTCCAATCTGTCGTGGCCTTCCCTAGAGTAATAAGCCATTGAACACCCAGTATCATGTTGGTGTCTAGAATATCGAACAAAAAAAGTGGTCAGTTAATGTGTAGGTGCCCATCATCACTGAAAGCTCTGGAACATAATGAGCGCATGTCATGGTCTGATCTCCTGGGACCAAGACTAAAAACCCATCGAAGCTCTCCGTCTGTATACCTCTCCGTTCAACCATTTGGGCATCGATGAAGTTGTGTGTTGCCCCACTGTCAACCAAAACTGATATGCACTGGCCACATACTATCCCTCGTATGCGTACAATCAGATACTTGGGAACTCCCAGCAACATTGCAAGGGCCCCTCCGGTGGGTGCAAAAGATGCACCACCTGCTACTGGTGGTGGAGGTGGAAAAGGTCCCTGTATGGCATGGCTATCTCCTGCCTCCACATCCTCCTCGTCATCCTCTTCTCCACTTCTCTCGGAGAAGACCTCAATAAAATGTGCTTTACCAGTAGCACATCTATGTCCTGGTACCCATGGCTCTTGACAAGTGAAGCACAACCACTTCTTCTTCAGCTCCCTCCTGGCATCATCGTCAAGCTATACTCGTCCTAGATTCCCCTTTGGAGGTGGAATCCTCACATCATTCCCCTTAGAATGGAAATTTTGTCTCTGGGGGTAAGGTGTTTGGGTCCTGGGTAAGACACCCTGTAAGTCCCGGGTCCTGCTGATAGCATCTTGGAGCGTAGCTGGTCTAGTGGATTGGACTAGACCCCGAAGTGGCTCTGCTAATCCCTCAACATACATATAGGCCCTCCATGCCAGGGAGAGGTCTGGCACCATCACGGAGACCCTCAAGAAATCTGCAATGTAGGTCTCTGGGCTCCCTGTCTGTTTGAGCCTCGTCAGCTCAACAAAATGTTGCTCTGGATCCCTCCGATCAAATCGCTCCATTAGTCTCCTGGTAACTCGGCATATGAAATCACTGTGGAGTGCCCCAATGTAACCATCCCATGAAACCACCAATCCTAGGCCTCACCATCCAAATGCAACATTGCCACCTTAATGGCATCTGCCTCTGACATCTGGTTAAGCTGGAAATAAATGTCAAGCTTCTCCACCCAAGACTTTGCTGAACTGTGTGATGAGCCATCAAACGTAGGCAAGTGGAATCTGCTCATTGCACGATGGGTGTCGCCATCATGGTAATGTCAGTACCGTCTGTGATGATCGCAAGTTTTGCTATCCTGCTGGAGCTTAACAAAATCTCTGAATGAGAGGGTTTCCCTAAACTCCTGCCCATAGGCCTGGTACTTTGAAAAATAATCACTCATATGCCTGGGCTCTGCCTTCTACTGGGCTGCGGACCCCATGTCTGCTCCTAAGAAGGTGGGCATAGTAGAGCGTGTAGGGGCATGTGAGGCCCCCTGCTGCGTAGTATCACGCTACTCTGGCAAGTGATGGGATGCACCTGATCCCTCACTGATTTGAAAAGCTCATGGGCTCTCCCGCTGTCTCACCTATACTACCATGAATCTGTGCCCCATCACCTCAACCTTGCCTCAACAGATCCTGCACGGATTTGAGGAGCATATTCACAAATCTCCGCCCGTCATCATCTGCCATCGAATCCTCCGGCTCTGCATCCACCACATGCTCCTCTTGTTCTGCGTCCACCACCGGAACACAGTCTCCCTCTCCGTAAGTGTTCTCCAACCTACGCCCAATGTCTTTGTATCTTTGACCTCTATAACAGATATAGGGTTTTTCCCTCGATGTCATAGTTTTCTAGCTCCACAGGCTGAGCTAGATCAAGGCTCTGATACCACTGTAACATCCCTAACCTGGAATATTCCTCAAACCCCAACAAAAACTCCAACCAAATATGTGCAAATCATATAATAACCCAGAAGTGATAAAATAATAGTGGAACAACATATAATAATGTAAACCAGAAGTATAAGTAGATACACAAGAAATGTAGTGAGAAATGCTAAGCCATTTTATTATACTGAGCAATAAATGAGTACAAGAGGTGATTAGAGAGATGGCACCTCGACTTGCACAAGGCAAGTGAAGAAATACTCTCAGAATGACAAGAATGGCCTCTGTGCATGGATTCTGCTATTGTGCTACTACTGCTACTAGGAAACAAATGATGATTTGGGGCTGCTCCCCTCCTCGGAAAAAGCTGAAACTCTGGATTCGAGCTCTACTTAAGAAACCCAGAAAAACTAAAAAAGCTTTCCTGGAATGGACTCACACTTATTTGTGTTCTAGCTGCTGGAAAACTACTGTGCTACTACTGCTGCTGGAAATTGAATGAGTATTTGGGGCTACTCACCTCCTCATAAAAGGTTGAAACTCTGGAATCGGACCCTACTCAAGAAACCCATAAAAAATCTGAAAGCTTTTCTGAAATGGTCGACCCCCGAAAATCACTCCCTTGGGGTTCTGCACAATTCCTCAAAGATGCTGATGAAACTGCTGCTGAAATGCTGATGAAACTGCTACTGAAATACTAATGAAACTACTACTGGAAAGCCAATGGAAATACCTTGCCCGAGTAGGCACTCGAAGTCCCCTGGGGCTAAGGGTGAGATCTCCAAACAGAGACACTCAATGCACTAAATAGTGTTGCAGACTAGCTAAACAGCCAGCGTGCTCTAAGTCGAAATGACTATCAGAAATTCTCATAACCAGAATGATCCCAAATGAAGGGGTTCCTCTCTATTTTATAGCCTCTACCTCTCACAATCCCTAGGCTCACTTTCTCCTGCGCGATCCCCTTCTTGTCATGTGTTCCTTCCCTCTTGTGCAATCCCTCCATGTGTCTGCATGGGTCCCATTTCTGCGTCTCCCTTTGGCCCCCTTGGTTCCCCTTAAGTCACAACGTTGTGCTACCTAGGAAGTGACTTTTTATTCCAAAGTGAGTTATGTTCCCCCTTCCTCACTTTTTATTTACAAATAACTATAAAAGGTAAAAATCGAACAAAATCGAATATTCCAATTAGCCATAGCTAATTAGGAATATTACAAAATACAAGAAAAAAGAACTTGTGCAATAACATGCATTCATTCTACTTGTTTGGATATATATCCATACAACATATGTTTATTAGTCCCTGCCATGGTAGGATTCTAGCAATCCATTTGCTTGTTCACATTTATTTGCTTGTTCACCACTATTAGTTTAGCAATGACCAATGCAACTTATAATGTTTAATTTTGAAAAATAAATATTTATTTTTCAATATTATTAAAAATAAGATAAAATTCAAACACTTGATTAAACATTTGAAGATCTTATTGCAACATTTGCACAAGATAAGTCTCACATATTTTATGTCATAATTTATAAATATAGTTGAAATGTTCATGCATTATTTTTAGATATTTGTGTAGTGATTTTTTACCCTTAAGATTAGAAGAAGTAAATAACATATTTACCATCAGTTACTTCTCATTGTAATTTAAGCAAGTATGTGCATAAAAAATTGATAAGAATAAGATGTAAATAAATATATTTATGAGGAATTATTTCTCACTATTATTCATGTCTTCCTTGGTTACTACCCACCAAAATTTATGTAAGACCAGCAAGCAAGTAATTTATCCACTTCACATCTCAATTTGTTAGTTTATCCAAAAGAAAGACTATAGAATTCCATTTTCATATTAACCACTATAAATTTGGGTGACATTAACTAATACAACTTATAAATTTTTATGCACTTTTTCATATAATACAATTTTTAACTTGAGTGGTAGTGACTAAAGTGCCTTGCAACACTTTAATTTATACATATATGTATATGGTAATTATTGGAGTGATTAATTCCCATTTGTTATATTGTTATTGTAGAGTATTTTATTATGAGGTATTGTAAAATAAAAATAATCTTTATGTAAATTGTTTGTTTTTATTATTTAAAAAGTTATTGGATTTAATGAACAATTATTTAATTTTAAATTAATTTGTAATATATATATATATATATATATATATATATATATATATACCTTTTTTTGTATTATTAGCTATGTATTTATAAATTGATTTGTTTATATATCAACATAGGTCCATCTTAAGTATAGATCTAACATGAACTGAGAGATCAATTTTATTCATGTACACTTTTTTTTAAAGTGCAAAATATAATGTGTTATTTTTCATTGTTTAAATTGTATTTATAAATGCTAAATAAAGTATATATATAACCAAATAAAAATTTTAACCATAAAACTTATTTTATTATATATATATATATATATATATATATGAAGTTGATATCCACATAGATTAATTATCATAGATTTTCAAATAATTTATTTTTATTGAAATTTTTTAAAAGTATAGGATTTAAACATTTGATTCACATGTTTCTTTTACTTCTAATTACTTTACAACATATTCATAATCTTTTTTTAATTATAGCCCACATTATTTTTCTATTTAGAACATAATTTTTAATTTATATTTATATTTTAAAGGGATAGGATGTACAAACAAACTTACACATTTCATCATACTCAGTTGTAAAATAACCCTGTAAGCTCAATTAATTGACATAAAATATTAAATATTAATATTATTCAGCTTTATTATCTTAATTTTTTCTTTTAACAATATAAATCAAATTTATTAATATTTTATAAAAATCAAGATTCATAATTTTAATCAATGGAAAAAACCTGTGAGCAAATTTTGAAACCCACGTTTCGGACTAGCTAGGTGAGTCCATCATTACCTGCATTTTGAGAAGAGAGAGTCTAGCAATTGTGAACCTATTAATAGAAGGATAGAGAGGATAGAGAGATAACTTTGGGCATGTGAGGTCGGCTAGATTTTCATATATTTAAATATAAATTAATTAAACTAATTTTTAATTTTGTTTTAAATTTTATTTTACTTTAATTGATCAACTTAAACCTAAATTAAAAATAAAATTAATCTGACCTAAATTAAAGATAAAATTAAAAATTGATTTAACCTAAATTAATATAACCTAAACTAACTTGAATTAAATTAATTATAACCTAAATTGATTTAACCTAAATTAATTTTAACCTAACATACTTTATTTTAACCTAAATTAAATTAATATGAC
Source organism: Pinus tabuliformis (assembly GCA_031772625.1). Taxonomy (NCBI): domain Eukaryota; kingdom Viridiplantae; phylum Streptophyta; class Pinopsida; order Pinales; family Pinaceae; genus Pinus; species Pinus tabuliformis. The sequence continues at coordinate 817,188,915 of CM062806.1, read as the reverse complement.
CTAAATTGAATTAAATTACTTTAATTTTACCTTAAATAGAAAAATTTGACCTAAATTAATTTTATTTAGGTTAAATTAATTTAACCTAAATTTTTTTTATTTTAATTTAAGTTAAATTAGTTAACCTAAATTAAAAATAAAATTCAAATTAATTTAACTTAAATTAATTTAAACTAAATTTTAAAATAAAATCAATTTAATTAATTAATTAATTAAATTAATTTTAAATTTAGTTTAGATTTTGTTTTAATTAGTTAATTAATTAATTTATATATATATATTATTTTAATTAAATTGGATTACTTTAAGTTAAATTAGTTAACCTAAATTTAAAAATAAAATTCAAATTAATTTAACTTAAAATAATTTAAACTAAATTAAATTACTAGGACCTAAATTAAATTGAATTAATTTAACCTAAGATAAAGCTAAATTAAAATTAAAATTAATTAAACTAGATTTAAAATAAAATCAATTTAATTAATTAATTAAATTTAGTTTAGATTTTGTTTTAATTAGTTAATTAAGTTTATATATATATATATATATATATATATATATATATATATATATAAAATTTTAATTAAATTGGATTACTTTAAGTTAAATTAGCTAACCTAAATTAAAAAAAAAAATCAAATTAATTTAACTTAGATTAAATTAATTTAAACTAAATTAAATTATTATGACCTAAATTGAATTGAATTAATTTAACCTAAAATAAAGCTAAATTATTAATCACATTTTTTTAAATATTATTAAAAAATATCATTTACATAAACATTCAAACCAATCATATAATCAAAATTATAATTAAATTTATTTTCATTTTATATATAATTTCATTGTAAAAAAATATTACTATTTTTCACAATTTTATAAAAAAAATAATATATCAACACATATGTAATAAAAAAACATTATAATTCTCCATATTTAATTAAAAAATATTACTATACAATTTCAACATATTTAATTTTAAAAGCATTACTATATAATATAAAATTGAAGTCAAAATCAGTTAATCAATTTTGTTCTTTAATAATAAAAAATAGTTTGCTATTTTAGAAAAGAAGAAATCAGAAATTAATTTGATGTTTCACTAGGTATATTATTAAAATTGGAATTCTATTCTAGCAATTTCAAATATAAATGAAAAAAAATAGCATATTATCCAATTTATTGACACTGCAATGAAATTTTGCCACAGAATATTCTGTTATATTACAAGGACAGACTTATCTGTATTAAGATCTTTTTTATCGATATTGTTTAGTGCAAGCGTATTGCCTGGAATACACTGGGCATATTGTTATAATGCTCTCTAAATTTAAAACCTATTACCACTTAATATGGTAAAATGAAATGATATTTTAAAGTCTATGAGATTATAAAATTATTAATTTTTTTTTTTTTTTTAATTTAATATTTTTTAGATTTAAATTTATGATTTTTAATAATTTTTTTAAGGGAATGTTAAAAAATTAATATTAATATGTTTTTTTAATTTTTTAATGTCTTATATTATATTCTAAAATGAAATATTTTTTTATTTCAATTTTTTTTTAATTTTTTAATGTCTTATATCATATTCCAAAATGAAATATTTTTTTGATTCCAACCCTTAAAACGTGTGAAATACACACCATCTTATTTCACACCAAAATTCATATAATTAAATATTTTTTTTGATTCCAACGCTTTAAGCGTGTGAAATACACACCTTATTTCACACCAAAATTCATATAATTAAATAATAAACTTTTGTAATGCAACAATTCACCCGCTATTTTTGCTCAGATCCATTTGCATACTTAGCCTTGTAATCGCTCCAAAGGTCTTCCACGGATTTACCAGTGACATCCTTGAAGAGTCCCAGGTTCCATTCATTTTTTACTTTCGCATTCATCTGCGCAACGAAACCAGGGGTAACGGTGTCACAGTATTGGAGAAACCTGGCAGTGATCTCGAAGCTCTGTTCCCAACTGTTGCCGCTGCCAGGCGGAGCAAAGTTAGCCGGGGCGAAGCCGGCCGTGAGGCGGACATAACGCGGGACGGCTCCGTTCCACCATGTGGCCACCTCGCCGTTGTTGTCCCACTCCCAGATGTACGTCGACTGCTGGTACAGAAGGCCCTTGATCTCAGTCAATAGATCACCCTGGTATCTGCTAATATAGTCAGAGCTCAAGTAGATTACGTTGCTTTTCGTGTACCCCTCTACGTCCCAAAAGGGCTTTCCCACATACACATCTACCTCACTCACGTTTTTCGTGTCATTGGGCCACGTCTGGTTGAAGGTCGCCCACACAAATTGAGAGGCGTCGTCCAATATCTTCGTTGCATTGTTGATCCCTATCTCGGCCTCGAATCTCTGCCCGCCATCGCTAGCATTTTGTAAAACGATGAAGTTCTTGGTCAAGCCCTGGGCATGGGTGCATCCCACCGCCATGGCCACAACCAGTAGAGCAATAGTACATTTTGCTGCTGCCATATTGAAGGAGAACAACATTCAACTATATCAAATCGTTAATGAGAAGGGGATTGATTTATTCTTGTACATATACAAGGGACGGAGGATTCCAATAGAAGGTGACATGTGGTGCGTCATCCCAAACTGTGGCCGCAAAATCAGCCATTTCTTTCTACAATTTGATAACGACGACTATATTTGGATAACGACTTCCCTTAGTTTGAGGTTGGAGTACTTATCTTTTCATACCCGTTACAAGCTTAGTTCTAGAGAATTGGCAATATATCATGTTTAATTTTGCAAAACAAAACAACAATGGTTGCTTGCTCTGGATCCTCGGTCAAAGCTCTAGCTCACTATCATACCAGGTGACTGGTAACAAATATAACCAGAAGCAAAAAAAAAATCACCAAACATCACCTCATCTATTTCTAATTAATGTGCTACTTTCACCCATGAACTACATGCATCGAGTTTCCCATTTGCTGTCTTCTCACTCCCACAATGACATCACCTCATCTATTTCTACTTTCACCCATGACCTACATGCATCGAGTTTCCCCTTTGCTGTTATCTCACTCACTCCCACAATGACATTCACCTCATCTATTTCTAATTAATTTTCTATTTTCACCCATGAAATACATTTCCCATTTACTGTTAAATTTTGCACTAAAAAAATTTAAAGCATTTGGTTTCCCATTTGCTACCATTTTTTGCACTAAAAAATTGCACTATAAAATCAAAGTAAAATATGAAACTTATATAAAAAAATATCATTACGAGGAACATGTAAATCACAATAATGATAAATGGAACTCTTTTGACTTCATGTCAGATAACACACGCCACATAATAGCATATTTGGATAATTAGATGCAACTTCCATTAAAATAAAATGCCAATAATTAGATGCAACTTCTATTAAAAAAAATGCCAATCAACTTAGTTAACCTGATCAGATGATGCACAATCTTGTTTACCTACTTCATCATCCATTTGTCTCATTAAAGAACGAAGACAAATAAAAAACATTGTATGCAATAAAGTTGAATTCCAAACTGCTCTAGTTATTTCACAATTCTAAACCACCACATTCTGAATGGTCATTACAAATGAGTTATTTCACAATTCTAAACCACATTCTGAATGGTCATTAGGAATGTGTGACAAAGCACACAACATCTATTTGTAATACTAATGTAATCTTTGATTACTAATATGTTATAAGAGACCAACCATATCTTCCCAAAATATTCTGGTTGTTTCACAATTCCATACCACATGATGAACCATTACAAATGTATGACAGCACATAACACCAGTGCAATCCTTAATTACTAATATGTTATGAAAGACCAACGACATCTTCCCAAAATGTTTTGGTTATTTCACAATTCCATACCACATAATGAACCATTACAAATGTGTGACAAAGCACACAACATCCTTGTAACACTATTACAATCCTTGATTACTAAGATGTTATAAAAGACCAACCACATCTGAGTTTTGAAAGAAGTAGATCTTATGAATATCGTGGAACTTCTTGATTTTCCTAATTGTTTATTTTGGACATTTTTCCCTTTAAAACAATCTGAATTGAACAAGTTAGCAGAATTTCAAGCTTAATGATATGCATTTGAGAAAATATTAATGAGAAAAGAGAAATAATGTTAAAAATATTTAGTCGAACTTCTATTTATTTTTAAATAAATTGTTTAGTGTAAGACCAAATCAAATAAAATATAAATAAGTTCATATATTTAAGAAGAGATTACTATTAAAAAAATGTTAAAAATATTTACTCAAACCTATTTATTTTCAAATAAAAAATTGTTTTAATGTAAGACCAACTCAAATAAAATATAAATAAGTTCAGGTAAAACACCATAGACTTTGAACTTATCAGGTCCTATTTGCGCTATGTTATTGGGATCCAAGTTCAACACAAACACTCGAGACGTTGCCTACCATGGCATTCATTGTCCAAATAAAATCGAACAACCGTGACTTGATTATCCAACAGCTCGCGAACTGGTATTTATTTTATGCACTGGATTGAGATCAAATGCAGATGTACATAAATTGATAGAAATCAAAATACAGAGAGAGTGTGATGGCTAAAACCCTTGTTGCTCATTCAAAAAGGGAGGTTGTACAGGGCATGTATAAATATGGACATGAGAAACCCTTTTGTTGGTTTTTTCTCATAGATTTTATTTGTGGGTATTGTTTGCAGGTCCAGTTAGATGTTCCTGTCATAAACACTAAACCCTACTCGAAATCTGGATATTGTCGTGGTGCTCTTTGATTCCACTTGCTGAGTTGGGGGAAGGAAAGTTGGGGGAAGGAAAATACAACCAGCTAGGTATTGGAAGTAGTTTGTATTTCCATTAATAGGTATATTGTTAAGTTTATCTGAAAGACTAGTTTTTATTTATTGGTATAGATTTATCTTAATTACGGATTTAACATGAATTGAGAGATCTAATTTTTCCATTTGCAAATTTTTTTATAAATTATTTATATATAAATATTTTATATAGTTATTTTTTTTTAGATTTTTAATTTATACAATTAGTGAGTTGAATAACTATTCCTAAGGGTTTTTATTTTGCCCATGCCTGAAAACCCCAGGTTGGGTTGGGGTTGTACTTTTGGAACACTGAACGTTGGAGGGTGAACTTTGGATTGAATTAATCCAACCCTAGTATCTAAAGTTGAAAGTTAACCACTAATATTACCGTGCTGCGTTTTATTTCGTTAAAGTAAACCCTAGGAAGCTTTTAAATATTTAATTAAAATTGAAAGTCCTCGGGTTTCTTCCCTCTGCATATTTGCGTAGAAAATTCCCAAAAAGCTTCTTTCTTTTCCACGCTGGGAAAGTTTCAAGACATGCCAGGCTCATGGAGGTTGTTTTGCATTTCAAAATTAAATGGGTTTGCTTCCAAAGCCAATCCAACTGAGGATTGGATGTTCACCTTATTGCTTTCTCTGAATCTTGTTATGTGGCGTTTTATTTCGTTAAAATATAAATGTAACATTTGTTTCATTTATATTATGCTTTTCATTTCATTTGTTTCATTTACTCCATAATTGATTGTAGTATATTTCCTAACCCATTTGGTCCATAATATTAAGGTTGTTGAGGTACAACTTCATGGATTTTTAACTAACGTGATAGTGAGGCTTTGTGATTAACAAAGTTGTAACTTCACAATAAGTGATGTGTGACCAAAAATTCTTGAAAATGGCCTTTTTTAGTGAGTTGTTATTTATTTATTTTTTATAATTATATCATATAAAAAAATATAATAAAAAGTAATTTATAATTGATAAAAAAACAAACCAAACAAGACATTTTTCACATTATCACTTAGAGTGCTATAGTGGATATTATGGCATTTATGAATTGTAATGATTGTTAAAGGTAAACACTATAAGACAAATAATTTGTTTTAATTTTTTAGATGTGCATCAAATTATAAAGACTATAGTAAATTACTTACCAATTGAAAGCTTTTACATCGTGTAACTCTATTTATATTTTTATGAAGAGTCTTAGCTTCTATACATCACATTATACCATACTTTTTATAATTTTCTTTTCTTTCCGAAATATATTAGAATTACAGAGTCCATTCCATTATAATACTTTGCGCATGGTTTCGAGTTTTGATGAAAAAAATATAGAATTCTCTTTTTTAGAAACATTATTACACATATGCCCCAAGAGTTAGCTCAATCGGTCAAATCAAGTGCCTCGCCAATGGGAGGTCACAGGGTCGAATCCCGAAAGCTCTTGGGGTTAGGTCAGTAAATAGGTCGAGGGGTGTTGATGCCTTCAGGTGCGTCCACTCAGTGTTGAACAACCCTGGATGTAGCGGCTACCCATTGACCCGGGTATCCGTGAACCAGAAGTGAAAAAAAAAAAAAAAAAACATTATTACACATATTATATATGGTGATCCCTTGCACTTGTCCATTCCTCCATACAAATAGAGGAATGTAGAGCCTCAATATCACTTGTAAGAAGCAACTAACTTCTAGTACCCATGTTCTTGTCTCTATTCACATGAGAAGTTTCCCCCCTGGTTATTGCTTTGTTGATAATGTTAGAAATGACAACAAATTATCATTTAATTGTATTAATGTAATTAGTAAAACTGAGTTACCGTTCAGTCAGTTTTGTAACTATAGGAAGTTACGTAAGGAAATAGTCCATATTAAATTGGTGGTTGCCCAAGAAGCTTGATGTACATTGGAGAGTCATTTTTTGAACTGGAGCAATAAGAATTCCAATCCCTTGCTCCGTGGAGGTTTCCTTGACACGCTCTTATGGTTTTAGAACATAAATTTTTGTTTTTCTTGTTGTGTGATTTAGTTCTTAATTCTTGTGTATTTCTTTCTTATTCAAATCTTAATGGGATCAAATACCAACAAGTGGTATTAGATATTCCCTGTGAGGACCGTGAAGTGTATTTGTTAAAATCTGTCTGCCATCGAAAGTGAGTCGTTGTCGAAAAGTTGAATAGTTTAAGTCCGTTTTTAGAAACTTGTTGAGGTCAATTTTTTTTAAGTTTGGGGAGCCCGAGCCGGCCTGCTAACTAATTGAAACGAAGGAGGTTGTTAGGGTCCAACCCTAACCCCCTTATTTATGTAATAGGGTTGAGTCATAGTTATAGTTAGTTAACGAGTCAATAAAACCCATATTAATAATTGTAAGTGGTTGACCCACATTTTAAGAAAGGGATCACAGTTAGTTGCAAACAGGCCATGGTATTAGATAGATGGTATTAAGAGAACCATGGTACTAACCCATGGTATTGCATGTATGAATCTTATATAAACTGTTGAGTTCCAAAACTGTCTTTCCCTTAGCTACTTTTCTCATCCTTCCTTCTTTGTTTTTCCATGAAAAATGCATCCTTATCATCAAAAACCATTACACATTGCCTCAAGGAGTATATTTCAGTGATTTACAGGTTATACTTTTATGTTCGTTATTTGAATAAGTTTTTGTCTTTTAGCTATGGAATGTAGCCACAATCTGCAGCTAATCAGCTGTTCCGCAGCTATTTCCACGCTTTTGCGGGTTCCACTTGTCAAGAGGGGAAAATGACTACATGGGTAGCTTGGAAAACATCAAGGCATGGATCGTATCCTATTCATCTGGCCTAGATCGACGAGGAAGGCTCTAGTCAAAGGGTAGTCAAACATAGATACCTATGGAAAATAGGACTCTGTTTTGCAGACGTTTCTCAGTGATGGGATCTGAAGCAATTTCCTAAGGCCAAAGACTTCATCTACCACCTACGAAAATAGAATCCAACAGCCATTACCATAATATTTATGTTTCCAAGCAACCAAGGACAAGAATTCTACATACTTGCATGTCTATGTGTTCTGTTGTAGCTTATTTCTCTCTTTAAAATAGTTGTATAATTCCCCTATAAATACCGGTGTGGAGAACGCATAACAAGTTCAGTTTTTGCTTATGTATTAAGTGGATATTTCTGCTCTGTAGTTTGAAGCACTCACTCTCTGTTTTAATATAAAGACTTTGTTTCAATGGATACCTGAAGCATTGTTGGAGTGTTGATTAAGTGCTGATAATCCGAGACCTTTGCAGAGGGCCCCTGCGTTGGTCAAGGTTACATTTTATTTTTGTTTTGTCTTTCATGATTAACTGTGAATTCACTGTTTTTTTTTTTCCATGATTTTTATAACCACTTTCTAACTCTGTTCATAATGTAGCTTGTGTTATCTTCTTACTAGCACATAATAGCTCTTTTGTTTCACTACTTTTTAGTTTCTTATCAACAACTTGAAGTTGACGTCAATAGCATAGAGTAATTTAGATTTTCTGGTCATTAATCTAGTTTCTTTCATTTACTGTCATTAGTCTTTAGATTTTGAATTTAACTAATCAATGCCATTTTGTTAACTCATGTTGTAAGTGAATGTTTTCGAAAGCCCTTTCAGTTGATGGTACATCATAAAACTAAGTGGTGAAATATTTCATTTATGAATGAGTATTTCTCTGTATTTTTGTGTTTACTTTTTCTTAGAACAATGAAGTATGGAGTCCCTCAAAATGATATCACAAGGAGGTAATTCTCCAAAAATTGTGTAGCAGAGTGATAAAACACTTCATTTAGCTATTATTGTAGATTAGTTGCAATTTCACTTTCAGTATTAGTCTTTCATTTAAGTTTGTTGCAATTTCATTTTTAGTTTTAGAACAATGAAGTATTGAATCCCTCAAAATGCTATCACAAGGAGGCCATTCTCCCAAAATTGTGTAGCAGTGTGACAAAACACTTCATTTAGTTTTTATGATAGATTAGTTGCAATTTCATTTTCACTTATAGTTTTTCATTTTGTTGCAATTCCATTATCAGCTATTCATTAAGTTTTGATTCTGCAATTAGACAATAGTTGTAATCTTATTTTTGGTATTTCATGTTTGGTTCATCATAGATAGTTGCAATCTTATTTTTAGTTTTAATATCTCATTTAAACTTTGGTTTTGCAATTGATTAGATAGTAGTTGCAATTTCACTCAAGTCCTTTTAGTTCATGTTTTGGAGACAATCATAATAGCGAGAAGAGAAACTTTGTTTTCATTTTCTTGGTTAAAACTTTACTTCCAAATCTGGCTTAAAAGCACTTTTAGCTCTCATTTCATTTTTTTTTTCTAAATTCTTAGCAGCAGTAGATTTAATATTTTGTTAGGAATTAAAAGATCAAAACCCCAAAACAACTTAAATTCAAAAAACATTGAAGTAGGAAGGGCCATCTAGCACATATAGTGCACTACACTTCATCAGTTTACGATACCCGGATTGATAATTTATGTAGAGCAATTTAGGACCTTGAATTGACCAAACATTTTAGTGTCATTACCAGGGAATTTTAGCTACGTAGCCTTATTTCTTACATTCATAAAAAAAACAAAAACAAAACAATGACATGCATAGAGAACGAGACTCTAGGGGTAGATTTATAGCTAGGGGTAGAATTTCAATTCCCACAACTCCACCTACTCCACCAAGAATTAGAAAAGACACACCTACATCCCAGACTCATACTCCCAGCCATAGGATTCCTGGAATTCAAGGAGTAGAAACTCAATCAGAAGATTCTCCTACATCATCCACCAAAACAGTCCTATGAGAGAAGACCCTTTTCACCTCCACAGGGGAGCCTATTGTAGTTGAAGAACTAGGAATACCCAGTGAGGAAGAAAAAGTAGGAACTCCCTCTCATAGTCCATTAATAGAAGAACTAGAGGAAGAGGAAATAACCTTGCACGTTGAGCCCTATACTGACTCTGAAGAAACTATAATGGCAGGACAAGAACAAGATGGAGAATTCACATTGTTTGGAGTAGAGGGTAGAGGGAGAGGTAAAGGTAATATTGGAGGAGGTAGAGGAAATACGGAAGTAGATAACTCATTTGTATTCCCTATAGTGGATGAGGAAACACATACCGCAATGAAAAACATTTCACCATCCGTCCTCCCAAAGTTTTATGGGTTAAGAAGTGAGGATCCTGAGACAATTTTGTTTGAGTTTGAAGTCTTGTGAAAAACCTATGACTATCTAGAAGACTCTCAAAAACTCAAATTGTTCCCTTCAACACTAAAAGGGGCTGCTTTGAAATGGTTTATGGGATTAGTCACTCAATCCATTAGAACTTGGAATGACATGAAACAAGATTTTTTGGATAGATACTTGGATTATTGTATGCCTACCAATCATAAAGATGAGGTATTCAAAATGATACAAAAGGAAGATGAAAACTTAGAGGATTTTCTTGAGAGATTCAACTATAATTTGAAAAGGGAAAAAATGAACAATCTAGATGAAGAAACTTTAAAAGCTATTTTGTTAAAGGCCATTAGAGATGAATGGATAGATATCCTTAACATGATGGGGAAGGGAGATATCTCTCAACTTGCATTGAGTGACATGGTAGAACTATGTGTTCATCTCTCAATAGGGAAATCTAAAACCGGGAAAGGACCAAGAGATCCTTCTCTTGTTAGAGAAAACAAATCTGCAACCAGATCTGTAAGTAGGGTAGAAATTGGCAATATGCTTGATGAGTTTAAAACTGACATTTTAGGGAACCTTAGTGAGCAACTAAACACCCTTAAAATTCAAAACAAGCAGAAAACATAGGCTGATGCTTTAGCCATCTTTTGTCCAAAATGCAAAAAGAAACATGCTCTAAGGGAATGTCCTTTAGATGCAAAAATTGTAGAAACTTGTATGATTTTTTAGAAAGTCATGAAACCAAGGGTTGCCCTTCAATACCAGGTCTCAAGGCTGTCTTTCAAGAAGAAACAGTCCCAAATCTTGTAGAACCCCTTTGTTTTGTTGCAAGAATACCTTGGCAGGGGCCACACAATCAAGGATTTAATTATCCAATATATTTTCAGCCCCACCAAATTGGAATTCTTGGCAGCAACCTTGGCCTCAACCTCAATCTCAGTATCAATCTCAACCATGAGCACAAGGGGTACAAAATCCTTATGGGAGATTTCCTCAATATTATCAATATCCTCCATCTTATCAAAGTTATCCTCCCCCACAAAATCAACAGCAAAATTAGCAACCACAACTTCCAAATCAAAACCCTCAACTTTCATTGCCATTTCCACAACAAGGTCAAAATCCTCAACACTTACTTCCATTTCAACAAAAACCAAATCAGCTACTTGCCCAACCATTACCAAACCCCAATAATAAAAACCCTCAGAATGCTTACATGGTAGAAGGACAACAATTTCCAACTTATATGATTACTCCTCTATATCTTAATGATGTTCAGCTTAGATCTAATAGGATATTATAAAAGGAAAAACCTTCTAGTCATTCAAGAACAAGATAACTCTGAGGAAGACTCTCTAAAAGTCAATAAAAGTTTTGAGGGAACATCCCTCCAAAACCAAAACATTGAAAAAGAAAAACAAAAAGAATCAATAAACACAACTCCTATCATTGAGCAACCAGCATCTACTTCTACACCTCCTTTTCCTAAGAGATTACAAATTGATAGAGGGGTAGTAAAACAGATCTTGTTGCCCAATTATGATTTTATAAATGAATTGAAGAATGTTTGTATCAAAATTCTTTTGTTACAAGCCATTATAGAAATTTCTATTCTAGCCAAAACAATAAATGAGTTAAGCATCAAAAGCCCAAGAAGAAAACCAAGAGAAACAAAAAGAATTCACCTAGTAGGAAAGATAACAGATATCATGATGGGAAAAATTGCCATGCAGAAATATGCGGATCCAGAAAGTCCAATTGTCAAGACACATATAAATGGGATTGAAATTCCAAACACATTGATTGAATTAGGGGCAACGATAAACATTATGAGTAGACAAACTATGGAGAAACTTAAACTTCCTGGCCTTCTTTACACACCTACCTTGCTGCAATTTGCAGATAGATCAGTAATCAAACCAAATGGTGTGCTAGAAGACATTTCATTCTCCTTAGATTCTTGGGAATATCTTGTTGATTTCATGATTCTAACTCCCAAGAATAATCTAGGAGGACACCCACTCATATTAGGAAGACCTTGGCTGGCCACAGCTGATGCTTTTATTAGTTGTAGATCTGGTGACATGTATATTTCTAATGGTAATTCAACAAAGAAATTTACTTTTATCCTCCAGAAAAATAAATCACAGAAATAGATGACAAGGAATGGATCGATGAAGAAGATGATATTCAACCTCTCTTTACTATGTCATAAATTAGTGAAGATAATCGAATTTTGAACACATTGGAAAATTTTGAAACATCTTCATAATATGATCATGCACAATTCCAAGAAAAATCTAATGTTGAATACTTGTCATCTAGGCAGATGTCTCTCTATTCTATGGAAGAGTTTGGTAGCTCTACAATTGAAATTTTTCCAGGTAGGACATTGAACATAAACAAAAACTTGGAGAAACTACAACAAGAAAAGCTAACAAAAATATTACAAAAACATTCTACTGCATTTGCATGAGTATACCGATATGAAAGGTATTGATCCTAAGACTTGTATCCATCATATCTATATTGAGGAAAATAGTAGACCAATTAGACAACCTCAAAGAAGAATGAATCCAAATCTTAGGGAAATTGTGAAAGAAGAGCTCCAAAAATTACTCAATGTAAACTTCATTTACCCAATTTCAGATAGCCAATGGGTTTCTCCTTTAGTAATTGTGCATAAAAAGAATGGTAAATGGAGGGTGTGCATTGATTACCGAGAATTGAAAAAAGCAACTTTGAAAGATCACTTTCCTTTTCCCTTCATAGATCAAGTGTTAGATACATTAGCAGGTAAAAAGTGTTTCTCATTCTTGGATAGTTTTAGTGATTATAATCAAATTCAGGTAGCACTTGAGGATCAGGATAAAACCACATTTACTTGTCCATGGGGAACTTTTTCCTACCAAGTGCTTCCTTTGGGGTTATCTAATGCACCTGCAACATTCCAAAGAGTAGTACTATGAATTTTTTTTGATCTAATACATGATTGTGTAGAGGTATATATGGATGACTTTACAGTCTATGGTAACACATTTGAAGAAGCTTTGGAAAATTTGGAAAAAGTCCTTAAAAGATGTAAAGAAACAAACCTTTCACTAAGCCATGAAAAATGCTTTATGATGTTTACAGAAGGTATTGTTTTAGGACATCATATTTCAGGAGATGGGATTAAAGTTGACAAATCTAAAGTTGAAGTCATCTCTAAGTCATCAATTCCAAGTTGCCAAAGGGATGTTAGAAGTTTTCTAGGATTTACAGGTTATAGAAAAATTCATTAAAATATAATCTCCACTCTTCAAATTGCTTACAAAAGATTGTGAATTCAAGTGAAATCCTGATTGCCAACTAGCATTTGAAACTTTGAAAGCAAAAATATCTGAAGCACCTATCTTAAGAGGACCAAATTGGAAACTTCCTTTCCATATTTCTATAGATGCTTTAGATACAGCTCCGGGAGCTGTATTGGGACAAAAATATTTGATTCCTTATGCCATTTACTATACGAGTAAAAATTTGACTCCCACTGAGTTGAATTATACTATGACTGGAAAAGAATTCTTTACTGTTGTTCTTGCAATTAATAAGTTCAGACACTATATAATAGGCTGTTGGGCTCCAAAAATGGCACTCATTACCATACATTTTTCACTTATGCTTCCATTATTTCGCTCACTATTCATCACCTTGTCACTCCATTTTTCCTACTATTCACCATTAATGGGTCTCATTCATATTTTCCAAATATTGTTTATTTTTAAGCATTTTTGAGAGAAATTCTTGATTAAATATTAGAAAATAATATATTTTACTTTATATATGGAAAGTGGGTTGTTTTGGTGACATGTGTAGGTTCCAAGGAAGCTTCCAGGGCATCTTTATGTGGCCATGAATGATCAAATTCGAATTTGAAAAGATAAGCTTCATGGAGGAGATCATGGAGGATAGGGTTATGTGTCATCATTGGTTGAGAAATATGTGGGTCAAAGGAGAGAATAGTGGGTTTACATTTATGAGGTTGTTATCTTAGTTTTTGTATAAATAGGAGCACCTCCTCCATTCCAAAGAGGAGGACTCTTAGAGCATTGTATCCAATTGATGATGGAATAGAATAAAGCTTCATTTTGCATATATTTCTATTATGTAGTTATAGATATAAGTTTTACATATATTTCCATTATGTAGTTTTAGATTTAATTTTCCTTAATGTAGTATATGGAATAATTTGTCTTGTTCTTAAGAGAATTGAGCTCACTCTAAAAGGATGAGAGAAACATTTTATTTCATATTAGATCTTGTTTCATTTCATTGTTTAGATGTTTAAGGATTTGATTGGTGAATGAGTTATGAATTAAAATCTTATCAGCATGTGAGAGAACAACCAAGGGTCTAAGTTAGACTCTCTCTCCATTTGATTTGCATGATAATTAAAATTCATTCTTTTGCTTTTATGTTTCAAGTATCATATGAGGAGATACCAAGAGTCTAAGTTAGGCTCTCTCTCCAATGATTTATATGGTAATTGAAATTCATTCTCCCACAGTATGTTTTGGAGCTCAAAGCCCAAGTTTTGAGTAATATTATTGTAAAGCCCCGCGAATTGCAGACACAAAATGTATGTTAGAGTCGTAGGGTTGTCCGCCCTAAGTTTGAATGTAATGGCGGCCTACCCATGGTCCGTGGACCATAGGATTGTATAAATAAGAGTGAGGCTCTAAGTTGTATGGACAATGAGATCAATAGAATAGAATGGATAGAATGAGATAGAGGTACAGAGCAAGTGTCTAAGTGTGTCTTAGGTCGTAGTAGTAGGAAGAGGCTCTACAACTGAGTGCGCAGAGACCTAGTATAGTCTGCAGCTGAGTCCATGGACCCCTACAGCTGAGTGCACAGGGCGAAGTCGAGTCTGTAACCGAGGAGGAAGAATAATAAAGAGAAGTTTTATCTGAATTTTTTGTATCTGTTCTTGTGTTATTACATGGTTGATATCATTTGCAATTATACTATTTATTTACTGCACGCATTTATATGAATGGTGAATTTCATTAAGTATAACTAAAAGCATACAGATAAGCTAAGTTAATCAACTAATATCGGGTTACTAATAAGGATTTGGGTAATAACATTGTTCGGCCCCTGAGTAGGGTTGCGCGAAGACAACATCACAAGCTGCAAGGTATTGATAAGTGCGCGTAGCGACGTGTGCACAGGTTCAAAACCATGGACCACTTGGAACCCATCAAACATCCCCAGGGTGCGAAAACTTGGTTCTAGCACCCTCCCATACTACTTCGGTTGAGACCTCGGTCTGCACTCCGCGGACTGTTGTCGAAAGGGCCAGTAGTACTGGGATTTTTGTGGCTAATTCACCTCCAAACCTCGGTTAGGCCCCAACAAGCCAACAAAGGGTGGTTACACAGAAAGATTCACGAGTTCGCAGTGCAGGAAAATAGGAATCTGCGAGTATCAAAGGAATAGTGGTTGGAGCAATACTTATATATGGAAATCCACAAAATTTTCTTTACATCCTTTCCCTCTGAGTTGTATGAGTGGACTGCGAAGCAAGAAGACAGTCAGGGAAGGTGTAGGCTAAACAAACTAATTTTGTGGACTCCAAAATTAGTGCACAGACCAGAAGCATCAAAAGATAATATTGCACGCACTGTGGACCATTAGCTCGATCGAATTATAGGAGGATTTATCACTAAGTTTGTGATAGACATGACAATCAGCTACAGTGAGGCAAAATGATGCTTCCTCAAAGGACCGCGGGGTAAGTACATTAAATCTTTGAACACTTGGATTAAGATGTTATTGTTTGAAAAGAGGGTTATGCGAATAAATTGATGTTTGGGGCTACGCGAAGTGGGAGGATCTATAGAAACGAAGGTAGCATAGAGATAGAAAATAGCCCCTTGATTTCGCCTCGGTGGGAAAGCAAGGAAGAGCTCGCGAAAGCTTCTCCAAGAAGCATGGTCAGTCTGATAAGGCAGCAAATTCCACACCTACCACCTCCACCTACACCACCACCAGTCTCACCATCTTCCCCTCCATCTCCACCCACACCACCTCCACCACCACCACAGTTCATTATGGTGAGCGCAATAAAATTGTTGGTATTCAGAGGAGTAGGGAACAAAGATCCGGACCAACTCTAGTTTTTGGTAAGGATTATATGGGAAGCACAAGGAGTCATGGATGACAATATAGAGAAGGCAACGCTAGTAATTGCATTGCAGGATCGTGCACTAACATGGTACATTAAGCATTCGAATTACCATCCAAACGTGGGGATTGCAGATATCCAGGATACGCTGAATAGGGAATTTAGTAGGCCAAAGTCAGAGACACAATCAATTATTGGGTTTAAGGAGATTGTGATGCTTCCAGGTGAGACCCCATAGGATCTAGATTAGAAACTGAAGAGTGTGATTTGCGAAGCCAACATGACCTTGACAGATGGGCAGCACCGCACATGGTTTGTAGCGTCACTAACACCACATCTAAGGATGCCCCTATCACAACAGAAGTTATCCACCCAGGTCAATGCTTTGGTGATTGCAATGAGACTACACGAGACCCCAATACAAGATCCTGGCCTAGGAGTCCAACAAATCCAAGTGCAACTACAAAATCTATGTCTGGAATGCAGAGTTTGAAACAGGACAGGACAACTCAGCCAGAGGTGCGCGAGGAGGTATGGTGCATAAAATTCAAAGGCGAGGGGCATGACAAGGACCATTGTCTAGTCTTCGCAAATTACTTGGCGAGAGGAGGGTCGATGCCATTAAGACCAAAGGCACAAGTAGGACTAAGCGCGGTCCCCGCACTATGGTGCGTGATTTGTCAGATAGGAGGAAAACATGCTACAGATAATTGTCATCTATTACAAAAGTATACACAAATGTCCCAACAATTATTCTGTAATTTCTGCAAGTCGGTAGGCCATGATGAGCGCACCTGTAGAAGTTATGAACTAATTATGGATCAAACTCTTGCCTACATAGTGTAGACTGAAACATGAGCCCTCGATCCAAATACGGGAATGGCGCGCGCTATATTTCAGGGGCGTGGATGAGGTCAAGGTGGAATGGGACTAGGAAGGGGTCACAGATAGCTAATTTGTTACAATTGCGGAGGATTAGGGCATTATGCCCGCGACTGTACGAATTTAACGAGAGCTTCATGTTTATATTTTACTCAATTTGATCATGAGACATAGAACTGCCCTACAATGATAGTGAGGATGTGCGATAAAGGGATACTCCAGCCTCCCGCAACTCAAAATTCACAAATGATGAGGTCTGAGCCACGTGAAGAGGACCCGAATGTAAACATAGTGCTCTGAAGCGGTATCACGACAAGAGATGACAAAGGTAAGCAGCCTGAAGAAAGTGCATGGGTTCGTAAGGCTCCTACAAAGGAACCTGAATTTGATTTGGAGCGCGCAAAGGAGACATTCATGGAAGCTAAGAAGAGCTTCACGGAGGCCTCCACTTCATGTAGTAAGGATCAACTGGAGCCAAAGATGGATCCTTCAGTGATCACTAACTTTTTGGAGACATGTATAAAACTGCTGCGCGACAACAAGGATTTGAAAGGACTGCAGGAAATTATCACTAGGTGCGCTAGGTCAGGAGAACCTCGTGTAGTCCGGAAGCTCGGGAAACATACATCACGAACAGGAAGGGAAATGCAATTAACTGTGCAAATCGAGGAGTGTGAAATGGATCAAGTAATTATGGATCTGGGATCGGATGCGAATGTGCTGCCAAAGTAGACATGGGAGTGCATGGGTAGTCCCGCATTGCAATGGTCCCCTATTCAATTACAAATGGTGAACCAGCAGAAGATCCTACCGATGGGAAGATTGCAGGGGATAACAATAGACATCGAAGGTGCGAGTGCACTTGCAGATTTTGAGGTGATAGAGATTGTTGATGACAGCAACCCCTATCCCATGCTACTAGGAATAGATTGGGCCACTGATATGAACAGAGTGATAAATCTAAAGAAGCACAAAATGATTTTTGAGAAGAAGTCACTACGCGTAATGCTACCTTTAGACCTTGTGGAAGGAGCACGGTACATAGAACCAGTGCGCAACGACAAGAGGGATGACGAGCTAGACTTTATCTACAAGATAACTGCTCAGAAACAGGATTGGGTGAATCCTACAGCGAATGGCCAGATTTCATGGGAGCGCAAAAGCTCCTGCACATCAAATTTGGATGAGGAAATAGAACGATGGTAGAACCGGTTACATGAGGTAACCACACTCAATTGCAACATGATGGTAAGATCATTGTGCTGCGTGACAACAGAGGTAAGGGATCTTCCTATGTATGACGGATTGATAGTAGTGGATGAATTCCTTAACAAATTTGAAAGCGCAGTGCTAGAACAGCAGCCATTAGATGCTTTGAAATGGGCACTGTGCGCTATGCCCGCAAGGTGGTGGGATACGCATCAGAGAAGCTTCGAATACTGGCGTGGATGCAAAAGGATGATGCACCTACGATTTGGGAAACCACAGATGCGGCTAAAAAACAAGTATGATGAGCGAGATGATACACGTACACACCTCGCAAAATGGACCAAGGTCTACGGGGAAGAGCCACAGCCTAAATGGGTGCATTTTTTCTATCATGCTTTGGATGTCATACCCATGAATTGGTATATTGAGACAGAGCTCCACCATGGTACGAGCAAATGGGATATCTTGCACGAGGGATTTCTATTAACTTTCACGTTTGAAGATCATTGGTGGGATACTATTGACGATGCACTACAGGCAGTAAAATTAGTTATCTTCAAAATACCCCAAGAGCCAATGGAAGTAATTCAACCAGAATGGGGGACAAAACTGTGCTGCGTGCTAGAGTGTTACAATGTAAATGTTGAGGAGGATGATGAGGACCCGCGAAATATTAACATTCCAGAAACGGAAGGTTGTCGCGAGGTTCGAGGACCATTGATTGAGGAATCTGACATCACTGTGCCACTAAAAAAGAAGTAGGTAAACATTGGAATGGAGGCAGAGCCAAAGTATGAAATGCTTGGGGACTATTGGGATGATGCCACGGTGGATAAGGTCGCTGAGTTACTTCGCAAATACCAGGACTTGTTCCCGACCAAAATTACGGATTTGAAAGGGATCATTGGTGACTTAGGGATGGTGAAGATCACCTTGAAACCCGACGTGAAGCTCGTTAAGCAGAGGCCTTACCACTTGAATCCAAAATATAAGGAAAAGTTTTGCGAAGAATTAGACAAAATGCTCACAGCCGGAATTATTGAGCCAGTAGAAGAATTCGACTGGGTGAGTCCTATGGTAGTGCAGGAGAAGGAGCAGAAGGGAAAAATAAGAATATGTGTGGACCTCAAGAAGATGAGCGATGCTTGTGTACACGATCCATTCCCGACACCGTTCACAGATGAAGTACTGGAAAATGTTGGTGGCCAGGAAGCATACTCGTTCACAGATGGGTTCTCAAGATACCATCATATCAAGATCACGCTGGAAGACAGGAGAAAAACGACCTTCGCAACAGAATGGGGCTCCTTCCAATACACCGTTATGCTGTTTGGATTAAAGAACATGCCAGCCATATTTTCACGCATCATTGTTTCTGTGTTCAAAGAATACATCCACAATTTCTTGGAGGTCTATTTAAATGATTGGACTGTCTTCGGATTAGTTAAGCACCATGTAGCAAGCTTACACTTGATGTTGGATACTTGTCAACGAAACCAGATTGTGTTGAACCTTAAGAAGAGCACATTCCTTGTTCCCTTTGGAAACCTTCTGGGACATGCGGTTTGCAAACAAGGACTGATGGTGGACCCTATGAATATTTCCATTATTCTAAATTTGGAAGCATTGTGAAGTGTTAAACAGTTGTGCGCTACCTTGGGACACCAGATACTATAGAAATTTTATCAAAAGCTATGACCAAATCACCACGCCGATGGAAAAATTATTGAAAACGGATGTTACATTTTGCTAGAATGACGATTGTATGAAAAGTTTGGACATCATGAAGGGGAAATTGGCCTCTGCTCCAATCATGGTCTTCCCAAAATGGGATATGGAGTTTCATGTCCATGTTGATGCATTGTGTATCGTGCTAGGAGAAGTTCTTACACAAGAGGGCGGGGAAGGCTTGGATCACCCAATCGCGTTTGCAAGTCGAAGGTTGTCCAAAGCAGAGAAGAACTATTCCACCACCGAGCGCGAGGGGTTGGCGATGGTGTACGCGTACGCGCTCCAAAAATACCGACACTATTTACTCGGAGGACATTTCAAGATGTATACAGACCATTCCGCGCTGAAATATCTGGTCAATAAGCCTATGTTGGGGGGCGCATATGCAGGTGGCTCTTATTGTTCCAGGAGTATGATTTTGAGGTCGTAGTAAAGTTGGGACACCTGAACACAGGACCGGATCACTTGTCGTAAATTGAGATGGGCAAGGAAACCACTAATTTGGAGGAGGGACTACCTGATCCATAGCTCTTTGCGGTGCGCGTCACGGATGGAAACTTCGAAGATATAATCCATTTTATGACTACAAGAATTGTGCTAAAGGAATACTTCGTCCAACAAAAGAAGGAATTAGTGGTGTGCATTGAGGATTTTTCTGTCATCGTTGGGCACTTGTACAAAATGGGAGATGATGAGATATTGCGAAGATACGTACCTGAATTGAGCGAAGTCAGATCCTCATGGAAGCACATGGGGATGCTACAGGAGGGTGTTGTGGGGGAAAGTATCCAACTCGGAATGACCCTAACCCACTCTAAGGGTGACAGTTCCTTAGCAACAGCTGAAAGCAAAGCTATCTAAAGTTTCTTCTTTATGACATGCAAGAGATAAAAGGGATAGATCCACTTACCGATGTCTTGCGCAAATGGTCGATCCGATCTCCTTTGTTTGCCGCTTGCTCCCAGCTCCAAGTCTTTTCACGGGCCCAGCTACACGAGATCCTGCAAATAAGACAAGAAAAGGAAACTACAAGAAGCATGCATGCATAAATGATTCAAGGATTAGCATAAATCAAAAACGCAAGTAAGACAATTCACCATTGAAACACATGCGAATAGAAGAACCTCAAATGCTTTATTAATATATGGAAGTAAGGTTCAAGCGGTGATACAACCATGAGAGGTCCAATCCAGCATCACCTTCCCGACGGAGAGAAATCTCTTCTTCACCTCCCTCAAGCAATCACCCAATACTCTCGACTGTAAACCAACAGCGATTCTTTGCGCTAAATTCCGGCCCCCAGATCCCATGGGATGAGATCCTTATATAGAGTTTTGGAGTGAAGATAAGTCAGCTTGATGTGTGACTTGTTGTCCTCTTCAACTCCAGTTGTTCTTCAGTTCTTCACTCGGAGTTTCTGCCTTCCACTTGGAGTTTTAGAAGCTCTTAACTCATCATTAGGCGAATCTTATGATCAAGTGCCTTTTTGGAAGCTTCCTGGGCACTGGCACATTGAGAGAAAGATTCCTCCACATGTCCAAGTACGCCCAACGCAGGTAGCCTTTGTTGCACTTGCTATGCAGCGCAGGTAGCCCTTGTTGCACTTGCTATGCAGCGCAGGTAGCCTTTGGAGCAGCTGCTTTGATTCAAAATTGACATGTTTTTGAGTGTTTTTCAGTGGAGAACTGATTTGCAGTGCTGTGGTTTGCTGACCTTGTTCCTCTAAGGGTAAGAACAACATGTTTAGGGACTTTGGATCCCTTAGATTATTGACATTTCATGCTCTATGCTGTAAGGCACAAAAATGTCTATAACAGTTGCCCCCTAAAGTATGAGGTCGTTTATCGGGTGAAATGCTTTATTAGGAGGATCCGAAGTTCATTCAATCGTCGGGAGGTGACCTGTAACAAAATACAATACAATACATTATCTTTTCATGATCTAGCTGAGGCGGGCATTTCCCATGCTCAGCTTTATAAATACATTTGTTGTACATAAACAGACGATCGTCTGATAATAGACTGATAATTCTCTACTTTTAATTATCATCCTTTTAGTAGGATGATCATCTGCTGCACATGTCTATGTCTTTATCTCCTGAATATATATCGCAGCCCGGATGGATGAAACTAGATTCGGGGTCTTCAAACTTGTCCGATCTTCACTTTAGTACAAGTCGATCCATGTGAGAATTTCTTGAAGTTGAACATGGAAAGACATCGCTTGATTACCAGTCAATAATGTAAACTGTTAACAAGCGCGAGAGGAATCACCGATAATGATGATGACCCTCAAGGTACTGCAGCACAATTCACGTGGTGTGAATATAGGATCTGACGTCGAACACCACGCAAAGTCTCCTGGTCGAAGGTCATTGATGTATACCTATCGCCGGGAGTGAGAAACTTGCCATTGAGGCATGCAAGCTTCAAAGTACTGAGGGGGTGCTCCTAGACCAACTTCTTGGATAATGAGCTGATGTCGACAAGAAGTGATCCGTCAAAGGAGGGCCTTACTGAATCCCACATCAGTGACACGGAACGGAGCTAGTGATGATGGTGAAAACGATCTGTGAAATATGATTCAGAGTGGCGGTCATGGAAGGATGAAAGATGATGTATGGTAGTGGATGGGACCCGGTTGACACTTTCTGAATGACATCTCTTGAACATATAACGACACTGATGTGATGGATCGGTAGCATTACCCCATGTATGGATGGTATGGCGAGACCATGGTGAAGGGACCGGTGAATGATAATAACCCAACCCGATATTTACGGAGGCAAAAGTGTCATGTTCAAGAGCGACTTGCTACCATTAAGCTTTGAGGTTCTTCCCAATTTTTCCCCAGTCATTTCTGACCAGTACCTCTTTATTTTTGTCAAGCTTGAGGAGGATAACATATGCTTGATCTATAACCTGCCTTCGGGCAAGCCCATCACTATGTTTTAACGAGCCTAGCGATAGGGAAACTCGTTCTCGTCTAAAGACAAGTTTGTCGCTATCTAATATTTTTAACGAGTCCAGCGACAAAGACAACTCGGTCCTTTTCATTTTTAGAGAGTCTGAAAAGTGTACATAAAGTAGACTCCAGGGGTCCTTTTTCGTCATCTAATCCCTTAAGTCCGAAAAAGTATAAAACAATACAGAAGGGATGAATGTTCGATATCTTTATCGAGCCGAACTAGACAAGCGCTCGATCTTTTTGTGCAATAATCCCTCAGGTCCAAAAAGATTAAAATCTAGAGGAGGGATAGCTCTTCCGGTCCTTTTAACGAGCTGGAAGGCCAAGACTCGGCAAACTTTTCATTTTTTACGAGTCAGTGAAAAGAGCTCAAAGAAGACTCGTATTTTGAGGAACGAGTGATAAACAGGGATAGCAGCAGATTCCAGGTACAGGTTGGAATTTTCCAATCACGGCAGTATTACAAGGATGACTAGGTGGGATCACTTTTCGCAGCTGTTCCTCAAAATAGGTAAACAATCAAGTGGATGTGAATGATCGGCCAAATGAAAAGTGGAGGTGACGGTGCACAAACACGACCAAGGCTTTTATGGCTGATGAATTTACGGTCTCAAATGGTTATTTACCGGTTCATTTTCTGAATGAGCTTGAACACTGGGGGAAGCCTGCTCACAAGCTTATGTTTATTTTTTAACGAGCATGAATTTCCGCATTAAAACTGCTCGAATCTTTCGTTTATTTTTTAACGAGCATGAACTTTGCCAAAACTGCTCATTTTTACCAGTCATAAGGTAGGAAGGTCTCCTAGAGCTCGCTATTTTTTTAAGGAGCTTCATCTCACTACGCTTTGCTCCATATCCTCTCTTTATGCAAGCTGGGTATCGGCTAATCCTACGGGTTAGAGGGGTTAGTCCTACCTAAAACTAAAAAGCCGCCCGCGCTTGCATTCCAAGAGGTTTGCATGCCCCCAGGTGTAAGTCTAATTTCAAGGTTGCCCCTACTTTTCCATCAAAAACCTTTGTTTTCAACAGGTGAGGCTTACCTCTTTCAGGTTACCCAAAGATTGTTCTGCTAATTCTTTAAAACATAAACTTTCTTCGGCGATGTCTATCATTAGGTTACACAAAGATGGTTACAATTTGTTGCAGCAATAGAATCTCTTTCTTTGGAGGCTGCCCCTACTTATCCTCTAAAACATTTGTTTTAATGGGTGAGGCTTGCCTTTTACCCAAAGATGGTTACTACTTGCTGCCGCAAACGGATCCCCTTCTTTGGCAGAGCCTACTTTTCTAGACAAAAGGTGAGTAACGGGCCCCCGTCCTCCCACATAACTTTAACAAAAGAATCTTTTTCCAGAACAACCCCATTCCTAACTGCCCCTTCTTCCGCATGAGAGCTCTTGCCGGCTCTTCTGTTTTACGAAGAAGGAGGGGACGAGGTACGGACTAGTCATATTCTCCCGCGGAAATTCTACTTTACACCCAAGGTTTCTTCTGCCTTCAGAGCAGACCAGGATGCATGCCCCCTGGGTTCCGGCCTTCCTTTTCCGAATTACTCGCATTCATCAGGAAGAAGAACCGGAGGTAGAGACCTTTCTTGATCGAAAAGACCATTGAGGATAGGTATGTGACTACTTGCGATGCGTGATCCCGGAAGTGAAAGTTGGTCTACGAGCTTGACCATCCTTCCTTCGTATGGAAAACACATTATTCGAAAGAGTGAGGAGACTATTGCTTCCATGCAATATATGTAGTCTCGTCCAAGGAGTAGGTTATAATCCAAGGGTCCTTGGACGACCATCAAATTCATCTTGATAGCCTTCCCTTTCAGTGCAATAGGCACATTAGGTAGAATCCCTAATGGTCGACTGGTTCCTTTGTCAAAACCCAAGAGACGCCTTGTCTCGGGCAAAAGCGCCGGGCAACCCAGTGCTTTCCAAGCAATAGAGGACAGGATACTCACAGATGCCCCTTCATCAATGATAGTTCCAGCCATCACCATTTTGTATATTTGGACTATAATTCTAAATGGTATACTGGCTGGTAATCGGGGTCTGCCTAGTTGGTTCCAATCAAAGGACACAACTAGGTTGCTTGGTGGTGGAACCGAATATACGGCCGGATATGATCCTGACGACGCTCCTTCCTGCGATAAAGGAGTGGGCACATTGCCCTGATGTTCATCAGAATCGGTGTTGATGAAGAGAACCTGGACAGTGTCATCCTTGCTCTCTTCGGTGAGGGTGTCAACTGAAGATGAATCCTCAGTGACTGTGGTATTTGAAGATGAAACTTCTGAAGGGAGAACCGGGTCAACTGCCGTTTCGACCTTTGGACTTTCGTCCGGTCCGGATTCAGTAGGTTCACTTTCAGTGACTGACACTTCAGCTGGCCCTATGAGCGGGGCAGCTGTATTTTCAACCAACGAAGGACTTGGCGCGAGTTTTTGGTATCCAGGAGGAAGTAGCAACGGTGCAACCGGTTGATCTTCCAAAACTCTCTTTGCTTCGTCTAAAAAGGGACAACGGCGAAGCGTGTGATTGCCTTCACACAGTTCACAGGGGAATCTCATTCCCCCTCGTCGTCTAGGACCTTCACTTTCGTTGGTCGACGGTAAGCATTCGACCTGGTTGTCAGAGGTTGACGCTTCCGAACTGTGCAAACGAGGGGACCAGTCCCTTAGTATCCGGGGAATACTGGGACAATCATGGTGGAGGTGGTCTCCTCTGCATATGACACATGGCGATTTGGGCCCGGTCCATGCTGTGTGTGGGTTTTTGTTAGATACCTTTTGCTTGCCCCCAGGCACCTTTGGCTCCTTCTGCTTCTTTCCTTTCTTCTTCTTTTCCTTCTTCTTTTCTATGGGTGCCGCGCTTTTGGCGGCTTGACCTTTCGAAGAAGAAGGATCGGAGGAAGGCGTATAAGAAGTGGAAGGCTGGAGGGTAGCTCTAGACGGGTCTAACTGTTGACTCGACTGTTCAGGAACCGTGGTGGTCTGAACTACAGCGGTTGAGAATAGCCAAACTGGCAGGCCAATTGTCAGCCCTGGAAGCGACAATGTGGCCATGTGGGGCGCACCAACTTCTCCCCAGGAGGAGAAAGGGCTAGGGGTCCCATCATGTGGAATCCCTTTGTTGGTGTGTTCCATGTTCTCAACCTTAAGATCAACGTAGGAATCAGGGGTAATTACGTTCCGTTTAAGATGAATTTTATATGACGACGCTTTAGACACAACTTGCTTTTTCACTTTTTAAGAGTCGAGAAAAAGCTAAAGATGACTCTAGTCTCCTTCGATGTATTAACGAGCCCGAAGTGACAAATGCTCGGATGGAATTTTTCAGTTATAGAGTTTGAAAAAGGCCAAAAGAAACTACTCTGGAGTTCTAGGCAAGGGTGTGCCAAACCTTTCGCGAAACCATAGAATACGTTTTACGGTACGAGTGGTCGATCTTCGTGAATGCTGTGTTCACTGCATCGCGATCAGTAGGGCGGCCGACACGGCTTGCTATGGATAAAGGCTTTGTTCCTATAGGGGTCCCCCAATATACGTGACGGTACGCGGGGGCACAAGTCCGTATTAGTGCTATCGTCCCTCAGGAGGAATCACCCACCTTCGTAGAGATCAACAGTCACTATGTTTAACGACGCCGGTTCACGTCTCTACCTAGACCTCTACTGTGTTTCGTTATGTTTCAAAGCGTTGTTAGATAAATTCAGTTCTTTTTAGGTTGATCTTGCTTAGCAGTTTGCCTTTATGGATCACCACGTGATGTATGAGACAACTCCTAAATGCAGTCTAAGAATGATAAGCAAGCTTTTTCAATTCTTTCAACTTATGAAAACCTTAACTACTGAAGGAAAAGAAAGACATCATCTTTTCAAACAGATCATAGAGCACACACTGATGCACTTTTTCCTAAATCGACATGCAAACTTGTCAAAATGCACATGCACAATGCAAGTATTTCTTTTCTTCTTCCTTAATGTTGGTGTATGACAAAAAGAAAGATGTTGTATAATTTCGAATTCGATTTCAAGCGTAAGCAAACAAGTTTTGTCCAATAATCAAAAGAACACCTTAAGATTCAGTCGTTTCAACACAAGAAATACTGAAATCCGAACCATATAACGAAATCAAATGCTCAAGCAGCTATGAACAACAATAAACTAGCTCTCAGAATCACAACGACACTTTCTCATAGGTCTAGATCCAAGAGGTCATAGCAAGACTAGTTCACTTTCGCTATGGGAAACTGTGAATGACAGCAAGAAATACAATAAGAACAATCACGGTTTCTTCATACAACTGAGGCGGAATGAAGGCAAAGAGAAGTGGTTTCAGCTGGGTATACAGGTTGACAACAGGCTGCAAAAACAATACTGAAAACTGGGCAACAGACAGTGGGGAATCCCAGCTGCACAAGGCAAAACTGGATCAGCGCAGGTGCTGCACTGTCAATCTGAGATGCAACGCAGGTAGCCCCTTCGGGACCTGCGTTGCAGTGCAGGTAGCCTTTGTTGCAGCTGCACTGATGAGACAACTCTCGTCTCTCTCAGATTCCGGCTCACAGTTTGCTCAAAATTCAACGGTTTTTGGCCAAATCAGAGGCTATCAGTCAAGTATACACTAGAGGATGATTAAAGGAAGATGAACACTATCACAAAGAGCAAAAAAGAGTCCTTGTGGATCAGCTCTTCAAATCATAAACATGCCCAGCACTGGGCTAGAGTAGCTGCCCTCTACTTTGCATTCGAAGGACTCGAATGCAGTTCGATTCGGTACTCCCTTTGTTTAAGAAATGAATAGCAAGAAACACAAGCTACCAACAAGACACGATCCCCAGTGGAGTCGCCAGTCTGTTGTGGGGGAAAGTATCCAACTCGGAATGACCCTAACCCACTCTAAGGGTGACAGTTCCTTAGCAACAGCTGAAAGCAAAGCTATCTAAAGTTTCTTCTTTATGACATGCAAGAGATAAAAGGGATAGATCCACTTACTGATGTCTTGCGCAAATGTTCGATCCGATCTCCTTTGTTTGCCGCTTGCTCCCAGCTCCAAGTCTTTTCACGGGCCCAGCTACACGAGATCCTGCAAATAAGACAAGAAAAGGAAACTACAAGAAGCATGCATGCATAAATGATTCAAGGATTAGCATAAATCAAAAACGCAAGTAAGACAATTCACCATTGAAACACATGCGAATAGAAGAACCTCAAATGCTTTATTAATATATGGAAGTAAGGTTCAGGCGGTGATACAACCATGAGAGGTCCAATCCAGCATCACCTTCCCGACGGAGAGAAATCTCTTCTTCACCTCCCTCAAGCAATCACCCAATACTTTTGACTGTAAACCAACAACAATTCTTTGCACTAAATTCCGGCCCCCAAATCCCATGGGATGAGATCCTTATATAGAGTTTTGGAGTGAAGATAAGTCAGCTTGATGTGTGACTTGTTGTCCTCTTCAACTCCAGTTGTTCTTCAGTTCTTCACTCGGAGTTTCTGCCTTCCACTTGGAGTTTTAGAAGCTCTTAACTCATCATTAGGCGAATCTTATGATCAAGTGCCTTTTTGGAAGCTTCCTGGGCACTGGCACATTGAGAGAAAGATTCCTCCACATGTCCAAGTACGCCCAACGCAGGTAGCCTTTGTTGCACTTGCTATGCAGCGCAGGTAGCCCTTGTTGCACTTGCTATGCAGCGCAGGTAGCCTTTGGAGCAGCTGCTTTGATCCAAAATTGACCTGTTTTTTAGTGTTTTTCAGTGGAGAACTGATTTGCAGTGCTGTGGTTTGCTGACCTTGTTCCTCTAAGGGTAAGAACAACATGTTTAGGGACTTTGGATCCCTTAGATTATTGACATTTCATGCTCTATGCTGTAAGGCACAAAAATGTCTATAACAGAGGGTACTATGCAGGACGCGCAACCGCACAAAAGATTCTTCACACAGGATTATGGTGGCCAACCCTGCACAAAGATTCAAAAGCGCACTATAAGGCTTGCGATACATGTCAAAGGACTGGAAAACCATCGCAAAGGGATGAAATGTCATTAAATCCACAAATGACACTATAGCCATTCGAAAAATGGGCAATCAAATTTGTGGGACCGATCAAACCTTAGGGAAAGACGGGCGCACGCTACATCATCACCGTGATGGAGTACTTAACATGATGGGTGGAAGCGTAACCGGTCAAAGACTGCATGGCCACTACGACTGCGAAGTTTTTGTTCGAAAACGTGTTGACCCAATTTGGTTGTCCGAAAATATTAATGAGTGATCGCAGAACACATTTCCTAAATGAAACCATCAGCGCACTCACAGAAGAGTTCTAGGTGTATCATCATAAAAGTACACCATACCACCCACAAGCTAATGGGACAATAGAGGCATTCAACAAAACACTGGAAACTGCGCTGACCAAAGTGTGCAACACATAGTGAAACGATTGGGACCTGCACATATCTGTCGTGCTATGGGCTTACAGGATAATGTGCAAGAAACTGATAGGACTGACACCTTTCCAGTTAGTTTATGGTGTGGAATTTGTCATGCCAATGGAATATATCATACCTAGTTTGCACATAGCAGCGTTCACAGGGATGACGGACAGCGAAGCTCTGGAGGAAAGGCTCGCACAATTGGAAGAACTTGAGGAAGAACAGTTTTTGGTCGGGTTTCATGAGCAGGTACAAAAGTAGCGTGAAAATCCTGGCACGACTGCCATATCAAGTTGCGCACCTTCAAGGTAAACGACTTAGTGCTGATGTATGACAGTAAGTTTGAAAAAATTCTGGGAAAATTTAGAATGCACTAGCTGGGACCATACATGGTTAAGGAGGTCACAAATGAAGGCATGGTCCAGCTAGTCAAACTAAATGGAGAACCCTTCCCAGGCAAAGTAAACGACAGTTGCTTGAAGCCCTACACGGGTGGGCCGACTATCTGACTAACTGGTTGAACCACAGTCTTCACGACCTGAGGAGCCGAACAAGGGCGCAGGACTATAAACATATGCAGCAGATGTCGGTACAGATGTAAGGACACAATTCAGACATGGAGGTCTTAGAAGAACGGATGCAACAGGTTCGGCAAGCAGCAACTCAGTGCGTTGTCAACATTAGTACCATACGAGAACAGTTGGAGGGACTCCGCGCCAAGATCATCGCGCCGATAGAGTGACTCGAGGGTGAGTCATGATGTTTGTGTTGGGGACCTGTTGGGCATGGAATCCCCCCACAACATGTTTTTGGGCTCAAAACCCAAGTTTTGATTAATATTATTGCAAAGCCCCGCGAATTGAAGGCACGAAGCGCAAATTGTATGTTAGAGTCATTAGGCTGTCCGCCCTAAGTTTTGAATGTAGTGTTAACCTACTCATGGTCCGTGGACCATGGGATTGTATAAATAGAGCAAGGCTCTAAGTTGTAAAGTAACAAAGAGATCATAATAGAATAGAATGAGATAGAAGTATAGAGGAAGTGTCTAAGTGTATCTTGGGTCGTAGTAGTAGGAAGAGGCTCTACAGCTCAGTGTGCAGAGGCCTAGTAGAGTTCGCAGCTGAGTGCACGGACCCCTGCAGCTGAGTGCATAGGGCGGAGTCGAGTCTGTAACCGAGGAGGGAGAATAATAAAGAGAAGTTTTATCTGAATTCTGTGTATTTGTTCTTGTGTTATTACATGGTTGATATCATTTGCAATTATATTGTTTATTTACTACGCGCATTTGTATGAATGATGAATATTGTTAAGTATAACGAAAACCATATAGATAAGATAAGTTAATCAACTAATATCGGGTTACTAATAAGGATTTGGGCAATAACACTATTCGGCCCCCAAGTAGGGCTGCGTAAAGGCAACATCACAGGCTGCGAGGTACTGATAAGTGCGTGTAGCGACATGCGCATAGGATCGAATTGTGGACCACTTGGAACACATCAGACATCCCCAGGGTGCGGAAACCTGGTTCTAGCACCCTCCCATACTACTTTGGGTGAGACCATTTGTCCAAAAATATTTTTCCAAATTCTTCCTCTGAAAGTTTGGACAACTTCTTGCTGTCAAGTGAGTGCCACCATATGGTAGCCTCATCTTTCAAAAGAAGTCATGCTAAAGATCTCCAATATTTCCCAAATTTTGACTTTCCCTTTTAATGAATTCTTCAATAGTAGGGCCATCATATTTTCCTGTAAAAATCAGCTCAATAGAAGCCATGAAGTAGAATGAGGTTTTGAAAAACTTACCTACTTTATGCGACAAATTTAAAATGGCCACAACACTGTCAATATGGCTCAGAATCCTTATTATAGCCTATTGTCGGAAATGGAACAACCATTCTGCATCTTCTTATGTGATAGAAATCTTGATTTGGGCACTCTAGAATTTCATATTCATGCTGCAACTATCCCGTCGTCACAAAAAATTCTGAAAAAATAGAGTTGATTTTAAATCAGCGATATCTCCCTTATCCGGACTCCGATTCGACTGATTTTGTTTTTTCATATTGGGTAATTTTTCAAGAGAATCTCATATCTAAATTTAGTTTCTCAAAATTCCCCACAAAAACTGCAAAAATTGATTGGAGATCTGCCATCCACGAATTGTTGTCAGAAAAATTTCTACAACATAGCTGATTTTTAATTCAGTGATATCTACCTCATCGGACTCCAATTCGGCCGATTTTTTTTTTTGAATTTAGCTATTTTTCACAAAGAATCAAAATTTACAATTTGTTTCTGCAAATTTTGCACAATAAGTTTCATATCTGATCTGCAAACTCGCCGCCTCAAAAAATTCCTGCAAAAAAGAAACTCATCGTTTTGCCCAAGAAAATGCTCTGATACCACTTGTAATAGAACTGAACTGAAAATATATGAAAATAGAAATATGCCCAGAAATAACAAGCTCTGAATATATAAATGCTTCTCTTTATTAATATTAAAACCCTTGAGGTAGGGAAACATCATACAATCACTCCTTAAGGAAGGAAAACACTCCACAAGCCATATGTTGGCCAATACAATAATCCTTGACATCTCTCAATGGAGAGTCTCTAGCCTCTATATAGGCTTCATACATACAATACCATGGGTCTCTCAGTACCATACTTCTAATACAATGCGCTTATCACGTTATTGCTAACTACTTGTGGTTTCTTACATGATGCGGGTTAACCAATTTATTTATTAACTATAGCCCATCACATTACTACATTATTCCCTAGAGTCCCTCCCTCTATACCCCATAATAGCCCCCCTAGGTATACTACAGTTGCACCTAACGCAACAAAGGGGTGGTTGCCCACCCCCTCTCTAACCCCCCAACTTTGTGCGTGAGGATAATCATGGAAAGAATATAACACACAACCAACACCAATACAATTGTCCATATCCATATCATGTCCAAACATGCATCAGGGGTAAAGTGAAGTTGCGGCCCTGATGGATCTAACAATTGAGATCATTCCAATCCAATGGTCTAGATCCATATCATGTCCAAACATGTGAAGGGGATAAAGTGAAGTTACAACACCAATGGATCCGATGACTAGAAAAATTTCCCATCAATGACCCAGATTGCTCAATGAGTTCTCACATACTTAGGGAATAAAATGAAGTTTCACCCTTAATGGATCTGACAATTGACACTTGATTAGATCAATGATTCAAATGGATATCAGTTTCAAAGGTTTAGGTAGTTTAATAGCCCATCGACTTTCGATGGTGTCTAATCATGATACTTTTTTGCCACCTAACCCCCCTTCACATGCCAATGTTAGTCACCTCCTAGCACTACCACCTAACATTTCCACCTCACTATTGACATCACAATATTTTTTTTTATCTTCTATTTTTATTTTTTATTTATTTCTTTTTTCATCAATAATACTTATTTTCTCAGAATTTCCATCTCTACAAATTTAACATCTCCACTACTAAAATTTAGTCATCACTTTGCAAATTATGAGTTTGTAACAATAAAATTAAATTGTATATATACCTCTCCTAAGGTTTTCATCTCGAATTTGGAGATATGTCCATCCCCATTCCTTGCAAATTTTATCAAACAGTTGCCCAACATTCTACAATTTTTCTTTGTAGCGAAGTTTGACCCATATGGCATGAGTGTTGTAAAACTAGTCTCTGACACCATATGTAATGAATGCCCCATAGCCACATGTTCAGCATTTTATTGCACTTGTTATCCTTGTAACTCATTTTCTGAAGAAAAAAAATATCTTGTTATTTTATTCCCTGTATGTATGGCATGCATAACTAATTAGTTTTAACCATGCAATGCTCTAATGCACATGAGTATAAAAAATAATTATATCATTATTTCATTATGCATATGCAACAAACAAAATTACATAACTAACTATAACATAATTTAAATGAATATTTAAATTAACACTTATCTGATTAAAGATGCCATCTGGCTGCAAACCTTAGGCATTCCTCCTAACCATAAACCAAGCTACTTATTTTGTCTTAATAGTGGGTCACCCCTAAGTTGGGGCTTTGACTCCATGGGGCAATGACTGACCTAAAACCAGTTATATGTTCAGTACTAATTATAAACATGGCTAAGGTACCAAACCCCGCTAGCCTCCAACCAACAAACACAACCCCCGCCATTATCCCCACACCTATGTAGTGCACCCACTTTTCTACACTTACAGTCCCTTGGGTTGTGCCACTTCCTCTAGGGTGTCCAACTAGGGAAACCATGGATTTTTTAGAGCGTTGTGGCTTCTAGGAGTTTCTACTTCCCTCAAGGGTCTCTAGATACCCTCTAGGCCCTCTTGTCGAGAAACCTATCCCACTTGTCACAGGGACATCCCCTATTTCTCATCCTAAGTGGCTAGTCCTTTCCCCCAGTCAAATCTTGTAGATTGTGTGTTTCGTAACACCAACATCCTCACTTTTATTAGCATGTAATTTCCTTTGACGCATGGCAACCCCTAAAGTCACTTAATGGACTTAAGTTAAAAACACTTGCTCTTTTTAATATTTATAAGTCATACCAAGCCCCCTTTTTGACATTCATGGAGCCTTATCCTCCCATATTCTTTTTGTCTAACTTGATCTGCAATAATAATGTATTTTATTAACATGCTTAAAATTTCATATTTACAAAACCAAGCTCTTTGGCCCTAAAACATATAAAAACATATGCACATTGGCACACTGACCCCAAAACATATAAACACGCATACACCATACATAAAAATGGGCATGCCAGCCCCAAAAGTAATTCTTGACCTGCCAACCTAATTAATATGTACTAGTTCACTAACCTAAATTTCATATGTACGTGTTTAATTACAATCAGAGAATCATGTCAAAATATTCCAATGTTTATTTTTAAATTAAGAAAATTTACAATGAAGATTAGTTAACTTGAAATATTTAATGAATAATCATTTAACTAATATTCATATATGAAAGTATTTATTTTACTAGAATTACTTAAAACTTTTACTTAACCCTAACACATATAATGTCCTACTTATACTAGCCAAAAGATTAAAAAAAAATAAAACATAACATGTCACTCGGAAAATTTAAATTTTGATATAGAAATACTACATCCCTACTGTTATGTACCTAGGGGGGGTAATATGGGGTACCAAGGGAGGTACCCAAAGTAATAATGTAATAATGGGATGGGCCATAGTAATAAATAATAATGTAATGGGCCCATGGTATTAGTTGATGGTATGAGAAAACCATGGTAATGATGCATGGTATTGTATGTATGAGGCCTATATAAAGGCTAGAGACTCCACATATGAAGATGAAGAGAAATATTCTTGTAAGAACAGGCATATGGCTTGTGGAGTGTTCTCCTTCCTTAAGGAGTGAATGTATGGTGTTGCCCTACCTTAAGGGTTTTGAGATCAATAAAGAATCATTTCATCTTATTCTTGGGTTTATTTGCATTATCTTATACTTTTATATCAGATGTATAATATTCTGGGTTAGATATACAACACCTACTTATTAAACCCATATTGACAATTTATTAATTATTGATAAAAACATGAACTAAAACTATATACTAGAAACCATATTCTTGAAATTCGACCATTTCCCCATTATTTTTTTCCAATAGGGGTATAGCCTTCCATTATTGACAATGGGAGTATTTCTTGCTATTGTGAATTGTTTCTTTTCCTTCTTTTAACATCAAAGTTGATATCCTTTTATGATTCGAGAAATTTTTGAGCATCAAAGTTGATATCCTTTTATGATTCGAGAACTTTGATTTATGTCTCATCTTTTCTTCAAATTATTGACAATGAGAATATTTATCATTATCATGATTTTTTTTTTCATACTTTGAGTATCAAAATTAATATCCTTTTATGATTTGAGGAATGTGATTCATATTTTATGATTTTAGATTCATATTTCATCTTCTTCGTTTTAAAGTGATTTCTATATATACATATCAATAAAAATGAATTTGCATTTTAAGATTTAATAGTGACAATAACTTCTCTACTTGTTTCATCTGTTACAACTATGGTAATTGCAAATGATTATGTAAAGATTTTTAATTGAAATCAATTAATAATTATAAAATTTTACATTTTACTTAAAAAAAAATTACCTACATTTTTTTTAGATATTAAATAAAAATTTGTAATGTTTTTCGATCCATTTTAAATATAATTTTTTTCTGATTTGTGATTTCTTAATAGTGATGTACTTAACAATGGGGACTCAACTAATTTAGCTAACCCACCAGAATTGAACTTGGGTAGGGAGGATAACGACTATCCCACCCAACCACCCAAGCTAAACTCAATTGACCCATGTATCAAAATTTCAATCTAAATAGCATTTATAATAATTACTTCTATTTATTAATAAAACACAATAATATATACAAGCATTTAGTCTACATTTTTATGAGGGAACCATGACTTCACTTCAACATTTTATAAATGCATATTTATGTGGCTCTCCATAGAGATGTTGTAATGTAAGGTAATGTCTGGTAAACATTTTGACTAAGTCAAAATAAAATAAAATAATTAATAATTATAATTATAATTTTGAGTTTAAATTAGGTAAAAATAAAAATAAAATAAAATACACTTTTTTTTAATGTGGTAGATCAACCGAAGGGATCTAACCATAGACCAAACTAGGAAAGCCTGACCCCAAGGGCATCGATCGAGGAGATTTGATCTCGTGACCTCCCTATAGGAAAGGTACCTCGCAACAAGGAGATTTGACCTCGTGGCCTCACTATGGGCAAGGTACCTAACAACAAGGAGTTTTGACCTAGTGGTCTCTCTATGGGCAAAGTACATAGTAAACCAACTAAGCTATCCCTTGGCTCATTTTACAGCCCAATATGATGTGTAAGGCTTTCCGCCCGTCATCAAAATTGAATCGAAATTTTGCTCATGTGGGTCAAAATAAAAATTATGGAAATCTAAAAATTAAAAAATTAAATAACTATACAAAACATTTAAATAATGTCACCTCATAAAAAAAATTACATGTGAAGAAATTGGATCCCTCTCAAAACATCCATTTTAAGATGGATCTATGCTGGTAATTAATAATTAAAGTAGTCTAGATCCAATTTAACCATCGATCTACCAAGCACTAAAAGGAATCAAATCTCTTGAGATCTTAAATCTCTTTGAAAATGAACCCACCTCCCCATCGCCAAGCTAGACACCACATAACGGTATATAAGACCCCTTATTTGTAAGACAAGGAACCCACCTCCCCAAAATGATTTTATTGCTAAATCTAAAAAGTATACATACTCTACCCAATATACCTATCCAAATATATTTAAATTTATTTTAAAAATTTAGCACTTTTATTTTAAAAATTAATAATTTAAACTATACATTTTCAAGTTATCGGTAGTTTAGTCCATACCCATTTTCACCCAAACATATTTAAACTTATTGTAAAATTTTCCAGCTTTTTTTTTTTTTTTCAAAAGGTGGAAAAAATTTTCCAGCTTTTATTTAAAAATAGTAATTCAACCATACATTTTCCAGCTTTTATTTAAAAATAATAATTCAACCATGTATTTTCCAGTTATAAAGTGAGATTAGTCCACAAACATATATCATCCACATAATAGTCGCTTCCAGACACGGCCCATTCTCCCTTTACTTTCAAAAAGCAAACAAATCTTTTCTACTTTTTCAAAAAACACAACGCCAAATTAAGCCGGTAGAGGTTACTACATATAACAGTCGCGCTCCTATTGGCAGCTCACTTAGATTTTCCTGATTCGCGGTTCGACTCGCTCGGGGAATTCATTCTCAGGTAATGCACTGGCCTTTTTTGACAAGTCCGTTTCCTGTGTTGTTATCTGGTTTTCTATGCCATTAATTTCCTGTTTCCTTTAGGTTCCAAAGCGTCAGGATTACGCTTTGTAATTGCATACAATTGGGGTTTTTTTGATTCGCAATTCCACTATCTCGAGGAATTCATCCACAGGTAATGTACCGGTCTTCTTGTTAAGCCCCTTCTGGGTGTTGTTTTCCTGTAAGCTCTGCCATTAATTTCTTGGTTCCGATAGGTTCCAAAGCATTGTTTTCCTGTAAGCTCTGCCATTAATTTCTTGGTTCCGATAGGTTCCAGAGCAGGAGGATTACTGTGTAATTTGGAGAGTTTTAAGTATAAATATGGGAAAGAGGAAGTCATCGAAGAAGCCGGAGCCCAAAAAAAGCAGGAAAAGCTCAGTACTGTCTTCAGTTGCCCTTTCTGCAACCACGAGAGCAGCGTGGAGTGCCGCATGTGAGTATATGCTCGTTTTTCTTTTTAACGTTCAGACCCTAAACGCACTAGGCAGGTTAACGAGATTTTTCACATCTTGTATTGTGTCAAACATGGAGGAATAAAGGAATAGTCACGATAATCAATACGCCTCCGACTTACAGCTTTCTCTCGTGCATGTATAACCCGATTTCTGTACTAGATCAGATGCTGTATTCAGTACTGACAAATCTCTTCAATGCTTGACGGATATACAGTAGGTACTATTCGCAAAATATGTAAGAGCCCAGTGTTTCAGCTTTCTCATGAGGTTTTTCTTTGAAAAAAATTACATGTTGTGCAGATTTCTACAGATTGAACTTCAGACTGCATAACGGGTGTTATAATTCATAAAGACCAGTGGATCACCCAAACCTAAATTTGCTATGTGCATTAAACAATGCTATGACAATTCGTAGTGATAACTGTTAAATATGGTTGCAAATTTCCATGAATAGGACTTTGGAATTATACCTGCCTAGATATATTTGATGTTAAGCCCTAGATCGATGGTTTTGAACTCTAGTTTATTTGATCAACCATTCCCTATGACATCGAAGTGGCATGATTGTTTTCGCAAGTTGGGTTGAATATCTAAGAATGATTTTGATGTAGTTTTTTATTTTTATTGTTCTTTAAGTATTATATTATATATGAAGCCTCGAGCAGTCTGACAGTTTGTCAGCTCTGACATTTTTATTCATTCAGGGATCGGAAAGAGCTTATTGGGGAGGCTTCATGTAGGATATGCCATGAGAGATTCAGCACCTCAATTAATTGTCAGTGTCCTTTTTGGTGTTTTCGTAAGGTTATTTTTATCAAGTGTTATCTTTTTAAGTGATTTTCCTACTTTTGAGCCCTTACTGAACATACTATCCGATGTTGTATTGATTGGAATTGACAGCATTGAGCGAGCCCATTGACGTGTAAGCTTCCTGAGCCATATATTTTAGTGTTTGAGTTGTCATGTGCTATTTTTTAATAGTGTAGTCAGATCAGCTGAAAATTTATAAATATGTGCTATTTTTTAATAGTGTAGTCAGATCAGCTGAAAATTTATATTTATAGAGGTTTGAATTATTGAGAAAGGTTGTCCTTGTTGAATTGGAGAAGAGGAATTTCATATGCAATGGAGTAATGAACAGCTCTATAATGTCTGAATTTGTTTGCAGGTATTCCGAATGGATTGATGAATGTGAGCGTGTAAATAATTCTGGATAAAAAGGATGCATCTGCATATTGCATATCTCTTGAATATAGTGCAATATCTCTTGAATATAGTTATTTGATATATGGATGTTTCTTCTCATGAGTTTCTATCAGAATCAGTGAAATTCTTTTAGAGCATCTGCAGTTTGGATGTGCACCTTCCTATATAGGAAGTCATTTGGACAAAATTCACAATATTCTACTTTGGTCTGTCATGTCCTTGATCATGGTTTAAAAATAACTGTGATGTTCAGTCGCTTAGCTACTATTCGGATTAGCTGTGTGCATAACATAACATTGGTTGCCAGTTGAAACTATACTTGAAATATATATGTGCTCTACATCTGCAGGCCAAATCTGTTATGTTTGAAGTATTGGGATATTGAATTTTACATGGTTTGTCAATTGCAAATGTATTGGTGTGAGACATTATCTGCGGGCCAAATCTGATGTGGTCTACATTTCCACTTTTTAAAGTAAGCAATAATGTGAGATTGTTTTGCAGTGGGAAGAGGAGGATTGTGATGTATATTTTGGGTACATGGTTCTGATCACTAACCCAACCACTCTCGTATAAACTTTATAAAATATTGGGGAAGTGGGCTATTATAAATTTCCTA